>CM027584.2:5408223-6608223 GCA_015852605.2 Populus deltoides | reverse complement strand
TGAAGGAGTAAGGCTATAGAAACAAACATATCATAAAAACTGATGTAGCAGTTACAATTTTTTCATGTTTGACCAATCATTTCTTATTTGCAAGACCCACAGTTTTACCGCTTATTATTTCACACATCAACTTGCATGGAGTTTCGGTATGATTTGTTTGTTCGTAAATCTTTTTCTACTCCAACAGGAAAAGAGTATGCCAGCAACAATCATTTTGCATCATAATAGATGAATAAAGAAACTAATTTTTTAAGGTGATCTAGAGGCATGCACACCTAGTTCTCATCACCTAATCAACCATAAAGGGACAAACAGAGTACTAATATGCATTCCATGGATAAAAAAAGTAATTACTAACTTATAAACAGAAAGGAAAAAAAAGGATTATTCTAAAAGGATTGCATCGGCAAACAGTAATAGTGTACCCATAGTTCTGTATCATAAACAAGATGGAAAACTTGCCTTAGCAGTTGGATGTACTTTTGCTGATGGATGTATATAAACATCATCAACAATGGTAGCAGTCTTTGAGCCATCACCACCAGCCAAAAGATGGGGTGAGGTGAATCGGAATTGGGCAAGATATAAACCAGAGCACTTTAGAGACATTCTGCAGTGCGGATTTGGTAAAAATCACATAGGGTGAATGGTTAAAGATGGAAAAGAAGATACTAACATAATATGTAAGCATTGTCTTACCCAGGAGTTTTGATTTGTTCCCAGAAGTCCATGGTTTCATATGTATATAGCTGCTTTTTTCCTGCAAGGGGTGACAGGATATCCTGATCCAATCTTACAAAATCGGTTGGAAGACTCCTGTTAAGGGAAGTTGCATAAGGGCAGGAAGTTGTGGTAAATATTGGGTTCTATCAAATCCATGATTAAGCAATAACAACAATATTCTCGCAAGTTGAGAAAGGAAAAGAAAAGGCTAAGACAATTTTTTGTTAAAACTACCAAGGATGACTCTCCCAAAATATTAGTACGGATATTAGAGGATGTATATTGCAACTTAAACAATGAAGTTCATATTACCGCTGTGAATCTGTATTCCAATTGACTTGTACAAATTGAATTTTCTTGTTATACTGAAGACCTGTTGACTACTTGACTCTTCAAACAAGATCAAGATGCAGTTGCAAATCCCATGGCAATAAATAATCAATCATGACAAAAGAACATGCCGGAACAGTCACTCTCCAAACCACTCATCTACATAGATATACATAAACAAATATATGATTATTGTCATGCACCAGTCTAAATTTTAGTCAATTCAACAACTAAAGAGGCCCAAGAAAGAAAGAAAGAAAATAGATCCACTCTTAGTCCATTACACAAGCATTGTAATTGATGGTTTTCAAACCAGTGAGTTACAGCACAGGTATATGCATCTTATGGATTGTTTGGAATATCCCAGTTGATAGCTTCTTTACATGTAACCCAGATTGACATAGTCAACAACAGGTCAATTATATTTTGAAATCAAATTACCAAATTTGACAAGTAAAATAATGCTGTATGTTAGAATAAAAACACAAGACAAGACATTTGTTGAATTTCATTTCAATAAATTTATCATAATAGTTTAAAGTGAAATTATTATACTAGCAATGCTCAACCTAGAGTCAGTAATTCCAAGATAAAAGGATGAAAAAGTAGGGAAAGTCCGAACCATGAGAAAGGACAAACCTTGTAGCTGATTGGAGGGCTTCGAAGCTGGAAATACGTCTCAGATTAGCTGCAAATGGTAAAACAGAGTTCAAATTTTTCACAAGCGATACTCAAGACTATCCATAGTTACATAGAATGCTCTCATATTCTAAAAAAACATGCCAGGATATGGCAAGCTTTAGGGTCAAAAGATTTTTCGTTGATGCAGGTTTTCATGATGAATTGTGAAACCCTTGGTTATTGCTGAAACAGGCTACACTAATATATTCAAGTTGTTTTAACAAAAGAACCACAGAATTCTGGAATTTCTAAATTAATCACACACCAGCACCCTACAGGCCAAACACCATATTGCATACCTCTGTCTTTCCGTTGAGAAGAAACATCCTGGATGGCTGTGAATATTTCTGGTGTAAACACATAAACACCGCAATTTATCCGGTCACTTACCTGCATCAAAACATAAGATCAAACAAATAAAAAGAAAAACCTAATGAAAGTGAATGGGTAGTAGATAGTAACAGACATCACCATTCAATTCAATGAAATTTTAAGCCTTTCGTACTTCAATAAAACAAAAGAAAAGAAAAGGTTGATGTTTGGTTATGTACTCACAATATGGTATTCAGAAAACGTATTGATTTTACTTGCAGTAAAAAAAGAGATAACCAGAAAAGATCAGTCACATAAAAAGCAAAAGCTAAAAAGGTTGAACCAGATCCATCTTTAATCAATCATTCAAGAAATAGTGGAAGCACTGAAATTCCCTAAATATTAAGACTTTAAGAGTATATCTGAACTTGTACTTACAAAAGTTTCAGGCTTCTCTGTGTAATGCAACAACTCATTGGTGTCAGGATCAGCTACCAATTCGCCAAACTGGCTGGCTGACTCAGCAGAGACCTGCATGTAGAAAACAATAATGGAGCACAAAAATCTTGTAGACAAACAGAGGACAATCCTATTGCTGGAAAACATCAAACTCTGAAAAATTTTCCTTGGCTATCATCTTTTGCATTCAACCAACCTTGATCACTAGGATAGTTCCCATCCCACCATATGTTCTGTGGGCCTCTGCAAACATTGTAGGTGATATAAGGTAATTAGTGCTTCTGCTACATAAAATATAAAATAAAAACTGCCCCTGGTTAAAAAATAATATACTTGCAACATAAAAATAATTTTCCCAGGCTCCATGAGGATTTACATGATATTCAGAAGAAGAATTTATTAATGAGTTCATACAAATTCAAGGAGTTAAGAAGAATCCAATTTGGATAAGTGGATTACCAAGCATCTCTGGGAGTGGAAAACTGCAGCAAACATCACAATTCAATAGAAAGATATGGGACTGCGAAATGATAACCAAACATCAGTACTAAATTTTAGAGTACAAGACATCCATCTATATCTCCAGAAAATGCTAGCACCTATACATGTTCACATAAGAGCATGCAAAGAAAATATTGAAAATAGGAGACAGATGTGCATGCCGATAGAAAAGTTTAGGCTGAGATGTTAACTGGGCTATCTTCCATGATTAGGTCTCTGAAGTTATAAAGCCCACCGGCAGAACCATGTGGCTTGTCTTCCCGCAAATATCTACAAGCACAGATTTGATCATTAAAAACAGAAAACCACAACTACAGAATCAAAAGCAAATAACCAAGAAAGACCATCAAGTCACTTTACCTAACAGGAACTTTCAGCTCATTGGAGATTGAGGAAACATACAAAGCAAACTCTCGTTCCTCGTAGAAACCAACAAGATAGATCTGTGCCAAGTTTGGAATCTGAAACAGAGATGCAATCTGAATGACTCAACAATCTTCTATGCTAACAAAGAAACAAACGGACTCAAAATCAAACTAATAAAATTGAATCATTGCTTTAAGAATAAAATAAATACCTTTTTACAAGCAGAGATTGGATGGTGAACCATTGGTTGTCCAGCTAAAGGAAAAAGAGGCTTTGGAATATTCAATGACAATGGCCTGAATCTAGTACCTGCAACATTTCACATTCCAACTCAGCTCAATTGAATGAAGAAAAATCAAAGAAACTAAGAACTGGGTTTCATTATTTGCACCAAAAGAATCAAAATTTCAACAGAAATAGAAAAAAATCAAAAGAATCCTGCAAAAGGGTCCGGTCAATTAATTATAAAATGAGCATTAAGTTGCATTGCATGCAATCAAACAATCAAAATTGAGAATTCCCAGATAGAAATCAAGCTGTGATAGAGCAATTGAATACAAAAGAAGAAGAGACGATACCTTTAGTAGGTCCGCCAACCATGATGACAGCAACAACTCTCTCCTCTGAGCTACCCATAACTTCTTCAATCAAAACAACAATCCCAGATCTCAAATTCTTCAATAACTCCTGTCTATTTATTCATTCATGTATGTGTATCCAGACCATACTCAATTGTGCAACGACAAAAACAACAACATTAAAAGCATGTGACCATTGAATCCAACACAGTAATAATAAAAAGACCAAAAATATGTTGCTACTTTTTTTTTTGGCAACAAGTATGCAATGAATTTTTAAGATCCAGTGCAGTGACGTGTGAGTGAAAAGAGTTAAAAAGAGAGGGCAAAGCAAAGACCACTCACTAGTTACCGGTAAGTACGCAGCTGCTCTTTTGTCTTAGAGAGTTGTCAAGGGAGAGGAAAAGAGTAAAGGAAGTTTCGTGGAGCCGGACAACTAGTGCTCCGACTCGTGGTAGTGATCCGTGTTTTTTGTTGTATCGGAATTCGGAAGTAAGTGTATCTCCGCTTTTTGGTGAAAGATGGAGCCTTGGGAGTGATGACAAATTCATTCTGGCCCGCTCATCTAAACTATCACAACTTGACAGCTAGACCAGGATGCTTCCTCTTCCTCTTCCTCTTTCTTTTTCTATTTTTATTCAAGAATATTCTTGGTTCCAACAGGTATTTCTAGAAATCATTTGTTTTTATATTTTTTAAAGTATTTTTTTAAAAATAATTTTTTTATTTTAAATAAATTTTTTTAGTGTTTTTAAATTATCTTGATATGGTGATATTAAAAATAATTTTTAAAAAATAAAAAATATATTATTTTAATATATTTTTAAGTAAAAATTTTAAATAATGTTACTATACTTTGAAATTTTATTATGAAATATTTTTTTTAATAAGAGGTTTGTAATTTTTAAAAAAAATTGCAGTTCAAATCATAGATTTACATCTTGGAAAATTTATTAAATCTCTTTTTTTAAATGCTTTGAGTGAATAAAGTGGATGTGTCATTAAGAATAAATAATATTTTTTTTTAAAAAAAATAATATATTAAAAATTAATAATGAATTTTCTGTTGCTAACATGTAGCACAAAATTTGCAAAGAGAAAATCAGCTGCTGTTAAAAATAAATAAATTAGAATTACACTTTTACCAAAAAAATAAAGTGAAATATAGTTGCATGTTAATAAATATAGTTGTGATTGTTTTTTAAAATGTATTTATACTGAAATTTATTAAAATGATATTTTTTTATTTTTTTATAAAATTATTTTTAAAATTAGGATATTAAACGTTCAAAAATATATATATAAAAAATTTTAATAAAAAATATGGAACGTCCCAAACAGTTCTTAATCTCACGAGAGAAACTTTTTATTCTTAAAAAAAAAACCTATCCCACACATGCCCCTTTCTTCCTTTTCTAAAAACCCCATTTGTCACTTTTTTTAATTTCTTCTTCAGTGAGCGCTGACAACCTCGTGATCTTAAAGGACGGTACAGCATGTTAACAAGTATATTAAAAAATTAGAAGCTTATATGCCTATTTTTTCTTGAAAAATAAGTCTTATTTGTATTGTAAATGCTTTTATTCTCCAGAATTTATCTTATTTAATATATATCATCACATGCAAATGAGATACGTAAGAAGGGCCCAAATGATGGTCGTGAAGAATTAGCTTCGTAGTGTGGTTATGTTTATTTTTCAAATAATTTTTTATGCCGAAATGCATGTTAATGCTTTTTTTTTATTTTTTAAAATTATTTTTGATATCAGCACATCAAAACAATCCAAAACATATTAAATTTTAATAAAAAAATTAATTTTTTTGAGAGCACGGTTTGCACCACGTTCCCAAACAAAAAAGAGAGAGATGTGACGGACCTGAACGGAAAACCACATGAAAAGATTACAAAAAAACTATTAGATTAGCTGACAAAACTAAGAAAAACATGTCGAGCAAGAAAATTTAGCAGAGGCGGAAATGGACGAGATTCGAATAACCAAGAAGAATGAGACGATGTGGCAGATTGGAAGAGGGCAACGAAGGCAAACATGAGATAATATAAGAAAAATCAATTAAAATTTTGAGAGGTAACTCAACTGGTCATGTTTTGTATTTATTTTTTAATAGTTATGAGTTTGAGTCTCTTCAGAACTACCGAAGGCTTATATGGTTGTTAATTTTAAAACTCATACGATTAGTCGAGGTACACATAAATTTTTTTTTGTTATTTTTTCTAGCTATAAGAAAACTAGCAAATCTATATGATAAGATATGATAAAAATAATTTGAAATAAAAAATATATATAGAATCCATCAATAAATAGAGATAATTAAATCAAGAGAGCTACACTTATTAAGACAAATTAACAAGAAAGCAAATAAGGAAAATTAAGAGATGTAGACATATATAGTCATTAGAACAAAAAAGTAAAGACATTTCCATAAAGAGTAAGTAAACACATCATGACAGTCATGAAGTAGTAACATATATATTTGCGATCGAGGATGTGTAATTAAATAGAGAAAATGAAGTCTCACCTTAGTTTACTACAAGGCAAGATAAGATACTTTGAACCTTAAATTCTGTTAAAATTAGGTAATTTTTTTTAATATATAAAGCTTATCGTATTGCACGCATCATATAATTATGATATATATCATTTAATTAATTCCTATTGAAAAGAGTTTTTTTTATTTTTTTTTCTGAATCTCCTAATTAATGGTTCTTCTCTTCATCTTAAAACACCTGCATATCTCATCTCAACCAAGTTTATATTCATTTAACATCAATAATCACAATTAGATACTACATGGTTTTCAATTAAAAACTTTATTAATCCTTTTATTTCCCAATCAAGTGGCATTCCTTCCAATCCAAGGCTAACAATCAGTCACGCTAGGGAAATGTAATCTTAAGTTTTAGATGAAAAGAGGTAAAATAATTTAGTTAGAACTTCCTCCTCTCAAAAAAAAAAAAACAAAAAAGCATAAAAGAAAAGAAAATTTAGTTATCCCTTAACAAAAAATATACACATAAAATTTAGTTATAACTTCTGATTTTTATGTTTGTTTTTGGTAAAGGGATAACTAAGTTTTCTTTTATTTTTCAAGAAAAAGCTTTATTATAAATATTTCAATATTTAATGTATTTATAAATTGTTATTCCGTGTGTTCATTAGGTTTGGACTCTTGCTTTGCTTCAGGGCTAGACTATTTTTTGTATAAAAAATAATGATAGGTATTGTAAACTTGTTTTGAAAAAGAAAAAAAATATGTGACTCTGGTTATAGACCCGACTAAATCAAATAAGTTAAATTTATTTAAATTAGATGATAAAAAAGATGACAACAACAACCTATGAACAATTGTTTTTTTTTTTAAAGTGATACTAATAACCTTGGAAAATAAATAATTTTTTAAAAGAAAACAAATGATGTAACTCAATTTTCAGACCATTAAATATAGAAGGATGAAATGGAGTGAAAAAAAAGATATAAAAAAATCATGCATGGTCAACTCGAGTTAGCATAATAAACTTATAACCCTGGTAATTAAGGTCGAGCTAATATGGGTTATCCTGTCAAACATATGACCTAAGTTATGAAATCGAGATAACCTGATAGAAAAAAAAATATGAAGAAAATCACAAAGCCCATAAAAAAACAATGTTAACCTGCATTAACTTTTCAAACTCATGACCCGGGTTATTAGACTCGAAGCTCCCTATCAGGAAAAACCATAAAGCCTAATTCTCAATCAATCAAATGTCGATGGATGAAATTGAAAAAAAAATTAATTATACAAAAGGATTCAAACAAAAAAAAATAAAAATTAAAAGAATGAAGATCACAATTGAAATACTAAATTGTCTCTCACCTAAGCTGATAATAATAAAAATGAAACCCTTAGGTGCCAGTTTAATATTTTATATATTTTTAAGGGTATTTTGATTGTCTCACTGTGCTTTTTTATATTTAGTCAAATATCAAATTACCACTCAGTTGACCTGATAATAACAAAAAAAAAATTATGAAAATATAACAAAGTCTTTGGAGGCAAATTTAAAATTTTGGCATTTTGATCACTATACTTTTAAAATGAAAAAAAAACTTTATTTATTCTTAATTAATTTACTAATAATTAATACCCCCTCGTAAAAATACCTAGCCGGTTCAATATTTTTATTTATTTATTTTGATGTGAAGTGCAAATACATTATTACACTGTTCTAAGAAACCGTATAAATGGATCTCTGTTCTGTAGTGTTTTTCCATTTCTAATTAGCTTTTGCTAATAATTTGTATTTTTTAGCATGGTTTTATTAATCTTTCCGTTGTCACGAATCTCAACCTTTATTTTTATTTAACCAACAAATTTGAAAGGATTACGATTGCCAGGTTAATAAAAGCTTAAAGTTCAACACCCTCAGTTTCATGTAAAAGAGCAAATTCGACCCAAAAAGCTAAACCAAAAGAACCCCTAACTTTTTTTTTTTTGGCCGATGAAAAGTAGTAAAGAGCCCCTCCATTAGCATAGTTGTCTCTAAGGGGTAGTTTAATTGATCAAGTTTTGGATTTGATCCCTAATAATTATAAGTTCGAGTCTCCTCAGGACAACTGGAGGCTTATATGGTCGTTAATTTTAGGTCCTGTGAGATTAGTCGAGGTGTGCGCAAGTTAACCCGGACATTCACATTAATAAAAAAAATACATACAATGCGAAGTGGATGTGAGGGCACCTTTTACATTATTGTAAAACTAGAATTTTTTTTTTTTAAACTTTGAGAAATGTAGCTTAATTAGTCAGGTCATGAGTTTGCTCCCAAGAAGTCACCAGTTCGAGTGTCACAAACCTCATGGTCACTGGAGGCTTATATAGTCGTTAACTTTAGGGCCTCGGGGTATTAGTCAAGATACACATAAGCTGGCCCAGAAATCCACAGTTAACAAAAAAAACTAGAATTTTTTTGCAGAGTAAGACTTAAGGACTGCCAAATAAAATCGATCCTCTGGAGGAAGTATAGGGTTGATTTGGGAATTTTGACTGTAATATATAACACAACACTTGGTGCTAACTCAAGCTCAACGGCTGAAGAATGAATGCTTGCCTTCTATTTTGTGTCTGGATAAGGCGTGGCGTATTGTGTAATATTGTTTGTCTTGGATCCGACACTATCTCTCTGATCCTTCTTTTTTTAACCACCGAGGGTTTTTGAAACATATATACATGTTTGTTTAAAAGCCTATAATTAAAAGGGCTAAAAATAAGATAATAACTCAATGTATCTAAACGTGGTAAAATATCAAGCTCGGATAACATGAGTCTGGTTTGTTTTCAGGCTCAACTACACGCTGAATCCAAATATATGTAGGTCTGACAAGATGCCAGACCTAACACTTTTGGGTTCAGCTAGGGCTTGACAAGATGTCAAACTCAATACCCTTGAGTTCGGTTACGCGATGAGTCCAAATGCATGTAGATTTAGTGAGATACCAAACTCAATACCCTTAGGTTCGGCTATGCATTAAGCCCAAATGCATGTAGATTTAGTAAGATACCAAACACAATACCCTTAGGTTCGGCTACACATTGAGCCCAAACGTTAATGAGATACCAAACCCAATACCCTTGGGTTCGACTGCACATTAAGTCTAAATACATATGGATCTAGCAAGATGCAAGACCTAATATCCTTGGGTGGGTTTAGCCACGCACTGGTCCCAAGTGCATGTGGGTTTGGAGAGATATCAAATCCAACATTCTTGAGTTCAATTATACATTGAATCCAAGTACATATGAGTATGACAAGTTATCAAACTCATCACTCTTAGGTTTAGGTTATCAGACTCATCACTCTTAATGAGATACCAAACCCAATACCCTTGGGTTCGACTGCACATTAAGTCTAAATACATATGGATCTAGCAAGATGCAAGACCTAATATCCTTGGGTGGGTTTAGCCACGCACTAGTCCCAAGTGCATGTGGGTTTGGAGAGATATCAAATCCAACATTCTTGAGTTCAATTATACATTGAATCCAAGTACATATGAGTATGACAAGTTATCAGACTCATCACTCTTAGGTTTGGAATCATTTCAGGTCCAAATATATTTGGAGTTGGTAATCTTTTTAGGTTCCATCTTGAGTCACGAATTTTTTTTATTTTTATTTTTATTATTATGACTTTTAACTTAAAATATTAAAAGTTAAGAATGATCATATCCCTACATCCATCCCTAGATGTATAAAAGTCTCACAAAGATTTATCATATTTTCATCAACATTAATATTGTGTAAGATATTATCCTTAATGTTATTAGAAGGAGATAATGTTTCTACCTCTTCATTCAAGAAAAATGACAAAGTATTCATATTTTTTCTATTCTCTAAGTATTTATACTCTTATTAAAGCATTTATCATACAACAAACACTCTTGATTTTAGATTTTAAAACTCATTATCTTATTTATTATAATATGCTATTAAAAATTACTAATTTTATTACCGTAAAGTCTTTAAATCCCAAAAAAAATAAAAATATTTTGCAGTTATGAATTCTAGATAAGAGAATATTGATGTAAACATGTAATCACCTCTATCTAAAAAAATAAAATCTCTGATACCTAATATATTAGATTTTAAAACATCTTCCGTTTCGGTAGGAGATTTGGACAGGAAACAGGGTGCACCGACAGAGAATAGTAAAAAATAGGATTGATAGAGTAATGACAGTTGAAGTCAGATAACATGTGTATAGAGCTAGATAACTAGAACCCACGAGCAGTTAGGAATCAACTATTGGGAAACGAGTGGTAGAAACAATGTTAATGAGATACCAAACCCAATACTTTTTGGTTCGACTACACACTAAGTCTAAGTACATATGGATCTAGCAAGATGCAAGACCTAATACCCTTGGGTGGGTTTAGCCACACACTGGTCCCAAGTGCATGTGGGTCTGGAGAGATACCAAATCCAACATTCTTAGGTTCAATTATACATTGAATCCATATGAGTATGATAAGTTATTAGACTCATCACTTTTATGTTTGGAATCATTTCATGTCCAAATAGATATGAAGTTGATAATCTTTTTAGGTTCCATTTTGAGTTACAAATTGTTTTTATTTTTATTGTTATTATTATGACTTTTAACTTAAAATGTTAAAAGTTAAGAATGATCATATTCCTACATCCATCCCTAGATGTATAAAAGTCTCATAAAGATCTATCATATTTTCATCAATATAAATATCATGTAAGAGATATTTATTCATCCTTAATGTTATTAGAAGATAATGTTTCAACCCCTTCATTCAAGAAAAATGACAATACTCATATTTTTTCTATTCTCTAAGTATTTATATTCTTATTAAAGCATTTATCATACAATAAACACTCTGGTTTTTAAATTTAAAACTCATTATCTTATTTATTATAATATGCTATTAAAAATCACTAATTTTATTACTGTAAAGTCTTTAAATCCCAAAAATAAAATAAAAAAACTATTTTGCAGTTATGAATTCTGGATAAGAGAATATTGATGTAAACATGTAATCATCTCTATCTAAAAAAATAAAATCTCTGATACCTAATATATTAGATTTTTAAACATCTTTCGTTTCGGTTTTCGGTAGGAGATTTGGACAGGAAACAGAGTGCACCGGCAAAAAATAGTAAAAAATAGGATTAACAGAGTAATAACAGTTAAAGGCAAATAACATGTATATAAAGCTAGATAACTAGAAGCCACGAGTGGTTAGGAACTGAGAAATTAAGAATAGGATCAGCCACCGGGAATCGAGTGGCAGAAACAAGGTGAGAAGCGGGTATGGCAGCCTGTTCACGGCACAATTTTGAATGGGCTAGAAAACTGACCATAGCAGTTGGGCTCTTGGTTTTCTTACCGGTGATCAGGAAAGCCGAGATGCCTAGTTTGGTATCAGTTTATAGAACCAATTGCCGCAGGATTCACCCAGCTTCAACTTTGGTTGACCTCCAACCATTTTTAAATTAAAACAAGCAAATCACGGTTGGATTTGATGGTAAATGACTCAATAGTAAATGCCGAATAAAAGCAGCATACGGCAGCTTTATGCTCCAGATTTTTAACAGGGTCAACAGTAGTACATGGCAGGGGCCAGCAAAGACACTATGTGCGGGTTATTAAACCATACCAGACGACAATCTAGTTTGGGGAGAAATTCCTTATTCCGCTCAAAATTCCATTCAGTACACAAACATGGAGTTCATTATATGGTATTCATTTCCATCATTTTGCTACGACTGCAATACTGCATTTTTTTTTCCCCAGAAAACTTGCTCTTATAGCTTGGCGGGAGACTGGTACCAACCCCATGGTTCATCAGATATATATTGCGTTACCTGCTTCACACTCAAGTAATTTTCAAGTCCCCTGAGAAAAAAATTAAAAAAAAAGGATTGCAAAAGGAGTCGGCATCAGCTAGCTATCAGTTGAGGCCCATCTAGAATAATTTCAACAATGTAAGGAAAAACAAAGCTGCACAGTTGGGCATTGCCTAAGTTCGCATGATAACCAAACAATTTTCTCTACAAAATAGTATCTTGCATATCTGGTAAGTGTAATTAGGGTCATACCATTCTCCTAATTCACGCCCAAAACCACTGCGCTTAATGCCTCCCCATGGAGCCTGACAGAAGCATGGCTGTGAGCAATTGATCCATACAATCCCTGCCCGGAAAGCCTGTAAAACGGGGGCAAAGGAGAAATATTGTCTCAAAAGGTAAACAATCCCTATCAACAGATTTTGGTGTGTAATTTGCACAAGATTGGATGTTAATTCATGTCTCACCTTGGTTACACGATCACACCTTTCTAGATCATTTGATATAACAGCAGCTCCTAAGCCATAACTGTGGGACATCCATAGAAAGTCATAATAAAATCTCCAAGAACAGGGCAGATTGAGGGGAGAAAATAAGAAAGAAAAGAAGCCACAACAAAAGATGATGGAGATAAATCCAATCCAAGTATTCCGATACATTCATTGTCTTTATTGAGATACAAGAATCAACTTACTGGGTGTCATTTGCCAATTCGATGGCTTCATCTTCAGTACTAAATGTTTTAACACACAGAACAGGCCCAAAAACTTCTTCTCTCCAGATTTGCATGGAGGTCGTTACATCAGTAATGATGGTTGGTTCAACAAAGAATCCCTTGGTAAAATGCTGCCAAAGCATTTTTAAAATCACTCAAATGCCCTGTAAGATAGAGAGAAAGAGCAATTCCCACTAAATGCAGGAATTATAAATACCTTGGGACGATCGCCACCACTCAAAATGGTTGCACCTTCACTCCTAGCTGTTGCAATGAATTCTAATACTTTCTCATACTGCAGCAACGAAGTAAATAATTAATTTAGCAAGTTTGGTTCGCCAAGAAATATTAAAAGTTCAGAGAAGTGCATAAGATACACAATGTGACTAGGTGAAATCACAAGTTGAACAGAAAATTAGAGATTGGTTCAAACAATGATAGTTTTAACAAAAATTTGCCAGCCCTCCACTAACAAAATATAGTAGGGCATAACAAAATATACCCCACCTGAACCAGCAAAGAGAAATCAAAACGCAGAAATTTAACAAATACTTGCCTGCCCTCCACTAACAACCGGGCCAAGCCTACAACCTTCTTCGAAAGGATCGGAAATTTTAATTTTTTTGGTCCATTTGACAAGCCTGTCCAAAAATTCTGATGCAATGCTTTCCTGAAACATTAAAGTGAATAAAATCTCAACTTTTAGAAGGCTAACAAATTTTAACAAAAATATATCATTTGATAAACTATACACTCAAGGATGAAGATTGCCAAACATTTCTTATCCCATTTTCTTTCACTCATAGTAAATCTTAGATTTTAACTCTGCTGATACAGGCAAGTTCCTCATTTACAGTTAAAAGATTAGAAAGTTGTAATTATTGTCCTTAGGGAGAGTCATTTTCTTGAAGAAACATCGAGTTTTCAATTTATCTTAGAAGATGAAGAAGATTAGCCACAAGCTGTTAATATTTTATAGTGAGTTCAGAGACCAGTGTTCTCCAGCGTGGAGAGAATTTTTGAAGCTGTGATCACTTGCCTTTTTTGTATCTGACCACGATGTTTTGTTGTTTGGATTGTAGCAATGGAGGGTTTCTTTTCATGCTTTGACATGGTCACATACTCCAAAATCTGGTTATTCTTTCCAGGATTTGTTTTTTATGCAATTTTCTGAGCTCCTTGGGATGATTTATAAAATTCTTTTGAGGCTGTTGGCTTGGAGTTTGGAGCATGGTTGGTGCTGCTTCTCTATATCAGGAAGCTAAATTCATTTTTTAGGGATCTCAGTAGTTCTGGCTGTAGCTAACAGGAATATTAGTTCAATTCTGTTTTTCAAGGCATGAAAATTCAACCCAAAGCAGGAACTATAAACTACGGGTTGAGAGGTCAATGGTATGTATTAAGCACAGAAGGTATCACACTTACATGCACTAAAAGACGAGATGTTGCACTGCAAATCTGGCCATTTGTCCAAAAGCAACCAAAGAGGGTCCACTCAACCGCTGGAAGATAGCAAGTAAAACAGTAAACTACTATTAAGAGCAACACCTGCATAATCATATACTTGCTTCCCCTATGTGATAAACCTTGGAAGCAAAAATCCTATAACATATTGTTGTTGATAAAAAAAAAAAAGACAAAAAAATAAATCTACAAAGTTAAAAAAAAAAAAAGACCATGAGGTATCCTCCTACCCTTATCGAGATCAACATCCTCAAAAACAATGATTGGGCTTTTCCCACCTAGCTCCATTGAAACAGGCTGACAAAATATTACATGCAGTGATTAGGCACAAATCAACAAAGAGCACAAAATAAGCTGGCAAAAATTGTTAGCAGAAGACATACCTTGACCATTTGAGCTGCAGATGCCATTATCTTGCTCCCCGTAGCGGAGCTACCAGTAAACGCAACCTGTCAACAACTTATTAGCAATTAAAGCAAGGTAGATATGAAACCCAAAAATAGTATTTATGAAGATATGACTTGAAAAGGTGTCCAAAGAAGCAAATGATGACAAAATACCACACCTTGTCGACATGAGGATGGGATGCCAAAGGAGCACCTGCTTCAGTGCCCAACCCAGTTAAAATATTGAGGACACCAGGAGGAAGACCAACCTCTCTACACACTTCAGCCAGCTCCAAACAGGTCCTGAAATAATAATTAAAAAAATTATAATTAGCACAAAGTGCAGCCAACCACCACCATAATTTATGCAAGGTCCAATAACGTAAGGGCCAGACATACACGGATGCCAGTTCAGATGGCTTCAGTATTGCAGTGCACCCAGCAGCTAGGGCTGGAGCCACTTTCCATGCACCCATCAATAGCGGGTAATTCCTTCAAAATATAAGAGACAAGAATAGTTAGTTTCTATAACATCTGGTTTATTATTCAGAGAGCAACTAAAACCATGGTTGCATGCAATGTGAATTTTGCAAGTAGACGTCTAGGCAACTAATATAAAGTTATACGAGTTATAACCCAGACTACAAGATTCCAGATCGCAAAGAAGTAGAAATTCAAGTGCAGACTACAAACAGCCAGGATCAGTGAAATAACACATTATATCTCAGGAGAAGTACAGAGTAAGATTGCACGAACAAATCTGATGGAGAACCACAAAAGACTGCTATAAGACTTGGTTAAAAATAATTCACTGAAATCTAATAATGCAAAGCAGACACCTCAAGTTTTATTCTGCACAATTAAAGAAACACTCTCTTGCATAGATTTCAACTGGAGAATTTTTGGAGATTTATTACTATCAAAACAATAAACCACCTAAAAATTGACGGCACCAGGGGTTTTAGCTCATAGAGGCATTTTGTTAACATGATAAAAATCAAGGAAAAGTTAGAAGCTCCAGGCTCTCGAACTTCACAAATTGCTAAGAAATTAATAAGAAGTCACATTCAGTATATATCTTTTTTCCAAGTAATGAACGGAGCTTCTCGGATCCACACAATTCATTCTTCCAGCTCCCTTAGATCCTATCATATGGAAACCACAATGTGTTTTTTTCACAATTCCACTATTGCTCATTGTTATTGACATTAGTGTAGCTGAAAAGGGGTAGCTTATTGGTGATGATCAATTTCAAAAACAGCTGGCATGCCCAAGCCAGAAAATTTAATTACAAAAAGATAAACATTAAATAATTAAGAGTAGAAAGGGCATAAACTTATCACAAAGTGAAGCAGCAAATACCATGGAGTGATCAGTGCAACAACCCCAAGTGGTTCTTTAAGAACATAGCTCTTAAATGTTTCCATAGGAAGAGAAACAGGAGCTTTCTGCTTTGCATCTAAGCCTTCAGCAAGGTCCGCATAGTACTCAAAACATCCTGCAACATCATCCTGGACAACAAGAATTCCCACATAAGACAATGTACACGATATTCAATTCAATATCTTGACAGTACCACAAGCATACCATGTCCCACAGTGCTTCATCGAGAGGTTTTCCACAATCAATTACTTCAAGTTTTCCTAGTTCAGATTTCTTCTCTGTTATCTGCACACAAACAAAGATACAACAGCATCGAAACCCAAGATCAGAGGGGAAGTTCAATGGCCAACATTTAGAAAATTTTTGATAGACTTGCACACAAAAAAACATCAATAATAAATAATTTATCTCATACTCCTTCATTAAAAAGAAAATGGGTTCCATATTTGACACCCGTAAATTGTCATGAACATTTTGAATATGAAAAATGTGAGCTTGTTATTTAGTAATCAAAGAAACTATCCCTCTCTGATTTTGACTCCAAACAATACTAAATGACTGAAAATAACCTTTGTAATTCCTCACAACAATAACAACATAAATGATACAAAAACATTCTTATAAAACATATATAGTGATCAAGTGTAAAGCTTACTAGAACAGAGGAAAGCAATTCATAACAATGAATGGACACCACCACCGAGAAAATTAAGCAATTCAATTCACTACATAATTGGACGCAAACAGATAAGAAACTGCAAAATAAACTAAAGAATCTAAGCAAACTGCAAGACATAAAAAGATTCCAAGATTAGTAAGCTTGCGAGTCGCCAGTGACAAAACATGTCAGCAAAACAGCAAAATAAATTGTACCTTAGCAGCAATAGCACGCAAATACTTGGCACGATAAGCACCAGAAGTGGAGGGCCAGTCTTGGCCTTTGTTCCTAGAAAATGCTTTCCTAGCTGCTTCCACTGCAATCTCCACATCTTCTGCAGTAGCTGCAGGTATATCACCTGAACAAGTACCATGTTCCACAAAACTATAAGGATGGAAACCTTTTTTGGGGTTGCAAGTCTTTTATGAGAATGAAAATCATTTAACAAGGAAAATAACAAGATCCCACAAGTTTTAAGCAAGAAAAAATTCATTAGGGACAGGAATTAACGATTTAACCCAGCAAAACACCCACACATGCAGAGATATAGTGAGTGAACTGACCGACGATCTGTTCCGTTGCAGGGTTGATAATGGGGATGCGTTTTTTGAGAATGGGTTCTCTCCACTCTCCGTCGATGAATAGCTGTCGAATTGGTAGATGGATCGCCATTTTGACTCGATGTAGTTTTAGTGAGTTGAGAGCTTTACGGTGGATTAGTTCTTTTTATCCAAAATCATGGACTCGATGCTCCCTATTTAAATTACAGATTCACTGTGCGATACCTGACAAAGAGCTGTTGGGGTTGCTTTTAAATTGTTTTTTAATTTATTTATGAATATATTGAGAAATAATGTTATTTTTAATATTAGTATATTAAAATGATTTGAAAATATTAATTTAAAATTAAAAAAAATAAAAAATTGTCAATTTTTAAAAACACAAATATAAATGTGCTCAAAGTAGAAATTAATTTGTTGTTCCTCCACTCTACTAGTTTCTCTTTTCTTTTCTTTTTTAATAAAAAATATATAACTTGTTCGTCTTTCCCAACATTTCAATTTCCAATCAAATCGTAAACTCATTTGTGATCGAATTAGAGAAGTTCAGATAAGATTTTTTTATCCTCCTCCTCCTCCTCCTCCCCCTCCCCTCCTCCTCCTCAAGTGGCTGAACCCTAGTCTCACATGTGCATGGTGTTTTTTAATCTCCTTGGCAAAAAGTTCATAAACAAAAGCAATCTGTCTACGCTTTGGCACTTTGCTTATGGGATTAAATAATATTAATGGACATAATATAATTCAATTATGCACAGTACACCACCGATTTCCTGGTATTAAAGACGAGCAGAGCAGAGCAAGCAGCAGCAGTCAAGCACCCAGCCACGCACGCACATCATCTTTTTTTCTTGGGAACATATAATTTCCACATGGATGATCACCTTACCTGGCACCAATATCCATTCTTTTATTCTTTCTGTATACCAGAAAACAAAGATAATGATCTTTTCCAGTCTCACCCACGTGCCTTCTTCTTCTTGTTTATTTTTTTAAGACAGTACCTACGGTACTCCTAGAGTGTTCATTCTCCACCACCTTCGTTGTTTATATACGTTGTTATAATTTAATTTTAATTTTGTTTTGAAATATTTTTCCAAAAATCCAAAAAAATATATATAGTTTATACATTCGTGTCATTTTCGAGATGTTCATTCCAAGATCTTCAATTATTTTTCTCATATAATTGATATTGATTTTTTTTAATAAAAAATATCAAAATACAAAAAAAAATTAGAGTAAAATAGAAAAAAAAACAAAAGTACATAAAAAATATAAAATATCAAAGTGAAATCAAGTTAATTGAAGACCAAGCAATTAAAAAAAAAGATAAAAATATTGGTCTATTAACTATAAACTAAAAGAGACCAGCCTTTCAGTACCACAGTGAAAGCTTAATTTTTTCCTTGGTAGAAAACTTGGTTTTAGGAGTACAAGAGTCTTTTTCATGGGGTTTATTGATAATTATGTTAAAAAAGGGTATTAATTAGTAATTTTATTTTTTTTACAATATAATTACCAAATAATCCTTGAAAAACACTCATTTTCGTTCATGAGCTTTTCAGATTTTTTCTATTTTTTGTGTATGTATTGTACTTAAATGTCTCTAAAAATTAAACTCTCTTTATTATGGATGCAAAGTCATTTTAGATTTGATCCCTATTCTTTTAATTGCAATGTATGTGGTCTTATTTCATTTATTAAGTTAATTATTTTTTCTATTACATCTTTTTATACTTTGTTTTTATATTAGATTTAGTACTCATTCTTTTATTTATGATGTTTTTGGTCTTGAATCCATTATTGAATTAATTTGTCTTCGAATTTCATCCCTTGATATTTTTTTATATCAAATATGATCCTTATTCTTTTGATTGTTATTTTTATCATTTTCTTAATTGAAATTGTTTTTCAATTTCATCCTTTATGATTTGGTTTTATTTTCTTTTTGTCTCAAATTTGGTTCTCTTTTTTTTTAATTTATATTTTTAAATCACATTTTTAATTTGCTTTTTTCAAGTTTATCCCTAATTATTTTGATTGGTATAAAATTTTACATTGTTATTTTTTTTTGTTTGCCTTTTACGTTGTGATTCAGTCTCATGATTTATGTCATAAATTTTGAAGGTTGAACAAAGTTTGATTCAATCATTTTTTTATTTTTTAAAAAAATTTCATCCATCATCATTGAGTTCGTTAAAAACTGATTTTCTTTATTTTTTTATATTTTGGATTCTTTTGTGAATTTGATTTTTCCCTTCAATTCAATATTTGTTTTTATATTTAAGGTTTGACATGATACTACTTGCGGGTTTTGACGACCTCATTTGGTTTTATTGGTGCTTTGTTTTTTAATATTTTTTTCATTGATTTTTTTTCCCACTTTAATCATTCTACAATTTGATTCTTGGAGTTTGACAACCATTTTTTTTATTTCTCTTTCTATTATGTCAAGTCATTGATTTTTTTTTTTTTTGCTCTTTAAAAATGCAATGATAGAGCTTTAGCATCATTTTTTTTCCGCTGCAAAGAAATTAGCTAAGCCCAATTAAAGAGCGGGTTATCAATCTAGTAAATACTAAAGGAATCTTGTAAGAGAAAAGAGAGTCCATCATTTTAAGGGGAAAAAAACATTATAACCTCTATCTTATTACATTCTTCTAAAAATACACACTAAAAATAAAACATAGCCCTCATCTTTCTCTCTAACACTAAGCATACAAACACTTAAAAGGCATGCTAAAAAAAACCAAAAAGAAAACCAACCCTTCATCTTTAATATTCAAAAACCAAAAAGCAGCGGATGATTCATCTCTTATCTTAACTACCCGACTTCTCAGCTCCCACTGGTGACCTTTCATCTTTCTAGTGACTTATTGGTTTCCTCCTTAGTGGCTATCCATTTATATCACCCATGATGTCTCTCTCAGTAGCACCACAAACCAGTACTAATTTTGTCACCTTGCCTATGATAGTCAGCCTCCTGCAACTGGTTGTTCCTCTCACATTGATTTTTTTTTATCATCTCAACATACTCGTGATTGATTCAACATTCTCCAGCTACTAGACTGACGACCACAACTAACCTTTCCTCTAACAAGAAAACCATTGATCATTGGGTTCTCTCTTCTTATGAAACAACCTCCTCTCATCCATTATCCTCCAACAACTGAGACATCCTTGCCCTTTACATCACTAGTTAACATTGGTCATTATTTTTCTTAGAAAACCCACACTTTTGACCAGCCTCATCAACAACAGTAATAATGAAAGCGACAATAAAAATATCAATGGAGAGACCATGAGAGAATATAAGAAAGAATGTATTTTTGGGCAGTTAAGTCTATCACTTACAGAAGCGTGGTAGGCCACAACTAATCTTGATGTAAGGAGGTAAGAGAGAACTACACGATCCACTCTCATGTGCACTCCAGGCCGTAAGAGAGTCTCCTCCATACACCACAATTCATGGTAACTACTCCTTAAACAAGATTTTTTTCCTTTGAAGAACATGATGTCAGATATCTTTTTTTTTTATATATAGTTGTTGTGATGTCGGGTAGCGATATAGTGACGACTTCACTAAAGAACTTTTTAAGACTAAGCTTTGTTATTTGTTTTTCAATTTCTATTTTATTTGTTATGTTTTTTTTTCCCTTACAACTTTAGCACATTCCTATTTATATTTTCATGTATCACTTTTTGAAAATACACATCTTAAACTTTAGGTTAGGTGAGAGAGTAGTTGTAAACTCTAATAAGAAATATGGTTAAATTAAATAATTTCTAAATAAACTTTAGCAATGTGATTAATAATAATAAAATCTAATAGGTTTATAGCCTACAAGAATATGAAAATGATAAATTATAAACCTAAGAAGAAGAAGAAATGCTTATTTAGAAATATAAATGTATACACAATTTCTATGTCAAAAAATATGAGATAACCTACCTATATTTTCATGTTCTTCTATAAAAAAAGATTATCATATATTTAGTTGCCCCACATGATGCCACAAGTAACTTTTTGACAATATTATTGAATTCATCTCAATCCAATGGGTCAACATGGTGGCTAACGAACCCAGTATTTGATTTGGGCTAAGTTTCAAATTAAAGCATGTAAAGGTTAATCCGATGTAACCTAGTTGATTTGGCAGGTGCATCAACAACTTGATTGACTCGTCGAAACCTAATTAGTTTTTTTTTTCTACAAAAAGGTTTCATTAAAATGATATTTTTTTATAACAAAAGGGTTTATTTATTTATTTATTTGGCAAGTTAGTTCATTGAATGAAAAGCAATAACTATATGAAAAAAAAGTTCGGTAAAACTATAACAATTTGAACTAAAAGGAAAAAAAACATATTTTTAATCAAAAACCTAATTTTTCCATTCACATATTTCTTTTTATTTTTATGAGAACATTGTGTTTTAAACAAAAACTTATTACGATCATGAAAAATTAAAAATTTAAGAATTGATCATTTTTATGCACTTCCATGGAAAACAAAAAGGTTGAACAACAAATTTGAGAAATATTTAGAATAAAAGACTAAAAAAATAGGTATTTTATTGTCATTCAATGTTAAGCAACAATTTATTTTATGAATTCTATATATCATGCTAACATATAATTATGCATAAAATAATCTATGATATCATCACAAAAAGCCCTAATCTTCTTAAAAACAACTACATAAATTTATATTAGCAAAGGGTTTTTTTTAATAAAAGGTAGAAACAATTAAAATAAAACTTTGTTAAAATTTTCAATCATTTCAAATACAAAAACATACCTCTTTAATCTAGATTACATTACCTTATTAGTTCATTTCTTTATTGTTTTGATGAAAACATGTTTTTTAATCAGAAACATTGTTTTTTAGATTAAAAAAAACTATCATGATTTCAAAAACAAGTTTTAATAAAAAAATTAAAAAAATATTTGAAGATTTTGTATGTAATTGAAGGAAAAGGAACTTAATTAATTTGAAAAAATAATGTAAAAAATATATTGAAAAATAACATAAATAGAAAATTCATTTTCATTGAATATTCAAGAATAAACTTTTAATTTTACTTCATATTAGGTGTGTAATAATAATAATAATAATAATAATAATAATAATAATAATAATAATAATAATAATAATAAGAAGAAGAAGAAGAAGAAGAAGAAGAAGAATTGTTAACATTATCATCAAAACTTATAACTTTGTATAAGAATTATGCCAAATTTGAACAATAATTTAAATATCATGTTAAGTATTTTATTTATATTGCATATCAATAAAAAAAATATTAATGAAATTTGGAAAAAAATACATCGAAAAAGTATTGTAGCCTTTTATATTTTTTTTTTAATGTTTAAGGTAGGAGGACACATCATCCACGTTTTCGATGGTCAAAGAGGTGGCTGAAAAGTCATTTTCTTTTTTATCTAAAAACCTATTTTCAATATACTTTTACCTAAAAAACCTAACAAAACCCTAAAAATCATAATAAACCAATTTATAATCCTAAAAAACCCTTAAAATTGGTCAAAACAACACAAATCAAATTGAAAAAATAAATTATTTCCTAAGTTTAATATGTGTTTTCCGACAAGAAGGAGGTTAAAAATTACTTTAATGAAATTCTCTCTCATTAAAAGGAACTAAATGACAACAAGATCAACTTTTTTAGTGTCTGATATGTGACTGACTAACAACTTTTTCTTTCCTCGTCATTTTTCGACATCTATCTCTTTTCTCTCAAAGTTCAGAGAATGAAATGTAAAACAAATAAAGTTTAATACTAAACCATGAAACTTAAAAAAACAAAGAGGGACTAAAAAGAAAAAACATTAAACTATAGAGACAAAATTGTAATTTTCTACACCAAAGTGAAAAAAGGGTTGCATTTGTTTAGATGTGTCAATGTTGATCCTTGTTGTTTCAATTTCTAAGATTGATAAATCAAATCCTATGTTGCAAAATCGAAGAGAAATCCAATATTGTTGTATTTTTTACATCGTGAACATAATATCGCACATGAATTGAGAAAAATAATTGTGTTAAAATCTTGCCAATATAAAGTAAGACGACAAAATTGAAAAAACAATAAGGGAAAAAATTGAGTAAATTTTGCAAGAATGAATAAAAAAAGAAAGAAAGAGGAGCACTGGTCATATCCAGAATGATGTTAAGTCTGGTGCCATAATGAAATAATAAGTAAAACAAGGTTATATTTCAATTTATCTTATAATATAATTGTAACTTTTCATTCTAATATAACGTATAATTATAATTAAAAGAACCTAAAACACCTTAGAAAATCCATGTAGATGAACACTAAAAAACATTGTTCACTAGAACAATGTAATAATGTTTTTGTCACTCCACCCAAAAAACTTAACGTTAACTTTCAAGGGCATTGAAGTCTTTTCACATGGCTCATTTATCATTTTTAAATAGAGCGGAGAAAAATAAGTATTTTTCCATCTTGATTATATAGTGAAACAACTAGAATATCTTTAAAAGCAAAAAATTTCAACTTGACGCCAATGAATATTTTTGTATTTTCATAATAGTTTTTTTGTTATTATAATTTAAGCTGAGGGACACCTTGGTATTTTATCAAATAAAAAAATAAATAATTAAATTGCACGTTATAATGACGACACTACCTTTAAAGTAAAAAAGATTAAGCTTGGTGTTAGGGGGCATTTTTTTTTTCACAATGGTTTTTTTGTAATTATAAATTCAGCTTAGGGGCAATTTTGTATTTGGCTAAATAAAGAAAAAACAAAAACGATGGGCACACATGTGGCGCACATGTACGAAAATAAGAGGTGTCTGCTCCCTTTAGGAGACGCCTTCTAGCATAAAAAAAACCCTTCCACTATATTGTTGAAAGTGTTGTTATGTCCTCTTTTTGTTAGTGCGATGTGTGTTATTAGTGGTGGTCCGGTTTAGCGTTGATGAGCCTTTTTTTTCCCCTTCTTTTTTTCTCTCTCCTCCCCCAAAAATTACAGATGGGCTCTCTTAATTGTTAATATTTCAACGTTAGTCCTTATTTTTTTATTTTTTATTTTTTATCGTGGCCCATTTGTAGAAGTTTTATTTGTTTTTAATTTTATCATTCAATCTTAATTTACCAAATATTATATTCTCTAATGTGGTCCTCATTCTTTGAATTTCATATTTTTTCTTAGAACCTTTTGTAAAAGTTTTAGTGGTTTTTAATTTAATCATTCAATTTACATTGATGGTATTGTGGTTTTCAATTTGGTCCTCAATGTTTTGATTTCTAATTTTTTCTTGGCCTTTTATAAAAGTTACTATTCTTTTCAATTTCATTCTTTAATTACAACATTGTTTTTATTTTTTATGTCAATTTTGATTATTGTTCTTTTTATTTTTTTATCCTTTTACTTTATAGATTTTGTTTTTCAATTTCACCCTTCAATTAAGTATAAAATTTATTTTGTATTTTAATTTTTATCCTTATTTTTTTAATTGATATTTTTTTAAAAATCCTTTTTAATAATTAAAATTTCTTTTCAATTTCATCTTTCAATATATAATTAATTGAGAATCGGACTTCATGGTTTTTTTAGATTGAGTGCTTCGCGTCTAGGGACTCGGATCATGAGTTTTAAAAGTTTGTATTGTTTTTTTATATAAAAAATAGGGCTTTATAGTTCTCTTTAGTTTTTTATTGCGTTATTCAAATCATATTATCTAGGCTGCGGGTTTGACAGGATGTTCCAGGTTGACCCAACCCTAATTAGCATGAGTATAAGTTTATTATGAACGTTTTTATATCTTTTTTTTATCCTATTTCAATAAATAAATATTATTTTTTATATAAAAAAATAATTCAACCCCATGATAAAACACAGTCATCAAGGCTTTTAATCAACACTGACCATCCTCAATGTAGTAGCATTTTATTCCAAAAAAACATATCTTGTTCCTCCTTGAAAATTTTCACTCTTGTATCTAGTTCTCCTTTCTTTTAACTATTTCTCAAAGAAATAAAAAATAAAATAAATTAGGAAAAAATATGAAATTAATGAAAGAACCAAGTTATAATTGAGGGCAAGTCCTATGGAGTTTATCTTGTGATTTCTCTTTGAAATAGCCTAACTAGTTTCCATTTTAAATTTTGAAATGTTTTCAAATTAAATTTATGTGGTTTTGCTACTTTCAAATTATGGCACTGCGATAATTTGTGAATTTTTTCTGTCATTTTATTTGGTTTCCATTAACTTCTAGTTTTATGTTTATCTTTTAATTTCTATAAATAATTGATGATAGTTTAGCTCTATCTTTGAATTTTATGTTAGGAAATCTATTTTAAAAACAAGGCTATTGAGTGAGTATATTTGAAGCCAAATTTAAAGTGTGTTTCATTCACTTTTAGAATTAAAACTTTGTTGAAATAAAAGTTCATCTTCGCAGGTCATGATCCAACAAAAGTTTATATTGACATGAAACATTAACATATTAAAATAAATTTTAAGTGAATAAGAAGTTAATTTTAAAAAATTATTGATTAATATGTTTTTATAAAATCCAAAACCCTCCATACCTCATAGAAAAAAAAATTAAAATTGTTTTATGGTTTGTATAGTGGGAAATTGAAGGATTATAAATGAGATTAAACAACATAATATGGATCTAACCTATTTGTGGCTCAGGCTAAGCATGGGTTGCTTGAATTTGAGTTTGTGTTTTGCTAACATATTTTAGACTTAGATTTGAGTTTTATTATAAATTAATTCTTTGGCCTATAAGAAACTATTTTTTGCTTGCCTATTTATACATCTAGCCATGGATAAAGAGTTTGAATAGTCTTCTTACTTTTGAAAAAATTATTTTCAGAGGGAAAAAATATATGGTTTTTAAGGTAAAAAATTATCATATTTTTTTTTCCCTTTTCATGGCAAGTAATAAAGGCAAAATGGTGGGGATTCATTCTATTAGTTTCTTTTTTTTGGTTCGTGGACCTTGACAAATAGTGCAACTAATCATGGTAATTTTTTTGGAGTTTTAAAATGCTTATAAATAATACAACTAATTAAGATAGTGTTATTGAAGTTGTACTAAAAGACAAGCAATATCGTTTAAAGGGTAAATAATTTATCCTTAATTTATGATAACAATTTTCATTTGAATCTAATTTTAAGTGTTTTACTTTACTTATGAACTTCAATTCAAGTTTAATAATGGTTTTATATAATTAGTATGCGGTTTATATTTTGATTTCTATTACATATTTCAATATATCAATATATAATTAGTATGCGGTTTATATTTTGATTTCTATTACATATTTCAATATATCAATGCATGTTAATATTGCTCTCAATGTTTTTTTTTTTTTTTTGATAATAAGAATATTATTTCAAACCAGCTTTCACGTTCCATCTTAAAAATACACCCCTCACATTAACCTGATATATTTAAAGCATATTTGAAACACTTTGAATTGTTTTAATTCAAAAATTTTAATGAAATCTCTTGTTTAAAACTATTTTGAAGGTGAATAATTAAATTTTAAATGAAACTCAATCTCTAAAAATGGTACAAAAATAAACTAGAGGCAAACACTCTGATATACTATATTAAAAATGATAAATTAATGTTAAAATTAGCTTTTCTAAAATACTCATATGAGATGAAAGTGATGAATGTAATATAAAAAACAAAATAAATTGAATTTTCTCTTCTCTAAACATATTCAATTTATTTATCAATTGAATTCAAATTAAACACTAAATTCAATAACAGTAGAGTTAGAATTGGCTCAAAACAACACGAAGAAAAATTAATAATTTTTCAAAATTTAAACTAAAAAAAAGAGTAAACCTTCTTAAACATACCAACACCTTAGAATTTGCCCTAAATTGTTTCAAATTAAAAGAATAGGATGTAATTAAAAATAATACACTATATTATATATGTAGGTCCAAAGTAAAAGAATTTGATGGTAATAAAAATTAAAAGGAATACAATTTTGGTTCGGCGAGATATCCAACTTGCGGATCAATCTCAACAATTTCTTTAAAAAAAAAAAAAATCCACCTAAAGAAGAATATTGACTGAGCTTGCGATCACGTTCACCTAATAAACCAGACCTCGCAACATGGCCAGCCCTGAAGTTTCCACCAGGCTTAAACTACACAGTGTCCTATTATGGAAATAGGATCCGAATTCTAAATTTCTTTTTCCATCTTATTTTTTTCCTACAAAGAGTGGCCAGAAAAAAAAGAAAAATAAATAGAATTTAATTTATATATCTTTCCTCCCTTTTTTTTCTCTCCCTTGTCTTGACTTGCACCATGCTTTTGGGAGTCAGTGGTTAATGAACTCTTTAAAGGGGGTAATAAATCGTGGATTTTAATTATTATCAACCTAAATCCCGTCATGATCCATATCATCAATCCCTCATTGGAACGATAAAGAGAAGAAGAGATACTAAAAACTAATAAAAAAAGGAAAGAAAAATCAACCATCGATCCAAATATTACAGCATGAAAATAAATCTGATTCAAGAATCAATAAAAAAAGAAGAAAATAATATGTATAAAACATGATAACTCACATAAAAAATATGGATGGATGCCTGTGGTGTTTTATATATATGAACAAAAGAATGGAAAGAGCAGGAAAAAACGGAAAAGAAGAAGCATGATTAATGAAAACAAAGCAGTACTCAGTAGCAGTCAAAACAACAGACAGTACAGAGCACAGAGAGCCTATGTAAAAAATAAGAGGTACATGCATGTGATCTAGAGGATCACTAACGTTTCTGGGTAGTCTTCTGATACTTGTCTTTAATCCAATTGAAGCCAACAGAGGTTCCTTCCTTCACCTTCTTGATCCCAGTTGAAGCAACCTGTTTCGTCTTTCCAAGTCCTTCTCCAACCTTCTGCTTGTATTTGGCTGTCGAATCGCTGCTGCTGTCCTTGCTATGATCATACACGGCAGGATCTGGGTTGTAGTCCCATTGATCAGCCCATGAAGTCTCATGAGAACTATTTCCAGACATGATCTTGATTTCTTTCCAACAAAGAATGAGAAGAGATGGAAGAGAAAGAGACTCGTCAAAGAAATATTACTGGAATATATCTGTCAAAGGAAGGCTAATCAGAAAGGAGGGAGTAGCAGGTTTCTTGTTTATGACCTGGTGTGCTGCTGCTTATTATATATATACTATTCCTGACGCGGTCCAACATGGTAGCGTGGGGATTGGCATTTCCACCAGTCTTTTAAATTTTCATACGCTTGCGGTGACAATCTTTTTTTTTTGGACGAAACTACCCTTTCATTTGCTCCCGATTATAGTTTATACTAATAATAACTCCACTTAATTTGATTATTAGGATAATATTACAGTCCAAAACACTGATATAGTAATGTTCTCATGCAGAATCCTGTGTAATCACTCAGTTTTCTTAAGGGTTTCTCTGTGTTGTTTGATCTAAAATATATACTAATTTACAATGGACCATGCTTAAAATTAATATTCCTGCTATGATGAATATTTATTGGAGATCGAGTTGCAGTATTAAAAACAAAACCCTTTAATCAAGTCAAAACGTAAAATTAAATAAAACCCTAATTTTTTAACAAGTATATTGGATATGATTATATATATATATATATATATATATAGAGAGAGAGAGAGAGAGAGAGAGAGAGAGAGAGAATTATACATGGAGAATTTTACAAAATTATTCTAGCAGAACTATGTAGAGAATTCAGGGGCAGTGGAGTAAATGCAGAAACGAGCTTGTGCTTCTGGAAGCATCGAGAAACTTGGCGATTTTTGACCTTGAACATCTGGGACGCTAGGAAGGATCCTCTTAAGTAACCAAGCACCATGCGTTGGCTCCTAGATGCTGCGCGGCCCATGTATCCCTACGCGTCTGGATTGTCCATACCCTTTACACCTCCAATGGGGCACGCACACCTACCCAATACAATTCTTTTCTGTACATGCATTGTTAAAATTATATATATATATATATATATATATATATATATATATATATATTAAAAAGGTCTTTTTTATCATAAAATAAAAAACATATATTAAAAAATTAAAGGATAACAAATAGTATTTTACTCGTGACTGCGAGTTGGATATTTTTTTAAAATGAATATATAGGGTTTTTTAACGTGTTTTTTGACAAAAAAATATCATAATTATAAATTGAAAAGTTTATGCATGTATTTAATTACATAAGTCAAGAATTATTTGTGATAATAAACACAAAAAAATATTACCATGCCTATTAAACTCGAGTCAAATAATTTTTTTTAATGCCAAAAAAAAAAAACATGTAGGCGCTAATAACAAATATTTAGATATTAAAAAAAATATAATTATGAATCAAAAAATTGATATATACATATAATAAAATATAAAGAGGATCATATATTTGTGATTCGTTGCGACTTAGATCATAAGATTGTAATGATCTTATAGAAAGAAAATCGCAACAAACTAATCATATATAAACAAACGCGAATATATCATGAAAATCAATTCAAAATAAACCAAATACTTAAAAAAAAAAACTAAACATGACACTTGTTTTAATATATATATATATACATGGATTTTCTAGCTCAACCCGTGAAATCTGTGATTCGAATTATGGACTCTATTAGTTTTTAATAAGATTTTTATTTTTGTTATGCTAGATAATTAACACCTTCACTTTTTTCATAAAACTTTGAAATCACTATTCATTTTCTCCATATTCTCTATGTTTTGATTCTGTTATTTTTTTTAATAATCTTACTTAAATTGTCCTTCAATATTGTCAGAAAGGGTAAAATAAAAAAAAAATGAAGAATTGAGATAAAAAGAAACCGTGAATAGACAGAACAATCTGCACGGTGAATACTCTACGCTTTGTAAAGTATTGCCAACATGAAAATTCGTATGCAGTTGATTTTTTAAGCAATTAATGCCCAAGGAAAGAGAGAATGCATTCTCCCAAAGGTGCCGTTATGAGGAAAGTCAACCGCGGCTGTCCAGCCTCTTTTCCCCTTTTCTTTTCTTTTCTTTTCTTTTTTAAAGACTAACGATATCGCCTTGGTCCATGCTTTCTTTTTAAAAATGATTTCGCACAGGTGGTAAAGGTGATGATGGTATTCGCTTCTCGAAGTGGTGACGCAGTTTTGAAACCTGGGCCTAAAAGCTGTAGATTCATACTAGAATTTGATCGGGTTGAAAAAAAACTCTAGCATGACTCAATTGATTTATTAGGTTAGCCTGATTAAAATCTAGTTGTAATTTATTGATTTTTATTTTTTTATTAAAATAATATTATTTTAATTTTAAAAAAAAATTAACCTGAACAACCCGATCCAGTTAAAACTTGAAATTCAAAATTTGGATCTGGTTCTATCTAAAAACTATGAGTGGTGAAGCTTTGTTTAAGAAGACTGAAAGAAAGTGAGGTGTTTGCTTAAAAGTATATTTTTTTTAATAATAATTAAAACTATTATGGAAGTTCCTTCATGTTAAAATATTTTCTTTTAGATTTTATGCAAAAATTCATTGACTATTAATGAAATAAGAAGTCAAAAAGCCAATAAGCTCCAAACTTTTTGTTTTTTCTAATCTAAACAGGCAGCTTTAGCAGCTGCGCAAGCTAAAGCCATAGGGGTACCAAATGGGGCCAAATTTATGGAGTTTGTTTTTTTCTTTTTTCCAAACTAACACAGTAAATGAAAATATTTTCTAAACTAGAACAACTGAAGAAATAATTCCCAAACTAACACAATTTAACTAGTTGGGCAGAGCTAGCTGATTTCTTCATTTAGTCCCTTAATTTTTCTATATAGTTAATTTTAGTTTTATTATTATTATTATCGTTTCATATGTTGTTCTTGCACAAATGTTTTTTTTATAACTAAAGCTAATATTTATTTTTGAATGAGAATGCTAAAAAAATAGTTAATTTTTGCTCAAAATGATAATTATTTTTTGCTCAACTTAAATAAAAATAAGTTCATATAATTGATGAAATAACCATAATAATGAAAATAAAATTAACTAAAAATAAAACTTAAGGGACCACATGAGAAAAAAAGAAAGATAATAGGGTGACATAATAATTAAAGCATGAGAGAGAAAATAAAAAGTAAAATGAAAAAAAAAACAAAAATAAATGAGATTTCGAGAACAGACCATAGCTCTAATAAAAACACATCTATTACTACCAGATAAAGCATAATGGAGCCATAAATACAAAAGAAAGTCAGCTATGGAGCTTTTAAGTAGTACACATGCCGCCTAAAGGTAACTAAATGCTCACAAACTGGTACATTTAGTGCCTGTTTGTTTTTGAGATTGTGTCTATGTTTGAAACCAAACACCAAACACAGACGAAACCTGTTTGGTTCCCCAAAACATAGTTTATTCTGTATGGGAGACCCACATATATTTAACACAAAACACAGATTTGCAAAAAGCAGTTCTCACCTGCTTTCTGCAAACCCCTGGAGGCCATGCAGTGGAGAGTGGAGTTCAACTTTACTGTTCACATTAACAGTGGTGCATGATTCTGGCTGAACTGGATCCGGTGATCCGGTTCAAAGCTAAAAGTATTAAACTGGATTCGACTGAGTAAAAAAATTAAATTTATTTTTATTTTTAATTGTATTTTATTGATAACGTAACATTTGCAGAATTTGATCGTAATCCCAATTTTATTTCTGATTATATTTGACCTGATGTTGTTGCGCGCTTAAGAAACCAAGGAAACTGTAATCCTTATTGGATGTATTTCATACGTGATGGAATTGTAGATAGTTTACTTGAACAATAAAAAATATTTTATATAAAGTATTATTTATTTCATGATGTAATAATAATAGTTAAAACTACAATATTTAAATTCAAAACCATCATTATATATATATATATATATTAATTATTTTATAACCTCAATTTGAAAAAAAAAATTTTAACCAAACACATTAAACTACTTTTTATTCAACCTCAAATTCAACTACAGTTTTAACTAAACATATAGAAATACCAAACCAATCTCAACTAAAAGTATTTTTTATAAAACAATTTTTTTTCAAATCACAATCACAAAAACTACTAAAATACCAAACACACTGGCTAGTTTGGGAATGTTTTTCCATAACATGCTAGATCTGAAAAAAACAAAAACAACTCTTGCAAGTTTTGTTGAAAGTTGGAATGACAGATAAAAAACATTTTCAGTAAAAGTTGGTTCAATTTGAATAAAATTACAAATACATATATCTATTTGAACTGCATATATGTGATTTCTTGTTCAAGTTTTGAATAAACAATCTAACACAAGTTATTTTAACCAAAGAATTAAAGAATTTGTGATGTAAATCTTATGAATATAAATATCTAGAAACCATTGTCAAATTAATCATTCCCAAGAAAGTTAGGGCTACATTTGAAATTAAGCTTGATATAATGATAACTTGTACCGAAAGACCAAGACTATAAAAACCAAACTCCGACCCAACACCTATAATAAAGATTCAAATGAGAAGTATAGAAGATGCTACGAACTTGGTTAATTCTTTGATATGTTAGAGTAGTTTTATAAGGAACAATGAGCAAGAGAAAACTCTCTCACACAAGTTTTATTTATGATCAATCCATCTCTCATTAATTTTTAAAACCTAAATATAAGCTACATAATTCTATTTATAATATAATATGTAAAAACTTCTCAAATAATGCTAGAAAAATAATAAAATAAAAAAAATAAAAAAAAAAAATTAATCTTAGATCAATTAGAAATTTAATACAATTCTCGCACAATAGTTTCTGAATCTTATTGCAAACCTTATCGATGTTCGATTAACCTATAATTTTAACCTAATATAAATAAGATCTCTAGAAATGTTTAGTTAAATTTTAGCTTGATCTAATTGTTGAATTGAAAATTATGCTTATTAGCATAAAATTATGCATAAAAAAATAAACCCAATTCATATGTAAGTCGAAAAATAAGTTGAATTTACAAGTTTTATAAAAAAAATGTCTAAATATCTTGAATTAACTCATTAAATGTTTTTTTAACTTTCTTACCTCTTCACCTTATAATGAGCACAATTAACCCATGTAAATCCTTTAATGTAGTTTGGATCAGATCAATTTGCCTTTGGTATGAAGTCTAAAACTTTAAAAGAGTGCACATTGTAAAATGTCGAAGGTATCCAGTTGCCGATGCATATATGGTCACTAGCTCATTCTCGATCATCTCCATCCCATGATGATCCATGGGCTAGTAAGGATTGTTCCTTACCCCCATAAATGTATGGTTATAAATTAAAAAAAAAAATTATATAATAAATTATGGGGTTAACCAATGGGTCATTAGGTTAACCTAAATCTATTATTTTTTTTAATCTGGAATGACATTATTTAATTTTTTTTTGTGTGTCAATTTTTATTACAAGTTAATTTTAATAAAGAAAGTCATTAAATACTATCAGGTAAATGATTTGTTTTGCAATATTAAATATTTTGATCTACTTTTATCTATTAATTTTTTCAATTTTTTTATTTATCATTAATTTTTTTTTCTATCGAATTATCCCGATCTCATGATCTAGAACACACACAATAAATATTTAATCTAGACATATCTCATGTTTAAGTCACAATATTCAGGTCTTAGCTCAACTTTGCCCAGGACAATATTTTGTTTTGATTTATTTATTGTTGTTACCTTATTTTTTTATTGTATTATTTAATTAATCAAAATTTAACATGATTATTGAATTTCTCTTACTTTTTTAAAAATAATTATGTCATAAAAAATTTCAATTATTTTTTTTTTCAATTCAACCCGTGACACCACACGGGACACAAATCTAGTTACTTCTAAGAGCCAACCTGCTCAACCTATTACTTAGGCCCTGCCATGTTTGCTATATAGTTAAATATTTAGGGTATGATTGACATCCTAAGATCGTTATTCTAACATGACAAATAAATAAGGAGATTATTTTTTTACAATGAGGACGTATAGAAAACCCATTGTCAGTTTGTCATAACACTGAGGATTACGTTCTTCCTCGTGATCCAACTAAGTTGGGGGAAGGTGACTTTAGCATGCAAGTCCACTAGGTTGCTCCTAGTCACACCGCACCCTATGTGAAAGAGATAAATAATATCGATGCATTTATTACAGTCTCTACTAAAAACTCCAAGTCTTGGAATTGATCATTAATCTCTTAGGTTTTGACGGGGAAGCTAGACGATCAACTATAACAATCATTACCTAGATATCCAAGAGACAATATGGTGATTGTTTTACTACCAACTATCTAGTGGGGGAACATGGAAAAGAATAGGAATGATGTGCTCTTCGTGGATGTTGATTACTATGTATACTAGCACTACTAAAAAATTAACAAGCACAAATGAAAACATCGATAAAAAAATTTTGTTGGTAAATTGTAATGAATTTATCGACAAAATATTCTCTCGTTGTATTAATCAGTAAAAACCAATGGAAATTACATCTATTTTTTATTTATTGTTCTTTATACATATATTTAACTAACAACAATTTCTCTTGCGGGATACGGTTCTTGAACACAAGCCAAGCCTGATGAAATTTTTTGTGAAAATACATGTGTGGAGTGATAATTGCCAAAAAAAAGTGTAGTAGCTCGTAAATAGTCAACACTTTAGGGTTGGAAAAGAATTACCGCAAATGTCACTGTTATTGTTTAATCACCAACAAAATTACAAACGGTCTATTTGTCAGTTATATGTCAAGTTCGCTGAGGAAATACTAACTGACAAAAAAAAGTCACTAATGGATTTACATACAGATTTTCTATTGGTGATATGTTATATTCACTAATAAAAATACCGATGAAATGAAGAAGGTAATTTTTCTTTATTAAAATAATATTTTTTTATATTTTAAAATTATTTTTAAGATCAACACATCAAAATAATTCAAAACATATAAAATAATTAAATTTAAAAAAAACAATTTTTTTTTAAAAAACACGGGTTGTTGTACCCGTGTTTCTAAACGCTCACTTAGGTAACGTTTGGGAACGCGGCTGCGTTCCCAAAAAATTTGAAATTTTTTTTTGTTAAAATTTAATATGGTTTATACGTTTTGGATCGTTTTGATGTGCTGATGTCAAAAATGATTTTTAAAAAATAAAAAAACATCATTGACATGCATTTTGGCACGAAAAGTTATTTGAAAAGCACCCATAACCACACTGCCAAACACGCTTACTTAGTTTGTTTTTTTAACGTTAATATGATGTCCATCGAGCCAAGCTATGTGGTGTGGCAAAGCTGTGAGTTTTTCATGCTTATAAGTCTTTTACATTGGCAATGCCATGTCCATCAAGCCAAGCTGTGCGCTGGCTAGGCCATGACCTTCTCATGATCAAATTTTTTAATTTAGGGAAACACCATATCCATCTGTCCAAGCTACGCGCTGGCCAAACGGTGAGCTTAATTTCCATGCTAAGTTGTTTTTTCTTATTACAACAGCATGTCCAAATGGCTAAACTTCCTGTTGGCTAAGCTGTGAGCTTTCCATGCTTTTTTGTTCTTTTGACGAAGATGGTTTTTTATAAAATAATATAAATTATATTTTGATATTTTATTTAATAGTTTAAATTTTTAAATTAAAATAATTTTTTGATATGGTATCAAAAACTTGATAATCAAGTAGTTACGAGTTTGAATTTTATCATTCTCATTTATTTAATAGAAAAAAATTAAACATAAGGTAGTATGGATCTGTACAAATTTAAAAAAATATATTAAAAAATAATATAAATTATATCTTAAAATTTTAGATATTTAAATTTTTAAATTAAAATATTCCTTAAATATAACGAGGAGAGGTTGCATGCCGGCCAAATCGTGGTCTTCTCGTGCTTCCCATATCTTTCCAAAGGCGATGCCATATGCGATCTGGTCAAGCTGCACATTGACCAAGCTGTTCTTTATAATTAATGGCGACTTCATGTCCATCTGGCCAAGCTGTGTGTTGGTAAAGACTTGAGCTTCTCATGATCAATTGTTTTTTATTTTTATATAGCAATATATATCGTATCCATCAGCCCTAGCTGCGTGCTGGCTAGCATATGAACTTTTCAAAGTTGTTTTTTTATAATAGCAAGTTAGCAACACCAAGTCCAACTTGCCAAGATGAACCCTGGCTAGGCTGTGGGAAATTCTCTTTTTAGACTGTTCTTTCTTGTGGTAATGCTGAGCTGCGTGTTATCCATGTTGTGAGTTTTTTTATGCTTAATTGTTCTTTATATATATATATATAGCAATGCCATGTACATTGACCAATCTATATATGTGTTGTTCATGTTAAGCTTTTAATGGCTAGTCATTCTTTTTCTATGAGGGCTAGTTGTCTATTAACACGCCTTATTCATCTTGCTAAGCTGCTCTATCATGACTAAGTTTTAGCTTTCACAAGCTCCAAGGATTCATCTCATGGCATTTTTAATATTAAAAGCTAAATATCATCATCGTTAGTTGAGTGTAAAAAACAGGATCCCACCTCCTCTGTAATATATCGTTAAATTCAGTTGTTGTTAATATATTTTTTTCATTATAGACTGCGTCTCTTGGACGTGAACCGAGTCCGATGAAGCTGTTTGTGGAGACGCACGTGCGAAGTCAAGACTGCCAAAAAGAGGTGCAACAGTTCATTGATAACCGTGCTCAGCATTTCGTGGTAAGTTTGTTTTCAACCATTTTATTTTGTAAGTTATTATGTTCATTGTATTGAATATGATGATTACTTTTTTATTTATTTTCAGGAGACCTATAATAATTGGTTGAGGGAGAGATACGGGGACGATATTTTGACCCATCCGGAATTCGATCCGGATTTGTGGATGGAGGTTGGCTCGTCAGGTGGACCCGATAAAAATCGGGTTTACGGGCTCTCCAACACTACGGCCGACAACTTGCGGTCGACCCATAGTGTTTCAACCGTTGGGAGCTCCCAATCAATATCGAGCTCTCAATCTAAGGAGTTCGTGGCCTTGCAGCAACACATGGCTCAGCTCACCGAGAAATACGATAACTTAAAAGCGGAGTACGCACAACTCAAAGCATCTCATGCACAACAAAGAGCGGAGTCTAAGCAACTCAAAGCGTCTCAAGCACAACAAAAAACGGAGTATGAAGCGGCTCATGAACAACAAAAAGCGGCTTATGAACAGCTTCACGAAATGATTATGAACTTGTCAAATAGTGGAACATGTGCGCCTAATCCTTTTTGGCCGTATAACCACCAGCTTCCGCCAGGATCTCCTCCTCTTCCACCAGCTCCACCTTTATATTAATTTGTAATCAACATTATTTACCTTTAAAACTTCATTTAATATTTTTCTTGAAACATATTCAGTTTGTAATGAATATTATTTAATTTTGTTATTTTTTTATGTTTAATATAAATTTTATTTGCATAATTGGTTTGTATTACAATTAATTTATATAGTTTTATATTATATATTCTAAATAATTTTTTAAAAACAAATTAAGAAAAAAAATATTACCAAGGATTTTATCGACGGATGAATTCGGTCGAGATTTTAAAACATCACCGACAGACTTATCGACGGACTTACTCCGTCGGCATTTAACAGTAGCTTCCACACGTACCGATGAATTTCCAGACGGACATATTCGGTCGGTATTTCATACGCTCACCGACAGATTTACCGACGGTTCGTTTTCGTCGGTCAATCACAATATCACCGACGGACTAACAATCCGTCGGTATATTTCAAGCGGGAATATCACTGACGGATGAAAAATCCGTCAGTATATTTCAAGCGGGAATCTTTTTTTTTGGCGCGCAAATTCCGTCTGTAAAACTATCGGCAAATGTTTTTTTTTTCCGACCGATATAGCGACGGAAGTGGGAATCACCGACGAAGGGAAAGCCGACAGACGTAATCCGTAGGTGATGACGTCGGTAAAAAAATCACCGACGAACTTCTAATCACACATCGACAGAATGTTTTCGTTGGTAAAACTGTGAAATCTTGTAGTGTATGTGTAAAACAAATATTCTTTACGCGGTATACATTTTCCCAAATGATTATGTTAAATTAGTAGTTGAAATAATGCGAGTTACATGTATCAGGATCCCAGTTCTTTATTGTCATTGTTGTTTTGAATAGAGATCGTTCATGATTCCATTATCATAGAAAGTACTAGTACAAAAATTTCACTAGTACGAATGTTTCCATGATGATAAGCAAAAAAGAAAAAAAAAATCTCCAGAGCTCAGATGGAAGAGCATGAAAACAATAGGAGAAAGGCACCTGGAAAACTTTTTGCCAATAGTTTCCTGTACTGTAAATGCTAGAGGCAAGTTGATGCCTTGAAGGGCCATCCAGTCACTTTCTTTTTCCCAACTGTTGCAATCCCACCAAGCAAGAGAATCTTCCAAAGCAACACATCAATCAGACGAAGAAGAAGGGGCCCTTATAGGTGGTGGTGATGGTGGTGGTTCATGGTTGGCAATTCGGCATGGGCTCGGGTCCCACCCTGATTGTGGCTTGAATTTAAGGTTGGTTTATGAATATATGGGCCCAATAATTTTGATAAGAACTCGGTGTGATTCGGGGCTTTAAAAGGAGAGTGTCGTGTGAAAAAAAATGGAGAAATACACCCTTGTTCTTATTGTTATCATCGTGTAGGTCAAATGCAGCTGGCTGCGGCCTCGCTGAGTCCGGCACTGTTATTAAACCCTTCCTGTTTTTTTTTTTTAAAAAAATTAATCTGAAATTGACTTGAATAACCCCGTGAATCAATTTGCACACTCAATGAAAGTAATATTGTTTTGATTATTTTTAAAAAATTATTAACTATATTAACTCACTCAACTCATAATCTAAATCATGTAATTAATCAACTCTCAAGTTATATTTAATAATTATGAATTCCTGTTGAGTATTATGATGTTATATTTATTCATTGAATACTAGGTTTTTCTTTGTCAAGCTTAAGTTTTATATTAAATTTAAATAAATTTTTAAATTGAGTTTAAAATTATTAGCAATTGTAAAAATCAAATAAATATTATTATTTTAATATAATTTTTATTTATTAAAAAGAATTATTTTGCACCGATATACACGCTTAGATTTTAAGGTTAACAATTTATTAAGATTTTTTAAATACATCATGTCGATCTAAAGGGGTGCACTTTTAAAATTGTTTTCGAATTGACTTAGTTATTAAAAAAAAAATCAAGAATATATAAGTAAACTTTTTGCATGTTTGGAATTGAAGTTTAACCTGTTTTTTTATTAAAATTTAATTTTTTTAAATTAATTTTTTTCAGTATTTTTAAATTTTTTAATGAGCTAACATTATTAAAAAAAATAAAATAAAAATATTATTTTAAATAAAAAATACTTCAAAAAAATATATAAAAACCAGTCTGCTAAAGGCTATCGTGAGTTTGGTTGCAAAGAAATATCAGAACCTGGCAGCTATTTAAAATTTGAAGTGAGAAGGTAATAATTGACTACAAATTCAGCAAGTCGTAGAGTCTTCGTCAACTGCCACGTGAAGTTCTCTGTCAATATTTGCTGAGTAGTTATTACTAACAACGCAAGTCTGAATTACTTTCTACGTACGCATCTTTCACTTTCTTCAACCAACAGATCCTTACGCCATGGAATATCAAGCTCGGAATGGTCAGGCATGGCGCATGAGATAATTGAAGGTTAACATGCATGGTGACAATTCATGAATACCTTATTTAACCAAGGCAGGTCTACTTACTCTGGAAAGCCTATCTCTGTGTAAAGGGTTCGAGAGACAAAATATGAGAAGTAGCTAGCTAGGGTCTAGCTGAGAGTATTAGTGCATGAAATCATAGAGCTTGCTGATCCAATTGCCAAGTCAGATGGGACCAGTACTAGACAGGACATGGACATGGGGTTTCTGGAAGTTGTGCCATTTGCCAGTTATTGATAATTAATGGAGTGGCTAGCTAGAAAGAGCCCAGCATCCATGATGTATGTAATAGAGACTTTCAAAGAAAATTTGCAATTCGATTGCTACAGATATTAGCATTATTGGAGATTTATTTAGTTATTAATTTTAGAGTTTTAGCGAATTAATTGGAATGTATGTAAATCATACTTGATATTTATAATTATTAAAAAAAAAATGTTATGTGTGTTAATGTTGTTAAGAGATGATCATTTTTGATTTGATTCAGTTTTTATCAAAAAAATAACCAAACTGAAATTTTTTAAGACACAAACCGGTTTGATTTGGTTTTTTAAGATAAAAACTGGTTTTTTCAGTTTTTTAGGACAAAAACAGGTTTGACTCGATTTTTTTCGGTTTATGTTCGGTTCGGTTTTTTTTTGTTTTAGTTTTTTCAAAATTTTAATCAATTTCATCGATTTTTTTTAATTTTTTTTTTCTCACCCCTGATATTGACTTCGAATTGCTTTGGTTTAAAGAGGTTGGCACCCCCAGGATGAAATTGGTCCCCTGAGCATCTCCAAAAGATACAGTTTTTTATTCTCTATTGGAAGTTTTTGTTTATCTGAGAATTTCAACCATGCTTGTTGAAGCTTAGGCACTTGAGAGACTAATTATAAGGAACCTAAAGCAATGCGCTTTTTGAAAATTTTGCATTTGTAATTTTCATGATTTTACTACTTTTCTTCTTAAGCTTTTAGAGGGTGGGTATATGTAAACTTCATCGCCTACCTCTTGAATACGCATCCTTGAAGATGAAGTTATTTGTGGACCAGACACTCTTTATCTCTCTCGTAGAACGCAGTGAAGACCTACTTGCAAAAAGTAAGCAAGCTTGTTGATGCTTACTTTGAAATAATATTGTAGTGGGAAGTGATTAAGATGTTTGCACCTCCAGTTTTCAATTTCTCTTTCTATATTTCCGAATCAATCCATCATGATCTCTTTTTTCTGGTGCTTTTGTTTAGGTCCAACCTTCGATTAGACAGAAAGTCAACAATATAAACTCGGACAACAGAAAAATGAAAGCGAGACGAATTTAAGCAGATTAAGGGGGGAAATAGCATACCAGAGACTGATTTAAAGCGTAAAAAATGCATTTGAGAATCCATTTTCCATCTTCCAAATTCATAAATTGTGTCTCGTTCCTCAACCAAAAAGCATTCCGAGTACTAAAACAATTTATATTATATGTCAATATATAATATAAATGGAGTGTTTACTGTAAGCCATTAAGCATATATATAGGTTTAAGAGTATGATGGTGCAATTGAGTTCTGTGCTCCTGTGATTTATCTTCCTCTCCATAGTTTTTAAATGAAAGAGTTCTGGTATTTATTTTATCCTCGCTATAGTAACATGTTATAAGGTATGCTAGAAATTGTATTCTTTTCTTTCCTGATGTGCCGTGAATGATTCGAAAATCGACAACAATGAATCTGATAAAAATAGATGAGGAATGGGTCTGATTGGTTGTCTTTCTTTTGGTGTGTAGGCTGGATTATAGTGATTTTAAGGTAAATAAAATGAAGGATAGACTAGAATGATACTTTGATAAGTCGATTTAGACACCATAAATATCAATCTAGGATTTCGACGTCATACTCTTTGTGATTAAAGAGTGATAAGTCGTGTAGGATTCTTCACAAAATCAATTTGGAAGAACAACTCTTAATTCTTTGAATTAAGTTTCAAATCTTGGTCAAAGTATTTATTACATATTCTGATACTATATTTATAATTGGAACATCCCTTCGAAAAATTCAACATGATAGAAGTCAAGTTCAAAAATTAAACTTTGACAAAGTAACTAGAGAAATTTAACTAGCACACGTTTTCTAACCTTAATTGAAACATAAACAAATCAAATTTAAAACGACTATAACTTCTTGCACAAAAGTCCAATGCAATCATGGTTGGATAATTTAGAAAGATCACATTCTAAACTTGAAATCCACCTAGATTAGTCTTGTTTTCACATGCAATGGATGACTTCAAAATCGGGTTCAAATTCATCTACTATCCTGACTGTAAACAGCATTAATTTCTTCACTTATTTGCATTATCAATCCAAACTCAAGTAGCCCAACATCCAAAGAATCATTAAGAGCTTTTCCCATGTCCAAGTTTTAATTGTGTGTAAATAAGAACCTTTGAACCAATTCCGAACAGATTGCTAGTTTTAACTCCGAAGCAGCTTCAATCATTCAAATTTGACTCGTCAAAGTCATTTATAATTGTTTCGCTCTCGCTCCTATTATTGAACCATCTGAATCTTCTTGTAGATTAGGTTCAACTTTACGAGATGGATTATAATCTCCATGATGCACATCACATGACATCTTTTATAAAAATTATTCATGAATATCATTTTTATGCAAAAAAATAAGAATATAATTCAAGATGGGTTTAATTCAGATGATTCTATCCAATTGCAGCAACGAAAAATGGGACTGGATAAGAATTAAGAATCACCAGCTCCCTCCAGCGATCCAGCCTACGAAATGAGGAAATCCTACTTGATTTGCACTGCACCCATTTACGCTAACAGCTCGTACATGTTTTGCACATTCAAAGAAGTGCAGTATAATTGAAAGACATCTCACCAGCGCCCACCACACATGAAATTGCTTGAGAGGAGACATTAATCCAATAATTTTCAAACCAGGCATCATTTTCTTTCCTATTTCTCTTGTCCCACTGCAATATTCTATCTAGATATTAATTACAAGCATATATACCTAGCTACCATAGATCCCGTACTTAGGTGGAAGGAAAAGTCAGGCTCATACAACTATACAAGGGTAAGGAAGAAAAAGAAGGAGAATTTATTTCCCAGAGAACAGTACTCCAAACGATTTCCCAGCTGATATAATCAATGGTTCTACTTATTCCACTTCTCTTTTTCTCTGGGAACAAAGTCCCAAATTATTAGTCATTGGCCTACATGTATGAACAAAATCTAACCATAAAATGCAATGCTATGAAGTCACATGGCTAACAAATTTAGTGAGACGCAAATTTGGAGATAAAAGGGATATGCAGCAGCTGTGCTAAGACTCGGACGTCCCAGCTAGCTCACATGTACTGATTCCACCTAGTCTATGATGCCCTTCCTCTCTCATCAGTTTTGGTGAATGCTCAATGGGTGGCATGCGCTTTGCAGCTCGTGAGGTTGATTTTTTTCTCATTTTAAAAAATATTTTTTGCTAATATGTTTTAAAGCATAAGAAAAAATTTGTGATTACACAGTCCTATACCCTGTCCAGTCTAATAAGATAAATTTATTTAATTATATAATAAAAAAGTAATGACAATAAATATATCGATTCTAAAAAGAAAAAAATAATAATAATGACTTACAAAAGAATTATTACAAAAAAAAATTACAAGGTTGAATTTTAAAATAATATAATATTAAATAATAAAATTAAAAAAAACAAAAAACAATCTTACACTAGTTTGAGTTAGCACAGCAAACTCGGTTGAGTCATTATTGTAGAAAGTAAATTGAAAAAAATAAAAATAAAAACTTAATTTTTAATAAACTCAGTATTGAAAGATGAACTAAAAAAAGATAAAATAAAAAAATATTAGTATCAATCCGAGTTAACATTTCATATCATTAACCTAGGAATGAGATAAAATTTAAAAAAATATTGAAAAAAAATTCAAAAAAAAATCCAAAGAAAAAAATTAAGAAAATAAAGACTAATTTAATATAAATATAAAATAAAATAAGATGATATAAAAGCCCTAAATAATATGAGTTAGCATGACAAACCTGAATAAAATTGAATTGAAAAAATATCAAAGAATTGAACATATATAATTTTTAAAATATAAGAACTAAATTTAATTTTTTATATAAACTTTAAAACTATCACCTATTTATAGTTTTTTATTATTATTTATTCCCTTATCTTTCAATGTTTTTCCTTAGTTGATAGCTAAAAAATGATGCAATTACACCAAAAAAAAAAAAACAAAGCTTAATGATAATTTAAAAGAAAAAAAAAAAGAACAATATATCAACAATAAAACAACATGGAATTGTCGTCCACTATTGAGAAAAACTACGAAAATAATTTAAGTTGATTCGTCAACTTCAATTAAACATCTTTGTCAAAATACAGGATTCTCAATATCAATCCCAACAGCAACAGTAGACAAATCATAATGCGATCGACAAATTCATCCTCTGCAAACCAATCAATCTCATTGTTTTTGACATTGGAGGCTGCGAGCGAGGGAGGAGGGAGGAGGGAGGAGGGAGGAGGTGATGTCCTTTTTATGGTACATTTTCTTCGTACATAAAACAAACAGGTCTCTATCAAATTATCGTTGATACAGACCTCAACCTTTTTCCTTTTTTTCTTTTAAAAAGAACTCAATATGTATATAGTCCAACTGGGCCTCTTTGCCAAACATACATAAATTTCTCTTGATTTAATTATCTCGTCTCTCTAATCACTTACTAACCCTGATTAAATGATTGTTTTCCTCTTTTATATTTAACTCCCTTCACTTTCTTCCTCCCAGTGTTTCTCCCCCCTCTCTAACATGGGAATCATGTCATTCCACCAGACTAGTTACTCAGATTATGATTCTCAATCACACTCTGACCACCTTCAAGCAAACCTGCCTACACTTTGTTCGCAGCCAAGCCTCCCATCAGTACCTTTCCTCACCTCAAAACCCCATCATCGCCACCAAGAAATCCTATCCACCACCCACCACCACTGCCTCACCACCCTGAAAGGCCACTCCTCTTATATATCCTCACTAACCCTCGCAGGAAAGTTCCTCTACAGCGGCTCTGACAAAGAAATACGACTGTGGAAGCGAAACCCTTTAGATTCTGAAATAGATCAGGAAAACCTAAGCGACAACGTAGTGGCTGTGGGGAACGGAGCAGTGAAGTCCCTGGTAGTTTTGGCAGAAAAACTCTTTAGTGCTCATCAAGATAACAAAATCCGAGTATGGAAAACCAATAACCAGGAGACTAATCAGCAGAAGTACACACGTTTGGCCACTTTACCAACACTTGGTGACCGTGCCTTTAAGAGTCTGTTGCCAAGGAATCAAGTTCAGATTCGAAGGCACAAAACATGCACATGGGTTCATCATGTTGACACAGTATCTGCACTTGCCTTGTCGAGTGACGAGTCCCACCTCTACTCCGTTTCATGGGATCGGACAATTAAAATATGGAGAACGAATGACTTCAAGTGTTTGGAGTCGGTAGCCAATGCTCATGACGATGCTATAAATGCAGTGGCATTGTCGAATGACGGGAATGTTTATACCGGATCGGCCGACAAGAAAATCAAGGTGTGGAGGAAAAGTTCAGAAGAGAACAAACATTCCCTGGTTGCCACGCTAGAAAAACACATGTCTGGGATTAATGCCTTGGCGCTAAGCACTGATGGGTCTGTTTTATACTCCGGTGCGTGTGACCGATCAATAGTAGTATGGGAGAAGGATGATGATGGCAACATGGTGGTTTTGGGGGCCCTTAGGGGCCATACACAGTCCATATTGTGCTTAGCTGTTGTCTCTGATTTGGTGTTTAGTGGTTCTGCAGATAAAACCATTAGAATTTGGAGAGGTGTTGATAGAAGTTACTCTTGCTTGGCAGTTTTGGAAGGGCACGGAGGCCCTGTCAAGTGCTTGACGGCATCAATTGACCGTTCCTCATCTGATGCATCGTTTCTTCTTTACAGTGGGAGTTTGGACTGTGATATCAAAGTGTGGCAAATCAATGTCCCTCTTCTATAAAAGATTTCTTAAAATTTGGAGTCTCGACTGTACTTTTTGTAAATAGAAATGGAGAGATTGCTATACTTTTTTTTTCTTTTTCTTCTTTATCATCGCATTCCATCTTTCCCCTATCCTGGGTTAGCTACTCCCTGAGTTGAATTATTATTGTACGTGCACGATTTGAAACTAATTAATGATGCATTAGATTAGAGTGATTTGCTCATATGTTGATAGCAAGTTTCTGCTTTTAAGGTTACATATAACTAGATATTCAGCCGTTTTATCTTCTATACAGTCATGGTAGCTTCCATGACTGTACATAAGATACACCAACTCCAACCGTGTTACAATATTTCCTCAATATATGGGTGTGTTGTCACATTGGTGGTTACGAGTCCCAACTGGTTCCTTGAAATTTTATGTAACTTGTTAGGATTTGGTGCTACAAGAGAAATTTTATGAAGCTTTACCCACATGAGAAAGGAGACGTGATGGTATGTATACCCCTCTCTTGCCTGCTTCTTTCTGAGAATAAAATTAACCTCCTCTATCATCAACTCTTTGAATAGTTTTCTATAATTTATGCAAAGAATTATAATTGTTTTGTGGGGCTCGATGACAGAGAGAACAGTAAGGTCATAGAATGATACTTTAAATTATAGAGTGCTGACATTTACACTGATTTTTATATTCATTTCCTAAAACTGCCAACGCATTCAACATTTAGCTTAGGCTGGAATTGTGATCCTACCTATAAAATGAATCCAACTTTTGATTTTAAAATACAGAATAAAAAATAAACATTGAGCTACTTTATCCTATTCAATAAAAAGGTTTCCCCATGAGTGGAGAGGCTAAAGTAAGTTTTCATATTCATAACAACCAGGAAGCATAAGTGAATTGCAGATACAAGAAATCTTGCAGGTTGCTGCCCTTATTTCTTCTTTGATGAGGTTGAAGCATGGGGGTTCTGCAACAGTAAAGAACCGCAATATCAAGAAGTCTACATTCATCCCAATAACTCCAACATGGTAGTCCTCTCCTTAATTTCCTGCTAAAATTGAAAAATAATGTAGAGGAAAAGGGTTGTATATAATTCCAGTGAAGATGTTTTTTCCAAGGCAGTTGCATGCGATGGAAGAAAGAACCAATGGCAGAAAAAATAAGCAAAGCAAATGAATACAGAAAAGTTCCATCACTCTCAATTTTTGTCACAAGAAGCAAGTTCCTTTCTTGTAAGGTGATCGTGGGAATTAAAGATTCATAAATATGACAGACAAACGAAATATTTTGACATTATATTATTGTAGATGAAAACAATAGAGAACCCAAATAGAATAAAGAAAGGCAAAATGATTAAATATTAAATGGGAAAGTTGCTTTCTTTACATATAATTAATCTGCCAAGTCATATGCAGTGTTTAAGGTATATCTATCCTAGATATCTTGAGATTAATTATCCTTTATAAGAATCATCAGTGGTTTGACCTACTTAAAGAAGCTACAAGTGGAAGAGTAAGTTAGGTAAAAGTCGTTTTTTCCTAGACGGCCATTATTCTAACCTACCCTTCCCGCTGGTACCCTGGTTTCAAAGCCACTCCTTTATTTTAGGCAGAGGATATTAGAGGGATCTGAAGATGTGAGACTCATCTAATAAATCCCTTAAAAATATATATAACACTGTCCTTCTCTTTAATCTCCTCAAACTTTCTACCTCCCTAAACTTGGGTAACGTGTTCCCATAATGCCATCACCACATGGAAGAGAAAGATTATCAAACAAAAAGAGAAGAGACTTTTAACCTAACTATGAAATAAATACAAGCAAGCAGTCAACTATTGCCCACAAATAATGACATTTACCTGAGTATATAAACTTACAAAAAACTTGAACAGTTGAATGCTCAAATCAATGGCTGTCATCAGCAATGATGCCCTGACAACTGGCATGGAAGATGCCATAGTGAAACATGAGGTCCCTCTACCATTATGCAAATGAGAGAAGAACTGCCGCATCAGTCCATAATTGAATTACTATTAGGGATTATCCTCATAGCTACCCTATTTGAATTATTTCATTTGATTATTACGTTTTCTTGCACGTAATGCTAAAATAAAAACCGCATGCAAATAGAAAACCAAATTGCTTCTTACAAGTTAGTGATACTTAAATCACACCGTTCCTTCTAATTTATTAGGTATAGTTAAAGTATAATAGATATCGACAATTTGTAACTTATTTCACATAATATAAGATTTATTGAGGCATATGCATATGCACATTTGTGTACATGAACCAAAATCCCTTGATTACTCAATGACAGATGATTTGATGAGCAAGGAGCTGCAAGAAAAAAATCATTAATTTGCAAGCATGAAGTATGGATTTGCAACTGTGTTGCCTAATGAGAAAAGTTGATTCTAAATATTGCAAGATACCAAAGAGTTTAGGCTTCCAAAGAGATTCTCCTTGCTTCCTTGCTGTGCAGTTCTTTTCACCTGCTTGAACTCGTCCTGAATATTTTTAGCTCATGAATCAGGATTGATTCTACAGGAAAACCGCTCTTAAGGAATCCACAGAAAGGGAGCTTCGTGTTTGTCTTAATTTTCAGTTTTCAGACAGATCACTTCAGACATATAGTTCCTCAACTTTGGAGACGTTATTTCTCCCTCGAAACTATAAACACAGCATGTTCTACAAACTCCAAAATAAAAGCCAAGTTGCTCTGCTCTTATGAGCAAATTTACAAGTTTTAGTTGATGCCTTGAATAAACGTTGTATAATATCAAGCAGATATATAAGTCGACACATATACATATCAAAAGATTAATTAAATCATTGAATGAAAATTGAGTGGCCTGAATTGATAATACAGCAATAGTACCTAAGCGCAGTTGCAATACTGATTCGCCCATCAATTGGAGTGACCTCTCTGCATTTCTTACTTCCTCCTGCTACATATAGGAAGATTAGTGATACCTCATGTATATGACAGATTAAGAAAAACATAAGTATACAGCAGGCTATTCATACTGAGATTAGAGCCATTAAAAAGCACAAAAGTACTTGAAGGTGTTGGGCATCAGATTATTGTAATAACCTCTACCCAGTATGGTATTGAAGTTTTGAACTTAATTAATTTTTTTTCCTTCAGTCTATAAACAAAGCTTTTATTATACCAGTAGTGTATCATTAATCAGAGTCCTTCGAGAATTTATAAAACCCAATCTTTAGCTTCTATGAGTGGTGAGTGACATTTTAAATCACAGATTCCAAGGTAACCACTGACAAACAGAGAGACAATCCATGAGCTACAGATAGATTTCTGGAGAAACTTTTCCTGTTCAGAACTTCAAACTCTAGAAAGCAACTAATTAGAACATACATGGGCTTCCTCCTTATAAGTAAACCATTAAGAACTTTTATCAACGTCAATAAAATATACAATATCAATTTGTCAACATACTGTACAGAATAAAATAGTTTAAAGTGAAACATACAGTGGGTTGACGCTTGAAATCTAAAAAAGATTCACACTTGAGGATCATAGCCTTTTGCAGCTATGAACAACCCATCATCGCGAACCAAATAAAGACAACACCCCGCTGAAAAACAAATGAAACAAGTGCCCCCAGTTTTAATACTAAGCTTCCTTAGAAGAGTCAAAAAAAAAAAAACACGTACGACATTAAGTTAGAAAGCTATTATAGTTACCCAAAATTCTCATTTTCTGCCACTGCTCTGGCTACTGCTACATCAATTTCTCTCTAAAAGAAACTTTCTTCCCTAAATTCTGTCCTATAGCAAGAAGTGATGAAAGAGCAAATACCCAAAAACATAAAGTCAAGCACAAATCTTGGCAGCTACAATGTGTCTAAAGTACACTAAAAATGTTATTATTCAGACAGTTAAACGTATCAAAATTCAAAATCAGAAAGCAACGAACAATACCTCTGCTCTTCCGCTCATACTTCAACATTTGACAAACCAGTAACACAAACTGCATGTTCCAAGATAATGCAACGCGTGTTCATCGACTCCAAACAGTGTTACTTTCCATACTGCAAGTCTGCAAGTAAAGTGCAATACCAATGGCATCACATAAAACAAAGCCCACTACAAACAACTAAAGGAAAAAAGAAAAACGAAAAGAAAAGGACTCACCAGCAGGACAAGCAACAGCCAAAACCAGTCCAGGAAGCCCGTCACCGATCCCAACATAAACAAGTTTGATAAAGCATTATAGTGTGAAATATAAGAGTCATGTAGAGGAGGTAGTATTGCTAGTGAGTCCTCAATATGCCTCCCCATTACTTTGTTCACATCTGTAACCGCAGTCAGGTTCATTTTCTGCAACATTCTCAGAATTCAAAACTTCATAAAAAAAAATCACTAAAATCTAGTTAAATTTTATGTGGTTCCACTGAAGAAGAGTATCAACATAGAGGCGGATTTGGTCTTTCTGGCGGTAAATGAAGGTACCGAAACAAGACGAATTAAGAGTTCTGGTAACGGCGGCCGTAGTGAGCGATTCTGCGGTGATTGTGTGAAGAGGAAATGTTTTTTGTTTTTATGATGGGAAGTTGTTTGATGAAAGTCACGGGAGAGAGCGGAAATGGGACGTTAGGAGCTTGGCAATGCCAACCCAACATTTTCCTTTCTCTCGCGCGCTTGCCGATGCCACGAGTTAGTTACGAGCTCACATTGATTGTAGAGCCGCATAGTATTTAAATTTATTATTATTATTATTTTGGGCTACTCAATAGGTTTGGAATTTTTTTTTTAATTTTTATTGAGTCCAGATGGTTTTAGTAAAGTCAAGAAATTATTTTGGATCCTGGATAGTTTAATTTGAAAAATAAAATTTAATTTTATTAATTTAAAATAATTAAAATTTTAGAAACTAAAACAAAAATATCAATTTTTTTTTGACAAATCACGGACAGAAAATGACTGACACGTGTAAGAAAACCATTACACTAAAACAGTGCATGCAATAGATGAACTTTTTTGATATTATAGGAATTGTCTTAGCGTGGCTTTTTTATTTAACAGCGCATGTTGACAAAGGAAGTGTGATGATGTGGCTCTGACAACTCATTTTTATTTTATTGTTTCTCTCTCTCCTCTGTTTCATTTCAACACCTAACTCTCTCTCTTAATTAGGAAAGTCGGTTGACATTTTTTTTAATGTTAAATTCAATCATTGTTTTTTTAATTACTATATGTAAAAACAATTATAATTTGAGTTGGAAAATCGAATCTTGTAATGATGTTTTGAAATCATGAACGAAAGAAAGAAAAAAATATTTTCAAAAACAATGAAAATACAATATGAAATGGATACAATTCATTATGGATTATAATAGTTATTTATACTGGTTTCTTTTTGTTACCTTATTTTTTTCTTGTAATTTGATCTTTTCATGTCGAATTGATTTGGTATTGGACTTAATAATTTGTTTTGGTCGGTTTGATATAGGGTTCTTACGATGTCAAGAATAATTTTTGATTTTGAGTTAATTCATGATTTGACAAAATAAAATTCTATTCTATTCATTTAAAACAATTGAAACTTCACGGATCGAATTTGAAACTAAAATAAATAGCCCGTGTGTTTTTTGTTCATTGTGAATGGACTATTTTTTTATTGTTTTATTCCCCAAAGTTTTTTTTTTTCATTTTTGGTCTTTGTTTCTTGAGGTTTTTTACATTTTAATTAAAAACTTTGTTTTGTTCTCATTTAAGTCTCTCAGTTTGAGAGAAGAGAGAAAAAATTACAAGGAAACATGGGAGAAGAGAGAAAGTGATTTGGTTGCCCTCAATTTAGTTATAAAGAAATTGTTATTGATATCAATGAATTTCATTTGACAAAAAAAGTTGAATTATAGTTTTTAACAATTTATCTTGGCAAAACAGGTGAATTGATATCCAAAATATTTTTAAATCGAATCATATTTTTACTTTTAAGGAGATTGAAGGTTAATTTGAGGTAGGATTATATAGTAATTAAATCTAGCTTGGTTCATGACCCGACTCAAAACTCAAGTCATAAGCTAGACGAGTTAATTAGAATTGACTCGGGTCAATTAAGTGCAAAGAAAAAAAAGAAAAATTACAAAAGAATGAAAATAAGAATAAATGAATGGAATAAATAGGTCAAATCTAAAGTGATAAATATTCTAAATGTAAAAATAATATTTTTTTTCCAAAAAAAAAATGTAAAGAAAAAATTAAAAAATATATTACAAAAGAATGTAGGTAAGAACAAAAAATAGTGATAAATAGACAAAGTATAAAAAATATGCGAAGTATAAAAAAATAAGAGAAAAAATCTAAGCAAATGTTTTTTTAAAAAATAAAAATTACATATTTGTCATCATCAAAGTAAAAAAAAATAGAAAAATTTATAATTATGTTATTTCTATAGTAGTTAACAAAGTAAAGCAATCATGTAATTATATAAAAAAAAAAAAAATCGGTGCCCTAGAATAAAAATGATAAGGATACTCCAATTTTCTTATCTTACCATAACTAAGCTCGGCCCATTTAGCACCTCAATAAGCTAATGTTCTCTTTCGGTTTCTCTGCATAATCTCAATATAGGTCTGGATTGGGTCATGTTGTATCTTCCCGGCCCATATTTGAGGTCTCATTAATTACAGCCTAGTCCTTATTATTATTTTATAATTAAATAAAAAATAATTCTTAAATCCAATAAAATTCATCAAAATAGCGAATTTGATGGGTTAAACTATGAAACATTGGTTGATTTAATATGTCGATGTCTTATTATTAAAAAAATCACCATAAATCTCTTTTTTTTTAATTCAAACCATGTTTTTTACTAGTTGTCTTTAAACCCATCAGTTCGAATAGATTACGTCGAAAAAACTCCAACACAATTCTTTAATAACAATATCAAATAGTTTTCTATGGCCTTTGTATTTTTTTTACATTCAAAAAATATTTTATTTGAGATGTAAACTAGTTTTTCATTCAAAAGGATAGAAAGGTAAATTCAAGTTCTCTAGTTTGGTTTTTGGTTTTTGGTTATATATATATATATATATATATATATATATATATATATATACATATATATATATAAAACGTGGACATAATAAACATGTAATGAATATGTGTTGTATAAATGGACGGTATGCAATTAAGAATTGAATGTATGAGGGTTGTTGTATCCAAAATCATAATATTGAAGTTTTTCTTAACAAACTTTAAAAACACCCTCTAACTATATTGATATCTCAATTTTACTTACTCGCAAACTTTCACAAATTCTGAATTGAGAATTTCCTAAGGTTTTTCATTTATATTTTTATCTGAATTGTACTTTTTAGGTAAGGAGCGGGATTATTTTATACGAAAATTAAATTTTTTATTAAATGATTATATAATAGAAGTCCTTAATTGAGAAATTAAAATAATTTATGACTACAATTGGTATAAAAAAATAGTTGATATGTGAAATTGACACTACTATAATAGTTTGAATGTATATTTTAGGGTTTTTTTTGTAGCAATAGAGGAAACTTTAGTTAATTAAGTCACAAGATAAGTACAAAGGAATAATCCAAATTTCTATTATAATACAAACATGTCACAAGACTCAAAACAAAACAACTCAAATCATTTCTAATGTCCAAAGGTAATATCCCAAGGATAATTATTCCAAGTAGAGGAGTGTATTTGGTGCAAGAAAAAGGAAAAAACACAGCTCTAAGAAAATATTCACAATATAGGGGTTGATTCTATCAATTTACAAAACCTGAGGGACCAGAAAATGTATTCACAAAAAAACAAAAGCAGAAGGCAGTATTGTATAGGATCCAATTTAGCACCATGTGGAATTTTTTTTAAAGTAGCACATTTGGTCAAAAACTTTGACAAAATAGCACATACCAAAAAAGTATTTGAAAAAATTAGAATAATTTTAATAAAAACAAGATTGGTAATAGTGATTTTAATAAAAAAAGATACAATTAGAAACATCGAACTTGACTGAAAAAATCAAATCATAAACTAATTTTAAGTTTAACTTTAAATATAAACCTTAACCAATACCCTAACCCCAAACTATGATACTAATATCAAAAACAAATTCCAAATACTATTACTAATCACTAACCCTTAAAAAAACACTAATTAATAACCCTACAAATAAATCCTGGCTAAATATAATAATTTTTTTTGTTTTTTCTATATTTTTTTATTTTTTGGTTTTATTTAGTATTTACCATGAACCCAATACTAAATAATAAAAATTTCATATGAAATTCAAAAAAAAAAACCCAAAAGATAAAAGAATGATTAGAAAACTAAAAGATTTTAGGCAATAATAATAATTAGTGGTTTTTCAGAGCTAGTGATTAGTTTAGAGTTTAACATTTATTTTTATTTTTTTGAGATTTTGGGTTATGGTTGAGGGGTAGAATATTATATTTTACAGCCGGTTCATTTACCGTTAGTTTTGTGTTTTTTTTTTGTTTTTTTTGGTTGAAAGCAGTTCTTAATTGTATTTTTATTAAAATCATTATTACAAATTATATGGTTTCCCAGAAATTGTTTTAGGCAACGGAATTTTGTAAAAACTTTTAAACAAGGGTGCGTATAAACCTCACTAGTCATTAAGGACATAATTTATAATAAGAGGTGTCAAAACCCCTTTTCCTCGTTATAATGATGATAAAGCAGGTTTTTGGAACCAAACAGTACTTGGAATAAAATAACACTTTTTCACTATTTTGTCATTGAACCCACACCACCTACTGTCTGAGTGGAATCACAGAAAGAGAAAGTGATGTAGGTCCAAACAGGAAGTGGCACATCATGTTAATTTGGAAGTAGATCAGCTGGGCTTTGTATTTAAATATATAAATTAAATTTTGAGAGGTTTAGTTAAATTTGAGGTTTATTTTTTAGAGATCACTAGATTAAGTTTTATTAATTTTAGAGTTACTGGAGGCTTACATGGTCGTTAACTTTAGAACTTATAGGATTAGTCAAGTTACGCGCAAGCTGACCCGGACACCCATATTGATCAATAAATATATAAAATAAATTTTGAGGGGTGTGGTTTAACTGGTTAAATTTTAGGTTTGTTTTCTAGAGGTCACCAAATCAAGTCATACAAGTTTCAGGGCCACTTGAAACTTACATGGTCATTAATTTCAGGGCCCGTAGAATTAATCGAGGTACGTGCAAGGTAATCCAGACACCCACATTAATCAATATATATATAATGGAATTACTCTTAATTTGACCATTGTTATTGAACTTGATTAGGGAATTCATATAATGTGAAGCCGGAGTGTGAATTAATTGTTTTTTAAACTATAAAAAAAACGGAGTTTATTTGATATCATGTGATGTTTTTTAAATTAATTAGGTTAAATCAGATCAACTCTTATCTCGAAAGGAAGCCGACCGGATAGTGAAATAAGAGCGCTCTCACCTCTCATATTGGGACAAGGTTATTTGTATGTATAGAAGATTGAGGACACTATTGATGTAGCATTGTCACATAAAATGTCAAGAAGTCCAAGAAAGAGAATGAAAAGAATATGGTGCCATTATATGATCGATAAGGACTTGGCTTGGGAGACATAAAATACTGTCAGCTTTTGATCTTTGGTTTTAGACTTTGTTTGATGCTAAAAAGGAATAATCTCCTTTTTATTCGACCTCCTTTAGTTCAGCCATCGAATATTTTGCACTTGTGTATAAAGGAGAGAGCGGGGAAGAAAGGCAAAAAAAAACCCTCCTCATGCGGGTGACTTTTTCGATCGGAGTCAGACGTAAAGTGATGCCCTGCGGCCTACCGCATGGGCAACGGGGGGTTTCCATGGCCATCTCTCGCCCCGGTAAGCTAGTATTGCTTGCCGAGATCTTCTCTCTTCTCAGAACCAGAGCACCCTGACAGTGTAACAAAAAAAGAAAAAATATTAGGGAATAATTTTGAAGGAAACTAGGGTTTTCTTGCCGGGTCATTTTTTATTTAGAGTTTCATACAAACAAAGGTGTGAAGGTTTTATTTATTGATTTCTTTTATTGTAGTGTAATTCTTTCAAATCCTCTTCGTATGTAGTGTTATTATAAACACTATCTCATTTAAATTTTCTTTTGAAGTAAAATTTTATATAAAATAAAAATTTCCGTAATTTTAATAAAACTAACCAAATTAACATAAAAATTAATTAAGTTAATACTAACCTAAAACCTTAAAAATCATGCATCGATCGACATGCGGTTTTCAACAAAATAATGCAAAACTTATTACAATAACAACTAAAATTCAATATAATTACTTCTAAGCATAGTTTTTAAATCCGGCCCGGTCCAAGGCCCGAGTTCCGGGTTTTGACCGGGTTAATTCTTTTTTTAAAAAAATCAAAACGACGTCGTTTTAGTAAAAAAAAGTCAACGGGTTGCAACTGGGTTGTTGACCAGCTCACTGGTCAACCCGTCGAGTCACACCGGGTTTTTCATTCCCCTGTTTTTTCTTCAACCCGGCCGACCCACTCGGCCCAGTTCCAGCCCGGGTCGGCCAGGCCTAGCCGGGTTTTAAAACTATGCTTCTAAGTGATAATATTTTTAATCATAAATTTACAAAAATTTATTCCAAATGGAATAATTACAATATTAATTAAAATTAGTCCTGCATATTTAATTGAAATTGAACAACAAATTGGAAAAAAAAACTAAAACTCAACAAAATATTGAAAATCTTATTTCAATAACAACTAAAAGTCAACACATTTATTAATTCATAAAATTATTAAGAACACAAAAATGAACAAACATAATGACAAAAAAAATAATGCAAAAAAACACAAAAAAAAGAAAGAAAAATGAATGAAAAATTATTACCTTAATGGTGTGCTTAATTTCGGCCGGTAATTAAAAATAAAACAAAAAAGAAAAACAAAAGAAAAGAAAAGAGATTGTTAATAAACCCAAAAAAATGAGAAAAATAAGGGGAGGAAAATGAAGAAAGACAACATATTTGAGGATGAGAAGAGAAGAGAATGCATAATTTCGACTGAGAAGGAGAGAGAGAAATAGATCTATGAGAGAAGAACAAAGAAGAAGAAAGAAGAGAAGATGAAGCTTTGTCTGTTCTAATTCTAGTCTTTTAATTTAGTTTTACCGATGGAATTACCGATGACTTTTCATTATACTGGTAAGGTCAAATGGAAATTTTTGACTTGCACAAAAAGTTTTAGAAAGCCACCTCCAAATATTACCGACAACTTATCATTCCATCGATGATGCCATTGGAAAAAAAAATGAGCAGTTAAAACATTAATTATCAACGCATTGAGAAGTGAATAGTTCACATAGTTTCTAAAATATACTGATGGATACATTCCATCAGTATACTTGTATGTAATGAATACTATGAACAGTGTCAGTGAGAAGAGGAACAGTTCCCATAGGCATTGAAACATATCGACGGACACATCCATCGGTATATATACCTGTATGTAATGTACAATCTGTCGGTATTTTTATCAGTTTAAAACAGTGTGCGATGCAAAATTTTATCTATATTCCTTTTCTGTCCATCACAGTTGCACACACAACACAATAATACTAGTTCACATCATAATAATAAAATAAATATTTCCTTGTCACAATAATAAATTAACATCATTGTCATTACATTGAAGTGAATTTCATCCACAATATTACATTATAGTTTATGGCATTAAAGATTCGTATTGTGCAAATTAATTAGAATTTTCTTCTTTGTCAATTCACTTGTCCTCATCTCCATTGCAATCTTCTATGTTGATTTCTTCGTTGTCATCTTCATCAACTTGTGTATATCTATTGGAGCTCAAAACATCATTCAACTTTTCTGCGTCAACATAAAAAAAAATATTCTTGGTGATGCAAAAATTTGAATTTTTTTAAGTCATTAAACAGAGCAACTCGATATGGATGAACTAACTATCAAGTTGAAAGATATCATCTCCCACAATTAATTCATCGTTGCCATCTTAAATAACCTCGACACGATTTCTAGGTTTGGTTTTCACTACAGATAATTAATCAACTCTTGAACGATCCTTTTTAAAGGAATGAGAGTATGTGTGTAATAAACTTGCTGGTATTGCTTGGTGAAAATAAAGACATCGTCGACGTTGTGAAGTTTAGCCTTTAAATTAATTTCAACCAAACCATGATGAGGATCTACTATGATTCCTCTGTTAGTGGTGTAATGCCAATAACATTTAAATAAAAATACTCTATTATGGTTGCTAAGACATTGCAATTCAATGACCTTTTCCAACTTCCCATAATAGTTAACTTCAAACTCATTAGAAGTCGATCCCTTAACACAAACCTCACTATTATATGTCTCTTTACCCTACCCATATTCTTTAGTATGAAATACATGTCCTCTCTTTCGGGATCCACACTTAGTAAAGACAAGATAACACTAGCATTGTCTCCTAATTGATAAACTTGATACATGAAGTACAACTATGAATAGTTAACAATAAATGTGTAATGAAAGTTTCCCGAGAGATAAGAATAATTATAAAAGTACTTACATGTGTTCTGAACCACGTAAAAAATTATTCATCTTATAATTGAAAGATTTGGGTTTTAGTCAGCAGTGGGTTTTGGGACAATAAATATTGATGATGTTGTCTACGAAGAATTCAATAATGCATCATTCTATGATATTATAAGAGATAAATTGTTAAAAAATAATATGTTAAGTAGTATACTTACTGAATAAAATATCTCAATTCATCAAAGTTAAATAACATATAATTTTGTGCTTATGTAATTCTATTTCTGACAAATATCTTTCATTCACATCATTTTTTGGCATACATCATCTATGATGGGAGAATATTAACAAGTTTCCACACCAAGACACTTCCTCACCATCGTCATGCCATGAAACGCGGTTGATTTTTGTTCTTAATTGAGACTCAAAATAGTACGAGATAAATGTTGAGATTTCTTTAACAACATAGGCCTCGCATATTGAACCCCAATATGCACCTTATTTTTTAATTTTCTCTTAAGGTCGAACATGTATTTGCATGGAATTAAATGAATGTTTTGAAATATGCAAAAAAACAAAAACAATAAAATTTTAATTATGATGCATGTGTAATGCCTAACCTCTCGAATAGATACATCCATCTATATTAGACTAAACCTTCAACTTTTGTCTCAAACAGTAAATGTATGGGTAGATACTCCATCGAGTCGAAAAGCGATGCAGAGAATATTATCTCAAGTTTGTATATTATTTGGACAATATATAAACATAAATTGTATTTAGTTTCCAACATTACTTTTAACTATTTACATAAATTGTATTGAGTTGATTTGGGAACTGGATTTTTTTTTTTTGAAATAAGTTTTAAAATTATGGAATTCATGTGACTTGAATGAGTGAAAATACATCATTAAACTTGCTGTCATCTCTATATAAAAAAAATATATGTATTCCAATCACAAGTGATAGAATAAAATGGAGAGAAGAGGGTGTTATTGGAATTGTTTTTTAACACATCAATTCTGAAACAAATCTCATTCCTTTTAGTGTGATTTGTAATTTTATAAAAATCTCTCATTTTAATTTTAATTAACTGTAGAATTTATTTATGTTGTTTAAAGCTTTTGAAATAATAAAATTGAATAAATGATTTTATCTCTGCTACTCAAATCTTAAGTTTCTAATTAGCCTTAAAATACGAGGTAAATTTGATTCAAATATTTCAGAGAAAATACTAAAATAAGTTCATTTGGTTCAATGGATTTTGAACTCCATAATCAAGATGATCATTCTTCAAATCCTCATGAATTTTCATTTATCTTTTTTTGGGTTGGAATATGAAATTCTTTATGAAAAATCTCGAATCTTTGAAGGATGATTGTATCCTTGTAATCATTAATAAAGCTAGTTAAAACTTGAATATTGATGAGGTGAAGTTTAATTGATTAAAAATATCCAAAACGTCATCACTTTAGGAATTTTACTTTCGTATGGAACATTTCTAGGAATATAATTCATGTCTCTCCTTTCTTCAACATGAGTATAAACGTGACACTTTAATTGAGGCACGAACAAAACCCAGTATTTAAGAATTAATATGAGATTTTCCAAACAAATTTAAGTGTATGTGATATTCTTGATTCTAGAAAAGACAATGAATAAAAGTTTCTTGATTCCAAAAAAGCTAGTAAAAACTTCAAGAATCTTTTTTATACTTCCAATTAATTGATTCTCTCCTATAAAAAAAAGCAAAAAATTCTTGTCCCCTCTAATAACTCTTACTCTCCACTTTAAATAAAATAATATTTCTCCTCTTTCTCATGTATGTTGTATGGGATACTCTCATGTTGATTTTGTTTTTTTATGAATATTGCACTATTTGTTTTTTTTTTAATTTCACTTTGAACCAATTAAAATATTAAAATTTCACTCTTTTTTTTTTTGTTTCCGTGCAATTCTTGATGTCAATGAAATCTATTTAATTTACTCTATCATATGTTTTGGTTTTCATTGTGGATTTTTTTTTTAATTTATGAAATCGAACAAGAACTTTTATTAATACTTGTTAAAAAAAAATCTAATTTAGGATAAACAGGATGAAGTATTATAGTTTTGGAATTGATTCTTCTTTCTTCTATCACCACCTTCATACATGTTCGACCTTTTTTTTCTTCTGTCCAAACCCTTTTTTTTCCTCGACGGTTACCTTCACTTGCAAGGGAAGTTAGGGAATTTATTTTTTTTTTATTTTTTATAAATAGATACATTGTGGCCTCTTTACTTTTTGGTCAAGTATTTGTGTATTCTCGATGATCATGAGCATTTCAAAATTTTATTTGGTTTGAATCTTCCGTGAGAATAATGCACGGTACCTTTGTCTAGAATGTATATATGCACACACCGAAGCTTGTTTGTTAAACTTTTCTTACCATATCTTGGAAATACTAGTAACATGTGAGGTAATTTAATGGACTTAGAGGGTGCAAAAATCCAAATGTTTTGATCAAGTTTCAAAGTCCAAACCTAACCTTGAAGAAGTAAGGTACATGGAAGTGGCTTGTTTATGTAGGTTATAAGCTAATTAAAACGTAATGATGGGATATTCTCATGCAATCAAGCTTGCCCAAAGAGAAAAGGGATTGCTGAGGGGAAATTAAGAAATTAAAAAAGAAGAGAAAAAGATCAGAAAGATGGAATCTTTCTGTGAGGAAGAAACGGATAGTATTTGCAGTATCTAGCTTAATTAAAGATCTTCAAATGGGTTCGAGTATCCTGAGGTGACACAATTCAAAAAATGCTTCCATGGGAATCTCATGCTTTGCTGTAATCCTTAATTCAAACTTCCAAAAGCGAGAATTAAAGGGCTAGTAAAACTTTCCTTGACAGATATATAGTGAAAGAGAGATGCATTTGAGGAAGGAACAGAAAAAAAACATTTTTGTCCCGAGTCCTATTTCTTACCAGAGTGCTTTTGCAGGGAAGCCAAATGTACCCACAAGGCCACACATTCTCCCTCGATATACCAAAAACTCTCTCCCCCACATATGTTCTTTCGTTTTTTATACCTCTCTCTCTCTGTCAGTCCTGACTCCCGAGCTCTCTCTCTCTCTCTCTATATATATATATATATATATGATTCCACTGACATTCTTTATTTCTTACGAGTAAAATCTGCGACCCTCCTGCAAAATTCTTATCTTTGGCTAGGCCCAATAAAACTTACTATCAGTAATTTTCGTATATTCCATTCCGCATACAGTCACGAACAGCCTTTTACTGTAGTCAGTAAAATACTAACTAACAAAGAATGGAGCACAAGAAATTTTCATGTATGACACCAGTTCCTGCATGCCTAGGGCTAAAGTCCAATCATTTACCCTTATGCCGAACCCTTGATCAGAAAAATTCGTGACATTTAAGCCTATTCTTTTTCTAATGTCAAGGCGACAGCTTGCACCTATGTGATTGGAAGATGTAGCTAAAACCAAAACAAGTGAAATGTATCTGATAATTATTTCCATAAAAAACATAATAATGGGTCCTTTTCTTAGATAAGTAGAGAGCTGGGGCATGAAAAGCAAGCACCATGGGTTTCGTGATAATTCTCTCCATATAGAGAGAGAGAGAAAGAGAGACAGAGAGAGAGAGAGTCTGTGTCTCTCTCTTAATTTCTCTGAGGAATTGGCACGCAATATCTTGGATTTTTCTTCAACAATATAGCCCAACATCAATCATCATGCCCTCCTCCTCCTCTTCGCCCTTCTCACTTTCTCTTCACCACCATCATCATTACCCCCTCATCACCTCCACTACCTCATCCACCCACCACTCCTTTATCACTTACCATCAACTTCATATCCCAAAACCAAAACGAGGAAAGGCAGAAGAAGAAGAAGAAGAAGAAGAAGAAGAAGAAGGAAAGGGAAGGTTTTCTCTTCTGAGAAAAATAAACCAGCTGCCTTTTCACCTTGAAATCTCTTTGTTATGAATATTGAAGGGTCTTTTTCACCGAAGGATCCACCAACTACTCAGGGGAATCAAGCGTCTCGGTCCGATCTTTAATTTGCTAGATCAAGCAAATCTCTACAAGGGTTTTCAATTTGTTCTTTCTTTCTTATCTTCTTTTTATGCTAAATATATTACTCTCTAGTTTGCTTTAATATGTCAAACTTCTATCGGTATTTTTATGATTTTATATATTTTTGAAGAAACCACGATGGTGCTATGTGCCTATGTTTGTATTCGTTGTTTTGAATAGATCCTTATCATTTTGATCGCATCTCTCTCTAGCTATATATGTTTGTTCAAGTTTTGTAATTATAACTTTTTTCTTTGGGCTTTCAATTCTTGCTTGTTTCATGATATCTCTGGCTTGGAATTTATTGCTGTTCATGATTTGCAATAAGTCGCTTTCTTTTCTTGTTGAAATTAACCATCAACAATCGCACACAGTGCAAACTTTCCATTCTCGACGACTCTTGCGGAAATCTTAAATTGTCACCCGGCAAGCCCATGTGGTACATAAAACAAATTAGGGTTTGCTTCTTTCATGCATGAGAGATCATTATAGCTCTTCCCTAACATTCTTTCTTGATTTTCATGAGATCATCTGCTCTGCGGTACATATTCATCAGTGTAACAAGTTAATGGGAGCTATGCCTATATATGCCAATGACTTATGTGTGCTATGTCTTTGTCTCTCTCTATAGATGTGCTTACGTTACATGTTATTACCTTAAGAGTATATACTTGTCCAAAAATCTGTCATGTCTAGCCCGCACAAGGCCTTGGGGATCGATGTATACTTTTTTTCCTCCTTTCCTTCAGTTGGCAGAGGAAAAAAAACATGTTTAATCCAGGATCCAGGTAGTCAATTTATTTATCATTCTCTGGTTTTCCATGTCCCTGTTGAATTTCATTGTCCATTTTTGTCTCTTTAAACGCATGCATTCTCTTCGCAAATCTGACTTTGAAACGAAATCCCCGCATGCTTATAGAGCATTTTTCATATGGAGAATGATATGTACAGCTTAGAGTTCACATTGCATCTTCTTGAAATAATTAACAGTAGTCAAATCTTCAAAACTGCTTAGTGTTCACATTGCATCTCCGAAAATTAAAAGATAACAGCTTGCTGATGACTACTAAACCTTAATTAGCATATGATTAGGAGTAAATAATATAAAGAAAATGAACATAAGGGCAAAATACTTCTCACCGCTTTTTGACTACACAGTATATATAGTTGTTAAACATTATTGAAATTATAATTTGCATAAAATTCAATTTCAAGTCAGTAAAGCCTTGTACATTGAGATTCTACACAAAGCTTCTGTACCTAAGAATGCCTATATTGTAAAAAAAAAAAAAGAGGGAAAAAAGTGGCATGCATATTGTACTTCGAATATTAGGAATCCAAGAATTTAGTACTTTACAAAACTGTAATTAATATCAGATAATATCAGCAAGTAGGGTAGACATCCTTATGATCACCAATAAGTAGATAGAGTTTCTGCACAGTGAAACGATGCGTAGCTCCGTTCAAAATCGAGGCTTTCATTCATACCTCAATCTCCATCATAGTATTGCTTCTTTGCCGTTTATGGTGTTTATTAATCTAATTCTATTAGAATTTCACATCGGTTCTAGTTTCAAGTCTCTGCCCATCAATTTTTTTTTTTTTTTCCTGGTTATGCTATCGTGAAAACTCAGTAAGTTTATATTTCCCTTGACTTTTTTCAAAGTCCCTTGCCATGTACAAAAAAAGGTGACATGATTGCGGAGCCAAACTGTCATATTGACTTGCATTAAACGGCTGTTTCCAAATTCTAGTTTCAAAAGTTGACAGTTTATGATGTTCGATCTATGGTAAAGTTAGGAAGAGGGAAGAGAATTTAAATGGAAAAGATAATAAATAAAAAAAGACCCAAAAGACGTGCTTTGTGTGTCCCAGAACCGAGCTCTAAAACGTGCGATTTTTATTCATTAGTTTTGAGCAAGCAACTGTGTCCGAAATCAACACTTTGGTGCAGCGTGTCACGACTCGCTGCAAGAACTATAAAAGAAAACGTTTTTTTTTTTCTTCTCAAGATGTCAGATTATGATTTGGATCGTCAATAATCGATGAGTTTCATTAATGTACGTTAAAACATAAAGATTGCGATTGAAACTATGAAACTGAGTACAGTCAGGAACTCGGAATAGACCTGCTTCATAAAGCCAAATGCATAATTTTTGTTAGATTAGTGGCCAATTCATCGCTTTGCTCATCCAAAACCCACGAATTTCATCACATTTGCAGTGGTAGATTCAGTCGTCACCCGCATTTGTGTTGGGAGAGAGACTACTTATGATGGTTTTAAAACACTCAGAGAGGATTAAATACACTGTTTTATTTCAACAACAAAAAGCTTACAAATAACTAAAAGCTTTTTGAACACACCCTCTCTTTTTTTTAGTGTTTCTCTCTCATTTCTCACACACTATAGCATAAGCTTTAACTGTCTATTTATACATAAACTGAAAGTAAGAAAAAAAAATAAATTTCAAGTATGAACATAAATAGTTGGTGGTAGTGTGAAGGTGGCTGGTGGTTAGTGGTTGCAGTTGGTGGTTGCCTTCCTTTGATTTTCTAGATTGAGTTTACCACAACAAATTCCCCATTTATACTCAATCGAGGGATGTCATGCCAAGCATGAACTTCAATCTGATAAATATTTCTCCCTTCAATGGCTTTGTAAAGATATCTGCAACTTGATTATTTGTCTTGCATGATATCAGTTCAACTTCTTTATTCTTTACATGCTCTCACAGTTCAACTTCTTTGTTCTTCACATGTTTCTCCCTTCAATGGCTTTGTAAACACTACATAAATTTATAAAGTAAACCAGTACCCAATGCCTATTGACTCACCTCAAGGCATAATATAATAAGATGGTTAAAATGGTACATGTTAAGAAGTTGTTGATCCATTTATTTCAATATAGTCTGAGTAATGTTGCCCTTAGTTGGTATATCTAATTTAACAATACCAAAATCAAAAGGTGGAAGGACTTAGTCAATGTTTTTATTAAGCAATACAAGTTACATATAGATGTCACATTAGATAGACCTAGCTTGCTGATTATGAAAAAAAGAAATAAAAAATCTATCTAAGAATACATCTAAAGATAGTGTGAGAAAGTTACTCAAGTAAACCCATTATTGTTAGAGAAAGAGATGGCCAACTTATTCTCTAACACTTTTAAAGCTCTTTACTTTAAGCATCTTGTAGGAACCACAACGCAACACTTCATCAACATAGTGATTGTAGTTGAAAGAATTAAGCAAGCTATTACAGTTGGCAAAATTATTGACCCATCTAAGAAAAAATGTTTTACTGGAATAGAGAAGGAGATATAAGTGAATAATATTGAAGAATAAGGTTACAAGGGGAAGAATAAGGATTATCAAAGCACTAATAATTTTCAAGCACCTACCTATTTCATAGCCAACATAAATTTTCCCATACTATTCCCTAGAAACCAACTCAATAACCAAAATAATCAGCCTACTAATAACCAAAATGACAACTTCCCACAAAGAAACTTCTAAATAAACCAAGAATAACTGTCATTATTACTCATACCATTAAGTAAAATTTACCAAAAGTTGTTATATATTAGCCAGGTTGCCCATGTTATGTTTTATTGATTTTATTACAACCATCATTCTAAAATGGTATAAACCATATCAAAACTGTGGATACCAATGTGGTATCACTGGACATAACATTGATAGTTGTGTTGCATTTAAAAGGAAAATTATTCAACTTATTAAGGTGAGATGAATCACTTTTAATGAAGCACCTAATGTGAACTCCAACCACTTCCAAATTATGCCTATGGAAGTGAAGGTGTCAATGCTATAGAGGAGAGAATAAAGGTAAAGTTATATTGAGTTATCATAGAAAGGTTGCATGGTATGTTGGTGTAAGCATAATGTTTCATGACACCATCCAAGACACGACTTGAGAGGGATATAAGCAAGTTTTGCAATAATCATCAGCAACTTGAGCATGATATTGACTATTATGAAGAATTATACAATATGGTGGAAATAATATTAACCTTGGGTATGTTGAGAATATAAGGTGATAAAAAAAAGCTCTAAAACTATAATGACAATTGGTCAAGATAAGAAGGCTGAATTTTATAGATATCAGCCAACTATGGAAGAACCGTTGAAGATGATCTTGATTAGGTCATTCTACACAAATAGTAGGAACTATAATGCATTACCATATAATTATGGTTACCAATTCCATGTTGATAACCTTACTTTTTTTTTTCATATTGAGGTAGAAAGGTTTGACCCAAAATGAGAGATGGTTTACTCCTAGAAAACTATAGAGAGAAAGAAAGGCTAAATGGTAGGGCATAGTAGAATTGGTCCAAAATGATAGAATCAACAAACACGTAAGGAAGAAGCAAATAAGTTCTCCAAACTTATAAAACACAGTGAGTACAATATAGTAGACCAACTAAAGAATACATTTGCTTATATCTCATTGTTATCATTAATCTTGAGCTTAGAGCTTCATCGCAATGCATTATAAAAGGTTTTCAATGAGGCTTATATCCCTCAAAATATTATGAAGGACTCTATATAACATTTTTTTTATATATAGAATCCAAGCTATCAATAACATGTTCTTCAAGAATAAACTTTACTCTAAGGGAATTGGTTATGACAAGTTGTTATAAATCATTGTGGTGCAAAGAATGTGTAATTACCAATATGCTCATCAATTACCTGTTTTTCATTAAAAATGAACTTCATTATAAGGGAATTGGTTATAACAAGTTATTATAAATCACTATAACGTGCAAAAAATATGTAATTACCAATATGCTTATAGATAATAGTTCTGCTTTAAATGTGTTACCGAGATATGTGTTAGATAAGATATTAGTTGATGTCTCTCACATGATGTCAATTACCGTGATTGTCAGAGCTTATAATGGTCGCTGAGACAGGTTGTTGGGAATATTATGGATTAATATTGCTTAAGTTGTGGCATCATTTTTACTCTAGAGAATAAAACTTATTATTAATAAAGGCTTGTTCAATGTGAAGGCTGAATAAGTCTTATCAATGATAAGGAATGTAGCATTTCCTTATGTTGAAACTAAAGATAATAATGATGGCAATCTACATGCTAAAATATTACGCTGGCAGTATGAGAAAATAAAGGTCATTACAGATGTTTAACAAGGGTTTAAAGGCTTGGGCCCGATGACCTCATAAAAAGCCGGGAATTGCATAGGCCTAGCCGAAGAAGAATAAATATCTAATAAAGCATCCGCATGATAAAGACTTGAGCTATAGTCTGACTAAAATTGTTTGGCCCAACTCGAAAAAAAATCTTAAAAAAAATTTCTTTTAAAAAATATGTGATTTTCCGCAAATATTTTATTGCATTTTGAAATATTGGTTTGTATTTTTATACTGTAAAGATACAAATCCAGTATTAAAATACCTGGTTTCTGTAAAAATAAAAATAAAATAAAATGTTTTGTTTTCATGCATACGGCCAAGTCTCTCAAAAATAAAAAAATCATATCATATTTTCATACAACAAAGAAAATTTCAAAAAATATATATTAGCATGCATTTTGGCTTTAATAACTAGTTTATTAAAGTCACGAGAACTAGGCCAATATTTTAAAAATTTCAAAAAAATTATTTGTTGTCTTTTAATATCTAAGGTTACGACCTTATATATAAGACGTATTCCAAATATTAAATTCTTTTGTTGAAGTCAGAACAATTAGGTTTTACTCGATAAGATAAGGATCTCCTTACCGAGGAGGACTTTTCTTAAACCATAGACAGACCAACAACTAGAAAACACGACAAGACCTTAGATTTTATCAGACAATAAAACAATGCAGCCTACCTTAGATAGGGCATATTTGTGTTGCTAATACCTTCCCTTCACGCAATCAGTCCCCGTACCCGATCTTTGAGACCAGTTAGGGTTCCTAGTAACCAAAATACTAGGTGGCGACTCCTATTCCATTTTTCCACTAATAAAAGACAAGAATTCCTTGTCTCCCCACATTCGCCGTATTAGATAAGATTTTGAGGGTGGATGTTTTTGCCGCGACACCGCACACGTGCGACAGAATGGCGACTCCACTGGGGACCTTGTGGACTAAGCGTTGTTTTTGTCTGATAATTGTGTTTTGTTTGGTTTGCGTGTTTTATGTTACTAAGCTTATTTTATTTATTTATTTATTTTACATGCTTTAATTTTTGTACATATATGTTTATGCATTGTATAGAACTACCTCATGCATCACATACTTTAATTTTTGGAAAGCACACACAAGCTTCTAAGTTAGGTGGGGAATTAGCGATCTGTCCTATAACTATTGGTTAGGGTTCAGATGCGTGAAACACCCAACTCATATCTGAGTGCCTGCTTGGTAATGGTGGGCATACGTGTCTTAATTGTTCCTTGCAACGCCCCCACACCATCTTTACAAAGATCGTCACTGGGTAGATATGAGACCCTTTTGAGACTAGATAGTCAACCAACCTTTTATCTCACTTAATGAATATAACATGTTCTTAGGTTGTGTGTTTTAATTTTTGTTTTGCATCAAAGTAAATCCTTCCTAAAGCATCTTAAACTCAAGACTTGTGGTTGATACAATAGTCGTCACTTAGAAAATTTTCATTGTGGCGCAAAAATCAAAATTCTTAGGGTTACGACCATGTGTCAACTCTGGAAGGGCGAGCTCATCATATAAGAAACATACTCATACATTTATCATACATACCGCAAGGTTGAAACATAGGTCCCCCACCCAAGATTTGTAATACCTGAAAGATGGAAAATGAAGAAAGAGCTCAATTGGAGGCCCATTATCAAAATGAAATTAAGAGCATCAAAGATGAAGTAGCTAGACTTACAGATCTGCTTGAAAAAGTGTTGAGCTCCAAAAAAGGAAAAGGAATTTTTGCACAACCTCCTGTGAAAACACCATCAATCCAGGTCCTAGGGACATCTCAAAACTTGGGGGCAGATTCAACAACAAAACAACATTTTGTGCCTATTGCCCCTATCCTGTCAAGTCAAGCTCCCATCACCGTGGATTTAACAGCAGATGGACTCCCTAGCAATAGATCCATTGATTTTGTGAACTACGACAAGTTGTCTGCTTTGGAAGAAAGATTAAGAGCAGTTGAGGGTAATGATTGGTTTGATCCCATGCGAGCAGCTGAAGTGTGTTTGGTACCAAACATCATAGTACCAAAGAACTTTAGGATACCAGAGTTCGTCAAATACACTGGATTGGAATGTCCAAACACTCACCTTTGATCTTACTGTAATAAAATGGCCGAGGTGATTTATGATTATAGGATGCTGATATACTTTTTCCAAGATAGTCTCACTGGATCTGCTCTGAGCTGGTACATGAGACTAGACAATATTAAGATCAAGACATGGAAAGACCTGGTACACGCCTTCTTGAAACAGTATAAATTTAATCTGGAAATTTCTCATGACAGAACCATCCTAATGGCTATGAAGAAAGAAAACCAAGAGTCTGTGAGGGCATACGCGCAAAGATGGCGAGATAAGGCAACATATGTTCAACCTCCACTGATAGATACAGAAATGGCGATGTTGTTTGCCAACACCTTTCAATCCTCTTATTATGAGCATTTAATAGGAAGCTCAGCTCAACATTTTTAAGAAGTTGTGAGGATTGCTGAAAGAATTGAACAAGCTATGAAGGGGGGAAAGATTGAAGGTTCTGCCATGAATTCCAGAACAATGATGAGAGATGAATGTGGAGGTGGATGAGCAAGAGGCAAGTTGAGTTTGTGAAAGGTGATGTCATTGGCTATATTGTCCCCGAACATCTTCAGAATGAAAAGTGATCGAAAATGCTTGCTAGAAAAGCTAGTCCAAGAATAGCGATGAATTTTCAATTATATTGTTATGGAATTTTGCCATTTTACATTTTGTTTTGGGATCACATCTCATTCTTTAACGAAATATGTCTTTTATTTGTCTCTTTATTGTTCTGAAGTCAGGAGATGTTTAGCATTTAATTTTTGACAAAATATTTTGATCAAACTCCAACTGAAATTAAGGCTAATCAACCTAGAAAGATTAAAAGTATTTTGAATTCAGAAATGACTCAATGCTTGTTAAAATGATATAGGGTGACCAAACAAATTTTGAGCTCACACATGAAACTGAATCACCCACCATGTAGCTAAGTTTTAGCAGTATGCATAATGATATGTAATGGATTCAGTAGTTATGGACTCGCGAATCAAAGTTCTTGCAAGTCCAAATCATTACACTGGACGAGGTCAAAATTTATCGGTTCACACCATCCTTGCTTGAAATGAGAAAATGCCATTTTTGTTTTATCCTTTCACAATACTAGAAATATATCATTTGCAATCCCATTTTAAGCCTGATAGAATATTCTTTTCAAAAGAAACCCTGACGAGGATCACACCCCACACTAGGGGCAAATAAGAGAAGACAAAAGTAAAAGGGAAGGCTTAGAACAAAAGTCCAACATTTGAGAGAGAGCTAAAAGAAAGAAGACCTAGATTGGGGGCATGTTAAAAAAAAAAACTGTGAGAAAGGCTATGTGAAAGCCATTAAAAAAAAAGGAAGAAGAAGAAAATTGCCTACACTTAAAGGCAGGTCAAAGATAAAGGAAGGAGAATGTCTATTAAGTTTAGGAAAGACAAAAGAAGTTTCACAACAAATGTCGAAAGTCGATACCAAAAAAAAAAAATTGGGCTCCAAACATGACTTTTAGCATCCATGATAAAACTCCTGATGTTATCAGATGATTGAGATTGGTTATTTATCAAAGAAAAAGTTGGATTTGTATTATGACATATGTCGTTTTCTCTACAAAGACAACAAGAGAAAGAGAAATGATGAATAATTGATGTTGATCCTAGGTTTTTGAAGCCCTCAAACACCTTTTGAGCCTGTAAAATTCCTTTCTTTCATAGCCATAAACCATAGCCTACATTATGTGCTTTTAAAAGCCATTTTTAATCAAGTAAGCAATTTGAACCGATAAATGGCGCTCTCAAAGCTTGAAGAGTTTTTCCATAAGAGTCGTGGCTTCATGGATTAAGTTACTTGTTATTATGCATGCTAATAAAATAAGTGCTAAAAAAAAAACCTTTCTTGATAAAGCCTGAGTTCTGACTTTAGCATTTTGTTTTTAAAAATCACAAAAAGGTCACCTCATCACAGACTATCAAAAGATATACCCAAGATCAGAGATTAAAATTAACACAAAGAACCATGGAAAAAGCCATTTTAATCTTTCGACAGGTTAATTTCTGTTTTCAAAATACAAGATAATCAAAGAACTACATGTATTGAATGACGTGTGTTGGCCTTTGACCAAAGAAGTGAATTTCAAAAAATGGCATCTCTCTGATTTCATTTCAATAATTTGACTTTAAATAGACATGATCTTTGAAATATAAGAGTTGATTCCCCAATAAGAAAGATTGTCAAGCAAGAAGAGCATCGATTGAGTTTGCAAAATCCTTGACAGAAGCGAGATCAATACTTTTCGACACTTTTTGAAAAAAGTTGAGCAGCCGGGGGCAATACAGTGAACCCTGATAAGGAAAAACAAGCAGTATTCAAATTAGCTAGGGGGCAATAAAAAATGATTAAACGATGAATTGGTGAACTGAGGACAATGGAGTTTAAAGAAAGATAATTAGATTAACAATTTAAGATGAGGGCGACACTGGAAAACCTCTTGATGAGTGCTGGTAGGATTCACACAGCTAATCAAAAAACGATTCTCGAGAGAATCCAGGAGAGGAAGGATTTGTTAAGCTCCTTCATGATGAATTAAGCAACACCACACTTGAGGGGCATTGTCAAGCTTGATAAACAGTGAAACCAATAATCATTGAAGACAGCCTAGTTTAGGCGCTACATTTACAGTGGAGTGGATGACTAGCACATGAACGGGCCAGTACATGGAAAGAGCAAAGAAGGCTTTGGGTAGCAAACAAAGGCACCATATGACGATGGAACATCAAAGAGGGGGGGCCTATATTTCAAATCAGGTAAGGACGCATGCATGTCATCTAACCTCAAAGCATTGCACACATATTTTTATTCGTTACAGGAAAATCCTCAAAAAAAAAAGTTCAACAAGATTGAAAGAAAAAAAAAAGAATAATTGAGCTGATAATAAAAGAGAATTATTGTTGTGACCTTGGAACGGAAAGAAAAATGAGAAGAACCCTACCATTAGGAAATTTTCAAAAAAAAAAAAGAAGAAAGAAGCAAGAAGCAAGTTCAAACCTTGCCAATAGGATGAACATTTGTGGGTAGGTCGCCCGTGAAAATTTACCAATGTGAGTGTGAGGGCAGGTCACCCATGAAAATAGACCGTGTGAGTGTGTAGGCCGGTCGCCCCTGAAAATAGACCAATGTGAGTGTGTGGGCTAGTCGCCCCTGAAAATAGACCAGGATGAACATGTGTGGGCAGGTCGCCCCTGAAAATAGACCAGTATGAGGGTGTGGGTCAGTCGCCCCTGAAAATAGACCAGGATGGACATGTGTGGGCAGGTCGTCTTTGAAAATAGACCAGTGTGTAGGCCGGTCGCCCCTGAAAATAGACCACGATGAACATGTGTGGGCAAGTCACCCCTAAAAATAGACTAGGATGAAGTGTGGTCGGTCGCTCCTGAAAATAGACCAGTGTGAGTGTGTGGGCCGGTCGCCCCTGAAAATAGACCAGGATGGACATGTGTGGGCAGGTCTCCCTTGAAAATAGACTAGTGTGTGGGCCGGTCGCCCCTGAAAATAGACCATGATGAACATGTGTGGGCAAGTCGCCCCTGAAAATAGATCAGTATGAGTGTGTGGGTCGGTCGCCCTTGAAAATAGACCACGATGAACATGTGTGGGCAGGTTGCCCCTGAAAAGAGACCACGATGAACATGTGTGGGCAGGTCGCCCATGAAAATAAACCAGTGTGAGTGTGTGGGTCGCTCGCCCCTGAAAATAGACCAGGATGATTATGTATGGGCAGGTCGCTCGTGAAAATAGACCAGTGAGTGTGTGTGGGTAGGTCGCCCGTGAAAGTAGACCAATTTTCTTCAAAAAGGGTAGATCGCCCAAGTTAATGAGATCATTTACTTTTTCTTTTTTTTTCTTTTCTTTACAAGCTTACTATGCAAGACATTGATGATGTTTTGCTTCGTAAGCATTGTAAAGAGGGAGCATCTGTTGTTACTCGTTTTTGGGTTCCCTAAAATAAAAAAAATAAAAATGAGAAAATACAAAAAATATATCAAAAAAATATTCGAAAGAAATCCAAAAAAATAATAGGAGCGAGAAAAGGACTGGAATGCTGAAAAAAAGACAAAATTGGTTGAGAAGGTTAAAAAATGCAAAATGTTGAAATTTAACACTATATTTTTTTACTGATGAGAGCCCTGTTGACAAATGAAATTCAAGTTGAGAAAGAAAAGTCTAAAATCAGATGTTTATGGACCCAATTAAATTTTATCTAAGGTTTAATTGAATTTATGGAGGGTTTGATTACAATAAAAAAAATTGATTTTCAAGTCAATTTAGGCTTTGATTGGAAGAAATTAAAGTTCTGGGGTCTAATTATAATTTTGAAGAGTTAATTTGGTCAAATCAGGGGCTTAATTGCATAATTATTAAAGTTTGATGGCCAATTATGGACTTAATTGAAACAATTCGAAACCAAGGACCAAACTGGAAAAGACGCTATAATTAAAGGATCCAATTACAACATTTCTGGGGGGCTTGATTACAAAATTGTAAAAACATTCAAGGACCAAATCAGAAATATCATTTTGAAATTGAAAACGGCGCCGTTTCATTAAGAATTGCGCGCACTATTCATGGTGTTCTTCAGAAGGAAAGAAACGGCTGGAAATAAAGAGACAGGGAAGCGTTTTTGTAGAGATAGCGGAGCTGTTTCAGGGGAGCATGTCTCACGCGGCCATTACCATATGCATGCCATAACGCACGCATCCTCTGGCTATAAAAGCCAGAAGAAGGACCGAGCAGAGGGGGACGGAAAGGAGAAAGACGAGAACGACATAAGGAAGAGAAAACAGAGGGAGGAAGAGCATAAGAAACTAAAAAAACAGAAGAGCAAAAGGAAGGGAGAAGGAGAGTCTGCACGGCGAAGCAGAGCACACAACACCACCGCCGTCTTCACCTCTCCATAACCAGGTATGTGCATTTCCCTTCTCAGTCCCTGCAACAGAAATGATGTGTGTTAGTATGTAAGAAAAACAAAAAGAAAACGTGAGGGAGCCAATACATGAAATCACCAGTTGCAACACTCTGTTTTTCTTTAGTTTCATTTTCGCACTGCAAGGAAGGTGATGAACAGTGCGAAGGTAATTTAATTACCTTTGCATTGTTCATGCACGCGTAAAATATTACACGTGCATGGGCAGAAGGGGGCTGGTCACTGTCGTGGGCCAGTGACCAAGCTGGGTGGGCTAGGCCCAGCCGAGCATCCGCAGGCTAGCTGGGCCCAACCCGAAAAAAATTCTTAAAAAAAATTTCTTTTAAAAAATATGTGATTTTCCGCAAATATTTTATTGCATTTTGAAATATTGGTTTGTATTTTTATACTATAAAGATACAAATCCAGTATTAAAATACCTGGTTTTCGTAAAAATAAAAATAAAATAAAATGTTTTGTTTTCATGCATACAACCAAGTCTCTCAAAAATAAAAAAATTCATATCATATTTTCATACAACAAAGAAAATTTCAAAAAATATGTATTAGCATGCATTTTGGCTTTAATAACCAGTTTATTAAAGTCACGAGAACTTGGCCAATATTTCAAAATTTTCAAAAAAATTATTTTGTTTTCTTTTAATATCTGAGGTTAGGACCTTATACATAAGACGTATTTCGGATATTAAATTCTTTTGTTGATGTCAGAACAGTTAGGTTTTACCCGATAAGATAAGGATCTCCTTACCGAGAAGGACTTTTCTTAAACAATAGACAAACCAACAACTAGAAAATACGACAAGACCTTAGATTTTATCAGACAATAAAACAATGCAGCCTGCCTTAGATATGGCGTATTTGTGGTGCTAATACCTTCCCTTCACGCAACCAGTCCTTGTACCCGATCTCTGAGACCAGTTAGGGTTCCTAGTGACCAAAATATTAGGTGGCGACTCCCATTCCATTTTTTCACTAATAAAATACAAGAATTCCTTGTCTCCCCACATTCGCCGCATTAGATAAGATTTTAAGGGTGGATGTTTTCGCCGCGACGCCGCACACGTGCGACAAAGGGGAAAACTGAACAATTAAGGGATATAAAAAGTCCTAATTGTTTTTAAAAATAAATTCTTATAATGTGCTTTGTTTTGTTTTAATGCTATGTTTTTACCTTGCCGATAATCATTACTTAAGATATTGGCATAAGGTTTTTAAGCTTTTAAAAAAAAAAATTAATGAGATCGTGCATTTTTCTTTCAAATTATGCCTTTTATCTTTCCTTTGCCTATTTAACTTTTTTGAATGCAAATTATACACTCGCATCAAAACACTCTTCGCTTTTAGGAAATCTGAAAGCGGATTTTCACTAAATACATAAATACATTATACTAAGAGTGATTGACTAAACTTTGATAATATATAATTGCAATGAATGAGGGAGAGTGGGAGAAAAAAGACGTATAAGAGTTTACGAGGCTAGTTGAATAGCCTGAGCATGCCTGGAAGCTATCCAAAAAAAAGCTAGAACTGATAAATATAGGCATTAAGCAAGATAATAAAGAATTGAAATTTGGGATGTTAATCATTGCTTATGTGAGAAGTGGTTTGGTTGCCCTATTACAAAATTATGCTGATGTTTTTGCTTGGTTATATGCTAACATGTATGGTCTAGACACTAAGATTATGGCACGTGTGTGTGTGTGTATGTGTTGGAGGGATGGTTCACTGATGATTATGATACTTTGTGTGTAGTCTATGTTTGATTCCATCATGATTGGAGTTTCGCCTTGCTTTAAAAAGATGGTAAATTTTGAGAATTACATCCTTTACACCCAATAATTGGAATATTATTTGCTTATGTATGTTATTTTATTGTGTGTGCTATCGAGTTCTAAGGCCACCATTTTTCCAAGGAAATAATTCATATGTATTCATTTTTGTTTCACTTTACTTTTTTGTTGTGTGTATTATAACTAAAGATGTTTTCTATGATTAATGTGTGCATTGCAACTAGCCTTAAGGCTAAACGCTGGAGAAGTATCGTTAATTGAGTTTATTTTCCCTCCATATAATTAACCCTTGCCCAAACTTTAGTAAATTAGCTTTAGGTTTATAGGACCATTAACCTAGGTGGTGCTCCTTTACCTATTTATGTGTGTAATCATTATTTTTTTAATTTTATAGAGTTACTTTTATCAAATACCATCCCTCAAGTATGTGAGGATCAGAGTTGGGTCATAAAGAGCGACAATATGAATATATTTATGTATAAAACATAATTATACAATATGTTCAATACACATATGCATAATTTTATATAAACAATGTCTATCCGAAACTCTTAATAAAAATATTTTTGTAAAATTATGAAACTAAAATCTTTATACTTAAAAACCCAAATGGGTTAATGGTGTTAAGTTAAAGTTAGATTTTTAATATGACAATTTTGTTTTAGAGTTTTGTTGATAAATATATTTTAAAAAAAATTAAAGAAGCAAATACAATTGTCTTTCTTTTATTTCATAAGCATATTATCGAGAATGAAGAAATCATTCACCCTTAAAGCTTGATGAAGGGTCCATGATTTTGAGAGTGTATATTTCTCCTATAATCTTCTATTATTATTTTTCTCAATTTACAAAGGCATAAGAAAGAGAAAAGGTCACCACCCTTGGTTATTAACACAAAATTTCATAACTATATTATTATTTTTCTCAATTTACAAAGGCAAAGAGGGGAAGGGCCCCCCCCCTTGGTTATTAACACAAAATTTCATAACTATATTAAAAAGTTAGAGCTTTTTAAGAACTTTTAAATAAATGTTACACCGATCTTAATACAATATTAACATTATAACATTTCTCCAACAAGTATATTCCACCTAATTACCTCTAATTAAGAGAAACACAACAATGAAGAAATCCTTAAAAAGATATTTTCAAAATTAGGTTAATCCTATTTTTCCTTTATTTTTTATTTATTAACCACATAAAACTCTAAGTAATATAAAATAAGTTTCTTAAATCACTCCTAATCTATATAGTATATTATGAGAACTTTATAAATGCTTAAAAATAAGCTAAAAAAATACTATTAAAATCTGAAACTAATAGAACTACATCAAAGTTCATCGAATTATAAAATTTGGATCCTTATTTATTTATATATATATATATATATAGGAAATTTTTATTTTGTCTTAATTATATTACTTTTTACTCGTTTGGAAAGAATTATCCATAAAATTTATGTAATTCCTTTTGAAAAATTCTGCTAATTTATATAAAAAATGCTTAATAGAATAAAAATTCGTAAAAATATTATTCATTCCTATATCGTTTATAGGTTCTATTCACATCACACACACATATATAATTGGTTTGATTATCTATTTTATTATTAAATATATTTGGAGAAATGATCTAATGACTAAATAAACCATAACTTAATTTATATTATCTTTTTAACAATGAATTATCTTTTTATGATGATTATAACTATTTTTATGATTTTTATGAGTGGAGAAGTTACTATTTTGAATTAGTTAAAGAAAAATAATACTCATTATAAATAAATCAAAGTAAAAATAGTGATCTCTATATTTTTTTCAAATATTGCAAGTTTGATAGTAATAAGAGTAATAAAAAATTATTTTGCAATTTATTATGTGTTATATCCAATATGTCTTATTATTATCGAACACAATTCTATTTTCATCTCTAAATTTATTTTATTTTTTTAATATCGAGACAATAACAAAACATCATCGTGTAAAAAGTTAATATTAGTATGAATTATTTAGAAAACCAAACGCATACAAAGAAGTATTAATACAAGAGTAATAAGAATTTATAGTATAAGACAAGACAAGGGATTTGCTGATCTTTCATTTCATCCCAATTATCTACTTTGATGGATCTTCCTCATGCTACAAATTTTTATTTTTGTTCATTCAATCTCCACCTCTGCATCCCAATACAAATTAGTTATGTTCTACCCTGGAACCTAAAAATACAAAATAAATTAAATTGGGCTAAGTCCAAAATAAAAATAAGGGCCCAAGCCCATAGAAATCTCTGCTGAGCCCAGAGAGATCCCTAAGCTATAAAAGAAAAAAAAGGACACGTATATAAAAGATTGTTGAGATTTAATTAGTTTTTGAAAGAGTAGTGGATTCGATTTCCATGCCAAATAAATGGACCAAGCGCAATTGGTCACCTAAAATAAGGAAATTCATGTACAAATAGCGCATTTTAAATTTTCTTCGATTTTGTTACTATAGCAGGTACTGTAGCTGTGTCAGATTTGTAATTTTTAGTTTTTTTAGAAAATAATTTTTTAATTCTTTCTTGTTATATTTGGTATTTTTATTATTTTACACTTCATCTATTTATCAATTTTTTATTTTATTTTTTTGTCATATTATTTTAGTTTTTCTTTTCTTTCTTTACGCATTTTTTTAAAAATTATTATTTTTTATTCTTTATATTTATACTATTTCTCACTTTACTTAGTCTATTTCTATTATTCTTTTTATTCTTCTCTTCATTCCTTTGTAATTTGTGTTTTTTTTCTTTATACCTTTTGTTTTTTTAAAAATAATTACTATAAAAAGACTAGAAAAGTGATATTTTACTATAGAAATGACAATATTATCTTATTTTTCTACTTTGTTAAAAATTAGTTTAAGATTTTATATATTTTTATTAATAGGAGCATTTACCTTTTAATTCACGATTATATTTATTTACTTGATGTTACAAAACATGTTAATAACAACTACATATTAATTATTTTACGTTAAAAAAATTTATTCTACCCATAACTAGGCGAGTCAAATAGACATATTAACATTTTTTTATATTTATTGACACAAATAGTTTTTTATTTATTTAATTAAATTCACACATAAAATTTTTAATTTAAAGTTAAAACTTTTTTTTAAAAAAACATATACATTTTAAAATGCGTTTTTTTCTTTTACTACTTTGTTTTTTAAAAAAATTACTCAAAAAAACTAGAAAATAATTTTATTATAGCAATTGTAATAATAATCTTTATTTTATACTTTGTTAAAAATTGACGTGTAAGATTTTATATATTTTTATTAATTAGAGCATTTTCCTCCTGTTTCATGATTATATTTTTTTACTTGATGTTACAAACCATGTTAATAATAACTACACAAAAAAGTTATTCTACCCAACTCATATTAGACATATTAACATTTTTTATATTAGATATTGACACAAGTGGCAGTTTTTTTGTTTTCACTTAATTAAATTCCACTTGGAAATGTTTAATTTAAAGTCCCAGCATACTTTTTTTAAAGGATGACGATTTTCAAAGCTTGTATATTTATTTTGTTATAAAAAAAAAAAATCAAATTAATTTTTTATTTTAAATACAAGTAAAAGAACTTTATAGAAACTACCGGATGTCAAATCAACCTTTTTTTGCAGTTTAGACCCTTTAGTCCCTTTTTAACAAAAGGTACCCTCAAAATGCAAACGTCAGCTTGCTCACCTCATATTTGCAATTTTTGCCTCTTTTTTAGATATTGACAATGTGGCACGGTTTGTTGCCAATTTTTTTTTTTCAACTTGGCATAAAACCGGTGAAGGTCAGTCCCAGCTTTTTTAAATTTTAATCGGTTTCGTTTTATTTGATTTTTATTTTTCTAAAAAATTTAATTAAAATTTTTTAGTTTTTTTACTCACCCTAATAGTATAGTACTCCACTCATTATTTAGTATATATAATTGAAAATCCTAGTCTAATTTTATTTCTCTATTTTTAAGTATTTTATGAGATATTACCACACATTTTAGGAACTTTAGAGGATTCAAATGAGATAAAAATAAGAGTGAAAAATATAAATGATTTGAGTTCAATTTTTTGTGGTTTTACTTTTAAAACGAACCGATTTTCACTTTTTTAAAAAATTTGTCAATAATATTTTTTTATTTTTTTAAAATTATTTTTGATATCAGCACATCAAATTAATTACAAAACATTAAAAACATATTAATTAAANAAATTCAATCATTATTTGAATGTATATAAATGAAAATCAGCTACTAATTTTATTTCTCTATTTATATAAGTATTTATATGATATATATAAAGGATTTAAGGAAGTTTAAGGACTCCAATAGTTAATAAAAAACGTGAAAATTTAAATGTTCTTAATTTGTTTTTGTAGTTGCTTTTCTATGCTTTTTATACAAGTAAGTGTTTGGTAAGAAATTTTTTTATCTCTTTAAAAATTAATTTTGAATCAGCATATGAAAAGAATTTTATTTTTGTGATATCGAAAACATATTAATTAAAAGAAAAAAAAATTAATTGTTTTGGAAGTGCTTTCCAAACGCACCAATCGGCCTCTTTTTTTTTATATATTCAAGTGAAGTAATTTAAGTACTCCATTCATTATTTAATATATATAATTGAAAATCCCTGCCTAATTTTATTTCTCTATTTTGAAGTATTTTATGAGATATTACCAAACGTGTTTGGTAGGAAATTTTGAGGATTCAAGTGTAGATAAAAGTGAAGGGAGTGGCTAAAAGAAAGAAGAAGAAGAAGAAGAAGAAGGAAGTGTAAGGTAATTCCATTTATAAGACATATTATTTCAAAAAGCACGTGGAAGATGATTTTGAGGTGAAAATATAATTATTTTAATGAAAAAGAAAACAAAATAACCTTGATTTGTTTTAATTTAAAAAATTGAAAAAGAAAAAAAATATTATTATTTCACATTCTTAATCTTACATTCACAAATATAAGTCCTATGATTTTTATTTACAGAAAAAAAATTATACTTAGTTTTTATCTCAAATATATGTGTAATTAAAAAACAATTATGGATAATGATGATCATTTCTTGTAATATACTTCTTATAATATAAAATAAATAAATAAGTGAATTTAAATTAAAATAAATACAAGTGTGGAAATTATATTAAATTAATATAATGTTTCAATATACAATAATAATGTTAATCTCTTATTAACTTAACTACTAAGATTCTTATAATAAGTTTGTGTGCTTTATGATTATTTTAATTAAATAGATCAACAATGAATTCTTCTAGAACACATTATCATGATTTATTTTTAAATTATAATATTACATAATAAATACAACACAATATAATACCCTAAATCCAATTCAACCCAACCTAATTGATGCTTTTTGTGTGGTTATAGGCTTTTAGAAAACTAAAGGAATAATTTAGGGGTGAGTAAAAAAATTAAAAAATCTATTAAATCGAGAAAATTAGAAAAAAAAACCGAAAAATCCGAACTGTGAAAAAACCGATTAGAATTTTAAAAAAATTGACCGGTTCAGTTCAGTTTCAATTTTATAAGCCTGAAACTGAAAAAACTGAACCCAAACCGGAAAAAACCTGAAAAAAAACCTAGCCAAACCGGTTTGAACTAGTTTTTGTTCTAAAAAACAAACCAAAACTGGTCGGTTTGAACCGGTTTTAGTTTGATTTTGGTTTTCTTTTAAAAAATTCAATTTAATTATTTTTTTATAAAAACCGAACCAAACCTGAAACTGGTCGGTTTGAACCGGTTTTAGTTTGGTTTTGGTTTTAGAATTTTAAAAAAATTGACCGGTTCAGTTCAGTTTCAACTTTATAAGCTTGAAATTGAAAAAACCAAACCCAAACCGGAAAAAATCAGAAAAAAACCTAACCAAACTGGTTTGAACTGGTTTTTATTCTAAAAAACAAACCAACATTGATTGGTTTGAACCGGTTTTAATTTGATTTTGATTTTCTTTTAAAAAATTCAATTTAATTATTTTTTATAAAAATCGAACCAAACTGAAAATGTTTATCTCTACGGTAATAAACATGAGAAAGTCTTAGGGATAGAGATGGGATTTTTGTGAATGATGAAAGGTAAAGGGGAGAAGCAACCCAAGTTTCCTGCTTTTCTTTTTGACAAAGCAACAAAGCTTTTATCAATGTCGTTGAAAAACAAAAAACGAAAGTAAGCTAAATTCCAAAAAGCTAGAAAGTACATCAGGCTCTTATGGCCAGAAGCTGAAAAAAGGAACGGCCAAGATCAAACAAGAAAGACATGCAAAGATTTTTTTAGTAAAGTATAAAGTCTTAACACAACTATATTATTAATTTCTTTTTTTTTTTAATCTTTCTTGAAAGATAGAATAAAGAGAGTTAGGTCAAACTGAGAAATTTGGCTACGAAGATATTAACTTTTTGGAAGAAGAAAAAAAGACTACTAAATTCAGAATGGTCAGCATCAATCAAAAAATTATTTAATTATATTATAACTAAAGCTAAAACGGACACTATTTTCCCAAACCCATTAGCACTTTAAATTACAATAGTTATTTATAGTGTTTTTTCTTTTGCATTTTGATCTTTTTTTTCCTTTGATTATTGATTTTTTTTCTAATTTAGTCCTTATATGATATATTTATAAGATTTATAATTGATAATTTATTTTAATTTGCTTTTTATATAGTTATTGCAATATTAAAAAAAAATATCTCAGTATTGCGATATGGTCTATTTTTTTAAAAAATGATTAAATAAAAAATAATTTAAGAAAACTAAATTAATAAATGTTGTGGAGTCAATAACTCGATTTACGAGTCTAGCGAGGTAAACCTGGTTTTCTAGTTTGCGGGTTTAATGGGGTCTTTTTTTTTCTAATTGAAATTGATTATGTGATTGTTTATTTTTTTTTATAATATAGTTAAAAAATACTTTCAGAAAAAAACATGTTATTAAATTTTAGAAAGTCCATTGGTTTGTTGACGAGTATGACTTTAACTTTTCTTTTTTTATAAATTCATTTTTTTCGATTTCATCATTTGATTTTGGATTGATTGAGAACCGAATTTCATAATTTGTTTCGTTTTGCTTTTTATGAGGTTATTATAATCTTTAAAAAAAGTCTCAGTATTGGTTTGATGCTCAATTTTATGATTATCTATTTTTGTTTTGATATAGTTAAATAAACAATAGTTTAGAAGAAAAAAAAACAGCAAGTTATTAAATCCAATGAAATCCATTACCCAGTTTGCAGGTTTGACATGTTGACCTGAGCTATCTAATTCATGGGTTTAGTGGGTTTACCCATCAAACTTTATATGTTTTTTTTTTGTTTCTGGTCCTTTAATTTTTCTAATTATTTTTTTTATTTCACTCTTATTCAATATTGGATTGGTTGAAAAATGAAATTCATGGTTTATTTTTTCTACTTTCTATAAAGTTATAACGATCTCAAATAAATGTTTAGTTTTTATGGTTGATGTTCGATTTTAAAAACATCTAATGTTATCATAAAATTAAATTAAAAATAATTAAAAAAAATAACAAAATTATTAAGTTTATTGAATTCCATAACTCACGTCGCAGGATGAACAATGTCGATCAAATCTGGCATTGTTTTAATATAAAAAAATAGTCTTAAAGTTTTTTTAAAAACTATATCATACTTTTACTAGTAATTCAAGTTGTATTTGAATTTATTAAATTGAATAATTCACTTTGAATCAGCTCCAACATGATTTAATTTAAAATTCAAAGTAGATAAAGAATCAGGTTGACAGGTTTGAAGATCGAATAGTTTGATTGAATGTAATGATATTATAAAAAGAATCTCTATATTTTAAATATTTTTTAAATTTAAAAAATGAAGAATTCCACCCGCAGGGGAATGTATGTAAACATGATAGTCTAATACTATAAGAACTAATAAATTAATATTAACGTGGGTTCCGTCGGTCTAAGATTCGGAATTTGCCTATGTAAGGTTGCTCTCATGAGATCTGGGTATTAAAGGTGTTGCTACCTAACTCTACTCCACTGGTTGAAAAGTTCATTCGGTTAAGGCTGCCATTTTAGTACTTCTGCACTCGTAAGAGTTCGAGTACAATAGCTCATCAGAAATTCCTTCATAAAATCATATATATATATATATATAGTAAAAAAATAAATTTAAAAAATAAAAATATATATTATTTTAATATATTTTTAAAAAACATTGTTGTCTTTTTATAAAAAAAAATGAATTATTACGTGGAATCACATAATATATCATATTATAATTCTACAACTTTAATAATAAATCTCGTGCTCGATAATGTTATGTGACCATAGGATATGTCATGAAGAACTAGTACCAAGTCGCACAATGAATTGTAAAAACCATAAGATAATCTATGGAATAAGTGCTGTCTGTATATAATATATGTTTTCTTCTATGACAATGCAACCAGATACCTTTACATTATTACGGAAATTAATAATATGTTTAATAAGGAGAGTTACAAACAAATAAAAAAAAACTGAATAAAATAAAATAATAAAAAAAAAGATTTTTAAAAAAAATCCTCTAAAACAATTATTGTACAGGGAGACTCAAAATTTTATTCATTGTAATAGTATAATTACAAAATTATCTGGAAATCATAAGAACTAGGTATTGAGAGCAATGTGGTCTTTTTACCATGACACAATTGTCATTTATAAATTGCATGAGATTAGATTACTTATTTTAATTTTTATTACATGATAAAATTACTAATTTAACTACATGATAAAAAAAATATAATGCTATAACTCAGGGGCATTTTGGTTTTTTTATTTTTTCAAAATAGTATAATTACTTTGATGCCCTTAAAGAAAAAATCAACATAACTCTCTCACAAGAGATTTTTTTATCATTTTGCATTGGTTTTAATGTTAATTTGAAGGTTACTCGGAGACATTATTGTAATTGACCATATATGTTTTGAGTGACTCGTGCGGGACTGTTCGGCCATCAAATACCGTCTTTTGATATGGCATTGGAAGGTCTTGCCTTTCCTATATAAAAGGGAGACACGTGTGCCAAACGCGTTAGTGATTTGGCATTACCAACCATTTCTTTTTTTTTTCTCCCTCTCCTCTTTAAATCTCGTGTTAACCCTTTTAAAATTTCATATCAGCTCCTTCAATTTTATTTTATTTTCATATTTGATCTATGTCCTTTTAATTACTATTTTTTATTTTGAATAATCTATAAAATTAAATTTTTTTTAATTTCACCTCTTTTCATTTTTTAATCTTTCAAGTTCGATCTTTATTTTCTTGATCACTATTTGTTTTGTTTGATATCATTTTTTAGATTATTTTTTCTTACAATTTCATCATTCATGAGTTTTTTTCCTATCAAATTTGATCCTTATTTTTATTAATGCTATGTTTTGCTTTGTTATTTTTTTTTGTTTGCTTTGTAATGAGTGTAGTCTCATGAACAAAGGTTAACATGAGTTAATTTTTTTGGTTTTTTTTAATTCATTTATTTAAATTTTATAATTCAACATTTTGATGTATTGGATATTAGTATTCTTGCATTTGTTTTCTTCTCTTTTTTATCGTGTTATCTTGATCCTGTGCCCATGATTGCAAGATTAGCAGGTTAACCCGAGTTGAATATGATTTTTTTTTTTTGCTTTTTTTAACTAAACTTCTTTTTTTATTTTTGTCCTTTGACATTAGTTTGTTTCATAATTGAGCTTTATGATTTTATTTAGTTTTCTTTCAAACGCGATTATCTTAATATTATGCCAGAGTCAAAGATTTTGCATCTTAACCCGGGTGGGCTAAGGTAAAATTTTTTCAAAATTTTTTAATTATACCTTTTTTCTTAATTTTCATCCTTCAACATTTTATTTTCTAGAATTGAGCTTCAAATTTTTTCTTTTTATTTTTCTTTCTATGAAGTTATCACTTTCTCATTTTATTTGTTATGAATTGACATTTAGACTTTTTTTTCCTACTTTCATTTCATATGTTTTGCTTTGTTATTTTTTTTTGGTTTGCTTTGTAATGAGTGTAGTCTCATGAACAAAGGTTAACATGAGTTAATTTTTTTGGTTTTTTTTTAATTCATTTATTTAAATTTTATAATTCAACATTTTGATGTATTGGATATTAGTATTCTTGCATTTGTTTTCTTCTCTTTTTTATCGTGTTATCTTGATCCTGTGCCCATGATTGCAAGGTTAGCAGGTTAACCCGAGTTGAATATTATTTTTTTTTTTGCTTTTTTTAACTAAACTTCTTTTTTTTTTATTTTTGTCCTTTGACATTGGTTTGTTTCATAATTGAACTTTATGATTTTATTTAGTTTTCTTTCAAACGCGATTATCTTAATATTATGTCAGAGTCAAAGATTTTGCATCTTAACCCGGGTGGGCTAAGGAAAAATTTTTCAAAATTTTTTAATTATACCTTTTTTCTTAATTTTTATCCTTCAACATTTTATTTTCTAGAATTGAGCTTCAAATTTTTTCTTTTTATTTTTCTTTCTATGAAGTTATCACTTTCTCATTTTATTTGTTATGAATTGACATTTAGACTTTTTTTTCCTACTTTCATTTCATATGTTTTGCTTTGTTATTTTTTTTTGGTTTGCTTTGTAATAAGTGTAGTCTCATGAACAAAGGTTAACATGAGTTAATTTTTTTGGTTTTTTTTTAATTCATTTATTTAAATTTTATAGTTCAACATTTTGATGTATTGGATATTAGTATTCTTGCATTTGTTTTCTTCTCTTTTTTATCGTGTTATCTTGATCCTGTGCCCATGATTGCAAGGTTAGCAGGTTAACCCGAGTTGAATATGATTTTTTTTTTTGCTTTTTTTAACTAAACTTCTTTTTTTTATTTTTGTCCTTTGACATTGGTTTGTTTCATAATTGAGCTTTATGATTTTATTTAGTTTTCTTTCAAACGCGATTATCTTAATATTATGCCAGAGTCAAAGATTTTGCATCTTAACCCGGGTGGGCTAAGGTAAAATTTTTTCAAAATTTTTTAATTATACCTTTTTTCTTAATTTTTATCCTTCAACATTTTATTTTCTAGAATTGAGCTTCAAATTTTTTCTTTTTATTTTTCTTTCTATGAAGTTATCACTTTCTCATTTTATTTGTTATGAATTGACATTTAGACTTTTTTTTCCTACTTTCATTTCATAGGTTGCGAGTTTTAGAAAATAGACTAGGTTTAAAATATTTGCCCAGGTTTGCTACTTTATTTAAGCTTCTGTTTTTTTTTTTTATCATTTTGCTTTATTATTTTTTTACGTTTTGCTTTTTATGGGATTACTCTTGGATTCATGACTAAAATCATCGATTTCAAAAGTTGTCACGATTGACTTTTGTTATTTTTATTTTTTTAAAAAATAATTTATTTCAATTTCATCCTTCATTTATTGGAAAATGTTCTTTATACTTTTTTTTTCCTTTCATTTCTATTGAGTTGTCCTAATCGTTTGGTCATAGTCCGAGTTAGTGAGTAACCTAGGTTGACTTGAATTTGTTTTTGTTTTTGTTTTTTTATTTGTTTTTATCATTTAATATTGGGTTGTTCGATAATTGAGTTTCATAATTTTATTCGTTGTCCTTTCAAACAAGATTACCATGACATCATGACCAAATCAAAGATTTTGCATCTTGACCCGAGCATGCTCAGATCAAGTTTTATATATATATATATTTATAATTTTTTCATCATTCAACATTTTATTTGTTAGAAATTGAGCTTAACTTCTTTTTTTTGTTCTATGAAGTTATCACTTTCTCATTTTATTTGTTAGGAATTGACATTTGAACATTTTTTCCTGCTTTCAATTTATAAGTTACGAGTTTTAGAGATTATATCAGGTTTATGATATTTGCCCGAGTTTGCTCCTTTTTTTCCCCTTTATTTAAGCTTTTTTTTTTTTTTAAGAGTTTTGCTTTGTTATTTTTTATGATTTACCTTTTATAGAGTTAGTCTTGGGTTTATGACTAGAATCATCGGTTTCAAAAGTCAATGCAAGTTGACTTTTGTTATTTTTATTTTTTTAAAATTGATTTATTTCAATTTCATCCTTCATTTATTAGAAAATGTTCTTCATATTTTTTTTTCCTTTCATCATGACTAGGTCAGAGATTTTGCATCTTGACCTGATTGTGCTCAGATCGAGTTTTTTTTTAATTTTTTTCTTAGTTTTTGTCTTTCAACATTTAATTTTATAGAAATTGATTTTAGCTCTCTTTTTTTTTCAACTTGTTTCTATAGAGTTATCACGTTCTCATTTGATTTATTAAAAATTACAGTTCAGACTTTTTTTCACGCTATATTTTCAATGAGATCATCTCAATCTTATATCTATGATCACAGAGTTTGAGAGTTAGCCTAGTTTAACTGAAGTCTATTTTTTATTGTTTTTTCAATTATTATTTTTTAATTTTGCTTTTTAACATTAAGTGGTTTAGTAATTCAGATGGGTTTAAGTCATATACTTTTTAGCTTTTTTGTCGTTATTTTTTTTTATTTATATTAATTAAATTACCAATATTTATCCAACAAGTAAAATCCCATAACTTTTTTGCTTAACATTGTTTTTACATCAAAAACAGGATTTTGTCATCCCGCGGCGAAGCAAGTGTACGCTTATCCATTTCTCGAAGAATATTAATTTAGGTAAATCATGCTAGCCTATCATTTCAGTGGGATTAATCAAAGCATGTGGAATTACTCTTAAGTCCTAACCATAGAAATGCCAACATTTTTACCAGCCTTGCTCTTTACTATCATTACATTTGACAATATTATTATTATTATTATTATTATTATTAAAGCAGTATATCAATAATTGCGTTGGCGTGGTAATCAGCAATAATACTTTGCATGCTACCTCACCTTATTTAGAGCAAAAAAAAAAAACACAACAGCGAGAGCATTCATGACTGGTCAAACAGCAAACTAATTTGCCGAGGTACTTTTGCCAGCTACCAAGACCAATTCCTTCGTTATATATATATATATATATGAAAAGACAATCTCGTAAATACCCAAAGAAATCAGGGTTAAACTTTAAGGCAAGTAGTCGCTTATCTACGAGCGACTCCCGTCCAAAGCCTTCTCTCCTTTCGTCGCCTGCAGAATCCAGAAAAAATAACAGTCAAGCTCTCTAAGCCCCTGCTGCTTTTACGCGGTAGAGTAGAAATAGACGACGGGCTCAGTCTCTTCAAGCCAAACATCAGTTCTCCTCCATGCACTGAATCCTAACCCTAATCCTAATCCTAATCCCAACCAATCCTTTCGCAATCTCTCTCTCTCTCACTCACATCACAAGCCATGGGTGGAAATGGGAAGCGCAGGTGGAAAATCTCCTTTTATTCTCGCTCAAAACCCACACAAACCCAACATCAACAACAACAACCTCCTAAAGAATTCCTTTGCCCCATTTCTGGATCCTTAATGTTCGACCCCGTTGTTGTCTCCTCTGGCCAAACCTTCGAGCGGCTCTCCGTCCAAGTTTGTCACGATTTAGGCTTTATCCCCACCCTCCAAGACAACTCCCTTCCTGATTTCACCAACGTAATCCCCAATTTAGCTATCAAAACAACGATTCAAAACTGGTGTGATTCTTCAGGCACCCAACACCCCCCCGCACCGGATTACTCCTCCCTCGAGGAAATTATCCGTGAGAAAATGAAATTCTCGTCCCCGTCAGCATCATCGTTATCCAAGTCGATGCAGTTAAGTCCAGATATTAGAGTTTCCGAGAGGGAGTTGCTCAAAGCAGTAGCTGAAAACCCTCCGGTTTTGTTTTCCCATGCCAACACTGAGTTGCCTCCCCGAGTCAACCATTTCTACTCCAGCTCCTCCGAGGAATCTGTAATTGTCAACACAGCCGCCACTCCATCAGCGAGTCCACTCACTCCTTTGCCTCTCGCGACTCGGCCAGCGTGTTATTCTTCCTCTTCATCGTCGTCCAATTCGATTGCGGAATCCGAAACCCTAACCGTGACCGAAAATCCTAAATTGTCGCGTGAAGAACATGAGATAGTGGAAAAGCTTAAGAGTCTTGATGTACGCGATCAAGAACAAGGTCTGATTTCGCTACGAAAGATCACGAGAACGAAAGAGGAAACCAGAGTTTCACTTTGTACGCCTCGATTACTCTCTGCTCTTCGTACTTTAGTTCCGTCACGATATTTTTCTGTCCAAACAAATGCCATTGCTTCACTTGTTAATTTGTCGTTAGAGAAAGTAAATAAGGTGAAAATTGTGCGGTCTGGTTTTATTCCTCTATTGATTGATGTGTTGAAAGGGGGATTTGATGAAGCGCAAGAGCACGCGGCTGGTGCTTTATTTAGTTTAGCTTTAGAGGATGAGAATAAAATGGCAATTGGTGTTTTAGGTGCGTTGCAGCCGTTGATGCACATGTTGAGGGCAGAGAGTGAGAGAGCTCGCCATGATTCCTCATTGGCCTTGTATCATTTGAGTTTAATACAGAGCAATCGGGTTAAGTTGGTGAAACTTGGGGCTGTTTCGATGTTGTTGAGTATGGTGAAATCGGGTGATCTGGCGAGTAGGTTGCTGCTTGTGTTGTGTAATTTGGCTGCTTGTAATGAAGGGAGGTCGGCCATGCTTGATGCTAATGCGGTGGCAATATTGGTGGGGATATTGAGGGAGGGTGGTGGAGGGGATTCAGAGGTGATTCGGGAGAATTGTGTGGCTGCATTGTTTGCGTTGAGTCATGGGAGTATGAGGTTTAAGGGATTGGCTAAGGAGGCAAGAGCTGTGGAGGTGTTGAGGGAGATTGAAGAGCGAGGGAGCAATAGAGCAAGAGAGAAAGCTAAGAGGATTTTGATGATGATGAGAGGGAGAGACGAGGAGGACGAGGACATTTATTGGGAAGAGGTTTTGGAATCAGGTGGAATCAGTCGGACTCGGCACCGAGCTGCTGGCAGAAATTTGCCTGGTCCAAACACCACTAATTTTTGATTTTTGTAGAGTCTCTGTCATTATTTATTGTCTTTTGTTTATTGATACATCTTTGTGGGTGTGAAGGTGGGAATATGTTTTATGCCCCTTTCTTTCTCTTATTGTTGTTGAGTTCGATTGATGGTAATCAAAGCTGTAATATATTTGGAATGTGTTGGATATGTACATAAATAGCTAGGATTTGGAATAGAGATTAGAAACAAAATTTGGATTTAGTATTGTTGGATATTTCACTAATGATATGATCAATCTCTGTAAGTGTATGCACATGCATAATTATTGGAGCTGACCACTACATTGTTTGTGCCAAGACCCAGGAATTTTATTATGTTATCCCTTATTGACCTGTTCTTGAATGGCTGCGTTTGTTGCCTTGTGTCCTCTTCTCTTCTATTAGTGGTTTTCTGGGTACATAACATTTATGATGGGAATAAATAGTTAGGTATGCTTCCCCCTTTCCCCCTGGCACTTGGCAAAGCTCACCTGTCTATGCTGGATTCGGGATGTTGTAGGGTACTCTCTGTTATACAATTTCACACTGGACAGGCGAATGGCGAGCACCAGAATACATTCATGCATGTATATACATCTGTATATACATGCATGAATGTATTCTGGTGCTCGCCATTCGCCTGTCCAGTGTGAAATTGAACTTTTTATTTCTAAAAAGTGTGGACTGTGGTTGAAATGAATTTGTGAAGGAATGATGAGTTTGAAAGAGCTTTCAGTTTTCTCCTCTTTTTCTCACATCAAATCAAGATTTGGAACCAGTGCCTCTGTTGCAGATGAGAAAATAGTTATGATATGTTTTAGCTGAGTTGTGCACTGATGCGTAGCAATTCCCTGGTCATTTGTTCAATATGTATATAGTTATTTTACCTGCCCTTTATAAATCTGTATTTTCCTCTGTGTACTGTAAGGGAAAAAACGATAAGATGCAGGGAATGGCGTTCTGATTGACTAGACTTTTATCGCCATGTAAACACGGATGAAATTTCAGTAAAGAGAAAATTCGTTAGATAAATCATTGCCCATTTGGTTTTTTCACAAGTGGATGGAGTTTTCTACAGACAGGGTATTGATATTGGGATGCTGGTCCTGTCATAAAATAGGATACTGATTGTCTTTTGCAAAGATCCCGTCAAAAAATAGGATACCAATCTTGTTTATTCCAAAAGTTCCCACTTGGTCTCTCCCTCCATGCAACAATAGGTATGGATTTAATAAAATTAATTTTTTTTTTATATTTTTAAATTATTTTAATGTGTTAATATTAAAAATATTTTTTTATTTGAGACATTCAGGCGCCTCACCTTGACAATTCATGTGTTCATCATGGCTTCTCTCTCATTTCTTGTTTGGGTTGAACAACCAAGTTGTTGTTCGGTCTTTTCTGTTTTTTTTTTTGAAGACATCAATTGAGATTGCTTGCAGTTTTAAAGACCCATGAATGTTCCAAGAGGCACTAGTAATGGAGTGTGTTACTATAGCTAGGCACATAGGAGCATCTGTTGTAAGAAACCGAGTAAGTACAGCAGCAACGTGGGACTCACACATTGTATTTCTTTGATTGCCTTTTTTGAGAGGGACGTGCCCATGGCTTGTCAAACATAAAGTATGATCGAAGATCATGCTCCTGCCTAAATGAAAAGCTAGATGGAGATGGCAGAGAAACACGACGAATTTTCATGTAGTCTTTCCGATTGCCATAGCGTAGTTCTGATATTTGGAGACGATACTTCAGTGGAGAAGGCCGAGGTGGAGAATGTTTTGTGCCTGGCTAAAGTTGTGTTATGGTGAGTATTGTGCAAAAACAATGAAGTGCTCATAAGTTGTTTCCCGTGTCATTATTTTTAATTTTATTTATTTTGTATACAATATATAGGCCATGAATCATTATTTTTAAATTTATATATTTATTTTTTCAAAGTGAATTTTTGCTCTTTAATTTTAAAATCAAGGAAAATTAGAAAATAGGCATCATTATGTGAGATTTTAAATTATTTGTCAAATCTTAATCCACCTTTATATTATTTATTTTTAATCTATTTAAAAAAACCGAAAATGAAATAAATACAAAAAAATAAAAAAGAGAGAGGAGGGACACAGTTTTGGTAAAAAAGAAGGGTGCAAAAACGAAAAGAAAGAAAAGAAGAAACAGAAAAAATCCCTAAATGGCGAATCCCTGGGGTTATGAAAAAGCACCCTAAAAACTAATAGGATCAAAATCAAATTCTCAATTAAGTTCAAGGACTAATTCTGACCAATAGTTTTTGAGGGTTTGGTACCTTTTCGCCTTTCCATCTAAACCCTCACCCCTGTGCCTGTGACTGAAAGAAAAAAATGCAGACCGGACACAAAAGAAAGCAACAGCATGAGCTTAAACCTCGAACCAACAAAAAACCAGCCGAAACCATAAGCAACATTAAAGATGAAGGGCCATTTCGAACTCACGCTCGACCTACATCTGAAGAATGTAGAGCCATACGAGACTCTCTCTTGGCCTTCCACGGCTTTCCTCAAGAGTTTGCAAAGTATCGCAAACAGAGACCCTATTTAATAACTCTACAAGACAAAGAAGAGTCCCCCCACTTAATCAACAATTGTGATGAAAAGAATGACAATGGGGTGAAAGTGGAAGAAGAAGAAGAAGAAGAAGAAGAAGAAGAGAGTGTTTTGGATGGTTTACTGAAAACAGTGCTATCCCAGAATACTACAGAGGTTAATTCTCAAAGGGCTTTTCTTAATCTCAAGTCTGCCTTTCCAACTTGGGAAAATGTAAGTTCTTTAAATTTTCTTTTTCTTTTTGTAAATCTTCTTGTCCCTTTTTTATTTGCTGTGCTTACAAATCTCGCGCTTTCTTTTGCTTGTAATTGAATTTTTTGGAATTTATGAGTGTTATTGAACCTGGTTTTGATGGGCACAGCTCATTTAATTGATAATAAATGGAAAGTTGGAGCCAATTTGATATGTTTTTGGACCAACATTTTTCATGTCTTGTGTGTGTGTGTGTGTGTGTGTATTTTTATGAGGCTCTTTCTTTGTTTTGGCGTGATGGGTGATTAAACTTTTGTAGAATTTCTTAATTGTTGTTGGAACTGATATTGTTATGCATTGGCTTGGTTTTGAATGGTCTACTGTTGTTTCTGTTTAAGGTACTTGCTGCTGAATCAAAATTTATAGAGGATGCCATAAGATGTGGAGGTTTAGCTCCAACAAAGGCTGCTTGCATTAGGAACATATTGAGTTCTTTGATGGAGAAAAAAGGAAGATTATGCTTGGAGTACCTTCGAGATTTGTCAGTTGCTGAAATTAAGGCTGAGCTCTCTCATTTCAAAGGAATTGGACCCAAGACAGTAACTTTTCTATCAATGACATCATTATGCCATTCTATTAGTTAGCTATTCATCTGCTAATAATTGAAAAATAGATTAGCAATTAAAAATATAACTAATTTGGTAGGTATCTATGAAATGTTTTAACAATGGAAGCCAGCCGTTTGGTTTTCATGAAAAGTTTTGATTATGCCATCTTCTGTTAATATCTTTTATCTGGTTTCATTGCTTCAACTAGGCTCATGCACATGCTATGGAAATTATATATATCCCACTATGTCTAATTCAAGCCTCAGTTGCAGTTTTGCTCTTTGATTTAATTTAAAATGTACATGTTTTTAATTTTGCACATACATGTTTGTTGTTGTATACATTGCTGTATGATACTTGTGTTTGCCATATCTGGATTCTCTTTTATGTGATACATTAGTTAAAAAGGAAAGATGTTGGGAATTCTATGATGTTTATTTATGTTTTTTGCCTGGTTTTGTGGGATATAGGGTTTGCTTTAATACTCAATAAATTGTCATTATCTTCAGAAACGTGGAGTAACTCTCTTTTTTTTTCCCCTTGCGAAGGCATCAGCTGAACTTGAAGATTTTCATTTCATTTCATTTCATGTTGCCTCATTCTAGTTTTTTTTTTTGTTTTTTTTTTATATTATTATTGGCAAGATAGCAATGTTCTGGCCTTTCCATTCAAATTATATTTAACTCAATCATGTCATATCACAAAAATACAGTTTTGTAATTTTTGGATGCAAACATTTATATTATTTTTTGAGATAGGCATTTTTTGATGAACTAGATTCTTCTTCAACTCTCTTAAACTTATAAGAAAAGGTGTTAGGAATATGCTGGGGGAGAGAGTCCCGTACTGTCTGCTAGTGCAGTTCAGTAAAGAAAAGGCTAATAGAGGTAATGGAAACTGGATTGAAATATTGGAACAATGTAGACAAAAAATTCAGAAACATTGGGCAGTGATTACTGCAAGTTTATGAGTATTGACAAGAGGATACATGAATGATATCTTGCATAAAGAGAAAGGATGAGTATGAAAGCAGAGATAGTTAATTCGTTTTGCCAAGATAGGACGGACATGTTTGGACAATATAAGTTTGACTACTGACTTTGCACCTAAGTCTTAAGTAGCGCTATTTGGTGATCCTTAATATTTATGTACACCCAATTACCCTGAAAGCAGCCTCAGCTTATGGTTTTTGGAGATGGGCACATGGAGAAATAATGATGTCACCCAGATGTATAGCCACTGCCTGTCCTGCCATGGTCTGTGGCTGTTCTGTTCTGATTTTATTTTGTTGATCCAGCAGGCGTGCAAGGATATATTGTAGATCCAAAAGCCTAAGAAAAGTAACTCCATCTAACACTTTAGGGAGGTGGAGCCATGGTACTACAATTGTCCTTGTGATCTCCAGAAGTTGGTTAGCAAGAATGAAACTTTGAAACTGTTATTTGATTATCTGCTAGATTTGGCTGGACTAGTACTGTTTACCAAAAATTTTACCTTTTTATTTGATTATCTTCCCTCCAAACTTGGATAACGAATGCCAGGACTAGACTATGTGTAAGCTGAAATGAACTAAACCATGCTTTCAGCAATGTTTCCTGTAATCTGAATAGAAAATAAGAGGGCCATCTAATATAGTAAAAAACACTAAACCTGCCCCATTTATCACCCAAAATCAAAGTGCAGAGCTGTTTGATTTCCTTGTAATCTCCGAAGTTTAGAAATGAAACTTTGAAATGTTAGTTCGCTAGATTGGCTGGACTAGTATCAAAAATTTTACCTTTTTAGTAAAAAAACACCAAGCTGGTTAACAGTACACTTTCAGCAATGTTTCCTGTAATCTGAATAGAAAATAAGAGGGCCATCTAATATAGTAAAAAACACAAGCTGGTTAACAGTCACTTTTGCTAGAATTAGTATGTTTTCCCCATTTAATCACCCAAAATCAAAGTGTAGAGCTGTTTGATTGGTGGGAACTGATATTTTATTGCTCACACATTTCGGGGAGTACCTTCTGGTTTTTTCCTAGGGATTTTAGCATTTTTCTTTTCTGTTAAGGTCAAGGTCCTCGTATATAAATTCCTCAACACTATTGTTCTAGCATGTAGACTGTGAAAACAAAAAAAAGCTAATATTAGTGTTTGAATTATCAATTGTCATGATTTCTTTATGATTGTTGGTTTGCCTAACATGTAATTAATTTCACGAACACCCATTTTTACTCCTTAACTTGGGAATCAAATACTCTTTTCTTTGTCTTGCATGAGCACAAGCCCACCTATTTTCATATGCATGTTTTCATGTTTCATGAGAATCTACTGTAAACAAACATTATGTTACCAGAAGTTACTGTTAATTTACCTTGCCAATTGATTAAAATTGTACTAGATTTGGTATTACATTAAATTTCATTTGTATTGGTAATTTATTTATTTAGTTGTATATGTTATTATGGTTAAAACTTTGCTATCTTCAACATTTGTGTTGCTATCCCAATTGTTCAGGAAATTAATAATTGTGAAATACACGGCAGGTAGCTTGTGTTTTGATGTTCAATCTTCAGAAGGATGATTTCCCAGTGGACACGCATGTGAGTGTTATCTTGTTCATCAGTATTTCAAAGTTTTCATCACAAGATATCTTTTGGACTAGTTCAAACTTCAAACCAGTTTACACAAAAAACTTACATGTTGCAGGTGTTTGAAATTGCAAAGGCCATTGGTTGGGTACCACCAGTGGCAGACCGCAATAAGACATATCTTCATCTCAATCATCGCATACCAAAGGAACTAAAATTTGATCTGAATTGTCTTCTATATACACATGGTAAGCTTTGCCGTAAATGCACCAAGAAAAGTGGCAGCCAGCAAAGAAAGGAAACCCATGATGATTCCTGTCCTCTACTAAATTATTGTGTAAAATTATCATGACCAGAATGAACAAAATAGTTTTAGGATTTCCAAAACAGCCATACGTGGCCACTTTTTTCCCCGAAGAGAGAGCATTACTATTCTCTCCTGAATACTTCTAGTTGTAGATCCTACTGGTGATTTGCTTGGAAAAACAGACAAGATGGAGGATTTATAACATAGAATCCAGCTATCTATAACATTTTCCTAGATTATCTGTACATATATGATTCAAACATTATAAATGTATGTTCATCTTTTTCTTCCTGAAGCAAGAAGCATTCTTGATTGGATAGTTGTGTGAGGTGAGCAGGGAAGATTGTGGCTTATTAGAAGTGAAGTTACTGGTGGAAGTAGTTATGGATAACAGTATAATCAAATGTTTTCAACAGTTCCCAAAAGCTTTAGTGTATTGTCCCACAATTAAGCACAAAAAATTGTCGGCTAATGAAATAAACAGTGGCTGAAAACTTCATATTGTTACAAATATGTGCTTCTAGCCATAAAAACATTGTGCCTGGATTGTGTGAAAGATTGCCCAGATCTTGTTGGCTTCCTTTAGATTGTAGATATGCTTACATCGTTGTCAACCTCTTTTATTCTTTCATTTTGTAGTTTTGTAGTTTTGCTCGCACGAGGCTGTAGGAATTAGCGTAACAAGGCATAAGTAAGAACTGATCAGTCAAGATAACCAAGTTAAAAACAAATGGAAATGTCTCTGCATGTAGTGGGAAATCAGTTTATAGATAGTGCAGTCCCAGCTAGCGTCCCCGCATGTATATGTCTAGTAGCTAATTGATTGGTTGGTTGGTTATATTGGATATTGATTTTGTTTATATAAAATATATTTATTATTAATAGAATTTTTTTTTATCTATAATATATATTTATATTTGATCAATTTGATTAATGAAACTAGAATTAAAATAAAATCCTAGAAACAAATGATTTGCAAAAAAAATTACAAAGTTGTTATAATTATTACATAGACATTGAATTGACATATATGAGAATTCTATATGGAGAAATCACTTGTATCTATGTAAAGATTATATAACAATTATATGAACGATTCTTAGACTTAAAATCACTAAATTATATTATATAAATAATGTTATCTTTTTATCTGACTATATTTTGTTCTAATCAATGATAACAAAATAGCAGATATTAGGTATAACATGAACTATATAAAGGTATTTATAGTGATTATGAGAGTTTATCACCCTAGGTGAATTAGGTAAAATGTTTTATTTGTTTTCAAATAGTATTGATTATGAAATTCGTACATAAGGTGGAATGAGATTTGAAAAAAAATTCAAATATTATTAAAAAAATCAATGACTATGGTGTTGAAAATAAACATGATTTGACAGAATATACACACTCTATGCTATAATATCTAAATCGAAACATTCCCGATGAAAAAATAATAATTACACTAAGAAACTAGTCACTGAAAGGTTAAGTCAAATCACTTTTGATTTTTTTAATATTTGAGAGATCATAACACGTTGCAAGATATTGTATTTAATCTTCAAATATAAGTTAATCAATTTGTTGAATTGATAATAATTTAAATTATTTAATTCTATTTTATTTAAGATTGTGATTTATATTTAAGCCAAGTACTTATTAGAGAATCTAATGGGTCATCCATTAAGAAACATTAGTCATAAATTAAAATAAGATAACTAATCAAGCGTGCTTTGATTATAAATAAATTTTAGAAATTAAGGAATATAATGTAATTAATTTATGGAATTAAAATTTTAAATCTTGAAAAATCAAATAGAAACTCGAATGAATAAATTTCTAAAATCATTTTGAAATAATATATATGATACTATTCAAAGCGCAAATTGATATTATGTCATTTATAATGCTATTAGGTTTTTCCTATAAATAGAATGTTATACCTTATATTTATTGTGTGCAAGTTGTACAGATGTTACAGAACATACAATACAAAGAAACACCTGAAACATAAAAAGAAGGAGTCGGCAATCAAAGATATAATAATCCATCTCTCCTAAAAAGGGTTTTAAGATATTTTTCATTAGTGGTTTGTATGGATTACTATTAGAGATCGGATAATTGGATGACTTGTGGTTTGAACAACCCAACCTTGAAGTAATCCTCGCTCACACCCTAAAAGATCTTAAGATTGTATAACAGGATCTTTGGAACTCCTGAAAAATTTTAAATTTATCATTTACATTGCGTTTATATGTTTCAGGAAATCCAACAGTGATATTATAGCTATTGTTAGATAATTAGGGTTGTTGATTGCATGTTTTTATTATTGATGGCGTTAATTATGAATTTAATTCATGTTTAATTTTTTTTCCAAATGTAATTTTTCTCTCATTTTTTTTTAAATATAATGCCCAATTACTATTCTCATCAAATCTAGATGGGTTTTCTAGATCTGGCCAGAATCCTCATTAAATTCATGTTTAGTGGCTACACAACCGCCAAAGATATGTCTAATTGTGCTAAGTGCATGGCCAACAACGCCAGGCATTGTTGGAAACTCAACGCGAGGTAAAAGCCTCATGTTGGTGACTGTGTAGCGTAAGCGGCAGTCCCTTGTGTTGCTATAGCCACCAGCAAAAAGAAAAAGGAGAAGAGGGGTAGAATTATGATTCTACCCATGTAATATATTTTATGGTCTAAATTACTATTTTACCCTTGTACTTTATACCTTATTTAGTTTGGGCATTTGGGATAGAATTATGATTTTACCTCTTAATTTATAAAATGTTGATTTTATATTTTAAAATTAAAATCCTAAATTAAATTAATTATATAATTAATTTTCCTAAATTGACTAGGGTTGAATTAAAGTGTTTAATTCCATTTTGTTTCGATTTTTGTAATATCCTAATTGGATTAAGAATTAATTAAAAGTTTAATCAAACTACTTTAGAAAAATAACTTTTCTAAAACAAAGAGAGTTTTTGAAGCCAAACAATTTTATTTAATTAATTAATCCTAAAATAGTTTTAGATGTTAATTAAAAAAGTAATATGATTAATATTTATTATTAAATTTTAAAAAATAGTTTTCAAATAAAATATGTATTGAATAAAATTTATTAAGTTTGGAAAATTATCAAATTGAATTTGATATAATATTTCTAAGTGTTAGAAATATTATTTTAAAATTACATATAAAGCTAATAATTAGAATTGAAGTATGCATTATATTTGATTATGCATATTAATGTGTTTTATTCATGATGTATGATTATGGATATTAAAAAACCAATGTGATTGTGTTTTTTGTTGGTTGAAATGGTATAATGTGAAATAAAATCCACGTGTCTTGCCTTTTTCTCTACCTATTCTTCTAGGTTGTAAATCTTTTTCTCATCCAATTTATCTTGAATGGTAGGAGATCAAATTATGATTAAAGATCTTTTCTAAATTGAATTATAAATATGCATGCATGAAACCAATAACTTGCAACCTTTACATGAATAAGTTGATAGACCACTATGAGTAATAATATATCCCTTCATAGCATACTTGATGCTAATAAAATGACTAGACCAAACTTCTTGGACTAGTATCAAATATGAGAATTGTTCTTTACAAGAAAAAATGTTATATTATCTGAAAATTTTGATTCTTCATCCCCTTAATAAAGATATTGATAACGAAGTTAGGAATGAATATTAACTTTATAATAATGATGGTAAGTAGGCTATATGTATAATGTTAGCTAGCATATTACCTGAACTTCAAAGACATCATGGGAATATGGATGCCCATATTATAATTATACATCTCAAAGAGTTGTTTGATATAATTAGTGTAACTGAGAGGTATAAAACCTCTAAGGAATTGTTCCACTGGAAGATGACAAAGAGTTCCTTTATGAACACCTATATTTAAAAAATAATTGGCTATATGAGAAATTGGATCATCTGGGATTTGTCATAGGCCATGAGTTAAGAGTTGACTTGGTCTTATAATCTTTGCATCAAAATCACATAAGCCTACTTGAAGCATCAAGAAAAACAAGGGTATTTGTCATCATTGTGACAAAAAAAGTCATTGGAGGAGGAATTGCAAAGACTATATTGTAATTGTAAAGGCTAAAAACCTTATTGAAGCTTCTATCTTAGGTATGTTTATGATTGAATAAAGATAAAATAGACTTATGTGTATCAATAGAGTAAGATTTGTTGCATTAACTTTGATAAGTGGGATGATAATAAAACTTAGTAATTGTTATTTTATTCTAGAATGTTCTAGAAACATCATATCCATTTCTTACTTAGCTTTGAATTAATTAAAATTTATTACTAAAGATTAATGTTATTTCTTTTATAATAATGATGTTTATTATGGTTTTTGTATTTATACAAATTGCTTGTATATACTTAAGCTTGAAATGCCCATATTCAATATAAACAACAAGAAGAATAAATTGAATAATCAATATTCATCATATTTATGATATTATAGATTAGATCATATCAATGGAACAAGAATCACCAAGTTAAATAAAGAAGGATATTTTAATCTTTTTTCATTATGAATCATATAAAACTTGTGAAGCTTATTTATTGAGTAAGATGACCAAAACAACATTTATTAGAGAGAGTGAAAGATCTAATCAATTGTTAGGTATAATACATACAGATGTGTATAGACCAATGATGATTTATCTCATAGGTGGATATATGTATTTCATAACATGTACTGATAACCATATTGGATATAGTTATATGTATCTGATTACAATTTGAACTTGAAATGTTAAAATAATTCAAAACTGAAGTTGAAATACAAGCTAGAAAGAGTATTAAGATACTTTAATCCGATCGAGGTGGTAAATACTTGAGTCAAAATTTTTAAGATTATCTAAAAAATAATGAGATTTTCTCATAATGGACACCTTCAGGAACACCATAACATAATAAAGTTTATAAAAGAAAAAATCTCACCCTATTAGATATGGTGTGGTCCATGATGAGCTATGCAGACCTTCCACATTCTTTTTAAGGATATGCCCTACAAATTGTTGCTTAGCTTTTAAATAGAGTTCTAACAAAATTTGTTGATCTCCATATAAGATATGGAAATGTAGGATACCAAACTTATCATATTTAAAGATTTAAGGATGTGACACTTATGTAAAACACATTGTATCCAAAAAGCTAATAGCTAAGTCAGATAAATGTTAATTTATGGGATATTCAAAAGAAACTATTAGATAGTATTTTTAAATATCATTTAGTAAAAGGTGTTTGTATTAAAACATGCTACATTTCTAGAGAAAGGATTTGTTTTTTTAAATGAGTAGTGAGAAGAAATTAGAACTTAAAAAAAGTTTAAGAAACACAAATTGACATCTAAATGGAACCTGAGCCCAATACTATAATATTGAATGTTCAACCTGTAACTTAAAAAGCACAAAAACGTAGTAGATTTGGTAGGATACGACATACACCAATAAGATATGGACTTTTTATGGAAGCTGAAATGACGAATTGTTCTTACTTGATAAGCCTATCAACTATATGAAAGCAATATCTAATATTGATTTTGAGAAATAGCTTAAGACATGAAATCTGAGATGCATTTTATGTACATTAACCAGGTCTAGACCTTGGTTGATCCACCTAAAGGGATAAAACCCATAGGATATAAATGGGTCTTTAAAAGAAAAAACAATATGAATGGCAATGTGCAAATATTAAAAGTTAGACTAGTTGTCAAAGGTTATAAACAAAGACATGAGGTTAACTTTGATGAAATCTTATTACAAGTAGCTATGTTAAAATCCTTAAAGATTTTCTTTGATATAGCTTAATACCATAACTTGAAGATTTGGAAAATAAATGTCAAAATTGTTATAGCTTAATACCGTGATTAAAAGATTTGGAAAATAGATGTAAAAACCGCTTTCCTAAATGGAAATCTTTATGAAGATGTGTATATAACATCAACCAAAAGTTTTGAATCTAAGAAATTTGCCAACAAAGTATGCAATATATAAAAATACATTTATGGACTCAATCAAGCTTTGAAAAACTAGAATATCCATTTTGACGATATAATCAAACAGTTTGATTTCATAAAAAATATGGAGTTGTTTTTCTAATATTATATGAAGATGGTATATTATTGATAGAAAATAACATTTCTTTACTCCAGTCAGTAAAGATCTGGTTGTCCAAGAATTTCTTCATGAAGAATATGAGAGAAACAACCTATATATTAGGAATAAAGATCTAAAGAGATAAATATAAAAGGTTGATTGAATTGTCCCAATCTATGTACATAAATAAAATGCTAAAATGGTTTAGCATGAAAGAATCCAAAAAAGTATATTTACCAATTTTGCATGGGATACATCTTTCCAAGGATATATGTCCTAAGACATGAATTCAATGAGATAGGATGAAAAAGATTCCCTATACTTTGGCTATAGGATTCATTATGTATGTGATATAATGTATAAGACCAAATGTATTTTATGCTTTGAGTATAATGAGTATATACCAATCTAATCCAAATAAGGGTCACTAGAAGATAGTTAAGAACATTTTTAAATACTTAAGAAGAACTAAGAATGTCTTTCCAATATATGAAAGAGATGAACTTATAGTTCATGGTTATTCATATGCTAGTTTTCAATCAAATATTGATGATAACAGATCTCAGTCAGAATATGTTTTTACTCTAAATTGTGTTGTTATGAGTTGAAAAACTTCCAAATAAGAGACCATGATATATTATACAACTGAAACTGAGTACACATCTATGTTTGAGGGGGGAAAAAGAGGTTATTTGAATCAAGAAGTTCATCACTAAACTAAATGTGATTCCTAGCATTGTTGATCTAGTAACCTATATTGTGATAACAATGGAGCCATTACACAAACAGAGGAATCAAATTCTCAACAATGATATAAACATGTACTTAAACAAATATATTTGATTAGAGAATTAAAGAAATGAAATATGTAAAGATAAAACGAATACCTACTCAAGAGAGTCTTATAAATCTTTTTACTAAGTTATTATCTCAGTGGAAGTATTATCACTATAAAGAGTGATATGATATTTGATACATGAGCGATTAACTTTAGTATAAGTGAGAGATTATTAGGGTATATGTCTTATAGCCAATTGATTGGTTACATATAGCACTGACTTTGTTCATGCAAACTATATTTATTATTAATAAAGATTTTTTTTATCTTTAATATTCATTTATATTTGATTTATAAATCTAATATTTGGTTAATAAAACTAGAGTAAAGATAAAGTCCCTAGGAAAAAAATATTTGTAAGGAAAATTATAAACTTGTTATAATTATGAGATTTTTATTACATCAAAGCATTGTACCTAAATATTTTTAGTCAATTCTTTATTAATACTGGAAATTAATTAGAGTTACTGAAATGGGTACATATTATTTCTTTTTTTTATTAAAGGAAATAATTATTCTCATAAGTCGATATATGATGGATATCTAGAACTAATATGTAGGTGCTTGTTATATACATTAAATTGATCTGCATGAAGATTTCACATGGAAAGATTGTTTGTTTTTATAGAAATGCTCATATGACAGTTGTGTAAGTGATAACTAGAATTGAGATCACTAAGTTATCTTTCATAAGAAATGTTATGCTTTGATCATGACTACATGTTGTCCTAATCAAGGGTAACAAACAAGCATATATTAGGTATAACATGAGCTACATGAAGATATTTGAGTGATCAAGAGAGGATTCATCATCCTAAGTAAATTAGAAAAAATATTTCATATGCTCTCAAATATTGTTGATTGTGAAATCCTTGCGCAAAGTGGAATAAGATTTGAAAAGAGTTTAAAATCTTATTCAAAGAATCAATGACTATTGTTGGGAACAAATATGATTTGATAGAGCAAACACACTCCATTCTATAATATCTAAATTGAAACATTTCTGATGATGTGATAATAATTACACTGAGAAACTGGTCACTGGAAAGTTAAGTTAAACCACTTTTCACTTTTCTAATATTTTGGGGATCATAACATTTTATTAAACATTGTACTTGATCTTTAAATATAAGTTAATTGATTTGTTGAATTGATAATAAGTTAATTTGTTTAATTTATTTAATCATATTTTATTTATGATTGTGATTTATAATTGGACCAACTTATTAGAGAACGTAATAGGTCACACATATTAAGAGTTATTAGTCAGAAATTAAACTAGGATAAATAATCAAGTGTAACTTGATTATAAATAAATTTATAAATTTAGGACTAAAATCTAATTAATACAAAGAATTACAATTTTAGACCTAGAAAAATCAAGTAGGGACTTAATTGAATAAATTTCTACAATTATCTTGAACTAGTATGTATTCAAAAGGTAAATTTATATTTTACCATTTATAGAATTATTAGATTTTTTCTATAAATAAAATGTTATGCCAAAGTTTTAAAATCCGGACCCGTCCAGCGGGCCGACCCGGGCCTAAGACCAGTCCGGGTGGAGGCAAAAACCCGCTTGGGAATTGGCCCGGTGAAACCCGTAGACCCGGCCGGTCGACCCAGGACCCGGTCCACCCGGTCAAACCCGGGTGAGACCCAGTCAATTTTTTTTATATTGGCAGTCATTAAACGACGTCGTTTTGGCCTTTTAAAAGGCCAAAATGCTAAAGAGTGAAGAAGAACAAAGCAATATTAAGACGATTACAATTTGCAAACCTAATTAACTCAACTCTTTGAAACCCAGCTGAGGAGCAGAGGACGTCTTGACTATTGATCGTTGTTGTTTCTCTGCGATCAATAGTCAAGACTTCCGGTAATTTTGAAAAAAAATAAGAAGGGAAGTTAATTTGCATTCTCACTTGATAATGCGTTTGATTTGAGGTGGAGAAAAAGAAACCAGCTCCATGCCCCAAAGAATGGCAAGTCGAGCCTCGTGTTTTTTTTGTTTGCGGCTTTTGTATGATTCAGAATCCGAATCACTTGCATTTCCTCTTTGTCCAAAAATCAGAAGTTTTTTCTGGACCGCATGATAGAAAATGCACGTTACGATTAGAAGCTGTAATTATAGTGAGAGAGAGACGAGGAGAGATGGCTTTGATGGATAAAATTAAAGATTCAGGGAGGAGGTAGTTGAACGCAGCGTGACAGAAGCAATGGTTACGTGATATAAGCTGCTTTTTTTTGTTAACCCGGGTCAACCCATCTGACCCGTGACCCGAGACCCGATCACTTGACCGGGTCGATGACTGGGTCGCGTTTTAAAACTATATGTTATGCCTTATATTTCTTTTGTGTGCGTTATACAAATTTTAAGAACATATGGTATAAAAACACTTAAACATTAAAAAAAAATAGCTAGCACTTTAAGTTATAACAAAACCCAAAAAGAACAAAAGTTTCCGGGTTGATGACTTGTTAGTGGCCGGACACTTAAATGACTTGTGATTTACGACAACTCAGTCTTAATAAAGTTAATCAAACCTAACAAATAAGATTTTATTTTATCATTAGATTGTCTACCATGATCTTGAAAACTCCCATAAAAAATTAAATTTATCATTTCCGCTGCATCTATGTGTTTTGGGAAATCCAATAAGTTACACCTTAAATTTTATCATTTCCATCATTTTTCAACCAATGCATATACACTTCAGAATGCTCTAGTGCTACAATAACCATATGTCAAAGTGCTTAGTTGCTTTTGGACTAAATTGTTAAAATAAAATATCTTATCATCTCTTTGATATGAAAGGGATTAATGCAAATCTATTCTCGTATATGCTGTATTTTTTTTTCTAATATGCATGAGGGTTTATTGGTTTGGTTTTTTTTTAATCCCATATTTGATTATGTTATTCATTTAAAGCCGTTCCATTTAGCTATTATTTATATTAGTCAATCCAAATTGATGTTCCATAAATAGAATAAAACCTAATATTCTAAGGGATATGCTAATTTCGTACATAGGGATTTAACGAGGATTGTATGAAATACCTTCTCGTCCTTTTTGGTCTCAACATAATTGATGCATGAGGGCTTATTGATGTGAATTCTTGTATTGGAGGTGAGAAACAACTTAAAGGATATGAATAGGAGAATTGAAATGAAAAGTCTGTGGATGAAGTTTCATCTAAAAAGAATGCAAAAAAAAAAAAAGTTTAATAAATGAACTAGAGCATAAGAAGTATGAATGTTTATTTTCACTAAAGGAGTTTAGGAATTCACAAGTTTAACGGGGTCACCAGAATGCTTATAAGATAAAAAAGATAAAAAAAAAAAAAGAATTCAGCTTCAAGATAGGAGTGGTAGCTCTAACTTTTTACCTTTATCCTCTTCCACGCTTTGCTTTTCTCTTTTCATGCACGTAAATTCACATATTATAACGAGTCTCTAATTTGCTTTAAACACTCACAATAGAATTATTTCTTATATTGTAACTTTACATTTAAATCCATATTTCTCAGATCATGAAATGTTGTATCTAACACCTATAACAAAACACTAGTTGTCACGCCTTCACCATTATATATTTCATAGGGTCGTGAAAGTTTGTATATCAAGTTAGGCTTGCTGGACAAGTAGATGTTTGTTGTTTCTCTTGAAATAGGTGTTATTAAATTTGCAGAATGCTTATTTGTTATATTGCCAATAATTTTTGAAAGTGGAAAAGTAAAATTTCTAGATTTATTTATGATTTCGTAGAAATTTTTAGAAAAATGGTGACTAAGATTGATTATGGTTTTATGAGTAGTTTTTTATGGAGACATTTTTTTTCTTAAACTAAATTTAAGGTGAAATCCAATATTATCAACATTTATGAATTGAAACAAGGAAAGATTTATTTAGCAATATCCATTTCTTTGGTATGCATTGCTGGTATACTTCAATACCAGTAGGAGAATCTTTGAATGCCTCGCATTTTAACCCTTAATATTATAGGATGTCAATAAGATTCAAATAAACTTCTTATTGCTTGCTGAGTATAATGATATTTCTTTTTAAAAGAGTCGAGTGTTACATATAAAGTTGATAATGCTAGACTATCTTGACAAAGCATATTAGTGTAAGGATGATAATAGTCTGAGTCTGGTTTGGGGATGTCTTACACACCCTTTAATATTTTGGCTATAATTTTCTAAAGCGTTTACCATACAAACACACACACGTATATATTATTTTAGGATATAATATCTAGTTAGGTTAGTTTCTTGATATTTTAGGTGCTATATTTTTATTTGTTATGTAAGGTCTTCAAGATTGGTTTTAGTTTTGGTTTTTAATTTATTATTGATCAATAGTCTAGAGATTATCATTTTGGCATTACTTTTTTAAGGTCTTGCATGCTAAGTCGTAATGGTTTAAAACTTATCATGTGATACATATCTTAACTCGTGTGAGTGAAATATAATGGACTAACAAGAAACCATACATGTTATGGAAAATTCCAGTTGTTTCTTTAAAGTTTAAACTTTTGTTATGAAAAATTCTAGTTGTTTCTTCAAAGTTTAAACTTTTTTTCATGTATATATATTGGCGTTGTAGTTTAATTTTAAAAGATATTGTTCTTTATTTTAACCATTCACTACATCATTGTTTTTTCCTTTATTTCATGAAATAAAAAGTTTCAATCACTTATAATTAAGAGAAAATTATATGTTGAAGTTTGGTTGAGATGTAAGATTATTATTTGGATTCATCACACATATATCCACCTTTTATTTATAATTAAGTTTTCATGATATAAAATGTAAGAAAAAAACTATTTATTTTAACCATTTACTACATGCTTTGTTTTTCCTTCATTTCATGAAATAAAAAGTTTCACCACTAACAATTAAAAGAAAATTGTTTGTTGAAGTTTGGTTGAGATGTAAGATTATTATTTGGATTCATCACACACATGCATACCCTTTATTTATAATTAAGTTTTCATTATATAAAATGTAAGAAAAAAACTAGATTGTAAATTGCCTCTTTGAACTTAGCAAAACAATAAATAGTTTTGAACTATAAAATCTCTAATTTTTTTCCCTTAAATAATATAATTTTTTAGAGATGTCATTTTTATTAGTGCTTCACTCAGAAATTTATAGAAAAATCCATGAAACACCCCTCAATTTCTATCCTTTTTCTTAACAAACTTAGGAAAACATGTTTAGTAATATAGAAAAAAGAGAAGAATTGAGAGGATTTTTAAGGGCTTTTCTATCAATTTATTAATAAAATCCTAATAAAATGGACAAAATCATAAAATTTAGGATATAAAATCATGGATTTTTTTTAGTTCATACATATTTATGTTTTTGCTCAAGTTGAGGGAGTGCTTTATAATTTAGCCCATAAAATAAAAAAATGCATGTATATTAAACAAAAGGTCAAATTGTAAAATACTCCTTTAAGTTTAAGAGAAAAATTAAACACCTCACAAACAAAATAAATTCCTGATTTTACATCCTAAATTTTTTGATTTTTTGAATTTCATATAAACAACATAAATTGACAAAAAAAAACTATTATAAAAATTCTTTTAATTCCTTTTTCTTTCTTAAGAAAAAAAAAAAACTAACTCATTTTCATTTTCTATTTGTTCTCTCCTCAACCTCTAAATCTAAGCTTGTAAACTATAAAAGGTTGTTTTGGAAACTGTAAATTGAATTCAATTCATAAGTTAAATTAATTTTTGTGTTAGGAATCCTTTTAAGGATATTAACTTGAATTTTAAATTGAATTAATTTATAAAAATTATATGATAGTAAACTAGGTGAGAAAACCCTTTTATTTGCTACAGTAATTTCTCTTAAAATTATAATTAAAAATAATATTTCAAAAATCCTCACCTTTTTATTTCGTCCTAAAAACCCTACGAAGTAAATTGAAAATCTCAATTAAATCTATCTCGTATACCTAATTCAAGATTTTCTAATTATAATGACCTCATATCCAAGTTTTTATAGAGTGTTTTGCATTTTGGGCCAATAACTTTTGTAAAATGGCTTTTTTTATTTTAAAATTATTTTTAACTCGCTATTAAACGTCATATAAATTATATTAAATTTTATAAAATTTAATTTTTAAACACAACCACGCCGTATCCACGTCTCTTTTTATGTTAAAATTGGTGGCGTTTGTACTCAACCTCTTAAGCAATCCACTATTTGGGAAGGAAAAAGAGTGTGAAAAGAGAGGGAGCAGTAGTACTGTACTTGAAAGCACTATACTAGTCCTATCTAGAACAGTAGAAACTTGCTGGAAGTTTGACCAAGATTTGATTGGCTGCTCCTAGAATCCTCAATTTTGATTGGCCAATCCTAGATCCAATACTAACTGTAATGGTGGAACTCCAATTCTCTCCTCGAAAAATCCAGCTTTTTCCTTGTATATCCCATTCAAGTCATTAAAATTATCAAATCGATCTTCTCGACTCTCACAAAAACCAAAGAAAATATTACTTTGATTAAAACTGAAAGAATCCTAACCATGTTGGCTTGCAGATTTCGGACATGGGTTTTGTTGCTTCTTGTGATCTTTCCTATTTTATTTGACCCTTCATTCTCCCACTTCGATTCAGCTAAGAAAAAGCAAATGCGAGAGAAAGTTCGAAAGATGTAAGCAAATTTCATGCTCCCATTTTGGGTTCTTCTTTCCATTTTTCCTGATGGGTGCGCAATTTTGTGCATTCTTGGATTAGTTTGTGTCTAGAATTTTTAGATTTCATTTTGGTTTTACATGAAATCTTTCAATTATTCCTAGGCTCTTCTCAACTTATTGTTCTGTGATTATCAAGTCATGATTTCTTAGATAAGTTCGTCTAGTGCCGTAAAAAGTTTAAAGAAACACAATTGATTTTAAGATATGTGATTTCCTTATTTGGGAGCTTGACATTAGTACATTCTTACACAAAAAAAAATACAACTATTTAGCATGGTTTGGCCATCTTGAAAAACATTGCTTTATAGAGATAGAGATGTGATCAACTGAAATTCAAAGGCTCTGTCTTTTAATTGATTGCATGCCCAAGGTTCAAATCTTGAAGCACTTGGCCTTTTATTAGAAGCTGTGTGGAATAATCCCAATTCAATTTGGGCGTTGTATGAGCTTGTTGATGAAGATTGAAACAAGGGATAAAAGGCAAAAGCAAAGAGCTTTATCAACAGAATGTTGAATTATTTTGTTGACTAGTTTGGCTAGTCGAAGTGTTTCTCAGTAGATTCGCTTTATTTGACCTTTCTTGCAGGTTCTACCATGCATATGAAAACTACATGACACACGCATTTCCGGTCAGTTATTCTTTTTATTTATCCATATTTTCGGATTAGCATGACTTTTTTATTCTGCAATCTTGAATTTGTTCTTCAATCAAATTGCAGCATGATGAGCTCAAGCCTCTTAGCAGAAGTTTCACTGACTCACTCAGTGAGCTTGGAAATTTGAAGGTGATTGACTATACATTAGCGGGAAGTGTAAATAATAGTTAATTGCTAATAGAATTGATAGTCTGTGATCTTATTTACAGCTTGAGCACTTACCACAAAACTATAATGGGACTGCCCTTACACTCATTGAATCATTATCTAGGTAGGCTACTTGAATATCCAATTAGTAGATTTCAAAATATAAATCTATTATCTGTGTCTCTATGTTTCTAATGATATGAGTTATTCAGTTTTTTTGGATTCTTAATGTCAATTAAGTACTAGTATTGTTGAATGATTTCTATAATATAAGTTTCCTCTTGATCTCTTTCTCTTACAGCCTTGTTATTTTGGGTAACTACACTGAGTTTGAAAGGGCAGTTCTCTGGCTTTCTGAAAATCTAACATTTGATGTTGATGCAAGAGTAAACCTTTTTGAGGTACTAATTTGTTACTCATCTAGGAAATACCTGGATTTTTTTTGCCTTAAAGTTTCATGAATTTTAATCTGCTTTCCTGGCTCTACTTTTTCCCAATTTTGAATTCTGGGAGAAGTGGTTCACAAAATATCTTGAATCAAATTACTTTTGAAGTTCTTAATGGAGCTCTTCCACACCTGTTCTATTGTGTAGTGCAACATAAGAGTCCTTGGAGGACTTGTTTCTGCTCATATTCTTGCAACTGACTCTACAAACAGGTTGGTTCAAGGATCTTACAAAAATCAGCTTCTTGTTCTGGCTGAAGATTTAGGACGACGCTTCCTACCTGCATTTGATACACCTACTGGATTGCCATATGCCTGGATTAACTTGAAGGTACTAGCTGAAAGATGCTTAATTTCAGAAGTGTATTCCAATTTCCTATAACAATAACAAAAAACTTGAGCTTAATTCCAGATTCTCTTCTAAAGAACAAGGAATGTTAGCTTTTACATTATTGATACAAGTTCTTATATCCCTTAAAACCCCCCCCCCCCCCCCCCCAAAAAAAAAAAAAAAACACACAGCATGAAACATTGAATTAAGATATGCAACTCATTATCCTTTTCCCAAAATACTATGTGATGTATATTGCTTCAAAGGAATATGTGCTCAAGGCATAGTTAAAAGATATCATAATTCATATTGATGTGCACATTCACCTCAATGATGTCCTTTCAGAGTAAATTCCTGCACGTATTATAATCTAATGCAGAAAATTGGTTACTTCCTAAGAACCATGGCAGAATATGCACTTTGGTTCTTTTAGTTAATAACAAAAACTCCAATAAGATAGATGGTTTTGCCATTTCAAAGAATCAGATGTTTTAGAATTCTATGTGCAGACTGGATTCTAATTCTTTGATAATGCTGTTCAGACAGGTCCAGGCATACCTTAACTGTCTCTTCATTTCAATGAGCATTTATTTCAGCTTTTCATAAGTATGAATATGTTCTGCTGATTTTGTTTGTAAGAAGGATATATGACACTGCAGCAATGCGAAATTCTGTGGACAGTATGGAGTCATGAAGAATGAGACTACTGAAACAAGCACTTCAGGATGTGGTGAGAACCATATCCATTACAGTTTATGCTGGTGCCAGCACAAAATGTGCAATCCTGAAATTGGTTAACTTTCATGTCTGAACATAGGTTCTCTTATTCTTGAAATGGGAGCCTTGTCACGATTAACTGGTGATCCTAGATATGAGTCTGCAGCCTTGCGTGCTCTACGAAAGTTATGGAGTATGCGTAGTTCTCTAAATTTGTTAGGAACGACACTGGATGTGGAAACTGGGGAATGGATTGAACATTCATCTGGGATCGGTGCTGGTATGTGTTTACAGTACTTTGATAGCCTTTAGATGCTCGGTTTTGTAGTTCACAAGGTTTCCAGTATTGAAAATTTAATTCATATCATTAACTAGTACTATTAGATTCTTTAATGGATTTGAACTGTGTTATAGCTTCTGATGGGATTGTTAAAGCTCCTGATGGAATTTCATGCTTAAATTACCTTTCACTTCATGTTTGTTACCTAACATTGATATTAGAGACTCTTGATTTTGTGTGGATTCATGTAGGAGTTGATTCATTCTATGAGTATCTATTCAAGGCTCACATTCTTTTCGGGAAGGAGGACTTCTGGAGAATGTTTCATTCTGCTTATCTTGCAGTACAGAAATATTTCAGACATGGCCCATGGTACTGCACTGAGAGAAGTTCTAAAGCATCACACTTGTGTTTGGGTTCTTTCTTAACAACTTTTTTTTCCCTTGTTCTTGTTTCTTTCTTGTTTTTCTCATTATTGTTGGTACGACTGGGGTTGGTTGGGGGATGAGGGTTTTATCCTTTAAGTGTAGATGGAATTTTAGAGGAAGCTCATCCTTCCATTAGTAATCTGGGCTTGTGGTTAAATCAAGATTTCCTTTGTTGCACCCTTTAGCCACATAATGTCTGACTGAGTTCACCAGGGACATCCTCATTCTCACTTCCTGGGATTAAAACATGGATCAGCATCACATTTCCCTTATGATAGATGAAGTCCCATTGCTTGGGAAGCATACGGTGCCTCCATATAAGTATGTCAATCGGATTCCTGACAATTAGCCAGATTCTCAAGGGACCTTAAGATAGACTCATCGACCCACATAATCTGGTAAGGATTTGATGGGCACTTTCTGATGTAAGGTATAAGATGATTGTAAGGAACTTCATCATAGTGCTTCCTAGTTCATAAGTTAGGGGTGGTTGCTCTCTCTAGACTGCTAAAGATAGACTTTGAGAACTAAGAAGCCGTTGTCCATACCCCATACCTATTTTGAATTTCATGTTGTGATTCAAGCAAAATAGGTAATTGAATTTGTTTCGTGAGGAATACATAGTTCACTGGTGATGGAAAGCATGTTTCTCTAATTTAGGTACCATGAAGCTGATATGAGGACTGGAAAAGCAACATATTGGCAACTGACAAGCCTTCAAGCATTCTGGCCTGGCCTACAGGCAAGTAATTGAAATCTCTTATGCCCAAATGGTATTATCGATCCCTCTGAAGGTTCCTCTGATCTTAGTTTAATGATATGTTAGGTTCTTGTTGGGGATATTGCAGCTGCCAACTCATCACACCGTGAGTTTGTTCATGTGTGGAAGAAGTTTGGGGTGTTACCAGAAAGGTATCACGCATTTGTTTTTCTATAATCTTCTTTGCTTCTGTTACTGGAAGAAAACTGTCAGCTTGTCATTATATGCAAGGTTTTACTATTTCAGTGCTCAATGATTAATGGAATTGAAATTAACATGTGTAATGACCTCTTAGGTATTTGCTGGACCATCAAATGTTACACCCTACAGAAAAGTACTATCCACTGCGCCCTGAATTAGCAGAGTCAACATTCTACCTATATCAAGCTACTAAAGGTCTGGTTGTTTTATTTTTCAGTTCTTTATTTTTTAGCTTTACTCTGGAATTTTTAGATTTTCACTGTACTTTTTTCAAAATCAGTACTTGAAAATGCTATGTTCTGATTGTTTTATTTTGTGGTTCTTTATTTTTAGCTTTTCTCTGGAAGTTTTAGATTTTCACTTCTGCCCAAAATTATTGCTTTAAAATGCTACTGTTGTGTGAATTTGTGCATCCATATACCATTCAAAGAAAATTCAGCTTGCAAAAACTATAGTAACACAAGGGGAAAGTTGCTGTTTGCTAGACTTTTTTTATGTCGCAAATTTGCGCGGCTAGGTTCTTGTATCATGGACTTGCTTTTTAAACCATACTTGCATATCATGGCTTTATATATGGTTTCTGATTCCCAAGTCATGTTCTCTTACTGACATTTTTTTCCTATTTGTGCTTTATCTGTATACGGATGTTGTGTGTGCATGTGCGTGCACCAAGAAACAAAATTGCCTTTGGGCATTGACCCATTTGAGAAGGGGGTGGGTAGGGTTTGACTACTTCCCAAGAGAAAACTTGCCAACAGAGAGAGAGAGACGGGCATAACCCACCACTAACCTATGGTTGAGACTAGAGACTGCATTGATCAGGCTGGCAGCCTGGTTACTTCTCTTTGTTTCCCTTTCCCCTGTTTTTTTCTGCTTGAACATTGCAGCCATACAAAAGGCTAGAATGTTGATCCTGCTCTTTATATAACAATGATGGCATGAAGCTGAGTGACTTCTGTTAACAAATAACTAAACATGATGTAATTTTTAGAACAATTGTTGATTCTATTATTCTCAATTTAATTGGAAAAAAGGGCATGACTGAGGGAGGACAGACATTTTGAGCTCCCTGCAGGCATACATTTAGGCATAAATGCATTTCTGATTGCATAGCTCTTGAATTGTGCTATACAGTCTTTGAGCTGAAGGAAAAGGCTCCACCATTACCTCTTCTAAACTTTGTACATCTATCATGTTTATGAATATTCCCAGATCCATGGTACATAGAAGTGGGTGAAACAATTGTTAATTCTCTTAATTCATACACCAAAGTGGAAGGAGGATTTGCAAGCATTAGAGATGTCACAACCATGCAAACAGAAGATCATATGCATAGCTTCTTCCTTGCTGAAACGTAAGTGGTTTTTGCCCTGGCATTCAGAAACGTCTTTTCATCTATGATATGCATTTATGAGAAATGAAATTTCTCATGTAATATATTCCTTTTTGCAGGTGCAAGTATTTATATCTTCTCTTTGATGATTCATTTTTGGTTGATCGGAATTATATATTCACTACTGAGGGTCACCCTTTGCCTGTGCTAAGTGCTTGGCACGAGAGACTGCCAGAGATATACATCCCATCAAACTGGACTTATGTCAAGGTCTGCCTTATAGCTTTCTTCATGTCCAGTGCTTCCTAATTAAAACAATAAAAGTAAAGGAAAAGCCTATTGAGAATCCAGAAACTTTCCGCACCAGATAAGAATAATTTACTTTCAACTTTTTCAGAAGTTAATTAAATGCTTAATACGATTTGGCCCTACTTTTTTTAATTAAAAAAAATTGCAACTTGAAGTTGTACAGGTTATATTCATTTTGTTCCAAATTAAATGTGAAGACCAGTTGGGTGATCAAGTGCTTTTACTTGTGCAGAATGAAAGGCAAACAAAACGATCAAGTGCAATGTCTCTGCAAGTCTGTCCTGCATTGAGTTTGAATGCAGGACATGGTGAACAACAGGTTGAGAGCGCTTGCCATGTCCCTGATGATCAAAGTGATCACAAGTGTTTCAGTGATGAAGAGTGTGGAGTTGACTCGACTAGCTGTAGACGAAGATCGTGTAGTATGGCTGGTTACTGTGGGCTATGGTTGGTCGTATGAGACATTGATACATCATGATATTCTTTCATGACAAAGCGATTTTTTACTAGGAGGTGAGAGGAAGAAAAAAAGGATTTCATATTCTCTCAAGAATGGTGATGTGGAAGGAAGTCTCCGTGGCAGGCATGCACTCATAGCACTAGTTAGGTAAAAACAAAAGATGAGAGAAATACATGTTACAGAATTCTTCACAAAACTGCAGTTTTGTATTTTTAATCTCATTCGTGAATGTTTGTTGAAATGCATGTATTATTTTGCCGATACCGAAAAGAATATCAATAAGGCATCTTATCACTGCAGAATCTAGGGAGCTTTTCTTATGAGATTAATGCAACCTGACAAAATTTGCTAGTGCAAATTGCACTGTAATGTCATTATTCCAAAAACAGAAGGAAATACACTGGTCATGTAGACCTGTCATGAAGTATTTTGCAACCCGCGAGAGGATGCGGCCTTCAATGAAGCATTCAACACCAATCCTTCAAACTAAGGCTCAGATTTTTACCTTGGTCTGGTGATATGTTGGCATGGCCTGACCTTATGTTGTATCACTGATCTTATACTGTGAGATCTTCTGATTGATGTTTCTCGAACAGTGATTTCTTTACTCCCAACTCATTGTAGTTCAAAGTTATTTCCCATTATTGTAGAAAACACCATGTCTTGTGGACCAACACACATGACACTATGATTGTGAGGGTGTTAATTTTTGTTTGTCTCTAATTTTTTTATTTTTCCACTCTTATATGATCAAATTAAAAGGCAATTTATGTAAATTTGTTGAGCAGGTGAAAAATTAGAAAACAGATAACCAAAGTAAAAAAAAGTAGAGGAAATGGGTGGCGATTTCAAAATCAGCAAGAAAAGTTCACTTTCATCCTCCTAGTTTCACAAATTCAATTTTGATCCACAATTTCATTTTTTTTAATTATAGATTCCTAGTTTGGAAGAGAAGAGAGAGAGTTGCTGGATTCCAGTAATAAGAAAAAAGTGTTGATTTACACCGATTTCGACCATAAAAATGATACATTTTAGAGTTAATGAGTTTCATTTGATATAGAGAGTTCTATTGACATTTTTTCCCTTTGAAATTTCTAGAAAAAAAAGAAGATCAATCTTGGATGAAGATTTTCGGTATAGATTTTTTTAGGCGAGTTTTAGGGGTTTTGGGTTGGTTTATTTACATCATATTAGGTGTTTTGGTGTGAATATTGGTTGAAAGTTGCTTTCTTGGGTTAAAAAAAACACCTTACTTGATTTTCAAACCACCTCTTTAGTGGTCAGAAATTAGAAAGGCAAATGATATGTCACTTTCGTTATTAATTTTATTTTTTTTGAAAAATTTGGGGTAAACATTCATCCACTTCATTTTCAAATAAAATAAAGAAGGGCCTGCAAGCACGGACCCTTTTCAAAATGGGTCAGATGTATAGTTCTAGCATATCAGGCCTAGTAGATCTTAATCTCTTTTTGTTTTTTTTTTAGTTGATATCTTTTTATATGTATTTTTTTAATTAGTTTTTTATTTATATTTAAATTAATACTCATTGTCTCTAATTTTTTTAGATTATTTATTTTATCTTTTTTAAGTAGCGGTTGTTTTTTTTAATTAATTTGTATGTGTTTAATGTTTTGAGGAGATTATTCTAATTTATCTATAAATTTCTTTCATAATGTGTTTATAAAAATAAAAATTATTTATTCTTGAAAAAAATAACCTTTAAAATTAAAAAGAAAAAGGTGTAAATTAAAGGAAAAAATTGGAGTTAAATATCATACTTTTCCAATCTTTTAATTTTATGGAAATGGTTATCTTTTTATTTTAGAATTTGATTGGTATTAAGAGCTCTTTTTTATTTTGTTTGTTCATATATTTTAAAAATTATTTTTTTAACATAAATAATATCTTTATACTTCTCAATTAAAAAAATAATGATATAGTGAAATATAGTTGCAATATTGTTTTAATTTTCTATTACGTTAAAAATTAACTTCAGATTTTACATGTGGTCTTCCGTTAACAACTTTATTTTTATTCATTAATATATGATTCTTATTTTATTTTATTATATATAAAAATTAACTTTTCAATTTGTAATTATATTTTTTTATGTGAAAAACTTATTAATAATATCTATATATTTATTTTTCTGTGATAGAAAAAAAAAAATTATCTGCCGGGGGTAAAGTGACTAGTTTGAGTACTTTAATTGCAATTCCAATGTTATAACTGTAGCATGGTAGTGAAATTATCAGAACAACCCAGTACCGTTACTGTTCATCAAACAAGTTGACATAAAAGCTACCTTCCTACTGTTAATGTATTTTTTTTCCTTTCACATTCACTTTACGCAATATTTGTCTTCTAAAAAATAATTTTTGAGAAATTATTTTTTAAATTTTTTTATATTTATTTGTTATTAAAAAAATTAGCTAATAAAAAATACTTTCCGATCAACGGAAAATACTTTCCAATCAAAGAAAAATTTGGCTTAGTTTTCAGAAAAATATTTTCTCTTTTAGCTGTGTTTGTTTTTCAGAAAGTGGTTTCCAGAAAATCACTTTCCAAACTTTCATGTGTTTATTTATCATTAGAAAAGTTAGTCAATGGAAAACACTTTCCAGTCAAAGAAAAATTTGGCTTGGTTTTCAGAAAAGTGTTTTCCTGGAAAATTTGGGCGGAAAACACTTTTCGAAAGTGTTGTGAAAAATTTAGAAATATCATTATTTGCTGATTATATCAAATTTGATCATCAAACTTTTGATTGCTAGATATAATTTGTTTTGAATATTTATTTTTCAATTTCATCTCTTAGAATTTAATTTTTATATTAACTTTGGTCTTTATTTTTATAATTGTTATTTGCTTTTTGCTTATCATTTTTTTATTGATGTTTTTTATCTATCAAATTTGGTCCTCATTTTTTTTATTACTTATTTTATTTGAAATAATTTATGAAATGTTAATTATTATTATTTTAATTTCTTCATCTTTTATTTTTTTTAATTTTTTAGATTTGATCTCTATTATTTTGATTATTATTTATTTTATTTTAGATAATTTATGAAATTTTTTTTTTCAATTTCATTCTCATTCAACTTTTTAATTTGTAAGATTTGTTCCTCATTATTTTAATAAACTTGAGAAAAATAAAACATTAATAAGTTATTTTCCAGCTCATTTTCCATGACATACCCAAACACTGGAAAGTGTTTTCCAACTTATTTTTCATTACACTACCAAACATCAGAAAATAATTCACTTTCCCAGAATTCACTTTCCCGAAATTTACTTTCCAAAAAAAACTATTTTCCAACAAACAAACAGGGTTTTAGTAAAGGCACCCTTTCAATTTCATCATGTTTTCCACGATGTATCGTGTCACACCGTGATGAATACGAGGCTTTCTGAGGTTAAAATAATAATAATAATAATAATAATAATAGATTTGTCATTTAGTAATTACAAAAAATAAGAGTTCTAAAATAGATACTAGTCTTGTATATTCAACTCTCTGAGTTAATTATGTATAAAAAAAATTGATATTATTTTTACTATATTATTTTAAATGAAAGGTTAATTTTGTTATATATTTTATCCTAAATTTATTTTATGCATGCTATTAATTATCTATATTTATTTCTAAACTTATTCACAATTTATTTTAATAAAACATAATTTTGATCTCTAAAATAAAAAATTCATCGATAAATTTGACGTTCATTCTTAAAAATAAAAGATTTCATTAGTTTAGAGAAAAAACATGATGAAAACAATAAGAAAAACAATAAATTTAAAATAGAAGTACATATCAATTGTTTATATACATATAGAGTATTGAGATATTCTTCTTAATACAACAATAGAGTTAAACAAAGCTACATCGTTCCTTCAAAGATGTTTTACATTATAAAGAAGCATAAAAAACTTATTCATTTAAAAATAATTAATAAAAAATTCTCAAATGATTTGCATCAAACTATATACGAAAAGATTTATAAAAAATGATGAAATTGAGTAAAAAATAAAAGAAAGAAAATATAAAAATAATTAGTTCTATAAAAAATAAGTCTCAAGGAAAAAAATGAGTTAGTTTTTAAGATAGTGGAATTTTGAAATTTTATTTATGTTGAAACTATTTGTATATTTAACCTCATGTACATAGAATATAGTTTTTTATAACAAAAAAATTTATTTTCTTGTTTTTTTATGCTTATTTACATTATTCCAATATTTGTAATTCCCAGACTAAAATTTGATACTAATAATTAGGTACATTAAACAGAAAATGACATTAGCATGGTAAACATCTTGTCATCCAATTGCTGGGAAAAAAAAAAAATAGAGAGAGAGAGAGAGAGCCACCTCTCTTTACTCTCGACCCCACGCTAAACCTGCAAACGTCAAGTGTTGTGTCTTGAGATTTTCAACGATGCAAATGCAAGCCAGCTAGCTGGCCTCCATAAAGAGTCCAGCTGGATCACTGATATCATCAATCCAGAGTTCAAAAAGCAACCAATCAAATATCCTACTAGAGTTGTACGGACCTGCCAGTTCCTTATACACCCCAGCTAGCAGGGTCAGCTTCATCTCCTATGAACCAATGCTTTAATTGTTTGTCGTCTCTTGAGACCAGGCATGACTTTTGAGCCCTGAGTTGAGAAAGAAAACTTTAGCGTATTTTCAGCTTCCGTGGGACCTCTAGCTACAGTGATTGCCTTATAACATCATCATCAAGATTTGCTCACGTTAAAGCTGTTTTGCGTGGAGCTATGCCTATCACCTGGCCCGGCGATGAAATGATCCCGTAAGCCATGCAGGTCATACTGTAATTACAAACCCTATACGTGACTAATTTAGTCATTATGTGTCCACAAGACCTCTATAAAGTGCATGGCAATGCCAGCATTTCTTAGTGCACCATACAATTTGCTTAATTTCAAGAAAGTGGCAGCTAGCTAGCCATGGCAGTGCGTTCGCTTCTTGCTTTGATGGTTTTTGTTTTCTGCCTTGCAGAGGTACAGGGTTAATTACTCTGTTTTTGGGGTTTTGTTAAGGAATACTGTGATTTAACTTTAACCATGATCTTCTCTTGCATGTTATTATAACATGAAGGTTTCATCTGATCTCAAGATAGATACCGGAATACTCCATGTTGGTCAGGCAAGACACGACCATCCCCTACTTCACGTGTTTACTTTCATTTTCAGTATTTCTGGCTGAACGTTTCTAACTAATGCTGTTGCTAATGGTCTGTTTCTGCTTCTGTGGGTGTTCTTCCAGCTTGTTGTGAGAGGTGGAAACAGGAGGCTCATGCAAGACATAGGTAGGGATTAGGAGCTAAAGGGTGTACCATACTTTGTTTTCTCCAACTTGTTGCATAAAGAAATTGATTTGATCTATAGTATATGCAATGTTTGATTACCCTTTTCCAGTCTTGTTTATGTGACGATGCTTTCTCCTTTGATCTCCAGACTGTGGAGGGTTATGCAAGCAGAGGTGCAGTCTTCACTCAAGGCCTAATGTGTGCACCAGGGCATGTGGCACATGCTGTGTAAGGTGCAAATGTGTGCCGCCTGGGACCTCAGGGAACAGAGAAGTATGTGGAACATGCTATACTGACATGACCACCCATGGGAACAAGACCAAGTGTCCATAGGCCTGTGAACCAGGGACTTTGTGTACCTTTTTATATTCGCAGCTGGAAACTGGGTTCTCTTTCAGCTTTTGTCTAATCAAATGATTATGTATTCAAGGGATGCTGGATAGTGCTTGTATATTAGCTTTCGTGCTTCTCGTTTGATTCCATGTTTGGTAGGGAGTTGTTATAAAGTGGTGTTTGTGAAAATCAATGGTGGGTGGTTATGACTAATTGCTCCCTCTTCTTTCATGGCATATCATTATCTCTGCTGTTTAAACTTTCCCTGCATGAATTTATAATTCGGCAAAGACGCTACAACAGAGACATTAATTGGGTGCCAGGCTATTGCAGTTGAAAAAACTGCCTAGCTGTTGACTAATTTATTACGATGTATTCAAATTAATGAAATTGCAGATTAAAGTTATTTGGATAATTTGTTTTAAATAAAGCAATTAAAAGTGGTGTTTATTTATTTTTTTTATTGGAATTTTATATTTAATACAAGCTTTTTAACATGAAATATTAATATTATTTTAATAATTTTAAAATGATAACATTAGCCACTAAACAAATCTAGCAACCTCCATATGATCATACAAGTTATTTCCCTTAATTGCTTTCATTCTTTTTTTTAGTTCAGTAATTTTTTTCAGGCTATTTTTTTTTTATTACTTTGTTTTTGTAAGATTCCTTCATTGTAGTAAATACGAAACAGGCAACCTGTTGAGATTCCTGTGAAGCCTCATTTGTCCTTACGTGGATTGAAAGGAGTCGTGGATGTAAATGCAAAATGAGCTATGATCGTCGATTGTGCATAGGTTACTTCTTTGAATTTAGATTTTAAAGTCTGTTCAACTAGACTAGTAAGTTTTACGAATTTTTATTAAAATTTTTCAAACTTATTTTAGTGTTGGGCTTCCAATTAAGTTTTTTTTTATTTTTCATTTGTTTTTTTCTCAAACAAGTGTTATAAATGCAATTTAATTGGGGGCTTATATATCAACTTACTCAATGAAAATCATGTAATTATACAAAGTAAATATAAAATGCAAAAGTGATGATGCTATTAACAAGAAAAATACATGTTAAATGTGGACTCACCCTTCACAGGGTGACAACGTTCGTTATTCATGGTTTTTAGAAACCTGATGTCATTATCATGTCAACGAGGGGATCCTTGTCCACTCTTGCTTAAGTTCAAGCTTGTGATAGCTCTTGGACTTTCAATTCCCATTTGTCACTCGATTGTCTTAAAATCCAAGATGTCATATGTTGGGCTTGTCATAGTGAGATTATACTTGGTACAACCTAATAAATAAGTTCTAGTCATTAAGTGCATCAAAGGGTAGATTAATATCTAGTCTTAAAAAGTCTCTCGCATGCTTAGTGATTGTCCTTAAAAGGTCAATGTAAGGCTTAAAAGGAGTGTGAAGATAAAGGCCCTGAATAATATCATATCGGCATACCAACCACTTACAAGTAAATAATCAAGCAAGAGTTGAATGATTTAACAAGTCTTGTTCAAGCTAAAGTCATTGGGGTACCGTTACTTCCCCACTTATCCTAAAGTTTAGGGTGTGTGCTCTTAAAAGTGATGCATGGTCATATAAACATGAATGCATGTTAAAACAATAAAAGTAAAAAAATAAACAAACAACACAACAAATAAGATAGTAATAGAAAGACAAAAAGAAAAGCTTAGTCTAAAAGTTCCTAGTGGATTCGTTATTTTGTCACACCCAACATTATGATGACCTTTAAGAATTAGAGGAGGGAAAATAGATATTTGACATCTTGTTCTTATAGAAGAAAGATCTTATTTATGAAGTCTTCACCTAGTATTATGGTCATAAGAAACCCTAACTAGTCTTTAGAGATTATATGGTACAAGACTGATTACACTAAAGAGAAGATATTATCACCCTTAAAACATCCTACTTAAGGTAAGCTGCATTGTTGATTTTATCTTAACTTACTAATGGTTTGTTGTGTTATGCTATCATGTTTTGCCTATAGTATTCTAAATCTGATGTTAGTAAATATCGGGTTAAGATTCCTGACTCTAACATCACTAAATATTGAAAATGATATTTTCGACTCTAATGTCAGTAAATTGGTAGATTGATATTTATGACTCTAACATCAGTAAATAACAAGGTTGATATTTCTAACTCTAGTGTTACTAAATGATGCAATCATATTATTTGATAGTTTTACCCACATTTATCTAGTATTTTGCCTATGTTTTATATATAAAATGTCTTGATATTCTTTGTTTTATATTTTGAAGGCACTTTTGGATGTAAGATTCAAAAAGAAGTAAATTGAAGATAATTAACAGATTTGACCACCGATCAATGTTTTGTATAGAGCTTGAGCTCTAAAAGTCGAAACAAAGTGATTCTAGTGGAATTAGAAAGCTAACATCTACATCCATACCTTTCTATACATATATGGCAAGAAAAATAAAACATTAAAGAGCATGGATATTGCAGCCCTCAAAGTCAAATCTCGTATTATTCCAATTTGAATATCTTGAGCTATATAAGTCTATTTGATGCAAACTCAATTTTTTTAGATTCCTGACTCGAAGAGCTATCAACCTACCAAATTTCAGCTAAAAACGAGCTCATATGAGAGAGATATGATTTTTCTAAGATAACATATGAATTTTACCAGCAAGCAGGTTTTGTGAAAAAATAAGTCCAAATTACGTCCCAAGGCATCGAAACCGACATCCAAGTCCTTATTTCAGAAATTTTGCCCCTTTAAGTCAAAAGTCAAAAGTCAAAACTTGAAGATTTTATGCAAGGCTATTTCTAATTTTTTAGGAAAATGGTTATTGAACTACTTAAATGTAAAGTGTCTATTTAGGAAATGACTATTTTTGCGAAAAAGAATTAGGGTTTCCTAGGATATAAAAAGAAAGAGAGAAAAGAAAAGGGGGCGGTCAACCAAGAGAGAGAAAACGCATCTTCCTCTTAAAAACCCGAAATCATGCATTCTTCTTTCTTTTTTATTAGTTGTTCAATAGACATGCAAGACTAAACTCTTTTTCTTGGTAATAAGGACATAGAAACCTTCGGATTTCAAGAACTGTGAGATTTATTTTACCTTTTCTTCTCAGTTTATATGATGAATGAATATATTTGTTCTTCTATATTTATTAATGATTGATTATTTTAATTGCTAGAGCGGACTCTAAGTTATTATTGTGAACAATCTATTGCTAAGTTTGCTATCAAAACTGGAGTTGTTGTATATAAACTTGTGAAGCAACCGAGTTTAATAATTGTGGTGAATCTACATTATTAATCTTAGGGAGAACATTTAAATAAATCAAACATGAACTGCGGATAGTTATGTTGTCTAGATTAATCAATTTATCAATTCTTAAGGTTGCCATTGAATTAAATTACTAATACGGATATTATGATTGTTTGATGGTTAGGATTAGTTATATAACAAATATGTTAACTAATCAACGTAAAAAATATAAATATTCAGAGTATAAATTGATGTTTCGTCTCCATGATGAGTTCTAATTTCTGTAGGTGGACGTTTACTTGTGACCAAGATTTGTTTTCTTGATAAATTTTGGTTTTCTTTGATTTAGCATTGATTGTTTCTTTCTGTTTACTATAGCATAGCATAGATAACTTTAAACCCCCCAGTTGCATATTATATAGCATAAAAATCTAAACTAAACCTTCCTCGTGGGATTGACCCCTTACTTGCTCTATACTATCTTATTTATTTAAGCTGGGGTAATTAATTTGTGCGACCGCGACATCACAATAAATTTTGGCGTCGTTGCCGGTGAACCTTGAATTTGGTGGATTCATAGGATATTTATATCTCATGAATCTTGATCCTTTATAGAAAGAAGGGGTTGAAGACTAATTTCACCTCTATAAATTAATATGGTATTTTGAGTTATATTCCATTTAAAATAATACGTATTGGATCAATATAAAATTCCAGGAGACATGTATGAGGTCCTAAAAATTAATGAAGGACTCGGATGAGATCCTGGAAAAAATCCTAAAAGAGTATTGGATTCAAGCGAGTTGACTGAGCCTGATAAAGGCAAAAAAAAAGTTTAAACGCGTTGTCTGGGCTTGTGGTAGCTAGGCTTGGGTGCATGCTCGAACCCATAAGGGTTCTAGCCTGGCGCTTAGCACCCAAGTTGGGCATGATATGGCATGCCCGGCTTGAGAGCGTGCCCAGGGTAGGCGTGATATGACACGCCTAGTGCGGGCATATGCCTACCTTAGGCCCAAGTAGCAGCTTGAAGTTGCTTCTCTTGGCTGGGCAGCATGCCCAACATAGGCCCCGATTACTGCCCAGGCCTATGTATTTATGGGAGAGTTTCTTAGGTCTTTTGGGGGGTTTCTTGGGTCCGTTAATTTTGAGTTTATCACCAACCAAACATGTGTTATTAAGTCAAAAAAATCAAATAATTTTATTATTAATGCATATTAGAGGTAAGGAGAATTAATTTTTTAGCAACATTAGAAAATTAATCAAGGTCAGACTAGCTATCCACTCTAAATATAAATGTCATTTTACTCTACTATATGAGAGAAAAAAAAAAAACCTCTCATGCTAAGTCTGGGCTAGAAAATTCTTTCCCCAAATCTTGCAACAAAAGAAATAAATTCCCGATTAAGCTTGGCCAACATTTGTTTTGCCTGTTTGGGAGTGTGGTTGTGGTTGTTTTTCAAAGTGTTTTTCATGCCGAAATCAAATGCATCAAAATAATTTTTTTATTTTTAAAAAATTATTTTTAAGATCAGTGCATCACAATGATCCAAAATATACAAAAAAATTAATTTTTAGCAAAAAATTAATTAATTTTTTTGAAAACGCGGGTTGGCCTGCCTTTTCAAACACTCTCTTAGAAATATTACATTACTTGTGTAAAAAAATATATTAGAAAAAAATGTAAACAAAATTTTAATTGCTTTGAAAAACAAACAACAAATAAAGAAACATAGTTAAAAATTGATTACCTAACTTTGGTTAGATTTCGTTTGTCCAAAACTTAAAAAAGGGCAAAGCCAACCAATGTCTCAAATAGCATAAGCATGTTTCAATACCTCTGGAACCCTAAAAAATCAACATCAACCCATCACTTAAAATCACTTACTTTTAATGAATCTAAAGTAGTAATTGAGAGATAAGTTTGATTTAGTGGTGGACAAATTAGGACTGTTACTACTGAAACTTGAAAGAGAATGAGAGATTATTTAGATGACAAAGATAGGCTACTAGTTGTGATGGTTTTGCTGGATTTTGGGTGGAGATCTAGAGAGAACCAGAGAACAAGAAAGTAATGAAGGGGACAGCTATAAAAGACATTTAGGAGAGAGGAGGTGACCAAGGGTTTGTGAAGTTTAATTTTAGAGTTTTTTTTATATATTTATTAGCCTTTTATAGTAGGGTTAAGTGTTGGTTGAACCAATTCGGTTTCATCTAATTCAATTAGCTTCAGACTTTTAAAACCGAAACGAACCAAACTAGATTTTTTAGGTTTTCTAATTGGTTCGTTCATTTTTTTTTCCTTAGTTTGATTTTTTTGGTTAATATTTTTTGTTTTCTTAGTTTAATAAGGTTTTTTGTTTTTTTTTTCTCATCCTTTGATCAAACTACTTTGTAAGTGTTTGATATTATGATGTAGAGTGTTTTTTTAAAAATGCTTGTTATTTGAAAATACATTAAAATGATGTTTTTTCAGTTTTTAATTTTGACACTACCAAATCAAAATCATCAAAAAGCACCGAAAAAATCACATTTATGTCTTTTCAAGCAATTTAAAAAAAAAACACTTTGAAAAACAAGTTGTAAAAACAAACACTCAATTCCTCTGGTTATGATTAAATGAATATAGTTGAAATAAATTCTCATGTGTTTAAGCTTGGATTGCCTCGTCGTAACAAAGCACAATATCCACTAGATTTTGAAATTTCTTCCCATACATTTAAAAATTATCCACCCAAGCTTACATGATCCATAAAAAAAAAAAAAAGAACTTGTGAGAAAAGGTATGAACTTTCCCTAATGTGATTCTTTGATTTTTTTTTTATATTTATAATATGTCACTATGTTGACAGTTATAATGTCATTATTTAACACGATGACAATATAATAATTATAACTCAGGTTACTTAACCAATCATAGGGTTCATTGAAATTAGTATAATTGGGATTTTTGTAAACATGATTGTTCAATAACTAGTTAGTATGGAAGTATCAAGAAAAAAATTCCACTTGTCCAAAATTAACAAATAAAATTAGACAAGAGTGTATGCATTTAGTTTATAAGCATGCAATAAATTAGAGCATGCATACTAAACATATATTAAACTTGTAATTTATATAAAAATAAGGTCCTACCATGAATACTAGTCACACAATATATTTTTAAATAAATTAAAACAAAACCAAAGAAAGTTACTTATTGAAACACTTTAAAATTTATCAAACTTTATTGTTATTAAGAATCAATTTTATTTTACGTAAAATTTTATTGATTTTCACTTGGTGCAAAAGGTTTGTCTTCAGTAAATCTCCTAAGATTCAACAACATTATCATGTTTAGGTGCACTTCTAAACAAAGTCTAACACAATATATTTTTAGTTATTTTATAACGTCAATTTGAAAAGTATTTTTAACCAAATACATTAAATTATTTTTTATTCGATCTCAATTTCAATCATAAATTTAACCAAATATATATTTTATTAAACCAACCTCAACTACGAGTGCTTTTTATAAAATAATTTTTTTCAAAACACAACTATAAAAGCTACTACTATCAAACACATTCTTAAGCTCTTATGGTCTGCTGGTGATGAAAATAACAAGAGCAACTAGACAATTTTTGTTTTAAAATTTGCCATGTGCACATGCATTTGACAGTGATGCTTGACTAAAGTATTTAATTAGTACTTATACGAGTCGATCTTTTGCAGGAATTGCTCAAGCAGGATGGTGAATCCGTAGGGTGAGCGGTCCAGTTGTGATGTTTGCCTTGTCAATTGTAGACTTGTGTAGCTCCAGATGTCTGAGCACCATTGTAGGTAATCTTTTGACGTTCAGTTTCCCTGCCATGTGCATGAGATGAAGATGCTTTTAGCAGATGGCAGCCTGCCTGCACATTTTGTAAAAAGATTTAGGACTGATCTAATTAGCAATCATAAATTAACAGCTCTTAGCACCATATTGAGGGCAAGTCATGGTGTTTAGAACCCGCAGCTAGCATTGTCGATAATTATGTAACTTGATCATTTATAAAACTCTCTGAACATAGCTGCATGTTTTCTAATCTATTGATTTGCATCAGCATATATCAAAAGCTTTTGCATGGTATTTGGCTAACAAAATGGGTTGCTTTTTTTTCAATCATTTGTGCAATTGGATTGCGCAATTTTAATTCTGTTAGCATTGTGAATAGTATTCTGAAAGGGTGCTCAGTGCTAATGGCTGGTTTTCTTTCATCTTGTCAGGTCTAGGCTGGCGGGCTCTCCGCTGCTTGCTAAAGGAACGCAGCTCTTCAGCCCTTCTGTACAAGTCGTTCAGACTAAAGAACTAAATGGATTAGAAGATCAAGCCAACAAATCAAAAGGTGCAAGAAAAGGAACCTTGAATGATCGAAGCCATGATGCTATATGTATTTAAAATTCTATTCTATATAGTTCTTAGAGTATACTAATGGTAAAGAATACTAAAACAGTGCATGTCTAGAGGCTAAAATTTGAATTTAACTTTATATATATATATAAAAAAAAAAAAAAACTTATAAGATTTTACAGGTTTTTACGTAACAAAACCAAACTAACCAAACCGAACCGAAAACATCAAACTGAACTGAAAACAAGTTGGCTTGAATCAGGTTCTAGTTCGGTCCGATTTTGAATATACATAAATTGAGTTTGGTTGGTTTTATTTATCAAAAATCAAACCAAATTGAAAACTCCTAATATGATCATCAAATAATAATACATTCACGGGGATCATCGAACTTACCCAAACATTCGCCAGCTGTTGGGAGTTGGGACAAATCCCTTCATTGCAGGGGCTCCCTTTTTAAAAGGTTTGAAAAGATGAACAGAAAATAAAGAAACCCACAAACACTATTTGTTACCTAGCAGAATTTTCCATCAAAATGAATTTCAAGAATACGTAAATAAAAATACATTGATTAAAAAGGAACATTCTGGAGTAAAATTGAGATAAAAGGCATTGGTTAAATCATTGCAAAGCAATATAGAAACAAAAAGGCCAAGGACTAATCCTGGATTACTACCGTTTTGAGACAGATTTGAGAAGTCAACTGGACCAAAGAAAAAACCAACTCTTCCTTCATACACAAGTAGAGCTATTATCCTCCGCCCCACATTTAGGAACAAAAAACCTATTCTTGGATACTAGAAAGCAACCAAGCTTTATGCTACTGGGATCTCAATATTGGTTGTCAACAATGGTGGAACATACTCTTCTTCTTCCTTGGGAGGATGGATTGTGACCAGATCAGGTAATGGTGTCATTGGCCCAACCTTGCCCTTTGGATCCCAGTCAAGCATGATCTTGACCTTGATACCAAGCACACCCTGTTGCCAGAGAAGGTTATAAAGAAAACACACACAATCAGACAAAAAAAAAGTCAATAAGAATAAGGCAAACAATGGTCAACTACAACCATTGAGGTTGCAAACAATGGGCAAATACATCAGTTGCTGGAATTGTAGAGCATGATAGTCCACAAGAGAAAGACAAGACACAAGACAAGAAACTGACCTGTCTAAGAAGAACATGCCTAACAGCTGAATCAATATACTCTTTAACAGGTTGGCCAGAGGATATCATGTACCCATCCTTGAATTTCATGGATTTGGCACGCTGTGCCCGAAGCTTTCCACTCACAATAACCTGTGTCGTTATGTAAGTGAATCAAAATTTCAAATAACTGCCACAATGCCAAAAAAAAAAACAAGAAACCAAAATCTTGAAGCATACCTCACATCCTTTTGCCCCACTCTCCATTACAAACCTCAACACTCCATAACAAGCCCTGTCAAAGTAACAAAAATTTGACCACAAACACAATTTCCAAAGGGAACAAAATGCACGCATGCAGACTCAGTTTATCTTATTTAAATAGATCAAAGCATAAATTAGTGTTTGAGAAGTAGGGGATTAATAAACATTTTCATGTCCCTCACTCAATCTGATAACCAAATGAAGTCATCAAAATATAAAACCCTAAATTCAAACACAAAGGCACTTGAAGGGAACAACAGGAGAAAGTTGTATTCCAGATCCAACTACAGAGATGAAGAGTTTCACACAGTGCAGCACCCGCCAAATAGCAACAAGGGCAGCGAAGAACGGTGAACAAAAGATAAGCAACATAACAAACTAAAATAACAGATTTTTCAATCCTGCTGCACTGTGTGAGGTCATTCATGTACAAATGTCTACATCCAATTAATGAGAATAAAATAACAGGGATGTAGAAAAATGTTCTAAAATCTAAACTCCAGGCCCTTAATGGCAGAGCAAGAAGCCAGACAGATTCCTTGCATACAATTTATCTGAGCACTGTTTCCTCATTGTTACAAACCCTAAGGCTCACAAGATAACCAAATGTGTATATAATACAGTGCTGACGAGTACAATCGTCCATTCCATTAATGTAATGAAAAAGCATCTAATCATGAAACATCCATGCTCTCCATGCACAACAGGACATTAATAAAGTCAAAATCCACAATTGTTTTAGGAACTGTAATGATCAACAACGAAAAAGAACGTTCTTGAACTCGACAATCATTCTTTTCCACAAAAAAGAAAAGGCAGAAAAGATATTACTCAAGAAAAAAACATTATAACAATGCACTGGATCATATTGCACGTGATATAAACGATACTAGTGTAGCTATAAGGGTACACATGCCAGAAAATTGTTTTCCTAATCTGCAAGGCTCACTCAATAATGATTGGTCATAAAAAGGTGGCATCTACCATCAGAAGTTCAGTGCAAGGAACAACAGTTGCAATCCTTGGATTATAAGAAATTGATGGCATTAACAAATATTGTCACCCTCAGACACGAGATGGACATTTTAAAATAACCCAACTCGCTGTAAAGATGACTTGGTGAGCAGAACAAGAGAATTCATAAGAAAGCAAAACAAGCAGGTAGACAGCAAACCAACGCGTAGATAGATCACCAGATAAGTGAAGATACCTGCGAACAGCAAGGCCTCCAAGGAGCTTGTAACGAAGAGACTCGGCCTGCGCAATGGCACAGAGACCCCTGTTGTTAACTTTCTCAGCATAGAGCTCGACACCATTCTCGGGAAACTTGAAACGTTTCTGGACAACGGAAGTGAGCTCCCTGATCCTCCTTCCCTTCTCACCTAAACAAACATAACAGAGAATCTGAATAAAATATTGTCCATTTGATTGATAAAAAAGAAGAAGAGGAGGAGGAGGAGGAGGAGGAGGAAAAGATTACCAAGAACATTTTGGGTACGAGTAGCCCTGATGATGATCTCGGTGCGCATGGGAGTAACCCTAACTTCAACACCAGAGTATCCATCCTCAGCCAATTCTCTAGTCAATACCTCGTTCAGTTCTGCGTAGAAAACTCCATCCGCAACAAACTATAAAACGAATTCATCAGATTCTTCTTTTGTTTCATTAGAGAGGAGAAAATCAAATCTTGTTGGAATTTACCTTGCGTTTCTTACTGATTTGAGTGGCCATGATAGCTCTAAGATGGACTTAATTCAAGCTCTAACGCTAAGATGAAGCGAAGCGAAAAGCGCAGGCTCAACCCTAATGAATAGTGTTTGTCAGTGTATTAAAAAAAAAAAACAAGCCAGCTAGGCTCATCTCAGCAAACGGGACCGGCCGTGTTTGGTTTTCGATGTTACGAAAGATGGGCCTAGTTTTAGATATAGTTAGATTGACACAAATTATAGCCCAAGTTGGATTTTGAAGGCTCATAGACGATCTTTTCCTCTTCTTCTTTTTTTTATATAAAAATTCTTCTTTTATTAATTGAGAAATGCAAGCCCTTCAAAGAACATATATACATGCATATATATATATATATATGGAATAACTTAGTGTATTTAATTTAAGTTTACGAACCTTAATTATAATCTTAAATCTTTTTATTTTTCTCTATTGTTTTTTGCTGATATTTTGAACACATAAAGTATGAACTTGATCATATGTAATTTGATATATTTTTATTAGTTTCGGAAATAAAAATATAATGAAATGAAAAATTGAAGACGTCATAATTTCTTAAAGACGGGTTAAATAAAATTAAACATGTAAGGATAAATTGTATATAACATCTAGAAAATAATTTTGTAAAAGATTTTCCCCTTCCAATATTTGTTTTTTTTTAATTTATTTATGTGGGCAATTTATTGTGAAGGAATTGCTATGGTGGAAGAGTATATAACAAGGGTGTTATTATGGCTAGTCTTGGAGGAATTCGAGAGGTCCAAGGATTCTAATAAACTTGGACCATTGCAAAACTTTCCATCTAAAGATAATTCCAATATAGTCCTTTTCAAAATCAACGTGCCTCCACGGTCATATGCTTGTCATGCCTACCACTAGAAGAGAGGTGAGTCCGTGTTGTATGGAGTATTATAGTCAGTTTAGCCAACTACTACAAAATTGAACGTGGTATGCTTCAGGCAAATTATAAAAAAAAATTGGATATAATATCATTGTTAATATATTTTTTAGTAGTTAAAAAAAAGCTATATAGGGATTGATTTAGTGTAATCTAATTGACTTGATAAATTTAAAGATAATTTAGATGACGGAGTAAAATATGGTTTAACTAAAAAAAATTCAAGGTGATATCTTTTTTTAGTATTGAAATAACATGTTAGATTGACTCGAATTAATTTGGATTAACCTATCAAATCTGTTGCCTAGGTCATGAGACCCTGATAACCATATAGAAAGCAAATTTAAAAAAAAATATTAAACACAATTCTCAATCAATCTAATATTGAAAAATGAAGTTAAAAACTAAATTCAACTAAAAAGGCTTGGGTTAAAAATGAAAAATCAAGCTGAGTCGACCTAGATTAACCTTCTAGACTTAGGTCATGAGATCGGGATAAACTCATAAAAAGCACATCAAAATAAATTATGAGCTTAATTCACAATCAATTCAATGTTGAAAGATAAGATATTAAAAACAATTTTAAAAAGACACAAAAAAACACACAAGTCAACAAAACAAACTCATGACTCGGGTCATGAGACTAGGAAAACCTAGTAAAATGCACATTAAAATAAATTATGAAACTTAATTCTCAATCAACCTAATATTGAAGGATAAGATGGAAAAAAATCAATTAGAAAAAAAAAACTAAAATCAATCAGCTTAACTCATTACCCGGATTATAAGATTGTGATAACTCCATTGAAAGTAAAAAAAAAAAAAATTATGAAGCTCAATTCTCAATCAACCCAATTTTAAATGATTATATTGAAAATAAAATAAAGGAAAAAAATAATGACTCATGTCAACCCGAGTTAGCTGTTAAAATTAGGTAAGGAGACCAAGATAACTCCATAAAAAATAAATCAAAGCAAATTATGAATTTTAATAACCGGTAAATCTAATGTTGGATGATGAAATTGAAAAAAAAATTCTCACAATTTTTTATTTTTGAGGACAACATCGTTTTGATGCATTTTCAATTGAAAAGTATTTAAAAAAAAAACATTCTACATCATGATATCAAATACACACGAAGTAGTTTGATCAAGGGGTGAGGAATGTACCCTACAAACATGGAGAAGATTGCATTTCGCACCCACCATAGCCACTTCGAGTTCGTGGTTATGCCTTTCGGTCTCACCAACGCACCTAGCATTTTCCAAGCTTTGATAAATGAGGTATTTCAATCATACCTATGAAAACTCATTCTTATTTTTTTTATGATATTCTTATCTATAGTCACTCCTGGGCAAATTATCCAGTGCACTTGTGACTTGTCTTCGGTATCCTTACTACTAATCAATTATTTCTCAAGAGATCCAAGTGTTTTATTGTTCAACTCCAAGTCTCCTACATTGGACATATTAAATCAAGAGAAGGGGTTATAATAGACAAAAGCAAAATTACAGCCATGATTGATTGGTCAAAACCGAGCACTATGAAAGGATTACATGGTTTTTTGGGCCTTACCAGCTATAACTAGAAATTTGTCCAAAATTATGGCATAATTGCAAGTCCTCTTATAGCTATGTTACACAGAGATTTATTCAAATGGACAGAGGATGTAGCTTAAGCATTTGAGCAATTAAAAATTGTTATGACCTGCACCCTTTTTTTGGCACTACCCAACCTTACCATACTATTCATTTTGGAATGTGATGCCTCGGATACAAGAATAGGAGTAATGTTACAACAAGAAGTTCAGCCAATTGCGTATTTCAGCAGACCTCTTGTATTCCGTTATAAAAGTCATCTGGCTTATAAAAAAGGAGCTTATTGCCTTAGACAAAGCAGTCAAACATTGGCGAGCATATTTATGAGGGCGCTACTTCCTTATCTGGACAGACCATTACAGCCTCAAGTTTTTACTGGAACAATACATCATCATTTCACCACAACAACAGTGGCTAAATAAACTCATGGGTTTTGATTTTGTAGTGGAATTTTGCGCGAGCAAACAAAATAAAGTGGCAGATGCTTTATCCCGCCGTTTAGAGGACCAACCTAGTCTTGCTTCACTCTCAATGCCCCTACTTACCTCTTTTTTATTCCATTCGCATCAAGATTCAAAATTCAAACCAATTACAACTGTTGAAGCAAAATATACAGCAAGGTAAAGCTATGGGGCCCTAGGAGTACAGGGATGGCTTGCTTTTCTTTAAGCAAAGAGTTTATTTGCTACGCAATTCTCCTCTTGTTCCATCCATTATCTCGATTGTCCATAATAATAGCCAAAAGGGATATCATAAAACACTTCATCGCGTTGCCCAGGATTTCTATTGGCAAGGAATGAAGACTTCTATCCAATTTTTTATGCGGCAATGTCTTGCCTGCCAAGAACACAAGACTAAACACTTGCATCCTACAGGGCTTTTCCAACCTTTGCCAGTTCTGCTTTAGATATGGTCGGATATCTCTGTAGATTTCATTGAGGGATTATCTACCTCTTAAAGGAAGTTTTTTTTACTTGTTGTGGTAGATCGTTTTTCAAAGTACGTACATCACATTCCCCTTGCTCATCCATATAATGATGTGAGTGTATGCCCGCTTATTCTTTGATAATATTTTCAAAATTTATAGCTTGCCTAAGACTATTGTGAGTGATCGTGATGTAACATTCACGAGTTTGTTTTGGACTGAATTGTTATGGTTGAATGGAACTAAATTGGCTCTCAGCTCTGCTTATCACCCACAAAGTGACGGACAAACAGAGGTTGTTTATCGCATTATCGAGATGTATCTGCATTGCTTTACAATTGACAGTCCTCGCCGTTAGTTTCAATGGTTGTCTTGGGTGGAGTATTGTTACAACATTAGCTACCACTCTTCCCTTAAAGCTACTCCCTTCGAAGTGATGTGGTGATCTAAGACCTTCACAACCGATTACTTCAAGCTCAAAATTCCATGAAGGCAAGGTATGATGCTAAACACTATCATGTTCAATACCATCTAGACGATCGAGTTCTACTTAAACCTCAGCCTCACTGCCAGTTTAGTCTCTCTTCCAACAGGTACACTAAACTCCCACCTCGTTATTATGGCCCCTTTCCTATTTTAGCCAAAGCGGGTTCTGTGGCTTACAAGTTAGACATTCCCTCTTCCTCCAAGCTACACCTTGTTTTTCTTTTGTCCTACTTTAAACCTTTCTATGGCACTTCAGTTCTCATTGAACTCACTTTACCTATTCTTACCCAAGGCGAAATTCACCCTCTACCGAAAGCAATTCTTGATTCTCGTTCAGTTAATAATCAGCACCAGGTTTTAGTACATTGGGACAGGTTATCTCCCGCAGACTCTTCTTGAAAGGATGTTCACTCTCTTTGCAACCGCTTTCCTTCTTTTGCACTTGAGGACAAGTGTCGTATTAACGGGGACGGTGATCTTATGAGCAACCACGTGGACAAGAAGTTTGCCAAAGGGCAAGTGTATCAAAGGTGTGGCTGAAAAGTAGGAGCTTAAAGATGGGAGTTTGGCCAGCAATGCATTATGCTCCTGCTTGCAGATTTTACGCAGATTTCATTTCAATTTTTATTGTTATTTCCTATTTTTATGATTGTTAGTTTAGATAGTGCAGTAATGATACCTATTTAAAAAAATAGACCTCACTTTAATCTGGTTTCAAATATGTTCATTGACTATTTAAAAAAATAAATTCATAATGATGTTATAAGATTTGATCACAAATAAATAATATTTTAATTAGAAAATTAACTATTATAAAAAAAAATAACAACATGATTAAATAAAATATAAACACATCGGACTACAACATTAAGTTTGTTTTTAAAATGGAAGGGATTAGCTAATTATTTTATTAAAAACATATGGATGCCATAATAATTTACTCTTTTGATTTAGGCATGCAAATCGGAGGAGAAAAGAAAATAGTAAATTGTTATTATTTCATCGTTTTTAGCATGTGCTAACATTATGTTAATTTATTTTGAATTTAATAGTACAAGTTTAACAAATAGAAGCAAAGATTTTTTTTAAAAAAAAAAAGTCAATCCGAGGAAAATGAAAGAATCTCAGTCCCAAGAGATTCTATTAATCACGGATCACTAGTAACAGTGCTAGAACGTACGATATTATGGGTGGCGTGTCGATAATTATTGGAGAAGAAAGCTCCTCTCCTGTTCTCCAAAATGATCCAGACTTGTTTGTTTGCTGCAAAAATTTTCAATCGAAGAACGTTCCTGGAAAGAGGGTCGTTTTTTTTTTTATTTTCTTTTCTTTTTTTGCAATTAAAGGTGGAATCTTGTTGTCTTTCATGGATGTGATGGCAGTGGATGTTTTACCTGTCATCTTTTATCACAACCAGCATCGATGCCTGGATATACGTCCTTCTGAGTTCATGCAGACGGGAACCCTCAAGGTCTGTGTTGGCAGCCTCTGTCCTTTCAATTGGTATTCGATAATGTGTTATTTATTGTTTTTTAAAATATTTTTTTAAATATAAATAAAAATAATATCTTTTTATTTTTAAGAAATTATTTTTCATATTACAATATTAAAATGATTCAAAAATAGAAAAAAAATTAAATTTTAAACAAAAAAGATAAAATTTTGGGAGATGCAATTTTAACATGCTAGTTACGTTGAGTGAGGATAATTTTGGAATTAAATGGTTGCTTATTTTATTTTTTACCATTAATTTCAGCCAAGAGGAAGATTCCTGGAAGTTGGATGGTTGTTCGGTATTAAAATCCTGTGATTAGGACATTGATTTACTTCTTTCCATTTGAATTTGTTAGAATATGTCGTTTTACATTTCTGCTTCATAGTTTGTATTGAAGTGTGGTTATGGTTATTTTTCAAGATATTTTTTTAAATGAAAATAATATTTTTTTTATTTTTTAAAAATTATTTTTGATATCAGCACATTAAAATGATGTGAAAATATCAAAAAAATATTAATTTAAAATTAAAAAAATAAAAAAAAATTAAATCTTTTTGTAAATATTTTTAAAACATAAAAACAAATATTTTCTTTGAAAGATTCGGTTGAGAAAGCTACTGTTTTGATTTAAAACAAAACACAAAATAAGAAAAGCAAGAGCCCAACATAGGCCGATGATCATGTAATGGTGGGAGAGATCCATCCTCTACCAGACCAATCAATAAGAGTTATATATATATAAATATATATATAAATAAATAAGAGATATATAACAAAATCATGTGATTCTGGCGATATGTCTCAGAATTTGTCCATTATCATAAAGTCAAATTGTTAATTATTTGATTTTCTTGTTAGGCTTATAATTACTTATCCCTTCAAACTTTTAATCCAACCAACCTCCTTTTCTTTTATAGTATAATTAGATACTCCAAGATTTATTCAAATAAAAAAAGAAAAGAAAAATAGTAAAACTTTAAATAATCATGTCATTTTATTATATTTAGACATGTCAGATTTATCTTCAATAAAAAAAAATAAAGATTATATTTTATTTGTATATTTTTTTATTTACCGATTTTTTTATTAACGCGGGTGTCTGAGCCAGCTTGTGCGCACCTCGATTAATCTCACGGGCCCTAGAATTAATGACCATGTAAGCCTCTAGTAGCCATGAGATTTGTGATACTCGAATTAATGACCTCTAGAAAGCAAACTTAGAACCTGATCGGTTGAACTACACCCCTTTAGAGTTTTTATTTAGTGATTTTTTTATTTTTTTTATTAGCGTGGATGTTCGTGGCAGTTTGCGCGCACCTCGATTAATTTCACGGGCCCTGAAGTTAACGATCATATAAGTTTCTAGTGATCATCATATTAGCAACTAAAAGGTTCGAACCTAAAACTACAAGGAAATCAAACTTTTTTAATCTCAAATTTCTATCACTAAATCACCTCCTATAAGATTTTTTAATTAGTGATTTAGTTAATATATGTTGTGGTGGTGGTGGTGGGGGGCTTGATCGATCTAGCAATTTCTCCGTTCTGTCAACTGTCAAAAAATGGAATTTGTCGAGGAAGCAGACGGTAATAATAAAGCATTTGCTCATATAAATACAAGACACGCCTATGTTTTTGTAGTTCTTTTTAATGGATTTGATGGGGTAACCGTTACTTGTCGGATTGTCCACCTAACAAGAAAGAAGTAGCCCAGGTGGGTTGTAAATAGTTTTCTGCACCTAAGTGCTCTATCATAAATTTATTACAATAAAAACAAATTGAGTTGAGGAAAACTATACGTGACCAAGATATAAGAGTGTGGTGTGGATTAGAATACTGCTTTTCTAGTTCTTAAAATATCAAACTTTTGATTTTTCAATTTTATTCTACTCTAAAATCTAGGCTTTGTAATTTATCACGATTAGTTTTTTATAGAGTTTTCACTGTATTACAAAAACATCTTGATTTTAAGTTAATACTTGATTTGATAAAATAAAATTCAATTTTATTACTAATTTTTTTTCACAAAAATTTAAATTATGATAACTAAATTTGCACTGAATCAAAAAAGTAACCTTCCTCTCCCCTTTTTTTTTACTGTTCATGAGACACATTTTAAGAAATTTTAGTCCTTGAAGTTTTTATTTTTTTACCCCTATTTATCTGGGGGTTTTGGAGTTTTAGTCCTGCACTTTATTTATTTTATATTCAATTCCCTGAGTTTTTTTAGGGGAGAGATAGAGAAAAAATCATTGAAAAATTATGAATGAGAGAGAAAGTATTCGGTTGGTCAAGTTTTGAGAATAATAAAGGTGAATTCGGTTTCGATGTGTTTCTCTTAACGAGATGAGTGTTATTAAGGTGATTTTAAAATTCCATATTGTTAGTTGATTAGGATTATGATTTTATTTTATTTTATGTTTTTAGATGATTTAGAGGTTTTTGAGGTGGGAAATTGGTTGATAGAGATGGGTATCCATTAGGTATTTTTAGGTTAAAAATAGTGGAAAATGAGTTTTTAGGTTCAAAAAAAACACGGGGCTTAAGTTTTATATCACCTCTCAATAAAATTTTATAATATGAAATAACTAAAATTATATTTAGGATATTATTCCATAATATACCATTTAATTTTGATTTTTTTCTCAAATAATATTCTAATATTTTTTAAATACCAGCAAGCATTTTTTTTTTTTACATTCCTTCATGAATTTTTTTTCTTTTATTTTTTTCTTAAAGTTTAATCAAAATTAAATATAATTTAATAAAAAAATATATATATTTAAAATATTATTTCATTAGATATCATTCAATTTAACATTTATTTTCAAATAAGATACCAACTATTTTTTTTTATAATATTAGCAATCATTTCGTTAATTACTATACCTGACCTACTATGCAATCTTTTTTTTTTATGTTTGTGTTCATGAATATTATGTAGAAATAAAGTTCAAGTCATTATAGTTATCAATAATATTTGTTTTTGAATTGTTGTTACTTTTTATTCAATGAATTATGTTTTTTTAAAGTATTTTTTCATCAAAAAAAAAATACATGAATAAAAATTTTGACAAGAAAATACAGTTTTTTTCCATAATTTTATTTTTTTTCTTTTTTGCAAATGCTTTTTTTAATTATCGTATGGCTAATTAAAAAAAATAGATTCTAAAAAATTCTATATGAAAATGCCCTATCATTATATTATTCTTTTCATTTCTACCAAAGCAAAGTTAATCAGCCAAATCTGTAACCTATACAAAATCAATAACCAACTAAATATCAAGGTATTTGTTTGAAATCATGACAAACCTACAAATATAAAACTAAAACAAATTATGTTGGCCAATTAAAAATCAACAAAAAATATTAAAGGATAAAATTGAAAACCAACAAGTAAGAAAAATCAATAAATACCCAATTATGAATGATCAAATTAAAAATTAAAGTCTTTTTTATGATATGCCTTTGATTTTTAAAAAAAATAGCAAGCAATATGCCGCCTACGTTGCCCAAATTCCAATAACCAGATGTCACCAAAAAGTTAGGCTACGGGTGTTTTTGATCCAAAAACACCTTAGATTCTCAATAAATAGAATTTATACATACCGAGATCAATTATTTTAATGATCAGAATCGTTGTTAATTGATATTTTTTTTATCACTGAAATCCGGTCACTTTATCTTTCTCATTTCAAATCAGGAAATAATAAGCGAAATGAAATTTTGAACTAAAAATAAAATAAAAAATAAAATAAAGAAATATAACATGGATATGTTGTCAGCTAAAAGGACCAAAGTCAACATTTTTAGGTAATTTTGAAATGGACATCAAGACAACTAGAAACACGCCATATCATCCATGTTTGGACTGTCACATTGGAGCCAGACAAACTGCTTCAATTTACCAGCAAATTGAATTAGGTTTTTCTTTTGCAGGTTCTGCCCCAAGCTATCTCTAATGCATCCCATAGACAAACTATGAATATTGGCCGTATTGGTATACATTGTCCGAAGCCTTGTGATGGCTAAAGCCCATCATCAATCCAATATGCTTGTTGCGTAGTTTGGATCCATGCTAAAATCAAGAAAAAAAAAACATTATGAATTAAACATAATAAATACAATAACTAATAACTAACATTATAATTAAAATACTTAAAATAAAACTATGAAAGAGAAATTACAAACTCGGTTTTTAACATAATTTAGTAAGCCTATTTTCACTCTCAAATACCAAATCATACTTGAGAATTGTATTTCTTTACTAACTCAAGTCAAAGAGTACAATTGTCACTTGATGAATCCATACCGAGTTTTTTATACCATTTGAAGATGTTCCATCTTCAAGATTTTCCCTTATTAACAATACCTTGTCAATACCAAAAATTTATAAAATGTGATTTTATTATCATAGAATTACACTATCAATAGTGTGGATTTTACAATTGAAAATCTAAGCTAGATAACACTTAATGAATTAAAAGTTGTTTTAAGAATTGTGTGTATGAGAATTTATATTCTTGTGCAAGATCAAAAAGATTTTAATACACAAATATAAGTGTGATTAAGGATTAATGATTTTAAAGGGTTTTTGCTCTTTAAATATATAGTATATGATATATGTTTGGATTCTTTTCTTAATTCTGCAATCAGACAAGCTATATATTTATTTATAACAAAAACTAGTTATTTATAGCCGTTAATGTTCCCCTGATAAATAAAATGATTGACCGGTTCGGATTGGTTAAAACAATTAGTCAACTAGTTCCTATAGAATTCCAAAGCGGTCATCACAGATGAACAAGCGGTTGATTGATTCATTTGGTATTACTAAACAGTCGACCGGTTTATGTAGAATTCTAGTTTTGATAGTTTTAATCATAATAAATTCTTAAAATTGTTTTATCAATCATTTTAAATGCATGCAAAATAAAATATTTACATTCATTTTAGTTAAAAAATCAAAACATCATGAATAAAAAAAAATTTGAACTAAAGAATATATTTTCTTACTTGAGAATCTAAATCATCGAAGTTCATAAGAGTAATAATTTTCATTAATACAAAAAATCAAATAAAAAAAGAATTTTTAACATAGCTACACGACATCACGAAAAAAAAAAACTAGTCAAATCTATTTGTTATGAGGTCAATTGATAATTACTCGATATGTTATTTTCAATATTAAAGATGTGCGTTAGAGATGTTTTTTAAAAAAGTGGTCCAATAATCCACGCTGGACTCGAAAAAATATTCAGTGTGTATTGAACCGTGTATCTCAAAAGGCTGGAGGAGAAGAAACAAAACCTAGCCGGGTTAGGCCAGTTATAGCCCTTTAGCCCTTAGCGTAAAACTGTGTCGTGTTGGTGATGGCCATGCTCTGCATGAGACATGTAAAAGTCCCATGCAGTCGCATCTCCATTCCTAGCCATGAATGGTAGTTTATGGCTAGAGATTTTCCTTTTTTTTTAAAGAAATAAAAAAAAACAAATTATGCACTCTCAGTGAATATTTTTTTTATATTTTCTGATCAATAAAAATAATAAATCAAGGAATTGAATTGTGTTAAAGAAATATCTAAAATAATAAAAATTAAAAGAAACAGTCAAGAAATTAAATAACTCAAGAAAAGTAAATAATTATTTCCGTCGTCTAAGATTAAGTATTTTTTATGATTTATTTTATTATATTCCTTTATGTACCTTGTAAGATTTAATTTATAAAAAAATCATCATTAACATTTTTTTGCATTTTTGTTTGGAAATATAATTATGATTATTTTTTAAAGTGTTTTTTATATTAAAATATATTAAAATATATTTTTTATTTTTAAAAAATTATTTTTAAAATCAGCGTATCAAAAAAATTTAAAATATATAAAAATTTAATTTTTAACAAAAATAATTAAATTTCTAAGAAACATAATTTACATAGTATTTGAATTGTTATAATTTCTGTGTATATATTTGAAAAAACCTCCACCATGCTTATGATAACGAAGGATCCCATCAACTAAACAAAGACATGTTCACTGTTTTTATTTTATTTTTTATTTTTTCTCTAATAAATAAAGAAAAAACAAATAGATTTTCTGGAGTAGCTGATAAGGGTAATAAATTATAGAGAAAAGGTAGAAATAAAAACAGAAGAGGCGTGAATAATAATCCAATAAATAAGATAAGATTTTATAGCGTCATGTCACACGCGCTTTATAGAATGGGAGGAAAACGACCCCACTTCTCCCTGTTCCGACGACGCGCTTTCTATGGACCCCACACCAAGACCAAAACACTCTCTCTTCGATTCTTACACACACGAACACTGTATCAAGCAGAGCAAAAGAAGGAAAGGAGGAGAAGAATGACTGTTGATTAGCAGTAGTTTGCAGCCAAACTCAATGGATGTAGGAGTACATATACATGCATAACATCCATCCATACATGCATGCCTAAGTTCACAAGAGAATAAAATAAAAAAGGAAAGAGAGAGAGAGTTTTTGGATTCTACTCCTTCATTATCATTTATTAGCTTAGCTCTGTGTTTTTCTGTATATAAATACTCACTATATTATCATCTTATTCTGCTGTGCCGCATGGTGGTCTCTTGGCCATCTTCTGTTAATGATTGTTTCTTGTGTTTGTCTCATAAAACCAACAACAAAGGTTGTTGCTTTGCTCTTGTTGTTGCTGCTGTTGTTGGTGGTGGTGGGATGTGATTATGGCACAAAAGAGGCAGCCGGAGGAGGGTAAGCCTCGTTCTGATGGGAATAATAGTCCTGAGGAAAAGAGGAGGAAGTTCAATCTGAAAAGGTGAGGTTTTTTTTTTTTTTTTTGTTGGTGGATTGAAAGTGAAGTGGGTTTTTGTTGAGTATTGTTGTTGGGTTGTGAATTATGATTGAGATTGTGGAAGCAATGTGGAAATATGGATTTACAACGAAGTTTGTTTGGTTGTCTTTTGGTGAATATGCTTTGCTAAGATAATTTTTGAAAAAAATTTGAAAACTTGGTTGGGTTTGTATTGGTTCTTGCTTGAGATTGCTCATGCATGTGGTTTGTTCATTATTATATGTCAATTAAACCACGAGGCAGAGTTTGAAGATGAGGGAAACCTTAACTGGCTCTTTATTGGGCCACCTGGGGGGACGGAGGGTAGAATTATTGGATATGATTATAGTGCTTATTGAAGTTTTCTTCCCTTATCGCATTTTGGTCTCTAATCTATTTGTTAATGATGTTTAGTGTGGTTCAGGAGGTGATTAAAGTGCAATCAGTTCAGCATTTGCTAGAGCCAATTCTGGAGCCATTGATACGTAGGGTGGTATGTGTTTTTCGTTATCAGTCGTATTGCAGAATGTTCTATATCACATACAGTTGATTGAGCTTTGATGTTGTATTCGGAATCTTCCTGTTTTGCTCTTGGACCTTCCATTTAGTATCGCATACATAGATGGTGCATAGTTCATTGAATTTTACGAGCTTGAATAATGTTCAATACAAATGAAGGCATCAATTTAGTCCTTACAAACATAACATTCTCCATTTGACATAATTTGCAGTTATTAATGGAAGCTTTAGAGTAGCATATTTAAGCTACCCTGCCCCTTCTGATGGTCGCAACTCCCCCCATAATGATATGTTCTGATCAAATGATCCCAGTTTGTGTTGCTCTTGCCTTCTCCAGCTATTGAGCATTCGGTTACTAAAGAAGTTTCTTTTTCTAAAGATTAGAAGAGGTCTATTTTGCACCAGAATGGTGTCTCTCTCAATCTGTTAGATTTAAACAGCAGGAACCCCATGCCTAAGTGCATTTTAACAAGTTGCGGTTGCAAATTGTAAAGATTGTTTATTACCTCCCTCTTCCACCACCTCCCTCTTGTCTCTTTCTCTCGGGATAAGCTGTCAATCATGGTGAAACGAAGTGTCTAAGGTTAATAAGCTGAATTTTAGAGTGTCTGTTTCAAGTTGGTTAATGAGTGCTGTGAATAAGAGAAGGAAAGTGAGGTCCAACATAGAATGGACTTGAAGTCTCTGTTAATGGTAGAAGAGGCCATTGGCTACTTCAGGCCTTTTCTTCTACCTTCATTTTAATTCTCCAAGTTCATCTTACTATCACCAAGAATTTTTCTATATTATATAGAATTGCTGTTCTTTCAGCAACTTTCCAAGTCTTGTTACTATGCTTAGTCTGTTGAGAACGAAATATATCCTTTAAAAACCTATGCAGTGTGTTTTGAATGATGAATGCTAACAAGTTAAGATGTTTCCTTTTTTTTTTCCTCTCCTGTTTGCATCTATAAATCTTCCAAAGTATTGGAAGAATGTTGTGCATGACATGTTATCTCTTTGTTATCTGTTTGGATGATTAAAAAATAACCAAATGGTTTGTCAAATGGAACATAATGTCTTAGTTCACATTATTTTTGATCTCCCACATCTTGTAGCAGTAGTTTATATATAAGGAATATAGTTGATCATATAAAAGTGGTAATGCACCTTTTGTATTATTCTCTTACAGGTAAAGGAGGAAGTCGAATTAGCTCTAAGGAAACATTTGGCTAACATGAAAAGGTAAGAATCATTGGCCGGAAGGTGTTGAGTGGTTTGTGTATCCATTAGAAGGTAATAGGAAGAAGCGAGAAATATGTGCACTCAGAAGATTGTGATCCCCACTACCCTTGTAATGGATTTTGTGTGGCTATCCGTCTTTTTTCAGGAGCATTGGGAAAGGGATAGATTCCTCTGAATCAAGAAGCTTAAAACTGCAGTTCGCAAACAACCTCTCACTTCCAGTGTTCACTGGAGCTCGTATTGAAGGAGAAGAAGGTCCTGCAATTAAAGTGGTTTTGGTCGATACTCTTACTGGGAAAATTGTCAACTCTGGCCCCGAATCTTCTTCCAGAGTGGAAATTGTTGTTCTTGAGGGTGATTTTGATGGTGATGAGGCTGAGAACTGGACACCTGAGGAATTTAAGAATAACATTGTAAGAGAGAGAGAAGGAAAGAAACCCCTTCTTACTGGAGATGTACTCCTCAATCTTAAAGAGGGGATTTGTTTGGTTGGTGAAATTTCATTTACAGATAATTCAAGCTGGACAAGAAGCCGCAAGTTCAGGCTTGGGGTAAGAGCTGTGGACAACTTTGATGGCACTAGCATAAGGGAAGCAAAGACAGAATCCTTCATCGTCAGGGATCACCGAGGAGAATGTGAGTGTGTGTATTTGTTTATGGCATTCCTTTACTGTTTTCCTCAAAAGGCTTAAACTATGAAATTGAAATGGTGTCTGAAAAAATTCGGATTAGGATACTCTGACTAGAGTTGTTCAAGATACTTTCATTTTGAAAATGTGAACTCTCTTTGATGGCGGAGATGCAATAATTATACCCTGTGAAAACTATGGTACAGCAGATCAACAGAAAAAAATCGGCACTCCATGGTCCCCTATAAGTAGCCAATTCAGAAAATGATTGATATTTTAATTTATTTGAATCTAACAAAAATAAAAACTTGTGTTCAACCCCCAAAAATCTGCATGCTGAATGAAAAATCTTAAAACCTTTTCTATTATAAACAGGTGAGTTATTGGTTTTTGAACTGTGCACATTTGCCTGGGGCCAAGGATAATTTTAATCTTGGCCCGTGGCACAAAATTTTTATGAGTTTTTTTTTTTTTTGTAATTCTGCATTACACATTCAAGTTGTTGATTACATGAGGCAGAAAATGAAATGATGGAAGTTAAGAATAAAATTGGCAATCTGAAGTATCTGATTTGGACATGTCATTGGAAGTTTATACTAAAGTTATCAGGATAAAGAGCTATCAGCTTGGAAAACACATAAAACAGAGAGAATAAACTGTACTCTTAACCATTTGTCAATTGGTTGCAGTGTACAAGAAGCACCATCCCCCATCTCTGTTTGATGAAGTTTGGAGATTAGAGAAGATTGGCAAAGATGGAGCTTTCCATAAGCGTTTGAGTCGGGAGAATATCAATACTGTGAAGGATTTTCTGATCCTTCTCTTCATAGATCCTACAAGGCTTCGCCATGTAAGAATTTACTGCTTTTATCATAAACATTGCATAATTTATACTTCCTTGATGTATTCTTACTGAAGCTTTTGGGTACCTGGTTCAATCCTCATCATTTTATCTGTTTGTTGCTTTTAAGAGGGACCATTCATAATTTTTTTATGTTCAACTTTAGAAAACCGAGAGAAACTTATTAAAAACAAAAACTACCTCTCATATGGACAACTAAAATAGCTTGTCATTTTAAGGACTAGGGATAAACATGATACTTTGCCAATGTCCAAGTTGTGACCATTCTGCTTGATATTTTTTCTGTGACATGTCAATGTAACACCATCAAATATGCATCCAACTGGTCTGCTTTATTTTTTTTTTCCTGAACCATGGTGGACACTTTGTGTCCATCTGAGTTAATCATCTTTCTTCATTTTCCCTGGGAACTGCACCATCAACGTCTTGTTTATTATCATAAAGGAGAATCAGAAACTATGAACATAACGTACCGTATGCCTCTTGTTTTGTCTGTCTCATTCAAGTTTTATGACCTTACAAGAATTTCAACAACAACGACTGCTTTAAATTATTGTTTCCATAGTCTTGGAGTAGCATAAAAATTACATTTTTGTGGGGTTATATGCAGATTCTTGGCACGGGCATGTCTGCTAAGATGTGGGAAGTTACTGTGGAGCATGCTCGAACTTGTGTGCTTGATAAGATAATACACTTGTATTGCCCTCCTGTTTCTCAACAGAAAACTGGTGTAGTCTTTAATGTTGTTGGACAAGTTATGGGATTGCTTTCAGAAGGCCAGTATGTTCCTATTGATAAGCTGTCTGAAACTGAAAAGGCAAAGTTCTCTTATAACCTTCATAACCTTCCAACTGATTTGTACTCTTTTTTTTTCCACTCCTTGTTTCTGTCTGTCAATTGTGGCTTCTTATACTCAACTCTGCCTTCAGGCTGATGGTCAAAACTTGGTAATCACTGCATTTGAACATTGGGAGCAAGTCATATCTTTTGATGATGAAGCATCTCTGGTGGGTGGCTCTTCACAATTGTCTGATGTTGCTTACACCTCAAGCTCACCCCAGACAGAAAATTCTAGTGGAAGCAAGTTTTTGGCTTCACAAAAGATAGGTGGATTTGATTATGCACAACCAAGTGCATCTTCTCCAGATATCATGTCGTCTATATATACTGTTGGGGGTGTGAATGGATTGGATGATTATGCCTTGCAGGGTATTGAAAATATGGGTCTTAGATATGACCAGACTCTGAACTTCAATGGCCAAGTCTCCAACTCCCTCATTTGTGACACCGATTCCTTGGCTCAAGCTTTCTGTGACGAGGAACATTTGCGGTTTTTTGATACAGATCTTCAGTCTCAGAACCTCAGTTTAGAAACACAAGCTGATTTGCAAAGTGCAGTTGATGGCTTCCTGTTGGCGCGCTCTACGGCTGTTGCTGTTTATAAGGCTCAGAGGAGATGGGCAAAGATCTCTTGCGTGTTGAAATGGTTCTCCGTCAGGAAGCTTGTGGCTACAAAAAAAAGCATGTGGTCGAGAAACTCATAGATATTAGAGTGATGGGCCATAAAAACCTCACCAGTTCACAGTTGCAAATGTATTTAGTCAGTGCTTCCGCGAGTATAGTTTTGCCTGCAGTCGTGGGGGCAAGATGGAGTTTCCATAGTTGTAGATGCAGCTGGTTTTTAAAACCCTAGCTCTGAGTGGAGAATTAGGAAATGTCTATCCTTGTATTGACTTGTAAATTTGTATATGTGGTGCTTGAAACTAGGAGGTCACTGGTTTTAGCCCCTTGAGTTGAAGCTCGAATGCAAGCAAAGACACTGGTATGCTTGGGATTCTGTAGCTATCTTGTGGATTATCATTTTGTATCTGTGCATTTGTTAATGAAGTAAATATTGAATCTTTCAAGTCTCGTTTGTTAGGTAAAAAATAGGTCAAAAATGGTTTTTTTGGATCCAAAATATCCGAGCTTGATTTTCAAACCACTTCTCTAAAGGCTTGACAATCCTAGATCCTTGGACATGCACATTGCTCCTTTTTATATTTTCTTTTAATTTTTTTTTAATTTTTATTAAAATGGATGAATAAAAAAGCTTAACATAATATTAAAATTACAATTTATTTTTGTCATAATTTTTATGATTTTTATGGGAGCATTAACAATTTGTTTTTCAATTATCTTGTAACAAGTATGCAAAAGCAATAAATTAAAGATTGCTCATTAATATTCAATGAAAATAAAATCTTAAAATCTTTTGATGAAGTTATTAGATTAATTGATCATATTTATTATTTTTTTCCTTCACTCTCATGTAGAATAATGAGGATATTGTTTTATTTTTGTTATCATATCATTAAGTTAAAAAATAATTTAATAAAAATTAAAATTTTTAAATATAGTGGATTCAATGATATGGTTGAGGGTTTTACAAGTTAAGATGCAAAACCTAAATCGATTCAATATCTCACCATTTTAATATTAATAAAAGATGTTATCTTGAAAGAAATTTAAAGTCAAATCACGCTTTTACCTGCTATCCAGTTTATTTTTGAACTTGTCAAGTTAATTGAGTCATATAAAGTCAACTCCTATATGGGTAAATTTGAAACCTAAAAAAGACAAAGAGTTGGGTTGGAAGGTTTTAAGGTTGACTTGTTAGGTTGAATTTAATAACAATGTCAAATATTTTTTTTCCATTTTAATTCCATCTTCCATTTTGTTTTTTTTTATTGAGTTCTTTCCATTTTGATTTTGAATTGATCTTTATAATTTGTTTTGGTTTGCTTTTTATGAGGGTAACACATATTAAATAAATATCCTGATATTTGGTTGGTACTCAATTTTGTTAGCGTTTTTTTTATCGTATCATTAAATAGAAAATAGTTTTAAAACAAAGTTGATAAACCAATTGGAGTCTATAATTCGAGTAAGGGATTTGCCGAGTTAAGCCATGAAGCTCGGGTCGATCTAATACGTCGTTGTCTTTATATTAAAAAAAACATCATCATGATTTTTTTAAAAGCCAAACCACACTTTTTAACGATCATTTGGGCTACCTCTAAACCCCTCATGTCGAGATAACTTACACATGATTTAACTTGAAACTCGGACTAGGCAAGGAATTGAGTTAGGAGTTTTGAAGTTTGATATGTTGGGTTGAGTTTAATAACAAAGACAAAGAATCCCCAGCGGACTAGATATTTGTTTTAGGTTAAATTGTTTTTGATATAATCTCGCGTGCCAAAAAACTACTAAATGAAAGGTTGTCAATTTCATTATTTTTTGTTTGGAATGACGTTCCAGTTTAAAAAATAGAAAAAACCAAAACTAATTTCATCTCATTCAGAATCTTGGCTCGTTCTGGAAATCCACCCGGAATGTTCTAGTTCTATTTCGGCCAAATATTTTTTTTAAATTATTTTTTTTCTTTAATTTCATCCTTCAATACTTGGTTTATTGGAGATTGAACTTTATAATTTATTATGATTTGCTCTTTTTTTTATGGTAATCTTAGTCTCATGATCCATATCATGAGTTTGACGAGTTAATTCAATTGACTCAAGTTTTGTTTTGTTTATTTTCTTAATCAACCTTTTTGTTTCTAGTTATATCATTCAACATCTTCAATATTTGATTGATTATGAATTATATTTTGTCATATATTTCAGTTTGTTTTCTATAAAATTATTATAGTCTCATGATCCAGGTCATGAGTTTTGTGAGCTAACCCTAGTATGGTCTTATGATCTGAGTCGATCCAATATGTTATCGTATCAGTATTTTAGATATCGTCTTGAATTTTTTTAGTTAAATTATATTTTTACCAGTTATCTAAGTTGTTTTTGAACCCGTTAAATCGTTTAGCTCAACTCCCATGTTTTTTACTTATGTTTGACATTGAATGACATAATTTCAAGTTAATTTATTTTTGGATATATATATATATATATATATATATATATATATATATATATATATATAAGGAACAAATAAGTAAGAGTTATTTCAGTTTAAATTTAGGTTTCTCTGTGAACAGAAAAAAAAAAAAAAACAGGCTGTAACATATCATCTCCACGTATCAATAAAAATGTTTTTCAATTAAGTATCCTTGACGCTTTGCTTTATGTCCTTCCTGATTGCATTTTTTGTTTTTTCTAGTATCAATATTTTTCAACCATTCTCCCATGTCTCCTTTCTTAATTTTAGAATTTTGAAGATCACTGCTTAATCTCCATTTCCAAATTCCAAGTGCTTCGTTAACATCTTGGCGGGTAGTGATAAGGTAATCTTAAGGTATCCAATGAGAAAGAAGGGGGCCATGCGTGTAGGACCCGGAACCATTAGATTAAAATGCATCTTTCCTTCTTCTTCTTCTTCTTCTTCTTTCAAAATGCCAACATGGCTCCACTTTTCAACATGGAACCGCCATTTTCCACTGTCTAACAGTAAATCACACCCCAAGAAAGGCCTATAAATAGCCACTAAGTATAACCTAGCAGCAGCAGCAGCAGCAAAAACAAATTAAGGTGATGGACAAACAAAAAAGTCATGTCATTGTTCTTACTTATCCAGCTCAAGGCCACATCAACCCCCTCCTTCAGTTTGCTAAGCGCTTGGCTTCCAAAGGGCTCAAGGCCACTCTTGCCACCACTTATTACACTGTCAACTCCATAGATGCACCCACAGTAGGCGTTGAACCCATCTCTGATGGCTTTGATGAAGGTGGCTTCAAGCAAGCATCAAGTTTGGATGTCTACTTAGAGGCATTCAAAACTGTTGGTTCACGAACTTTGACTGAACTCGTATTTAAGTTCAAAGCCTCAGGTTCACCTGTTAACTGTATTGTGTATGATTCCATGCTGCCTTGGGCTCTTGATGTGGCTAGAGACTTAGGCATATATGCTGCTGCGTTCATGACCACCTCAGCTTCTGTCTGCTCCATGTATTGGCGAATTGATCTTGGCCTCTTGAGTTTGCCTTCGAAGCAACAAACAGCGACCGTGTCCCTGCCTGGCCTTCCTCCGCTAGGCTGCTGCGATTTGCCAAGCTTTCTGGCAGAACCAACAAGTCAGACTGCTTATTTGGAAGTAATCATGGAGAAATTTCACAGTTTAAATGAAGATGACTGGGTGTTCTGCAATTCGTTTGAAGATCTGGAGATTGAGGTAACGGTATTTTATTCTATGCATGCTCACATATAGCTTCAGCGCTTAACTAGACAACCTACTTAAAATATAATGATTTTTGGAGAGAGGCTAATTAGGGGAAAGACATCATAGATTGTCAGGGAGAAAAGACAACAAACTCTTAAATACAAGTTTTGAGTTCAACCATTCCTTGTCAGAACCAAAGATTTCATGTTTTTCTTTTTTATGGTTTAAATTTCCATTCGATATGCCAGCAAGTTGTTAAACAGCTAATTAATCTCTAGTTTGTTTGCTACTCTGACGGTTAAAAAGTTAGTAAAGGCCATGCGAGGAAAGTGGCCACTGGTGATGGTCGGTCCGATGGTGCCATCTGCCTACCTCGACCAACAAATTGATGGAGATAGAGCTTATGGGGCTAGTCTTTGGAAGCCAACAAGCAGTCAGTGCTTCACATGGCTGGACACAAAACCACCAAGATCAGTGATATATGTGTCTTTCGGAACCATGGGAAACATTTCAGCTGAACAGGTTGAAGAAATCGCATGGGGTTTGAAAGCAAGCAACAGGCCCTTCCTATGGGTCTTGAAGGAATCAGAAAAAAAGTTGCCAACTGAGTTTCTAAACTCGGTAGGTGAGACAGGTATGGTTGTATCATGGTGCAATCAACTGGAGGTGCTAGCTCACCAAGCTACCGGTTGCTTTGTTACTCATTGTGGATGGAATTCAACGTTAGAGGGGTTAGGCCTAGGTGTGCCAATGGTATGCGTGACAGAGAGGAGTGACCAGCCAATGAATGCCAAGTTTGTGGAGGATGTATGGAAGGTGGGAGTGAGAGCTAAGAAAGATGAAGTGGGTATCGTAACAAGAGAGGAGCTTGAGAAGTGCATAAGAGGAGTCATGGAAGGAGAGAATGGTGAAGAAATTAAGAGGAATGCTAACAAATGGAGAGAGCTTGCAAGGAGCGCTGTTAGTGTAGGTGGAACTTCTGATATGAATATCAATGAATTTGTAGTGAAGTTGCTGGAAGGGAATAAACTATAACTACTGGAAAAAAGCATAACTATTGGTATTGCTTGGTGAATCAAATAAAATTCACTTGTTTGGCTGATGAATATGATCAGATATTTTACCAGAGACACTCATTTTAGAGGGTTTTTCACTTGTAAAAAATACAAATCGATCATTATTGACATTGTTTTTGATGGCAAGTTGAGGAGCGTCGAAGCATCGGCAGGGGCGTGTCCGCTTGTGAATAAAGGAAAAATAAGAGAGAGAGACAACTACCATCAACAGCTCTGAGAGCTCATAATACCAGATACCTAGAAGCATGCAAATTTTCTTGCACATTTAGGCCTACCTTAGGATTTCATATGTAACAGAAGCAGAGTTTGAAGCTACCCATTCTTTCAAATGATTTCAGTAGAAACACTACAAAAAAAATAAAATAATAATAGATATTAAAACAAAAAAAAGGTGTACATCTAAACTTGAAAGTGGCTTATCTGAGGACAATGAATAATATCTTCTGGGAATTAGGATGATCATGGTAGGAATTCTGCAAAGCAAGAACACAATCTTGAAGCCATTTATACTGGCTTATGCAAAGGTTGTGGGTTGTGCCCTGCAGTTCCACAGAATTGAGGTTTATCTTAAAGCTATTGGAATGTAGCAATCTGTAAACAAATTAATGTGCTTGCAAAGTGTTGATGCTCTGTATACAAAACACAAACAAAAGTTTCAAAATTTACAATGGCAGCATCTGTGTAATGAAGCGTGTAGAAGCAGAAGCAGAAAGTATTTATCCGACACATTCGTCTTAGGTTTTGGCTAGTGTTGCTATGAGATTAAATGAAGGCCAGATTCAGAAGATGACACAATAAGCATTTACATGAATATGAAATATTCTATCAAAATCCTGATCACTGGCACCTTTGAACAAAGTTCACATCTTACAAGCATTGCTGTTATTGCATATTTCATCCTGCAAGAACACAAAAAGACCATCCATGTATCAGCACCATATATGTTTTATACAACCACCTGATCATTCCATGAAGAGAACCATGTAAATGTGGAACCACTTTGCTAAGCACAATTGCAGAAGTGATCAGTATTCATGTTCAGCTAATGGAGAAATAAAATTCAGATGATAGAAATATTCCAGGTTGTCGCGTAAGCATTTTCAAATATACCACCACAAAAATGGTTTAGTGAAGCACTAGCATGAGGTTCAATCACTATCCATCATAGAAGAAATTCACCAGGTATGTTTTATATAAGCAACTGATCATTCCTAGATGAGAGCCATGTACATGCGGAACCACTTCGCTAACCCAATTAGAGAAATAACCACTATTCATGTCAAGATAATGGATAAAAAAATTAGATGATAGAAATATTCCAGGTTTTCACATAAATATTTTCAAATACACCACCTCAAAACTGGTTCAGCGAAGCACTAGCACGGGGTTCAATCACTAACCGTCATAGAAGAAATTCACCAGGCGTTTAGGGGAGAGAGTTACATTTATGGGTTCTCTCCCAAGTGAATCAAGGACAGTAAGGACTGCTGGCACACAACAGTAGAGAGGATTCATAAATGATACATGTGAGATAATTTGTAAGATACAGCTACCATGACTTCTCAAAAGTGTCTGCAGTCTAGGTTTCTGGATGGTTTAGCTATATATTGGACAAGAAAAATGTCTGAAGAAGTCTGATTCAGAAATTCAAGTCAATAAACCCTATTCTTTAATTATTGGATTCGACGGATTGATAAATCCACTATCTTTGAACACACCAGTTATCTGGTGTTTTTGTTGTATCATTGATCAACAATTCTTGTAAACAAGTTGAAATAATTAAAAAAAAACATGGAAAACATATTCAAAATTTTAAGTGAGTGGTAATAGAATTAAAGAAATTTATCCAGCTGCAGACTCCTACCTTCTTCTTTCGAGTGTCCAAGATTTCCTCCAAAGGTGGTCGGCCTAAAATCAAAGCCATTTCCATTAAATGCTCAATGAATAAGAAAATGAAAACATAGATCATTGTAGCCAAAAATCACAGAGAGTGGCAAATGCATTGAGCATTTACCTGTAACTTGCAGACGATATTTAGCCCAAACACCATATATAGCATCAGCTATTGTAGCAATCTGCAAATGGGATGGTTTTTTAGTTATTAGTAAGAAAAAAACAAAAGAACATGTTCCTGGAATGAAAGCAGCAGACCCTTACATCCATCTGTATCACGAAGAATGACACTTACAGGTTCATATTTGGTAACAGCATAAACCCATCCAAGACCAACTTCTTCATATAACTTTCGGAATGCCTGCATAAATTGTCAATATCACAAGTTTTACATTTTCTGTTATTGTATCTATAATCTACACCATTAGTTACAGAGCAATAGCGGATGCAAAAGGTCTGAATCAGAAGTTAGTCTATTCAGATATTGACCAACTCAACTTGTCAGATAATTGAAAGGGATACATGCCTAAATGGAGGCCTTCCAAGAGCAGTATAAAGTTTATCTAAAAGTAGAACTCTGATTTTTCTTCACGGATAGGCCATGCTTAAGTTTAATCTCTGGCAGTAGCACTATGTCTATAGCTTTTACAGTACCCATAAACCTACATGAAACTTCCCAAACCCCACCACATTTTTATATGATAAATAGAAATTAAGATTTGACAATAAGAAGGGCAGAGCAGCACTACTAATCCAACATAAAGAATTGATAAAGACATACTTCAACATCCGTGACCACAGTTCCATCAGAAAGGATTGCATGGATTCTTCCCATAACCTGCGCAACAAAAAGCATTCGTCACTACAAAGTGTTCCTCTAAAGTGCAAGAAATAAGTAGTTGATATTTAGTTATGTTGTTTTCTACAGCTCAAAAGACATTTGAATATTTGATCAGATAGACATAGACTTGCATCACGCCTCAGATTCACCGAATAATCAGTGCCAATCAAGCCAAACAATACAGGGCAGGATCTCGACTTTTGTAGCTAGATATGTGAGGATCACTAGGTTTTATTTGGAAGCTTATAGTTCTCATATGAAAAAAAAAGGATAAAATAGTTGATCGACATACAGTTTTGTAGTCCAGGCCTTGATTCTCCTCCGGTGAGTACTCATCTGAGCTTATGTCAACAAACTTTATGGTGCCATAGCTTTCATTCCTCTCTCTTAGCATATTAACCTGACAACATAATTAAACATGCATAACATAGTATAAAGAAATCATCAAGCAACACCAGTCAGCAGCTGCATTAATATAATCAAGCTTGAAATATTACATGAGTTGGAAACCATAAAAAAAAAAAAAAAAAAAGAGAGGAAAGATAGCAAAGAATATATATATAGAGATAGAGAGAGGGAGCTGACCTCACGCATGCAAAGAGGGCAGTCTCCATCGTAAAGCATTTTAATGTTCCAATTCTGAGGCTGAGGCTCATTTTGTTTGTTGCTAGTTATAGGCTCGACGGTTGCCTCATGTATTGCCCGAACTCGATGTTGAAATCCTGCAAATTAAGAAGAAAAAAAACATAGCAATTGTAATAACAAGAGCAATATTACATCAACTAGATTAACGTAGAAGTGAAGATGGTTGAGATGATCATGTGAAAGAGGAAAAAAGAAGGGATTAACAAGTGGGATGATGAGTTAAAGGAGTGAAAAGTACCTACCAGCTGGATACGATTTGAAGCTTTGGAGAGGATGACGAAATCTGATGCGTTGATGATGAGGGTTTCGAAGGAAAATAGAACGGAGGGGGTTTCTTTGTCTTGCAAGAGAACAGCACGATGCTCTTGTCAATGCCATAGCCATTTTTGTTGCTTTGAAAGGGAACGCAGAAATTTATTTTCCTTCTTGGCGACAGATCAGAATTTTAGAAGACTGCCCGTCCCTTCCCTGCTGCGTTGCTACTACTTTCCTACGTTCGGATGTTCTTCACGTGCCCACTGTCCGCTCCGCTTGTTTATATGTGGTCCACAATTTATTGACTAATTTTGCCCTCTTTTTTTGTTTTTTTCCCTGCTCGATGCAACATTAAAGGTGTATTTCGATATCAATTTGAGAAAAATTTCAGGTAGAGTATGTGATATTTTATTAGTTATATATCGGTTTATTAAAAAAAAGAACAGATAAATAAAATATTGAGAAAATAGAATCATAATTAACAAAAATAAATAATAAGAATATTTTTGTTTTAAGTATTTTTTCTCTTCAATTTGTATCTAATTTTTTTAATAGATTCAAAAAAATAATTATTAGGATATCACGGCAACTTTCCGGATATGTAAAATTACTAATCAATTTGATGTATTTAAATTTTTTTAATAAATTGTATGAAATGTTAGCCAAAAATAATTTAAATTCAAAAGTCCAAGAAAAGCACCAAACTATTATTTTTCCCATGGTTTGGGATTTACTTTTACAATTCTTTTTAATGTTTAATTTTTTTTAAAAAAAGTTTTCGTGGATTTGAAGACAACTTGTGCTCATGTAAACTATTGAGTTTTATTTTATTCTTGCAATTTTTTTATTTAATATTATCATTATTAAAAATAATATATTACATATATGAATTCATTTATATACACACTAGTTGTACCCGCGCTACACAGCAAGATTTTTTTTTAGTTAAAAATAATATTTAGATATTACAAACGTGTTTTAAAAAATAAAAAGAAAATTTGTGACTTGAGTTATAGACCGAACTAAGTCAAATAAGTCGGCTTTATTTTAATAAGAATAAAGAATATGCAATGACAACAAATGAACTAAATTAAAAAAAAATTGATAATGATAACCTAAAAAAAATTATTTTCATAAAAAGAAACAAACGATGTAGCTCAATTCTCATCCCATTAAATACGGAAGGATGAAATTGAGTAAAAATAACAAAAAAAAGAGGCTCGAGTCAATCCGAGTTAGCATTACAAACCCGGAACTTGAAGAATAAAAAACGAGCCAACCCGAAGTTAACTTGCCAAATCTAAGATCCAGATCATGAGATCGGGATAACTCTTTAGAAAAGAAAACATAAAAAATCACAAAGTTATAAAGAAAATAAATTTAAATTAAAAAAAAATTATGTTGATTTGAGTTAGCTTTCAAACCCGTGACTCGAGATATTAGACCGGAAGCACCCTATCTAAAAAAACCACGAATCTCAATTCCCGACCAATTAAATGTTGAAGGATTAACTTGGAAAAAGGCCACCAATTACAAAAAAAGATCCCAAACAAAAAATAACAATTAAAAAAAATAGAGATCAAAATTAAAATATAAAATAAATTTTATTTTTGATTGAGGGGTGAAACTGAAAAGAAGAATTAATTAAACAAAAGGATAAAAAAATAATTAAAAGAATAAGAATCAAAATAAAAAATAAATACAAAAACAAAATTTTAAGTGAAGGGTGAAATTGAAATGAAAAACCAATTCAAAAGGGCTCAAAAAATAATTAAAAGAATGAGTACCAAATTGAAAAACATAATATATGAAAAATTGGGATTAAATGATGGAATTGAAATCATACAAAACTTCTACAAAAAGGTTAGGAACAAAAATTAGAAATCAAAAGAATAAGGATCGAAGTTGAAATACCAACAACAAAAAAGAGACAAGTAGTAATTTTAAGGAGAGGAGAGAGAAAATAAAAAAATAAACCAAACAATTATTGTCGACATGTGTAACACCACTAAGAAGAGAACACACTTGCACTTTTAATGACATGGTGGAAGGTTATTTTTGGACGCTGAGAGACGCAACCTGAAAGGTTTCTCAGTGTAATTAATATCCTTTCATCAATAATGTTTCAATTTAACATTAAAGTATGAAGCATGTCTGTCATGTTAAATCATGTTTGTTCTCTACATAATAGTCATTAATCGTTTGAATAAGATTAGAACTCTTTTCAAATCCCATTCCACATTGGCTAAGGATTTCTCAGTTAATAATACTTGAGAACAAATATAATATTTTTTCTAATTCCCCTAGGGTAATGAATTCTCTCTTGATCACTCAAGTACCTTCATATAGTTCATGTTATAACTAATGTTTTCCTTTTCATTACCTCGACTAAGATAACATGTAATAGGATCAAAACATAATATTCTCTATATAAGATGACTTAGTGATCTTAAGTTTAAAAATCACTTACACAACCGTCACATGAGCCTTTCCATAGACATAAGTGGTCTTTCCATATGAAATTCTCATGGGGATCAATTCAGTGTACATGTCTTATGATAAACACCTGTATATTAGTTTTAGGTATCTTTTATACCTCAACTTATGATAACAACTACTTCTTTTCATAAAAAAAAAGAACATAATATGTATCAGTCTTTATGGTTCTTATGAATGTCCAATATTTAAGAGAGCATTGACTATGAATATTTTAGGAACAATGCTTTGATCCAATAAAAATCCTATAATTATAACAACTTTATAATTTTCTTTGCAAATTATTTTTGTTTTATGAACTTTATCTTTACTTTAGATTCATTAAAATGATGTTATATGAATATTAAAGATAAATTAAACCTTTATTTATAATAAATATATATTTACCTGAATATAATAATGTCACATGTATCCAACTGGTTGACTACAAAACATATTAAACTAACAATCTTTCACTTGTATTAAAGACAGTCGCTCATATATTTAATGTCATATTGCTCCATGTAGCATTAATACTTTTGAATGGATAATGACTTAGTAATAGGATCTTCTAAATTCTCTTCGGTAGGTACTTGCTCTATCTTTATAACTTTCATTTCATTGATTTATCAAATTAAATGAATTTTCTTAAATACATGTTTGGATCATTGATGAGACCTTGGTTTCTTTGCTTATGCAATAACTTCATTGTTATCACAATACAAGGCAACTAGATCAACAATTCTAGGAATCAACCTAGTTCATTGATGAACTTCTTTATCCAAACAACCTCTTTGTTTCTTCAAATATAAAGGTGTACTCTTATTTAGTTGTAGAATCAGTTATGCTCTCTTATTTGAAACTCTTCCAACTCAAAGCACTACCATTTAGAGTAAAAAATATATTATCTGATATTTACTATTTATCCAACATTTCATTGACAAAAATCATAATTCAAATAATTTTGAACTTCTAGTTTATTTTTTCTATTAATGGATCCTATAACCAAGTATAGGATACTACTTCCATCATATCTCTTTCAATTTATGTCTTAAAACACATGTCTTTAGAGGGAGGTTTTCCATGCAAAATAGATAATAATCCAATCTTAAATTCTTCCATACCTTAAGTATGAATTATAACAATTTAAGCAATCTTCTAAATCTATCTTTACAGATATCTATATCCAATATATAAATTATTTCTTCCAATTTCTTATTTTTTTTATAGAGAAATTCTTGGACAACTAAAACCTTACTGATTAAAGTAAAGATATGTTATTTCTTAATAATAATATGTTATCTACATATAATATTAGGAAAATAACACCACTTTTACTAACCTTTTGTAAACACAAGGTTTATCCATATTTTTTTTTTATGAAATCAAATCTATTGATTATACCATCAAAATTGAATATTCCTAATCCTTAAAGCTTGTATTGTATATTTGTTCATTGCCTTTCATGTTAGTCTCTTTCTTAAAGACCTATTTAGATTCATTGAGTTTTATTCTTTCAGGTGGATCAACCAAGTTCAATAGCAAACTTGTTCAACCTATATTTGCCCCCTTCTCTTTCTTATCCTTGCAGTCCGCCATGACCTCGTCGTCTTTCTTCTGAATATTTTTCAAAAGTAACCTTTAATGCTTGTTTTTCCATAACATGAGCTTTTATACATTGCTAATGTACTAGAAGATTGCTTTTATAACTCATCGATGGTAAGAACATCCAAATCATTTGATTCTTCAATAGAACACATCATATAATCATACTTGCGTGTCATTGATCTCAAAATCTTCTCAATGACTATTACACCACAACAAGAGTACAAGCAAATATGCTCGTTCATAGACTCTCTCCCCTATATGTTTAACATCTTAAACTTTTTTTGGAGAGCTTATCATTATGCTCGCTGTACTTATATTGTTCTTTGATATTTCTACTTTAAGGAATTCCAAATGCTTTTAGTTGTATCTTTGTTCAAGATAATTTCCAGAATCGATCAATCTACAACCTGAAAAGATAATTCTTTGCCTTTATATCTTTAATCCTTGCATCATCAATCATTTTTTTTTTTTATAATTCAGTAAGTTGTGCTCCTTTTATTGCTAAAGGAATTCCATTTTCTATTAACATCCCAATAATTTTTTTTTTAATTGCATGAAATTCTCTCTAAGCATACACTAGTAGTCATGATGCCCATCAAATTTTAGGATCGCTGGTTGCACAAATTCATTTTTAGTTGTTATGTTTTTGTTATTTTAGAAGATTACTGTTGCAGAATTTCAACCGGGCTCTTATATCATGGCTCCGATGCCAATTACCAATTACTGAGAATTTGAAAACTCTTTTCAATTGTATCGTAAACACAAACAAATTAGGAGAATGTTTGCAACCCACTCTTTAGATGCTTGTTAACGTGGTAAGTAACTAGGAATTGACAAGTAACTCAAGGACATAGTATGATGGTAAATGGTTTGAGATCTATACAGCAGGTCTCGAGTTCAAGTCAGGACGTGCATCTTTTGTAAGAGTCTGAGACAGCCAGAGTTTTACTTCCTTACCTGGACCCACAAAGTGCATTTTCCGGGGAGGTAAAGTTTTCTCGAATAAAAAAAAAAGTAACTAGATTAAAATGATTTAAAAATATTAAAAAATATTAATTTAAAATAAATAATTTTTAATTTTTTAAAACGTTAAAACAAAAAAGGGGCGCTGCATAGAGAAGAAGAAGAAGAACTCGCAAAATGGAGAATATAATGGGGCAAAATTAAAAAAACTAAAAACATTATGGGTTGAATCGTAAAATCGGAGTAGTAGTAGTAGCAAGCAACTCTTCTATCTGTGCACTGACCAGGCAGAGAGGAGAAAGAAAGAGAAAGAGAAGAAAAGATGGCTTTCTTACTGAAGAATTGCTCCTCCTCCATTTCTTCACACCTCCGATCTAAATCTCAGGTCTTTTTTCTTATTTGATTTTGATTTTTATATGTATTTCCGTTCTTTCCATGTCATGAATTCATTTATTTATTATTGTACAGAAGACACAGGACGCCCTCTCTATTTCGCGTCGCGGATTCCATGTTGAACCTGGTCCTCGCGAGAAAGCTGTCTCTCTCTCTCTCTCTCACCCTCATTAATTATATTCCAATTTCCTTTATTATTTTGCTTAAGGGTTTTTCTTGTGTGTGTTTTTGACTTGGTGAGATGCTGATATCTTCTTGTCTAAATCATAAACCTGTAATCTTGCTTCTCCCTTTCTTTTTTAATTATTCATATCCCAAATCATGATTTTGATAAATTCTCGCTTTTTTAGCATTTTTTTTTAGTAAAACCAGCCATTTTCTGTGTTTGTTGCTAAATGAAGCTTGGTTTGTTTTATCCATAAATTTAGAATTTGTAATTACAGAATGCGATCAGTCAAGTCGAGTAATTCTTGAGCTAAATATATTTTTATATATAAATAACGGCCAATAAAGATTCGATAGTTTTTGGGATTAATCTTGTCTTTCCTATCATTTTGAACTAATTTACAATAAGAGCCATAGGCATTGTCATTATGTACTTTGCACTTTTCGATATGATTTTGTTGGGAAAACTTCTAGAGTGCTTTTTCTGAAGAATTAAAACCTGCCCTTTTTCAATTTTTTCCCCTGAATTGCTAGAAAATACTCCCTTCATAATAAATTGTGTTTAAAGCGAACTAGCAAATACTTGAAAATTCGAATTGGGTTGCCAAAAGCAAGATTTTTTCTTGCAGATTCAGTCTGTGCAGCAGGTACAATTGGTTTGTTGCCCTGCCTGTTTCAAATAACCTGGTACAACCAACTGAGCCTTGCACTTTTGGTTTAAATTCCTGTACCGATCTGTGGTTCTTGACACTTTTCTGCGCATGTGCCTGAGATCTCCTGTTAGTTCATATGTTGTAAGCCAATGTCTGTCATCTTCTCTTCCGCAGCAACTATATGTTCAAGTTTCTGCAGAAAATTTCAAGGACTTATCACCTTTCTTCTAAAGGACAATATCACCACAACCCTCTCCATAATTAATAATTTAGCAGCTATTCATGAAGAATTTCCTACAAGTTAATTGTCTTTCATTGATTTCAAATTCTCTCCACAATGTCTGCATTTTTAGAGACTACTTTTCTAATTATTGAAACTCAAAGTTTCCCACGCATGTATTACCTTTATAACACTAATTGTTCTTGGATTGTATTTGCTTGCCATTCTCTGAATTGTCCCCAATGCTCTAAGCATTGCCATTCTCAATTTCCCTTGTATTCTTTCTCCCGTGTCATTGTCCATGATGAGCAGGTCTCTTTTCGAGATTGTTTTTTTGCATCTTCCATCCACCAAATTCCATAATTCTTATAGAACTCCAGTTTTCTTGATGCTTCCCTTTAATACCATTAATTTGATATGAGGAATATGTTGAAAAAACCACAGCAATTTGTGCAGGCATTGTGTAGGAATGCTTTTCATATTAAATTTGAATGAAGCAAGATGGATATAATGATCTCACTAGTGGAACAGTAACAGTACAGAAACTAATGACTTTATATAGAAATTTTGTAAATTTTTGACAAATGCATTGTTGCTTAATATGTTAAACTGCTGCTCTTTACAGTCTGTTTTGAAACCTGATACCATGGTCTAGGGAAGAAAACTCATAGCCTAGGAAATGACAAAGTTGTGGAGTCATTGATACACTGCTGAATCTGTGCAACTGGTGCTCTTTACAATCTGTTTTGATTTAAAACGTGATTTCATAGTCTAGGAATATTAAAGAGTCAGTAAGCCTGAAAACTATCTCCTGCAGTTCTCTAGACATGAAAATTACGAAGTTACCTCTTAAAAGACAATTCTACCTTGAAATAATCAATTGCTAAAAATAAGTGAATGTGTGATTACGGAGTTTCAGTTATGAGTGGTTTGCTAAGTTGTTTACCTTACAGCTCTTGGCTGAAGACCCTGCTCTTAAGTGGTTCAAATCACATAAGAAGAGTGTGTGGAGACTCAAAAGAGCTGGAGATGTTCTGACTCTTGTTGTTGTAGCAGGTATGTTGTTGCCTTTCATACAAGTAGAAGAAAATTGCACATGATTCTTAAATTTGTTTTTGGTAAAAAACCCTTGGGATTGGTTAAACCTCATTATTAGTGGGTATAGAATTGGAAAAAATGAGAGTGTCAAACATTTTGCATGTAAATGTCATTGTTGTTAATTGGAATGATTATTAATTATCCAAAGAGCACATCTAGAAAACGAGTAAGATGATTTGAGCTTTTATTCGTGTTAGTGTATGTCTCCATACCATGATGACTGACTGTAATCTGATACACTAAAGACTAGCATTAGAGTCTTGTCATGCTGTCGTTGTTGTTGTTTTACTTGAACTTTCCAGTGCTTTGCTAATGGATTTAGTTGGAAGCAGGCACTTTAATCAACGAAAAAAACAAACTTTTTAAGATTTGAATGATGGCATTGCTTAAATTTAACCGGAGACCATGTGCACAGTGTATAGATTATCTCACCAGGAATTGCAATCTTATACTATGTTTTTGTTTCATGCTGTTGCTATGAAATTTATGTCAAAGCAGTGATGCGGGAAGAAGCTCGGAAAGAGGAAAAGAAAAGTGCATAATTGGGTGTTCAGTGTCTGAGATTTCTGTTTCTGTCAAGCACATCAGATCCATTTGCAAATTTTTCAGTGTCCAATAAGTGGTAACTGCCATTTGTGATCGAATGCTTGCCCTCAAAAGCTTCGTTTTTTTGGGTTCTGTGCTATAAAGTTTGTCATTTTTTCATACCATGCCTATGGAAAAATCACCCTAGTGGTGCCTGTTTTTGGATCCCTTGGACATTTGAATGTACATCTGTTTTCTTCCATCCTTGTTGCCCTTGTTGAATGACCAAAGCACATACAATTGAAGGATTTACTTTAGTTTGGTTAAAATGATCCAATCATGTAGCTTTAATAGCTTTTTTTTCTCGGAGAGAAAATTCCATAAAAAATTTACTTGGTAAATAAAGGTGTAATTTTAAATTAAAGCTAATCCTTCTTCTGGCACCATTAAACCGTGAACAAGAAGTCAAATTTCAGATATTTAAAAGATCTCGTTGTCGTATTTTGTGCTGTCAAACAAATGCACGAATTTAAAATGGCAATCCACAACAAAGCTATAGAATTTCAAGCATTCAAGTTTTATTGCTTGCGTACGAGCTTGAGCTGAATTTGTGCATATCGACGAATTTTTTCGTAGTATTCATCGGATCCACAAGCTTCCTGGAAAGATAATCATTTCAACACTAGGGATTCTGGTATATGTGCTCCTCTATGCCTTGTAAACAGCAGCTTCTGTGGATTGTGTCAACAGGAACCATCAACAGGAATGTTAGATAACTGTGAAGAGCAGCCATGAGAGGTTTCATAATCCAATTGAAGTAATTTACCAAAGTTCGAATGGAGTGATTACCAAAGTCTTGGGCATCAGCCTGAAGGCAGAGTTGACAATAAGAAGCCAGAAATGAGAAAAAGAAACAAGGCATGCTAAAAGAAAACTGCAAAACAAACTTGAGGTTACAAGAGAAGCGAGCCTTTCCAGTTTCAGATAGCTTCTCACCAGTTTCCTGTTGAGAACAAGCAGGGCAGTACAATTATAGTCTCCTATCAAGCACCCATGTTAGAGCATGCTCGACCAGTAACTTTCCACGTCCTAGACAACATACCGGCGCGGCACAGGCTGATGATACATATGACTGCTTTCAACTAGGGCACCTGCAAGATTGTTCCTTTCACAAGGGTCTCTTAAAACCCAGAAAAAAAGTTGTAAGCAACATGCAAGAAGACGTCTTGTTTTTTCTCCCTCTCCATTTTCTAATGTTTAAGGAATTTAAACAAGTTAAGAGCACATCCTCGTACACGGCAAGGAGTATTTTGAAGGTATAAATTACAATCTACATGACAAAACTTATAAGCAACATAAATTCTTACATGGCGGAGCCCTGAAGGGTCTCCAGAAGAGAAAGGTAGGAAAAATCCTGTAAAGTTCAGGAAGAATAAGTCAAATTACACTTCTTTTTCATAATGTGGTTGAGGTAAATATCTGATTTTAGTAACAAGTTTGCCATGTTTCAGATTCCTGCAAGCATGAGATCAACAAGAACAGGAAAAGCTCACAGCAAGCCTATAATTTAGACACTGCCTCATCTTATCACTCCAGAAAATAACCAAGGACTGCAAACTTTACACTGCCAAACGTACAATTATAGTAGGTAAAATGGTAAGAAACCAAAGAAGTCAAAAGGTTTTCCTAGAAAAAAGCTACTTTTGTTATTGAAATTCAGAAAGGGAAGAGGACTTGCTTCTGAATATTGAAGCAAGAGAAACTATGTATTCTTATCTGCTACACACACACACACACACACACACACACACGTATATATAAGCAGACATAGCCTGGAAATCATAGTTAATCTACTTTCCACTTTGAATAATAACTTCTGAAGCTCATCAGCCGGAGAACAGCATAACAGGGAAAATGGATGGCAGAAGTCCGTCACAACCCAAGTTCACAATTAGAATCAATGGAGGACCTAGTTCTAACACAAAGGATAGCCAATGACTGAACTAAGCAAGGTAAGCTACATGAATGGATCCCAAGGAACAGGGAATTTTAAAAAAAAAAAACTGAAGAAAAAGAAACTATCTATACACTTAAAGTTAGAAAATTAAAAAAAGGATGCTGTTTTACCTGCAGGTTCATGGATGAATCCAAAGACTGATAGAGAAAGCATTCAATCAAGAACATAATTAGTAGAAATTGAATTTGGGAAATTAAGCATCTTATATATATATATATATATATATATATATATTTTTTTTTTTTTTTTATTGCCTGTGCTGTGAGTTGTTGTCAGTAACGTGGTCATGCAAGCACTACAAGATTAACTCTAAATTCAAAGATGAAATGATATATAATGGTCATCCTATTTTCCAGATTCTAGTATCACCTGCCCTTCTTTTGCAATTGTGTGCCAGCCCTAGCAAGGATCACCATATTGAAATGAAGTAAAATACCAGGGTTGACATAATACTCAGAGATCGAAGCAGCTTCCACAGATACTGAAAGGAGGAAACAGCTAACTGATACTGAGGCAATACCAGAAGAATCAAGAAGTCAACTGAAGATTATCAGCAATTCTCACCAGCATTGCAAACCTCTTGGAATGTCCGCACAATTCAAGAAAAGCTCATGCAAGAGCTCCACTCTCCCTCGTTTCTTTGCGAAAGCAGACTTTATGCTCGGATCATTAAGGTAGGCAACATATATCCACTACGAGTTTAAGGGACTAATTAAGTAGTCAAATCCAAATTCAAACAAGAAAAATATAATGAATTGTGCATTATTAAGAGATAACAGTAAGAATTAAATAAGATAAATTCTTTAATTGTTAACAGAATTATTATTATTATTTTGAAGGAAAGTGTGTTTGCTAAAATTAACATGCGAACGACTTAAACTTAAAATTAGTATTGGTGATGTTCTTTTGAAAATTCCAAAAAATTAAAAGAAAGCTGGTTCAAAGAACACCTTACCATGATTAGGTTGGAGATTGGTAAAAATTTTAATTTTTTTAATTTTAAATTAATATTTTTAATAGTTTTGTATCGTTTTAATATATTAATATTAAAATAAATTTTTAAAATAAAAAATATTAATACTGAACATGATTAGATTGTTGTATGAATAAAAGTATAGTTATAGGTTGATAGTTGAACAAAGTTTTGAAAAATTTTAAAATTAATTTAATATATTAATATTAAAAATAAATTTTAAAAAGTAAAAAAATGTTTTAATATATTTCTGCCACTTAAGTTTTGCCCTGAAAAGTAAAAAACAGGATATGTTCGAATCCATCTAGTGCTGAACTAGACTAGACTCTTGTAAGAATAAAATCACAGAGCTTTCTCTTACAGGTGATGACTCAAGTCTAGTAGCTTGACACCTGTCGAAACGTAGGGCAATAATGTAATATAGTCAGCTACTTTGGTTTTAGAAAATGACCAAAATGCCGCCAACAAAGACGGCTTGCATTTTCTATTGCGTCTACGGTCTACTTGTAAATTAGTAATACGTATCTGTATTGTTAGGTTTCTCTCTTTTTTTAACTCTCTGGGCTGTAAATCGCGAACGCACACAGATTTTGGAACTCCTCTCCTCTTACCTTTTATCACCACCACCAATCATTTCGAAGGTTTTTGAGAAGAAGAAGAAGATCCATCAGAAAGATAGATAGATAGCTAGCTAGATATCATCTATCAATATCTATATCACCCGTTTATTTGACAAAGTAAAGTAATCATCGATGGCAACATTTGCAGGGACAACTCAGAAGTGTAAAGCATGTGATAAGACTGTGTACTTGGTGGATCAACTCACCGTTGATAACAAATTCTATCACAAGGCTTGTTTTAGATGCCACCACTGCAAGGGTACCCTCAAGGTTGATACCACCCTCCCTTTGTGTGTGTGTGTGTGTGTGTGTGTATCACAACTACATGCAGAAGTCTGCTCAAAGATACAGATATAATATTGACATCTCCTCTTTTACTGGATCATACATATTTATAGTCACCTTTTAGTTCAATTTCTTCACTTTTGTAGTACATGGTTATAGAGAAGGTTGTGTAACTTGATGATTGTGTGCTTGCTTGTCGTGTCAAGATTAGATAATATACATGTCAACTGAAAGGATGCTTTTTTTTTTTTTAAGCTGATTTGCTTTCCAACATGATTATCCCAATATATATTGCCATAGCTAGTACTCGAACAATATAAATTTTCTTTTTTTTGTTCTGGGGATCCAAGTAATTGAGATCATGATTTTGCATATGTATTCATCTTTCCTTTTTTTCAATTGGATGATCTATAGATGGGGTTTTTTAGACTCTTTGATAGTAAATGCTGTTTGTCCTAGTTGGTTGATGTAGGTCCCTTATTTTGGCCATGAAATTTATTTGTAGATCCTCAGTTTTTGAGCGGTGATCGGGTATCCCCACAGGTTGTCAAGGGAAGGAGAGGTGGGGTTGAGAGAGAGGTCACATTTTCAAATCTTTGTCAAGCAAACAATGACTTGTGGATGGGTTAAAAAGCAATTCTTCATTGCTTTTGTTTTCTGTCGGTCTATTTGATAGTTGGGAAGAGAAGAATGGAGTTTTGTTCATTTTCAAACCACATAGTTGATTCAACAATTTCTCAGATATCAAATTTAAAACAGCAAAATGGTAATTTTGCATATACAGAGGTGTCTATTTTTGTAGTTAATTTTATGGCAATATTACATCATAATATGGAGAACTTTATTAGATTACCAGGGAGAGATACATGCAGTTATTGTCATGGTACAGGGACACAGCAGGACCTCTAGAAGGTTGAGTAAATGCAAATTGTCTGTTTCTTTAGTCCTTGGAACGTGTGAATCATATTGTTTTCATATTGAACTTTGTTTCCTGGTTTAACTGAATGATTTAAGTTGATATATATATGCGACCTGCAGCATGAACACAGATAAGATAACCAACAGTGGCAGTTTTTTCTCATTTCCTTTTTCGCCATACTGATTGCTAGGTACCACCAGAAACATAGTTTAACTAAATCAGCATGCAGTTGGCAAATTTCATGGCAATTGAAGTGGGTATGAATACATAGGGAAGAAAACTTACTGTAAAGGATTTCACCTCATCAATCAAGATACATTGAAACTTATCTTTATTGGAAGCATATATGGATCATAATTGAGTTGCGTATTCATTCTCCAATCTCGTGACTTTCTGAGTTACGTTTCTGCTTGTACCTCTGGGGGATGAACCCGGGGCTTGTTCCCGAAATCAAAAGACATAGTATAGCCATATATGAAGTAATTGAGTGATGAAAAAAAGGTAATCAGAGATTGAAGAACTAACATATAGCAGAATAAGAATGTTGAGAACTACACATACTTGGATTTTCTGGTCAAACTAGTGCATAGTAGCCATATGCAGAAACCTATTATAAAGATTTCGAGCAGCTTTGGGATTAGGTTCCCAAGAAAACATGGTGCCCTTTTTCATTGTAAAACAGATATGAACTCGTGTTTTCTATGATGTTTCATTCTTAATTGATCTAAACATGTTCCTTTTCACCTTTGCAGTTGAGCAACTATTCATCCTTTGAAGGTGTTTTATATTGCAAGCCTCACTTTGATCAACTTTTCAAGATGACAGGCAGCTTGGATAAAAGTTTTGAAGGTGAATACCAGTTATTAATTTTCCTGAAGCACATTACCCTGTGTAACATCCGCTTGTTCAATTTCATTCACGGGCTTTTATTTTCATCTCCCTTTCCTAGGCACTCCGAAAACTGTTAGAAGTGACCGGTCTGCTGATCAGGTATTGAAACTTCATTACAAGTTACAACCATTTCATATTTGATTATTAATCTTTAAAATGGTTATTAAGATGCTTCTTTTTGTGAATGAAACCGCACAGGTCCTTAGCAACAGCAAAGTTTCAAGTATGTTTGCTGGAACTCAGGAAAAATGTGTTGCTTGCAATAAAACTGTTTACCCTCTCGAAAAGGTAAATGGGGTGGTTTAATAATAGTAATAATGCATGTTTTGATAGAATAAAATCATTTTTTCCCACTAGGGCTGGAAGATATAAGGCATTAAATTAAGCAAATAAATCTGTTCAGATCATTGCAGCTGATGGCTTTGCTTGTTTTGCAGCATGTTTAAAACTAATGAAAATATAAAGCTATGCTACCAAGGATGTCCAAGAACTTTAAGTTTTGGGCTTGAACACAAGTCATATATTTTTCTATTTTATCTCAAAATGTTTTCACAAATAGACATCTTTGCATCGCATAGTTCTCCATTAATGCTCCAATTCAAGTATGTGAAATCTCTACCCCATGTGTTTGTTTTCTAAGATTCTCAAATCTCAAGAGTGAATGTTTGATGTTGTGGAAGAAGAAAAATAGGGAACTATTCTTATAGTTTCTTGTCCCCAACTTTGTGCATCTTTCAGGTGGCAGTTGATGGGACATCTTATCATAAAGCTTGTTTCAGATGCGCTCATGGAGGCTGTGTCATCAGCCCCTCAAACTATGTAGCCCATGAGCATCGTCTGTATTGCAGGCACCATCATAATCAGCTCTTCAAGGAGAAGGGAAACTTCAGCCAATTCGGCAAACATGAACATCTTGCACCAGTGGATGAGACTGCAACTGCTGAATGATACTGTATAATTTTCTATAAACTATTATGTGTGATAAGTACTCAGAGAGCTTTATTTCCATGTAGAGTCGGATGCAATTTGCTGAAGTGCATGAAAAGCAATAACAAGCTTGTAGTATGTTTTGAAGAAAACGTTATTCATTTTGGGAGTTCCAGCTTGTTGGTGTAACATTTTGAGTGAGTTTTGAACTTATAATAGGCTGAGATGTGTTGAAAATAAATACAGAAAATACTATAATTTCTGTATTTATTTTCAAGCCGAAGCTTATTTCTATGGATGCAGTGTCTTGTTTGTAACTTCGCTTGTATCTGGAGTGCTTGTGTCGCTGGCTTGTTCAAATTCGTATACAATTCACATATCTAGAACGTTAAAAGCTATCCAATGTGCCTTATCTTAGATTCATGTTCATAACAATTAAATCAAGCTCCTTTCATTTTTCATAACAATTAAATAATAGATTTGGATCGTGATTGTAAAATCAGTCAGGGTGCAATACCCAACGAATTACGTTGAAATTAATTAACAAAACAGGCTGTAGCTAAATCAGTGATGCCACACTCATAAAACATGTTTTACAGTGTTTTGACCCCTTTTTTTTTTTTTTTCAATTTCAAGATTATTTTAGAAATTTTGCTTTGTATTTTTTTTTATTTTTTTGATAGGTTATATATTGATTTTATGAATTTAAATTATTTTTATTTCAACTTTTAACATTATATTTACTAGAGGTGGGCTTCATAATTTTTTTTAAATAAATTTATCATAATCTCAATACCTAAGTCATAGGTTTAACGAATTAACCCTGGTTAACCCGAGTTATTTTTCTAGACTAATTTTTTTAATTGATTTTTTTCCCGATTTCATCATTTATTATTGAATTGGTTAGAAACTAGGCTCTTTTTTTTAATTTGTTTTATATGGGCTTATACTGATCTCATGACATGGGTTGTAGCTTTAGCAAGTTAACCTGAGTTAACTATGTTTATTTTATTTGGGTAATTTCTTATCGAATATTTTTAATTGGGCTTTATAGTTTTTTTTTTAGTTTTTTTAATAGGATCATCCTGATTTCATAAATCGGATCGTGGGTTAACCGAGTTAACCAGATTAGTATATACCTGATCTTGAAATGCCCAGGTTTAATATAAATTGCAAGAAGAACAAATTAGATATTTAATATTCATATTATTTATACCATTGTAGACAACATTATATCAATCAAACAAGAATTACTAAGTTACACAAAAAAAAAAAAATTTGATCATTTTGATTATGAATTATATGAAACTTGTAAAGGTTGTTTATTAGATAAGATGACCAAAACACCCTTTACTAAAAGAGTGAAAGAATTAATGAATTATTAGGTCTAATACATATATAAAACACCCTTTACTAAAAGAGTGAAAGATCTAATGAATTATTAGGTCTAACACACACACACACACACACACGTGTGTGTGTGTGTGTGTTAGACCTAATAATTCATTAGATCTTTCACTCTTATATATATATATATATATATATATATGGAACAATAATGATTCGTTCTATAAATAGATATACATGTTTCATCATTAATGACTGTATTCAATATGATCATGTGTATTTGATAAAACTTTGAATTATTTGAAAGCTTCAAAGAATCTAAAAATAAAATTCAAATTTAAATTGGAAAAGAGTATTAAGATACTTTGATTAGATTTAGATGATGAATATTTCAATTAAGATTATCAAAAAGAGAACATAATTCTCTCATAATGGACATCTTCTGGAACACCACAATATAATAAAGTTTCTTAAAGGAGAAATTGCACCCTAATTGATATGGTGTATTCCATGATGAGCTATACAAACCTTTCACTTTCTTTTAGGATTATACCTTGCAAACTACTACTTACCTAAAAAGTTCCACCAAAATCTATTAATATGAGTACATATAAGATATAGAATAATAGGAGACCAATCTTATTATATTTAAAGATTTGAGATATGACACTTATATAAAATGTCTTGTATTTGAAAAGCTATGAGTTAAGTCGGATAAATGTAATTTTATGGGATATTCAAAATAAATTATTGGATATTATTTATATTATCTCATTGAGCAAAAATATTAGTCTCAAAACATGTTATCTTTTTATAGAAGATTTTTCTTGAAAAGAGTAATGAAAGGAAAATATAACACGAAGAAGTTTAAAAACCATAAACTGACATCCAAATAGAACATGAACTTGAGGCAATAACATTGGATGCTCACCATAAAGCTCAAGAGACATAAGAGCTCCACAGATCTGGTAGGACATATCATACACTAATGAAATATAGACTTCTCATAAAAGCTGAAAAATAACGAGTTGCTCATACTTGATGAGTCTACAAATTACATGGAACCAATATCTGATATTGATTCTCAAAAATGACTTGAGACAATGAAATATAGAATGAATTCCATGTGCACCAACCAAATATGGACCTTGGTTGATCTACCTAAAGGGATCAGACTCATTAGATGGATGTAAGTGGGTCTTTAAAAGAAAAACTAACATGGATAACAATGCATAAATATATAAAGCTAGACTAGTTACCAAAAGTTACAAAGAAAGGCATATATGTTGACTTTGATGAAATCTTTTTGTCGGTAACTATGTTAAAATTTATAAGGATTTTGCTTGCTATAGTTGCATGCCATGATTATGAGATTTGTTAAATAGATGTTAAAATTGTATTCCTAAATGGAAATGTTCAAAAAGATATGTATGTGACACAACCTGAAAGTTTTGAATCTAAGAAATTTTTAAATAAAGTTTGTTAGCTATAAAAATCTATTTATGGATTTAAGCAAACTATAAAGAGTTGGGATATCCATTTTTTTATAAGATAATCAAACAATTTTATTTTATAAAAAAATATGAATGAGCCTTGTTTTTATAAAAAAAAGCTTAATGGGAGTAAAGCTATTTTTTTAATATTATATGTAGGCATCATATTATTAACAGGAAATGACATTTCTTTATTCTAGTTAGTAAAGATCTGGTTGTCCAAGAATTTTTCCATGAAGGATATGAGAGAAGCAACTTATGTATTAGAAATAAAAATCTATAGAGATAGATCTAAAAGGTTGCTTGTATTACTCCAATCCACATACCTGGACAAGATGCTAAAACAGTTTAGCATGAAATAATTCAAAAGAGAATACTTATCTATTTTGTATAGGATACGTCTCTCCAAGGATATGTTTTCTAAAACATAAATTAAAAGAGATATGATTCCATATACTTTGGATATAAGATTCATAATGTATGTAATGTTATATACAAGACCAGTTGTATCTTATGCTTTAAGCATAACAAATAAATACCAATCTAATCTAGGTGGAAAATCATTAAAAGATGGTTACAAATACTCTTAAGTATTTGAGAAGAACTAAGAATGTTTTTCTGGTGCATGGAGAAAATAAACTAGTAGTTTATGGTTATTTGACTACTAGTTTTTAATAAGATATTGAAAATAAAAATTCTAAGCTGGTTATATTTTAATATAAATAATGGTGCTGAGTTGGAAGAGTTCTAAATAAAAGACCAAATAGATTCTACAACTAAAGTTGAGTACACCTTTATGTTTAAGGGGGGAAAAGTTGTTTAGATCAAGAAGTTCACCATTGAACTAGGTATGGTTCCTAACATTATTGATCTAGTAGCCTTATACTTGATAACAATGGAGCCATTACACAGGCACATGAACCAAATTCTTATCGATGATCTAAAAATATACTTAGACAATTCTATTTTATTAGATAATCATATAAATGAAGATGTAAAGATAAAATAACTACCTACTGAAAAGAATCTTATAGATCCTTTTATTAAGCCATGGTCATAGTAAAAACATTATCATCAAGTAGAGTGATATGATATTTGATACATGAGTGATTGATTTTAGTGCATGTGGGAGATTGTTAGTATATATACTTTGTATCTAGTTGGTTAGTTACAGGTGAAAATGACTTTGTTTATGTAAATATATTTAATTTATTAAGTCTTACTTATTTATCTTTAATATTCATCGGATAGTTGATTAATGAATCTAATATTTGATTAACGAGTCTAGAGCATAGTTATTAACCCCGGCCCGGGGGTTGACCCGGCTTAGGGATCGGGTCCCGGGTTTCATGGGTCAACTCATGTCCACTCGGGTCGACCAGGATCAACCCGGAAAATTAAAAAAAATTAAAATTTTACTATTCATATTAAAAAATCCATGTAAATATAGGTTATAGATATTGTAAACAATGAAATTTAAAAGAATATTTTAAAAAAAAATTTTATCCCACATTAAAAAGATATTATGTTAAGCTTTTAAGTTGAAGTATTTAAACAAAATTTTTTTTATCCCACATTGAAAAAACATAACTTTTTTCTTGGGAACATAGAGTATATATACTAATAGATTTTAAATCCCACATTGAAAAAACATAACTTCTTTCATTGGAGCATAGAGTATATATATGAATTATGATAAAATCAATTCACTTTTCAATAATATTATTGAAACCGAACCAAACCAAACCAAGTGATCCAAGTGTTAAAAGAGTTGTACAAGCATTCTGATAAAGCAATTCATTTTTCAACAATGTTATTAAAACCAAACCAAATCATTAATGTGATTATAAATGAAGTGATTTGTCCATACAACTAGTTCGATTTGATGTCGAAGACTAAATATACAAAACATTCCATTAAATTGAATGAGAACTTATAAAACTTGGTTGGCTGAACAAGTTACGTCAACAATTCATTAAGATTTTTTTTTTTTGTAAAAAAGAGAAAATTGTAATTTGTTGGGCTTGAATTTTAAATCTTTACTTTTTTTTTAATTATGTAATTACCATTTCACTATTCTTTTTTCATTTTACATGTGTAATAAAAAATGCATTATAGTACAATGATGGTCGACAAATAAATCTATAAATTATTTGGATTGGATTAGTGTATGTTTGTTTTTTTATGTTGTTTTTGCTTTTAGTGATAAGACTATCACTAAAAATAAAAAATAAAATAGTAAAAATAAGAATTTATTATTTTTATTTATTGTAAAAATTTATATTTTATAGCAAACACAAAAACAAAAACAAACATAGCCACACATTCGATGGCCATGATTGAGGGCCTCCATGACAAGCTTAGACGTCATATTAAACTGAAAGACTAAACCATTGAATTATTAGCATCCATCCCACTCTTTTAAAATTTTGTCTCTCTTGTGTGAGCCTCCACACTCTTGAATATTGTTTTGTGCTTGTCAATGCCATGTCGTGTGAGAGAACCTATTTTTGTTTGGACCACAATGAAATGGCCATAACCAATAAGGTGAAATTAGGTGATATCGTCGTTATTTCTAAGTAATTAAGGTCGTAGGTGAAGCCGCGAAGGGACATTCTCCTCTCATATGTCTTAAATAATTTCCATGTTAATCAGTTGGTTATTGCTGTCGGTCCACCTCAACCTTGGAAAAACGTCTCTGGACTCTGGATAATTAAAATTTCCAAAGTCCTTGGATATTCTATAGATACCAGCCCATTTGACATCGGCTTTAATGCACCACCTGGGGCATTGAGCGTTCCTTTTTAAGCTTCTTGCCACACTGTTTTTGTTCCCTTTTTTCCTTTTTTTTTTTTGAGAAATTAGTTCCTCGTTAAATAGCTGGCGAAGTGCTGGAATATCATGTTTCCATCGATCACATATTTGACTACGAAAAAATGCTTGGTACTGTTTCAACGGTTTTAATTTCAGATCTGGTTTACTTTATTCCAAAATTCAATACGCGGATTATTTATTGCAAGTGTATCAAGCCCATCAGAGAATTTGAAGAATCCCAGCAGCATAAGTCGTCAGTATTAATAAAAACTGGTATCAATGGCATAAAAAATATGCCAGAATCTTGCAGGATGAACTAACCCTAATGGTTAAGGACGTTTATAGTCAAGTTATACGGTGTTAACTTCTGCCTGAGATTCATCCCATATACGGTGATATACGGTGTGATTTGCATGTTCCTGAGTTGGCTTACAAAGATCCCTCGGGGAAAGGAACAAGAAATTATAGCCCGCACCATTAGAATCTGAATTATGAACCATGAGAAATCTAACGATTTATTTGATTCTCTATTACAAAATATATTCTCCTGTCTTATGGGGGTTGGATGTTTGATTTGATTGGTTAATTAATTACTTGGTACTACGAACACAGCAATAAACCCACCAAAATTATTGTACTATTAAATTTTGAAACAAAGTTCAATTTCATTTCAAAAGAGGAGTTCCTCGAGTTACAACCATGTTTGAGATGCCTCCTTTTGCTATACAAAGTATGCCCACATTAGCCAAATCTGTACTAGAAGAAAGATTTACTTTAATTTGTCCTAGTAGCTACCTGCCTCCATGGATATATCTGATATTAAATCTTGCAGGTTAAAGCAAGCCTGGATTCTGCTGTTGAGCCCATGTATTTGATCCTATGCAGCATGGAAGAAGGACATGATGAGACACAATTAGCTGCCGCTGCCAGCCTCTAAAATGCTACGGAGTGAGGGTTGCCATGCTCTTGATCTGGCTATGGCAGCAGAGTTAGCTGATGTTGTTGCCCTTGGTCTGTTTCTTTCTTTTTTAACGGTCACCTGAGATGTACTGGAAAATTAGTTTTCATGCATCCAAAACAATTAAGAGACTGATGAAAACATCAAGCAAGACTAGAAGGTAAGTCCTTAATCATGAAGGATGTGTGTGAATCATTCTTAACAAAAAAATGGTTCTAGTTTCAACTAGTCATGTTAATCTGAAGAAATATGCAAAGGGAATTCACCTGGTTTTTATTCTCTTGTTCAGATCTTCTTGCTTTTGTATCCACTCCTGATCCCTGCTTCTCTTTCACCCTTTCAGGTTTCTCTTCTGATTCTGGATCGTTTTTCTTCAGCTTTGCTTGTTTCTTTGCCCATAACCCTTTCGTAACCTCTGGAAGAAAACAAAACCCCAAAAAGAAAATAAGACTACTTAATTTCAAAAACTGAGAGAGAGGGAGAGAGATCTTTCTTTCGAAAATGAAGCAAGCAAACTATATAGACTATAAATATGACAAACCTTGAGTGGTGATGAGTCTATAAACATGGCCAAGAACAAGAGTATCAGTAGGCCTGAGAAGCTTAATCCTCGTTACTCTCAGAGAATTATTGTTAGCGGTGCCGTTGTTGGGACATTCCCCATTGTTATTGGTTGGATCATACAAGGTGGTGGAGAGAAGAAGAGCAACGTAGTGACCAGGGTTCGTCTTCATGACCTCACTAGCACTCACAGGCCAATAAAAGTTTTCTATTTTTCCATTTGGATGTTGAATCACTAGAGTTGCAGCGTCAATGGCTTGACAATTCCCCATCTCTCTCTCTCAATCTCACCCTCAAAGAATGTGTCTTGAAGAAGAAAAGGAGGATAGATGAAGAGGGGCAACGAGGGGAGTGGAAATTTAAATAGTTGGCTTTATAGCACCCACCCACCAATTTTGAAGTGTTTTTTACCTGTCTATGCCTTGGTTTTTTCCTATTCTATGGTCCGTAATAGTTCTGGGGGCCACACCTAGTCGCAATGCGTTACATCAAGGTAACTAAGGTGTTGTTTGTGCGGTTAAAAAATATTTTTATAAAAATTAATTTAATTTGTTTTATATTTTTTATTGTATTATTACATTATATCAAAAATAAATTTTAAAAAATAAAAAAATATGTTATTTTAATATATTTTAAAATTAAAAATATTATGAAAAATAATTATCATCATAATATTAAAAAAATAAAAACTAGTATGCACTTTTTCTAGTAAAAAAAAAAAGAAGAAAGAGAAAAAAATAACTATTAGTGATAAACTGTTACCAACCTCCACCACGAGCCACACCAGGAGAAAGAAGACACATACATCACCCATGTGTTGACGCATATTGAACATATGCCAACAACTTTTCATAATAAAATATTAAAAATTTAATATCAAAATGCCCCTCTTAACCCTGTAAATTACAAATAAACTCATATGAAATGACAAAAACACCTCAAAATGCATACATTATTTTTTTTTTAATCTTTTTTACGTGCAAAGACTTTTTAATTATAGCCTAATAAGGGAAAAACCAAAAAAACTCTTGATGAACAACTCTAGTTTTTTTTATCTTAAGGACAAAGAAGTATTTTTATTGTTTTAATATTTGTGAAAATAAAAAAATAATATTGATCAACAATTCTAGTTTTTGTTGATTTTGAAGGTAAAAATATTTTTACTATTAAAAAAATAAAAATTACCTTAGATATTCTAGAACAATCTTTTAATGATCAATAGCCACCGGAAAAAATCAAATTACCTGGGCACACTTCTATCCAATAGCAAAATAAAAATTTTATTATAACAATTCATAGAAAAATATATCTAGAAAAACAACATATTATATATTTGTGTTAAATAATTAAGGGAGAAGTTGCTAGAGCCCCTAAATTAGAGGGGCATAATTTGATAGATTGTTCTCACACGGAATGACGTGGTGAGGCGTGATTGGTTTAGTAATGAAGAGACAAGGGAAGTTGGCCCAGAGGTGATTTTCAATCCCTAAAGACAAATACATCACATACTTTGGCCCCCTTCCAAACCAACAAATACAGCTAGTAAAAATAATAATTCGGGTTTAATAGTAGTTGTTTTTTTAAATACTATTTATTTAAAAATATATTAAAAAATTATTTTTAACATTAATATATTAAAAAAATAATACGAAAACATATTAAAAAATAATTTAAAATAAAAAACGTTTTTAAAATGCAAATTGATCGCTTCCTCCCTCAGCTTTATTTGTGGCTTTTTTCACTGTGCTGTGTGGAGGGTGAAGTTATGGATGGGTTGAAAATGGAGACATGGCCTGCAGATATGCCGTACCATGAGGATCCGTTTTGTCACACTTTTGAACAAACAAACCAGGTGTGACTTTGATGTGCACTGACCAAACGTCACTTGATTATCTTACAACATGTTTTCAGCCATGAAGTTAAGCTTTACCTAAGCTGTTCTTCGACCGTTACAAAAGTATTAGTGGACTTGTGTCTTTTTGTCAACATAAAACTGATCAATCCCTCGCACCTTTCTTGTCTTCTTTCTTTTAATCGCAATCCTCCACCCCTTTCTTTGCCACGTGAGCTACACTGCTGCTAATAATGCCTCACAGCCAATTCGGAATCAAGATCAACTCGCTCATGAAATTAAATTTAATTCATAATTTTTAATTTTTTTTGTTTATAAACAAATTCCTTTTTTGCAAGAACAACTGTAGGTTGTATAATGAAGAATGATCATGGACAGCTTTCCTGCTTCTTTTTTGTGTGTGTGGAAGATTTAGGCCACAAATTGTAAATTACGAGCTTAATTTCGTTAATCTCATTTTAAAACTTGAACACGTCCTTTGTGAGAGCGTGACGGAGGAAAAAAGAAGGCAGAAAAGCAACCGAGGCGGCTGAGGAAAGATCCACGGTGGCCACCGGACCGGACCCAAGAGCAAGTGCAATCAATAGGCGTGAAATTTTGTGAACGAGCAGAAGAAGCGTGAAGGAACTTCACATTCACTCGTGTGCAGACTGCGGGTCCCTCTTGCCACGTAAAGAGAGAGTCCCTTTATCTCCCCTCCACTGCTCGACACGCAATGAGTGCGTGTCGCCTGTGCCAAATTCCGGCCAGTCTCGTCATCATCTCGTCTCGTCTGGTTCTTTAAGCAGGAGAGAGAGAGAGAAAAGGGGTGGGTGTCTCTGTGTATAGCCCATAAAAGGTGAAAGATCGAGAGGATATGGCCATCTCTGTTAAAGCAATTGGCTGCTTGCTCCTTTCTAAGTTGGCAAAGAAAGAAACATCTTTCTACTTTGTTTACGTTTTCTTTTTGGTATCCTATGGATTGGTAAAGGTAAAGGGTTTTCAGTTTGCTGATGCCCATAAAAAAAAAAAGCTGAAGTAAAAAGCCAATCACAGAAGGAATCTTTGCATGACCTGTACCTCATCTTGGAAGCCCACCACAGAGAAAAAAGCAACTGAAAATAATAATTTATCAGTGCTTTGAAATAGGGTAATTAAATTGTTTTTTATTTAAAAATATATTAAAATTATTTTTTAGAAAAAAATTTAGTTATATATACTTAGGTTTTTTTCTTGTTCAATAATTTCTTTTTGTTTTCAAATACTATTCACCAATAAAATATTTCTTTGAAAATGTATAATATAGTAATTACAATATTGAAAACTTTAGTTTTTATAAATTTCTTATTTTTATTTGAATTATTTTTCAATTTTAATAGAATTTGATTATGTCAAAATGAAGATATTCCATAATTATATTAGTAATAATTAATGGTTGATGAATTTGTTAATATAACAATATATTAATATTATTAATATATTAGAGTAACATATAATATGTTGTTCTATCATTTTGTAATAATATTGCATATGTTATTTTATTACAATATAGCATGCATCTTATTATTTTATATAATAATTATACGTATTATATAGACAATATAAATGTTATTATAAATAAGAAGGGGAAAGAAAGTTGATTTCAGTTTAAATCAAATATGTAAAAATATTTAAACTTATTTTTCATAGCATAGAAAAATATAAAATATAATTTATTATCTATTTGACTCCCTTCGCCGCAAATCGGATATTGTTTTTTTTCAATACAATAGCATTTTTCTACATATTTTTTAACATAAAAAAATCTCAATTGCAAGTAAAAAAGTTTATGTATATGTTTAATTAAATAAATTGAAAACAATTTATGCAACTCGCAAAAAATTATAAAATCTAATTCATAACCAATCGAAGTTAATCAACCAAACTCGTGATTTGAGTCATTGACTTGAACAAGTTTTATTCAATAATTATTTTTTATCTTAAACAGACACCTATAAAATTAAGAACCAGCCAAATATCAGGTCAATTTGATAAAAATACCAAATCAAAATAAATTACGTTGCCCAATTAATAATCAACAAAATATTAAACGATGAAATTAAAAAAAAATAAGTAAGAAGAAAAGATATCCAATTGTGATGGGTAAATTTAGGGAAACAAAAGGAAAAAAGCCCAAGCACTCGATCCTAGTTGGCCTAGAGCACATGAGCCTCAAGAAAAAAGCTCATGTTCTTGGGTCTAGAGTAGCCATGCGTTCGGATTTTATTATTATTATTTTAATTTTTTTAAGTGGTGGACGACAGTTCATCCACCCCCTTAAAATTTTAAATAAAAAATAGCGGGCGATGCGTTCCTGCCTTAGCCAAATTTCGATGACCTTTGGTTACTGCAATATCGGGTTGCGATGTTCTAAACTAAAAGCAACTCATTTTCAACCACATTTCAATCCAAAAAACATCCTAAACAACGTGTAAAATATTTACATGGCCTCAAACAACCCAAAAAAATAACTCAAAAACTCACAATCAGCTCAAAACCAAAATTGCTTGCAAGCTCAGATCTACCATACAAGGCAAGTTCAAGGGGGAAACACCTAGGATAAACTCTTCCCATCAAAAGAAATCTATTGACGTCAAAATCACTTTTTTTTTGCGGTCTCAATTGGTGTAAACGACAGCTCTCTCTTTCTACCACCGCAATGCAGCTACTTCCTCTCTTCTTTCTCAAACGAGGGACCAAAAATTAAAGAAAATGAATTTTAGGACTAAAATTGACTTAGTTCTTAATTTTAACAAATTCAAGGGATCAAATAATTATAATTGGGAAAGTGTGGGGACTAAAATGAACATTTGGCCCAAACTTATCTTAAGCCACCCATTCCCTTCGTGTTTTTCACTTTGATCCCTTGTCTTTAATCTTATTATTCCTTACTAAATTAACCTAAACTGGCCTCCAATATAGAAATTTAAGGGTGAAATTAAAAAAAAATTAAAACAAAAAAAATCACTGTGAAATCCACTCTGAATTGTGAGAGTGGCTATAGTGCGTGGGAAAATAGTATTTCCCCATGCCTTTTAGAGTATTCATAATTTTCCAAAATAATTCATTCAGGTAAATAATTTTATTGTACTCTACTTAATATTTCATATTTATATATGAAATCCATCATAGGCTAATTGTGAAAAATCCAGACAAACCAAATAATTGGCGATATTCTACGAGTAATTGAACCAAATACAGACACATTTAGATTTTTTAAACTTTTTAAAAGATTTTATAAAACCATTATGAAATGTAAGTAGTGCATGATTTAATCTTTCATCGGTGATCTGTAATTTTCTAGCGTGTTTTTTTTTTTTCCAAGAAAAAAATAAGCTATTTGAAACTTATTGCTGCACTCTTCTTTTTCTTATTCTTTTAGTTGCCTCCCCTCCTCTTTATACGCATGGCTTTGCCTAGGAAAAATAATAACCCATTGATAGTGACCATCCTACTTTTAGAGTTCATAATGTGAATCTAACTATAAGCTTAATGTTATCTTACTTTTTACAGTGGTGCTTGCAAACTATCCGTAGATTTGGAATTGAGTAGCGCATGATTTAACCTTCATGTATGGAATTAAAGCCACTGTACTTCTATTTATACACAATGATAAGTAAATCCCCATTTTTTCTACTTACTTCAACAATATCATTGTTTAGAGAGGGGTGCATGATGAGGTTCCACGCCTGGTTCCTGGAATTGGGAACAAACAATGGATCATGCTGATCAAATGGTGGGAGCTCACTGGCCTGAGAGATTTTCTGTCGTGAAAAAAATAATCTGATGACTGACAAAGTCATCAGGCCACTCCTTTTCCAATCTCATTACCACCAAGATCTTAGTAATTATATTAAGCGGCGGGCATATAATTATTTATCACAAAGAATAGTGATATAAATCTGGTTTTTGCTGACTGCTACTTGCCTCTTTTCACTTCCTAACTTTCAGTCTGTTGCACTTCCCGTTCTTCTTCTTCAAATTTTAATTTTTGTTTTTTAATTCACTGAAAAGTATATTTTCAGATTAGTTTATACATCAATCAAGTATTTCTCAACAATTCAAAGACAATTCTCCATGCACTAAATTATATTTAATTCATATCTTCGAACACTAGCTACGGTAATTAATTAATGCCCCAGATTAATCTTCGAACCTGTAATTGTAGATCAGTAATGATTGTGTATGGAGCATGTGATCTAGCTAGGCAGAGCAAACTTTACATAAAAAAAAAAAACTATATACTAAGGTCCAGCATCTACCTCGGAAGTGGAGTTCATTAATTAGTATATACCATATGGAAAGAGAAGCACAGTGGATCCTCTTGGCTCTTGTCCATGCCTACTTTCTCTCCGCAGATCTTTCATCCTCATAATTTATTACTTTGCCTACCATATTATAAGTCAGAGAGTGCACAAGAGTAAGCCTTCATCATGGATTTGAGATTAAAGAAAAATTGCCGTGTGTGGTGGATGGCATATTCATGTGAGGGAGATGCATACTTTACCAACGAAATCCTCTGCAAGATTTTACAAACATGAAAACCCTAATGATGAGCTTAGTTTTCTGGTTATGCACACCACAAATATGGTTCCAATTTCCACTAATATAACACCTTATTTGGCTGCCCAGATCGTACATATAAACCAATTCTTTATGTGAAAATGGAGGTAGCCATGTGAGAAATTAGGTATCATGCTTCTAATTCTAGCTATTTAGTTCAAAAACATGAAGGGTACAGAAGCAAGTACTTGAAACATTCCATGGAGGGAGTCTTATCAGATTTTCACACATTAAGAAAATACATCAGATACTGTCAATCGATGTGTTTTTTTTTATTGCATTTGTCTTTTAAGATTACATATAGCTGAAGACAGAATTGTGTGTGGAATCGATTTTTAAAAAAGAGGTAAAATAATATAATTTAATACTCAATTATTTGATTTTTTTTAATAAGAGAATAAGAGGAGGAGAAGTACTCCTTCGTAGAACTGAGCAGAAAGAGCATTAAATATTAGAGCATCAAATATCTAAGACTTCTGGTTTTAACGAATCTGTCAAGCCTCGTATATAATATGGAAAACGCCTGCTTTTTCCACCATTTTTTATGCTTTGATTCTGCGAGTAAGCATTGAAATCCTCCTGTTTAAGAATTGAAATAGTAAAGAAACAAGGGATGTCTGTTCCTGGAGGTCCCTGCTGTCAATGCCTTGGCATTTATGATACATTCAAATTAGGCCTCGCTTGACTCCCACCCCACCAAACAACACACGGAGTGTTTTTAGGGTTCATGTTAGTGGATGGTTTTTGTTTCTTTCAAGTTTCAAGCACTCAACTACGATATCATGACACAAAACCAAGAAGTAAGGCTAGTTGCCATTTGTATTTCTGTGTTTGGTAAACGAAGAAAATTAAAAATCAAGAGAATGCTCTTTCCCCGTCCAACTTGAGCTGCAATTATGTAGTAGTATACATGCATGCCATGGACGACAATAATCTTCTTGCTAAGATCTTGTTATACATGGTTGTTTGCAAAGAAGATCCATGTATCAAGTGGGGCTGATCACAGATCTAAAACTAATCCAAAAGTTAGAGGCGTAGCTAGGGTGAATGTGATGGAGATTTGTTTTTCCAAGAATTCCCTGAGTGTGCTGTTTAACTGTAAAGTGACAGTAAGATCCTGTAATCATCATCTACTTCTTGTGGCCATTATTACCAAGAAAAGCATCTGCTTTTTCAAGAATTAACACCAGCTTTAATGCAACTAACCTTGACCTTTTCTCGCCCTACTTTTTGCAGCATCTTGGAAGATATAATAATAATAATAATAATAATAATAATAATAATAATATATGCAGTATCCACAACAACAAACTTGTTGCCCCTCGTAATCTGAGTTTTTTATATAAAACATTTAGCTTAAATTTCACAACTATATAAAAACTTATTCATGGAAATAACATATTTCATTTACACGTGCAAATCTCGCATGCGTGACAGGAGCATTTTTCCAGCATTTCAACTCCCAGGCAAAAAAAAAAACTCAAAAAGTTATATTCAACATAAATCACATGTAATTCAATTCCATTTTAACTCAATTCATAATTAAACGCACTCAATTAATTTTATATATTAATAAAATCAATTCTCATAATATTCAAATACATCATTTAACTGCGCTAACGGAACCATGAACATTTCGCCGTCCATAAAAATGGCTTATCCTCTGCTAATATCATTTCTAGATGCTCAATCATTCCAAATTCATCAAGTGTAGAACAATAAATGCCTACTGGTGACATATTAGCGAAGTGAATCTAAGAACCATGTTCAATTACTATTTCATCTCTTCTTGAAAAAACTAAAGCATAGCACAATTACCATGCTGAACTAAAGCATATACAGCACAACAACAAAAAAACTTTATTATTCTCGTCATAAGCAACTTTAATCAATAATTTTATCTTTTACTTTCTATACAAGTGAGTTTTGTCAATGCTTACCAGTACACAACAATACATAAACCCCTCAACTGAAGCTCCAAATACCCATAATACCCTTTTAAAGATTACTCTATTGCCATCAATTATTTTTTAATCCCATTTGATAACCATACCTAGATTTGATTTTTGAGAGCTAATAGAATTCTATACAGCATTTGAAAGAGCTCCTCATGTGAACCAATCAATAGCTCCAATACTTTTTGTTTAGCTATTCACATATTGTGACATGAGACATCATACTCAATATCCCCATGTATACTAGCTTGAATGGTCACAATGTTAATACTTATTTTGGCTTTAATAATAGTCAACATCATATTAGCAATAAAATCTAAGTCAATTTGACGGTGGTATTTCATAACCATTGTGTTAAGATATACGTGTTGCCCTTTTAATTTTTAGATCTCAAATTAATCACAATTATTATGATACCCTCATTTAAACACCATTAACATGTTGGTTCATATATACATTATAATTGTACATAAGTTGTGGTTGAACATTGTACCTTGTATTGTAATCATGAATTCTTTATATACCACAACTTAATTGTAGTAATTAATTCATACTTGTTTCGAAATGTTTTGTCCAACCTCCAATTTAGTAGTTAAGCCTAAAATTCTATACGACTTAAAATCCAATCATTACATATAATTTGACCAAGCCCACTAAAATCCTCACATTTAGGAATAAGTCACATGAATTGGCTTATTAGCTTAGCTAATTTGTCTTCCTCAACTGTGTTGTCAACATAGCGATTAGCTTCCTTATAAGTTGGTTCAAAGTCATCATAATAATATAGAGAATTTATCATACCCAATCGAGCTTTCATATCCATAATTCCTCGTGCTTATAATTGGTTCATTATATCACCACCTATCCTATATGGACCAGCTGCATGTGATGCTTGTGTGGTCATTTGAAGTGTAGCTTGGGACCCAAATGAACTCCATGCTAAAGGAGTTTTCTCGTTTAGGTATATTATCCAAGTAAAGCTCTAAAATTTGCAACCTACATTTGATGGTCAACCCAACCACTTCCATCACTAGCAATAGACACACTAACATAATGATTTAGACATACCTCAACCTACATCCTCCAAGTAATGTCAACTTTAATTTTAGAAAAATTTCACCCAATGCCTCAATATATTAAATATTTAAGTTTGGCAAGCGACATATCTAATTTAGCAGTTAAACATGTACTTTCTCTATTGTAAGTGATACTATTATCATTATTGATAATAGTACCACCATAATAACATAATAATCTCATACTAGCGTAATGTTTGGTTATTGTCTTGGGACATATGTAACAGAGATAGTAGAGACAAAAATGTGTTTAGTTAAAGAGACAAAAACATAGACATAAAAGTAAATTTGTTACCAGGACAATTTTAGAGTGAATTTAAGCATGTTCAAAACAGGAGGTACAAAGAGAATATCTCCAAAGACAATATGTTTTATTTTTTTATTCCTAAAATATCATTGTAAAAAACTCTCAATTCCAAAATCGTTCAACTAAGAGATATAAGAACAAAAATGGTTATTATCATAGTTTTAAAATCCAACTCAGGGTTCAACCAGAGGTAAAGCCTGGGTCACGAGTCGGGTTGGCTCGAGTCAGCGTAAGAATTAAAATAATTATTATTATAGTCTTAAAACTTAATTTAGGGGTCAATTTGGTGCAAAACTCGAGTCACGAGTGGGGTTGATAATTGGCCTGGTCAACATAAGGACAAAAATGGTTATTATCATAGTTTTAAAACCTGATCGTGAGTCAACCCGAGGTAAAGCCCAAGTCATGGATTGAAAAGTCAACCTGGGTTGACTTGAGTCATTGTAAGGATAAAAGTTTTTATTATCATAAATTCATAGTTTTAAAACCCAAATCGATGGATCAAGGTAAGGCCAGGTCATGGGTCGAGAGGGTCAACTCTAGTTGACCCGAGTCAACATATGGATAAAAGTAGATATTATCATAGTTTTAAAATCTGACTCAGGATTTGACTTGAGACAAGGTTCAAGTCACAGATCGGGAGGGTCAACTCGATTGACCCAAAAAAATTTAATAATCAAAGCAACCTTATTTTGACAAAAAATAATCAAAAAAAATCGACGAGTTTTTTATCCATGTTATATCCCAGGTCAACCCGGGTTTTTGATCAGATCAAGTAAAGTCAATCATTTCTCTATTTTTTTTTAAGTCAGACCAATCCAAGCCTCGAGTCGGCCTAGTTGCTTGTCAACCCACCAAGCTCGTTTTAATTATTTTTGTCTTAAATACCAATATCAAACATAATTTTATACATGTCTTCTCTTCTATCTCCTCTGTCAACGTAATCGAACTTGGGCTGCTGTCATCAAATAAATATGGAAGATTCCAATTTCTGTCAAAGATGGAATTGTCTTAGCTACTTGACCTCTCTCTCATTTGATAAGAGATGTTTTATGTGAACGAGTCAGCAGCTAAACACAGGCACGAAGGAAATGGCACAAGATTTGACTAATAAGCAGTCGTTTGGACAACGGAGGGAATAGAAAACAGAAACAGCCAGTAGTGTCATGGTAAATCTCTCTTTCATATTTTGCATTTTAAGAGTGAACAAATTGTGTTTTACCTCGTGAAAATTACTTTAGAACAAAATTTAATTTTTTTCAGCTAGCGGCCAAGTCTTTTGTAGCTGATCATGGTAATTCCTTGTCCCTCTTCTTGTCTTAGTTTAGTTCCAGCACACCAGCCTAAATGCATGACACGAACCCAGAGAGGAAGAAATAAAAGTCATAGCCCTAACTGGATCGTCCTAGTCGTCTCTGTGATTCGATCCAGTTAACTCCACCACATGAAATCAACAATCAATCCTCTGATGAAACATGTGGAAATCTAGGAAACAGCAAATTTCCATGGCAATGTTACAGTTAGGTACATGCAATCAGTGTGCTAGTGTCTACAAAAAGCAACTACAGAACAGAATGAAAAGGGAACTAGAGGCAACAAAACTGCTTCATTGCTACTTCAAGTCCTCGTCAACGGTCGGATTTTTACACGGAAAACAAATTCAATTGAATGTTTTCAAGTCATTCTATGAAAGGAGAGACTATCTTATACAGCTATATAGCGTGCGATAAGATTCACGAGGGCGCATTGAGCATTGCAATTTTTTATCCCACAAGTAGCTATCGAGAACTAATATACTGGATTAAGAACAGCTCATAACTATTGCTGATTAAATTACACAGATGGGAAATATTTGTTTAGATTAAAGGGCAGGGAATAGAACTCTTCACTCCTTGTATCACCCTTGTATGATCGGAATTTGTCCCACCAGTGCTTACCCCTGTCTTTCCTGATTGAACTATCTTTTCTATGCAGTGTGTTGTCCAGGAAATAAGCCAAGCAGCCCGCAACAAATGCTTCTGATGCAAAAGGAACGTTTACAATATCGTTGAACTGCCAAAGAAGAAAAAAAAACCAAGATGTTTATCAGCCACTGGCATAGGTTTTATATAAGCAAGACAGATCAGGGTTGAAAATTTTCATGCATACCCATCTTCCACCAGTGTGAACGGGACCATAGCCCTTAATTGCAGTGTACTCATTAAAGTACTGTGGCACGGATAAGCCCATGAAAATAGAGAAGCCTAATATGAACTTTGTTCGGAAGCTGTTGAGATTACAGAACTGAAGAAAGCTAAGACCAGCAGCACCTGGAAATCCATGGTGAAAAGGACAAATCATTAAACAAAACCAATCACAATATATCAGAGAGATTCACAGCTGTTTGTGAACCAAAATATCATGATATACATACCCACGTAAGCAAAGAAAAGGCAATATAAACTGGCAAAAATGGGTCCTGGAATTGAAGCAAAGATTGCCCCAAATTTTCCTGCACAACAACGCAAAGTTGACCGATAGAAGTTAACATTATACCAACAACAAAGATGAATCATGCATCAATATGAAAGCATTGAACAAACTCATATTGACTTACCAAGAATGGAGAAGAAAATCATGAATCCTGCAGATATCTGGACAACCCTTCGGCTGCCAACTCGTGTTAAGGCCAAGAGACCAGCATTCTCTCTGTACACAGTAAAGCTCGAGTCAATTTTGAAGTTACTGCATCTGAATGTATAAAAGCTCATGCACTGGAAAGGCTTTCCTAGTGAGTCTTACACAGATACTGAAGATCCGGTTGCAGTTCCAAACAGCCCAGAAAGCAAAATAGCAATTCCCTAAAGCAGAAATAAAATGTTAACAATGTAAGACACTCAATATTCATCTGGATCATCATTGTTCTTTATACATGGAATACATAGCCACCACCGGAATATCTACAAGTTCTATATATTAACATCCTTATCTTGCTCTTATTCAGGATGGATTTCATGTAAGGGTAAAGGAGTAGAAAATTACCCTAGGGACTTTCACTTCCTATAATTGGGTTTGGTAGAGTAGGGAGGGGTAAAAGCTTTTCATAGGGGGCAGTCGTCTCTTATATTTTAACTCTCTAAGTTAGCGCTCACACTTTGCATTGGAGACCAACCAATAAATATTTCTTTCAAATAATTATAGTTTAAATTTTGATTTGATTTGATTCTTATTGGGCCAGCTGACACTCATAATTTTTTAAGACTCCTATAAACAATCATAGAAGTTCACTACCTGACACTTTGTTTCACCCTTAAAAACTTAACATGTTAACATTTTGCCCCCCATTTTTTTCCATGCTCTACACAACAAAACTTTAGAATAGTGCACGCGTACATGACTGCACATAACAGTGGCTAGGAATAACATTTCTCAAACAAATCTTGGACATGAAGCAAATCACTTAATAGCTTTGTCTTGCCCGTGACAAAAGGAATTATTGATGCATGCCACAACAAAGTATGAAAATTAAGACAAGTATTTACACAATATCATAAACACAAAAACAACCTTTCAGAACTAAGAAACTTAAATTTTCAGTTTCAATTACAAAGAAGCCAATATCTTTTTATTACCTGCCAGCCAACACCACGGCTAAGAACGGAAGGTGGCATATGAGTTGCACTTGCATACCTTGACACAGCAATAAATGCACCAGTGGACTGCTTATTCAAGGACAGTAATTCAGTGAACTTCCAAGATTAATTTAGATAACAGTTGCATCAAGCAACCCATATAATCCACACAATAAATATTTAAACTCCACCACATACACAAAAAAGAAAAACCAGAAAATAACAAAACCATTGAAAAAACAATGTTGAAATTGTGGAAACTGTGCATTTCACAGAGAAGTTTTATTTACATAAACGGCATTAATTGTCAGCTCATCCACATTACAGCAATCATGTGATTTAATATTGTACGGTACCACTAGTATGGCCGTATGGGATAGGTAGGAAAATGACTTGACAGTTGAAATAGAATATCTATGAAGAGAAAAATAATACCAGCAAATTGACAATAGTTATGATGATGTTGCACGATGCACTTTGATTCTTAGTTTAAAGCAATGGCAAATGGTAAGCATGAGGGAGAAGTAAAAATACAAATGGAAGAATGCAAACCTCTACAAGAGCAACAAAGGAAGCCATCATCATGGCAAAAGCTTCACCAGCATCAAATGTAGGTGCTCCCCATTGAAAGGGGTATGGAATTCTTATCCTGAAAAACCCATAATTCCAATAAGGAATGGTTGATGTCATCTCACGATACTAAGACATGATTAAAAAACAATATTATACTACATTAAAGCAAACTCTTAGTTCACAGATACCAATTAGAACCCAAATTAGTTGTCTGATCGAATGAAATGTGGAAAGAATGAATGCAGTCAAGGAAAAAACTTGACATTTTTATTCTAGTCAGAATCAGATAATTGCATCACAAGCTCTTCCCAATTGGACAATGACAACCAATGCAAATGAATATCTAAGCAGGTCCCCAATGATGGGCCATCTAACTCATCTTTCAAAATCAGCTTGTCCATGTGTAGACATGGTAACCAAGCACATTAATAGAGGAAATGAATGAAAAGAGTAATCAATTTACACTTTTATTTTCCACTAGATAAAATGAATCGGTAAAAAACAGTCTTCAACATCTTTATTCACCGGTTTTACTCTTTATGCAGTAAAATACCTCAATTATCAAACCAACAAGGATTTACAAGTAATAGCTAAGACCATTGTGATGAGAGATTACCAGATCATCATAAGGCATGACTATTGCATTGACATTTTAAAGTTTAAACTAGAAAGAGGAAAGAATGACAAGTAAAGATCCACTGTGTAACACCACTGGGTGTGGTCCAATGGTGCAGGATGTGGTAGATTTCCTGGGTTGCTAAAATTTGAGTAGTTCCCTTGTAAACCAAAAAAAACAAAAAATATCCACTATATAAAGGATAAGCCAAGAAGTAAAAGCTAAGTCATGCAGCTGCTTTAAGATGCAATGACTAACCATGGTGCAGCATCTATAAGTCCAGCACGATCAGTACGGCAAATTGCTTGTGTCCTTGGCGCTGCATCATTATAAGCACCACCCACTGTGAGCAGATGAGCATAAATCCACACAATCACCACAGCGAATATGACAGCAAAACGGTCAAAGATATGTTTTCCTGACTTTATCACATGAGGCATGTACTGCAAACAACCAATGACAATTAATTATCTCATCCTAACAACAACTATTACTAATAGAGTAATAATATGCACAAAAGCAAGAGATGACAGAACACGGCATGATCAAAATAGCAACAAAGAATGCATCCAGAACACATCAACATAAATACCTGTGAAACAAATACTAAGATGATAAGCTCTGGCAAGCCAATCTCCACGCATTTGGCAACCTAAACATTTCAGTGTAAAACTTAATACCCAACTGGTAACAATATCTTTATACATAATAAGCATGTGCATGAAAATGTAGCAAAAGGGGAGCTTACGCCAGGAAAACCAAGCTCATACAGCCCAAAACCAACGAGAGCTACCAAAGGAACAGCTGAAAGTGGACTTAAAAACCTGCAAAAAAAAAAAAAAACTTTTATGCAGAGTTTACCCAAGCGAACATCGAATATGGCAGAAAGATGTAACAGGGCTACGTGATAAGCCAGGGTTCCTTGATTCATAAATTCAGTTGACTCACAATACATAGATGATGACTTCTATATCTTAACCAATAATTATATCTGCTTGTCATCAAATGCAATTGATAACAGGGTGCAAGCACTGCCAAAATATAAGCATCAGTTCAGGTTCCGAACTAACCTCGTGACATTACGCCAAAGTCCACTGAAACCTAGAACAATCTGAAGAGTAGAAGCAACAATGAGAGCACCTTGTATTGCACGCATAATCCTCTTAAACTTCTGTATAGGCATCAAAAGTCCTCATCAAGTTACTAATGGGATATTCATCAGTAAGGCTAAAGTGGTGAGAGGGAGCAGGTAAATGGATATGATATACCCCTGCCCACTCTGTTTCTCACATGAATGACTGAAATACAGTGTAACAAAAGGTTTCATGGGAACTAACACTAGCTCCTCTATATCATTAATAGACAGGTGTCACTTGACATTCCAAACCAAGACAACCTTATATAACAGAAAATAGATAAGAAATAAAACCTCAACAGGATCTATTTCGTCGCTAAATCGACCAGAAAGGATAATTGAAATTGTAGTTGGGACAAAGGTGTAAGAGCCTCCAATAACAGCAGGCAAACGAGTGCCAAACAAACTCTGGAGCAATGTGTTCAAACCAGCAACAAAGAGAAGTGTCTGGATCACATCGGCCTTCTCTTTCTACAAAAACAACAGTTGCCACGTAAGTCGTAAGATTCAAGATCACCATAGTTAGTTAAGATAGACAAGAATTATCAGTATAATGTTATTTTTCCCTTGGTCTTACATTTCCACCTCCCATTTGAGGAACGAGAGCAGAAGGAATGAGAACAGTAGTTCCAAGCATCACAAGGTAATGTTGGAAACCAAGTAGGATAGCTTCCGCTGCAGCGCACGATTTTGAAATAATCAAATGCAAGCAAACCCTTATGAATAATGCATGAAAATAATCGAAAACCGAATTACTTTATCCAATTTCAAACATTGTTACAACCAAAAAAAATAAATCTGAAGGGAAAAAAATGAACAGAACAGAACAGAACAGAACAGATCCTCTTAGCTCGACAGATTTCCTTATAATGGAAATCGCAAAAAAAAAAATCAACAGATAATAAACATTAAAACAGCCCAAGAAACTAAAAACAATGTAATTAAATACAAAAGTAGTTTTTGTTTAAAAGGTGGTTAGTGTACCAGAATCTTGAATGAAAAAGGATTTAGGTTTATATGAACATAAACAGCATTTAGCCTTTTGAAAAGAGAGTATATACCATAAAGATAAAGATAGAAAGAAAGCTCAAAAAAGCTACTTTCAACCAAAACAAGATTCAGAGATAACAAATTATACTTTAAAAAAAAAATAGATTCATTGACAGGATTCTAAAAAGAAAGAGAATGCTCACGCCACGGTGGTGGACTAGTAATGCAATAAGAAATGCCAGGAAGCTGCTCCTTTGGTGGATGTGCTTGTGGCTCCTCAGCCTTTCCTCCTCCAGCCATCACTCCTTTGTTTCCTTCTTTCTCTTTAAAAAGAAAGAAAAACTGCAACAAAAGATAAGTGAGAAAGTAGATGAAGAACCCAGATCCCAAATCTCACAGAGAAGCAAAAACAGTATTCAACTCAACAATGCGAGCAGCGGCAAGAAGCAGTGATGAGTGACTCAACTCTTACTAGTTACTTACTACCCACCAAGTATATAATAAGAAAAGAAAAAAAAAAGATGACAAAGGTGAAGAAGAAAAGTGCCTTTTTCAACAATGGCTATTCCCCTGTCTTTGAAAGCAAAAATCAAGAATCTAAAGCAAAATTACTAATCACGTACCCCACACCCTTCCACAGGAAAAAAAAGGTGTTCTTCTCTTTAAAAGATGAAAGGGAGAAAAAAACCCGTACGCTTTTTTTTATTTGATTATAAAGTAGAAAGTAATATCCATCAAAAACAGGGTGGATGGTGTGAAACAGCAGAGTGTAAATAACATGACATTACTACAAGCTCTCTCTCTCTCTCTCTCTCTCTCTCTCTCTACAATTAGCTAAAGCTTCTCTGTTCTCTCTCTCTTATCATTTATTTATTTATAGAAGCCGAAGGAGCTACTCTCTAGCCAATTAACTTTATTTAATGCTGCATTATTCATTCATCACTTGCTAACATGTTTTTAAAATAAGTAATACGAGTTAATTCTGTGAAATCTTCACCACCTGACTGGTCAATTTAAAAATTCAGTCAATTTAATTAAAAATTAATTTAATTTAAAATAATATTATTTAAATTAATTCTAACCCGATCAACCATTGATATGGGTCAGCTTTTTAATGTTCGTGACTATATATATATATATTATTAGTGTTTATTTAGTAATGTGATGCAAAATATTTTTATAAAAATATTTTTTAATTTAAAATATATTAAAATAATATTTTAATTTTAATTTTTTATATAAATATATTAAAATCATTAAAAAAACTTATCAAGAAAAACAATTCAAAAAGACACCTTAAAAAACCAAAAACAAAGTCATCCATGCTTGTTATGTGACTCTTAATAGTAATTTTTTTTGGGTTGCAATTCTTAATAGTAATTGACTCCAGATATAATGTATTTAAAAATATAGTTGTAATTATTTTTTAAAGTTTTTTTACTTAAAAATATATTAAAATAATATTTTTTTATTTTAAAAAAATTATTTTTAACATCAGTGCATCAAAATAATCTAAAAATACTAAAAATATATTATTTTAAAATAAAAAAATATAAACTAAATTTAAATTTTTTAAAAAATGCTTGTAAAATATAAAAGCAAATAGCATGTTTTTGATAGGTGACACACGTTGTTTTTGATAGGTGACACACGTTGTTGTCGTGTAAAGACGAGAATGGCCTCTAAAAGTTAGAGCACTATGGGTGCTGTCTAGGTGTCCACCACCTAACGTGGAATTATTGGAGGAGGCTGGGGACAATTTGGACAATACGGTAAATAAAAGTCATGGAAACTGTAATATTCCATTAACAGCACTTCAATGATCAGTAGATGGAGAATACATGAATTGTCAGGCCTTGCCTACAGTATAAGAGAGATGTCTGAACGAGTAAATGAGAGGTATTGGAGAGAACTAGTTGTGTTGCGATACGAGGTTGGATCAGAAAATGGTGCACCCGTAAATGATGATAATTTGACGGTGGAGGCCATGGATGATGAGACTGATATTTTGGCAGCAAGCATGTTGGTTTTGTGAAGAAGGTCAGTAATTTAACGGTGCTGATATAGAATGATGTCATGAGAGGAGGGAGACGCCTCAATGCCCAATAAGAAACTTAACTACCAAGGTCCTTAGAAGCAAATCCTGTATGAAGCTGGTGGATAAGATTGTGAATATCCTCATTATGTAGGCCAGTGACTAGAATACCATCCATATAGATCAAGACAAAAGAGAATTATGTAAGCGAATTTAAGAATGAGAAGAAAGGAATCATTCTTTGAGCCGATAAAGTTAAAGGGAGAGAATTAGTCTGGGGCTTGATCCAAGAAACCATGCACATGGAGCTTGTTTGATGCCTTGCGTAAGAGAAAAATATGATCAGGAAATTGATGGTGAGAGAAACCAGGTGGTCGATTCATGTAAGTAGGAGATTTTAGGAAGAGTAGTCGTAGAAAGAAATGAGAAGGAAAACTACAGTTACACCAGATGAACTAAAGGTGTGGATATTGTTTTCTACTTTGAAGATTACTTCCAGCAGATTTGATTTTGTTACCATCATCTGCATGATTTGTGTTGTCTGCAGACTTGGTGCTGGAGTTGGCGCTTAATTGCATATTAATACACAAGACTCTTTTAACATTTTCACTTGTTTCCGGCGCCCCTGGAGGCAATGAGTTTTGTTTTGGCTTGCTCTTCAAGAGGAGACGGTCAAGGACTTCGTGACCACCTTCATTGTAAGGACATAATCCATTGTTAAACTCTGTTTACTGAACACCGATGGGATTTACCGTCGGTAAAAACTGTTAAATCTGATAGCGATTTCTCGGCAGGATTCTTGCGCTCTTATTCTTATTTCATGATCTCATTATTGGATATACATGATCCAATCTTCAGAAAACATGTAATAGATGTTTGGGATGAAAATTAAGAAAGAAGCAAGGAGAGCAACTTGAATAAAAGCTTTTAGAGCTGGATGGAGTGGGGGCCGGAAGATTCCTGTTTGAATTCATGGATGCTCTGCATCGACTAGCATTCTTGACCTCATCTCTACGTAATTTTCGTTATAAAATATTATTTATTGAAATAATATTTTCCTTTCTTTTTTTATAATACATGTTTTTTTAAAAAAATTAATTTTTTGGGATTAGATGTTTTTTAATTTATTTTTTTATGAGTTTATCTTAATCTCATTATTTGGATCAAAAATTTAACATGCTTAGTTGATTCGAGTTTTTTTTTTATTATTTTTTCAATTAATTTTCAATTTTATATTTAGGATAAATATTTTTTTTCGTGTAAAATGTATTTAAATAATGTTAATATGTTTTTTAAAATAAAATATTTTGAGATTTAATTAATTTATTTGATTGGTTTCAATAAATTTATTTAATTTAATAATATAATTAAAAAATGTATTGATAGTAAATAAAATGAATAATAAAGTATTAATAGAATAAATAATTGTGATTAATAGACTTTAAAATTACATTCGATGATGAGTTTAAAATGTAAAGTAATTTTGTGAATAGAGTTAATTGTACACGTATGTGTTATGTTTTGAAAAAATTAATGATTGGACTGATGACTTAAAAGCTTACTTTAGTCACACGCTAGTTAAGTTGTTCGTGTCATGTTATGGCTAGATCAAATCTTTTCTACCGTAAAAAAAAATAAAAAAAAAATCTAGACAATGCCGATATTTTCAGAGAAATAAAATAATTTGAGATTCGATTTATTAACTGAATTCAATAAATTTATTTAATTTAATAATATAATTAAAAAAATATTGATAATAAATAAAATGAATAATATTTAATTATAAAAAACAAGCTTTTAATAACATACTTGAAAATAAAAAATAAAAAAAACATATTGGAAACTCATCGTTGATCTGTCATGAACACTACCCCATCACTAAGACGGTTCTAATATCATTGCATTATCATAGTAATGACTCATAAAACAAACCAAACAAAATACTATGAAGTTGCATTTCATACTTATATTTAATTAATTAATTTAATTTAATTTAATTCAAAAACAAACTTTATTTTTTAAAAAAACTAAGTTTAACAAAAAAAAATAAATAAAAAGATATGAGATAACTCGGGTTATTTTTAAAATCAGTGAAAAATCTTATAGAAAGCAAGTTAAAAAAATAATAGAGTCTGATTTCCAATTAAATAAATGTTGAAGAATGAAACTCAAAAAGATATATATTTAAAAAAAAAGAAAACAAACGTGGATAAATCTCCTAAATTTAGAATAATCTTTTAAATTCATGGATTATAAAATCCTAGATTTAAATTTAATTTAAATCACAATTCTACTTAGTTTTTTTTTAATAATTTAATTACTTGGTAGCTAATTCTCTCTTACTTCTAACGTCTCCCATTCTATTAGAATCTAACCGTCTGTTGGGCATCAATTTGCAATCTATTGTGCTCTTCGAGAGCGCGTGGATTTTAGCAAATGGTGCCATCTGCAAAAAATAGAGTGACTGTGGTGTTCAGTACTGCTGAGTATTTTATTATACATAATCTTATCTCTAGTTCCTCGCGTTGACAATGGAATCTCACATGAATTTAAGCACTGACAATATGCATTATTTTTATGCATCAGTAACCAAGATTTATAGTAAACATGCCTGCAAGCTGCAGAGCTGTGTCTTTTTTTGCAGTTAGTTCTTGATTGTTTTTGCATTCTAAGAGCATAAACAAGGTGTAAGGTGATTTATGATTTTCCCAGATACTCCCTTTAGCCATTACGTCGGCCATGGATAGAAAGAGGGATGAAGAAACATGATTTTGTTTTCTTGGGAACAAGGGAGATAAGAAAACCAAGAAAAGGAAACACTGAAAACCACAAGAGTTGGGTGATCTTTGATGCATTTTATTGGCCAGGTATAAGATTAGGATGTTAATTTCTGCATAATTGATGATTAACAAAGAGACAAGCCTTCACATTCGTTAATTATCCAATTCCTGCACCCACATGATCGACTGATTGTTTCAAATTCAATCATGCCATCTTGCTTTAGGTGGACACAAATTGATTGCCATGGACGCCTTTTGTTGATCTTTTGGAGGGGTAAAAATAAAGGGAGCCGATTCTTGGTAACACAGCTGGGTGACGATCTAGTTAATTTTTGTCATCTTCTTGGGACAATCTTTGTAGGTTTCTCCATCGACTTTAGCTCGCCATTGGAGGCCTGTCAAGATAACATTGGTAGGAGCCTCAAAAGTGATTTTCAAATCCAAACCTAACCTTAATTAAGGGCATTAGATTAAGAAAAAGGTGGCATGGTGATGGTGGCAAAACTATACCAAATAAAGTAATGGCACCAGAAATGCGTAATGATGTGTTTTCTTGAAAGATCTACGTTACTGGTTGAAATTATATTTTTTTAAAATTAAAAAAGTATATTATAAATTAATATTTTATATCTTTAATTTGTTTTGATATACTGATGTCAAAATAATTTTTAAAAATTAAAAAAAATTATTCTAATACATTTTTAAACGAAAAGTACTTTAAACTGCGACTGATACCACTATTCCAATTCCAAACAGCTATTATACCAATATTACTTTTGGTTTTCAAAAATATTTTTAAAAGAAATTGAATTTTTTTTGCTGATATTTTTATATTATTTTAATATTTTAATATTAAAAATAAATTTTAAAAAAATATTATTTCTAATACTTTAAAAATAACAACCGACACAATAAGACACGGCCATTAGCAAAAGTCTGAGATAATTGAGTGAAAAGGAAGAGGGAGAGCATGAAGAAGAAAACAAGAGAGATAACGTGGGCGTCGCTTTCAGGGGATACCCCACTTCCCGTGGAAGGGACCCACGATTTTAGCAAAATTCCCTGGCGCTTTTGATTCTCTGGAGATATGGTTAATTAAACGGTGCTTTCTGTCTCCCCTGAGTGCATTGTATTACTATGATTTAACCACAAATTCATTAATTAAATACCAATGGCCAATTTAGGTCGTAGGGCTTTAGTGTATAAAGTTTGATAGATTCCGATTCTGCTGAGTGGAAAGCCTGGAAGAGTTTTCCAGTTCTGCCCCGTAGACCACGAATTCCCATATTTCAGCTTTTATTGTTATTCCTAGCCTGTCTGGATAAATTTTTGGCCCTGATTAAGTTCGGGTTGGATAAATTTTTTAAAATAAAAAAAATATTAAAAGTGCAAATAGATTTAAATTGTGTAGAAATTTACTTGAATTAATTGGTAAAAACATGACTTAACTTTTAACAAAATTTTAAAATGATAACTTTTTTTCACAAAAACTATTGAGACAATGACATATTAAATCGATCTCAGTTCCCTAACAAACAATGTCATGGACTCCGTTGAGTTTAATAAAAAAAAATTATAAGATATTATTTTTAATTATATGATAAAAACATATGGTCATAAAGAGCACCAAGTTAAAAATAAAAATTTATTTGAGATAGTGATAACCCTAAATAAACAAAAAAAAAGTCATACAGTTTATCAAAATCAATCCAAAATTAAAGAATAAAATCGAGAAAAAAAAATTAAAAGCAATTGACGGGCCATAAAACCAAAAAAACATATCTAACCACTGGGTGAACTGGTTAAACTTATAAACCAGGTAACCCGGGTTATGGATTCCAGTGAGATTATAATATTTTTTTCAAAACTATTTTTTATTTAAGTACATGATAAGAAAAAACATATACAATCAAAAAATAAAACATAAACCTAATACTGAGATACTGTAAAATATTAAACGACAAATAAAGATCAAAATATTTAATATCGCAATACCAATAATTTATCATCATGTGTTTAATAAATTCTCTATCAAAATACATTTGTAATAGAAAAATAAATAAAATTTATAATAGAAATCGACATACTTAAAATTTAATGAGTAAAAACAAAAATATTGAAGGATAATTTTTTATAATTTTTGAAGATATTCATGGAAGTAAAAACAAAAACTGACATACTTAAAATTTATAGACTCCATTGAGTTTAATAATTTTTTTATAAGATATTTTTTTAATTGTATGATAAAAATATATGGTCACAAAATTCAACACAAACCTAAAAACAAAAACTTATTTGAGACAATGATAACCCTAAATAAAATATAAATAAATAAATCATGCAGTTCATTTCCTAACCAATCTAATATTGAAGAATAAAATCGAGAAAAAAACTATTAAAAGCAATTAACGAGCCAAAAAAAACAACATTTGGCCAGTGGGTGAACTCGTCAAACCTATAAACCGGGTTATGGATTTCAATGCGGTTATAATTTTTTTTAAAACTATTTTTTATTTAATTACATGATAAAAAAAAATATACAATCAAAAAATAAAACATCAACATAATATTGGGATGTTGTAAAACAATTAAGCAACAAATGAAAATCAAAATATTTAACATCACAACACCATTAATTTACCTTGTTGTGTTTAATGAATTTCTCTATCAAAATAAATTTATAATTAAAAAAAATAAAATTTATAATAAAAATTGACATACATAAAATTTATTGAATAAAAAAAAAATACAAGGTTGCACATATGAAAAAAACTAATAAAAAATCAATATTAAAAAAAAATTTAATCTATATAAAATTAAGAAAAAAGTCACAAATGAATCACACCTATCTCTTTAAAAGCTAAACACACCCAATATCATTAAAAAAATCATCACAAATTAATTAAAACATAAACACAAGATTTATTTGAAAAAAATATCAACTAATGCATTATTTAAAAAAATCAAAATTAAAAAAATAGAAGTCCTTTTTTTTGTTTACCCACAAACCCATTTTTTTGTCCAAAACACCTAGAAAATATCCTAGAGATCTTGTTAAACCAATCCATGACCATAAAAAATATAAAAAATCACCCTTAAACCCGAAATCCACCTGGAAAAAAAAAACTTTTCAAGCTCAAATCTTATTTTTTAGGTGTTTTCAATGTAAAAAAAAAAACACATAATTTTAACTCCCCTCATCATATGAAACCATTTAACATAAAAAAATAATTGTTTTGTGGTCAAAATCCTCATTAACAAACACTTTCTCTCTCTAAACTGAAATCCAACAATTTCTTCTCTCCTCCAACAAAAAAAAAACTGATAAATAAATAAAATAAAGTCCAATATCAAAATTAAATTTTGTGAAGTTCAAGGAACCAATCATCTAATCTCTAAAAAAGATGAGGGACTTAAATGAGTTTTTAACAAAAAAATTTAATCCACCACTTATATTACTCACTTTTTTCACTTCAATCCCTTTTCTTTAAATTCAACCATTCCTAAAAAAAAAACATGCAATTGAGCTCTAATTTTGTTTCAAAATGGCTTAATTATACAAAAAAAATAAAAATAAAATTCAAGGATCAAATTGAGAATTTATAAAAATTACACTATTGTAATTAACAATAAGATAATAGAGAATAAACAGTGTTTTTATGAACAGTAAAAACACCATGCCTTTTAACTTTATACTAGTTAGATGACCCGCGCGCTGCGGCGGGTTAATTTTTTTTGCATAAAAAATATAAGAAAAAACTAAGATTTAAAAGTGTTAGGTCTTTCTGCAAAGTTATACCTAAAAGTCTTGGATTTGGCTGCAACGTCTGACCCAAAAGTAATATTTATAATATTAATAATAACATTAAACTTGCATAACCTAAGTTTAAGTGGGTTTGACTGCAATATCAGATCCAATAACCTTGGATGTGGGTCGGGCTGTAAGGTCGTATAAAAAAATATGATAATTAAATAGATTAAGTAAAAAGAAAAAAATAGAAAAAAAACCAACATGAAGAAAAAGAAAAAAAAATATGAATTAACTGGGTTAACCCGTTAAACATTGGATTCATGTCGTGAAAGTTTGATAACTAAATAGAAAAAAAATTGACTGGTTACCCCAGAATTAACCGAGTTAACCCGTCAAACCCGGAATCCGTGTCATGAAAGTTTAATAACTAAATAGAAAAAAAATTTAACATTAACAAACTAAAATAAACAAAAAAAATTAATTAAAAAGGAAAAACACCAAAAACAAACAAAAGGCATCGGCCTTTTCATTGTGGACTGCACTCTGCAGTCTACAGTCAAAGGCATAAAAAAAGGCAAAAAAGCAAAAAGCAAAAAAAAAAAACTAACTGGGTTAAAAGAAAAAAAACTATAGGAAAAAAAATTAATAAAGAAAAAGAAAAAAAATCTAAATTAACTGGGTAACCCGTTAAACCTGAAATCCGTGTCATGGAAGTTTGCTAACTAAATAGAAAGAATTTTAATATCAAAAAAATAAATTATATAAAAAAATTAATTAAAAAGGGAAAAACAAAGAAGAAAACTAATGAAGAAAAAGAAAACTAATGAAGAAAAAGAAAACAAATCTGAATTAATTGAGCTAACCTGTCAGACATGAGATCCATGTCATGAAAGTCTTATAACTAAATAAAAAAAATTAACATAAAAAACCAAATTAAAAGAAAAAAATTAATTCAAAAGTTAAAAAAATAAAAACAAACAAAACACATTTGCATTTTCACCGTGGATTGCATTGTACAGTCCGGAGTCAAATGCATAAAAACGTAAAAAAAAAAACTAAAGACATCAGTCGATAATTAAATATAAAAAATTTAATATTAATGAACTAAATTAAACAAAAAAAATATTAATTAAAAAGAAAAAAAAGAACGTATAAAAAGAAAAAAACTAATGAAGAAAAAATATATATAAATTAACTGGTTTAACTCGTCAAACTTGAGATTCGTGTCTTGAAAGTCTGATAATTAAATAGAAAATAAATTAATATCAAGAAAATAAATTAAAAAAATTAATTGAAAACAAAAAAAAGACATCAAGCCTTTTCACCATGGACTCCACTGTACAGTCCACCATGAAAGACATAAAAAGAAAAAAACTAAAGGCATCAACATTTTCACTGTGGACTGCATACAATATTAAAATATAAAATTAGAAGAAAAAACTAATAAATACAATATTAAAATATGAAATTAGAAGAAAAAACTAATAAAAAAATAATCTAAATCAGCTGAGTTAACCTGTCATATTATATCTTTTTTCTTTTTCTTTTTCTTTTTCTTTTTCTTTTTAATTAATATTTTTTTTGTTTAATTTAATTCATTAATATGAAAATTTTTTTCTATTTAGTTATCAACTGATGCCTTTAGTTTTTTTTCTTTTTTTATGTTTTTATATTTAGTTTTTTTCTATTTAATATTTAGTTTTTTGATATATTTAGTTCATTCAGATCTAAGAGCCTTGGATGTGTGTCTGGCTGCAAGATCGTGTCATAAAAGTATGATAATTAAATGGATTGATTAAAAAGAAAAAAACAAAGAAAAAAACCAACATGAAGAAAAAGAAAAAAAAATCTGAATTAATTGGGTTAACTCATCAAACCTGAGATTCATGTCATGAAAGTTTGATAACTAAATAGAAAAAAAAAGTTGACGATTTAACCCAGAATTAACTCGGTTAACCCGTGAAACCAAGTTAACCAGTCAGATTTGGGATATGTGTCATAAAAGTCTGATAATTAAATAGAAAAAAATTTAACATTAACAAACTAAACTAAACAAAAAAAATTAATTAAAAAGAAAAAAAAACTTCAGGTTACCTTGTCAAACCAGGTTAACCGGTTAAACTCAAGATCCGTGTTATAAAAGTTTGATAACTAAATAAAAAAAAATTAACATTAACAAAAGAAGAAAACAAAAAAAAATGGGAGGGGTTAACCCAGAATTAACCGGGTTAACCCGTCAAACGTAGGATATGTGTCATGAAAGTCTGATAACTAAATAGAAAAAAATTTAACATTAACAAATTAAAGTAAATGAAAAAAATTAATTAAAAGGAAAAAAAAGCAAAAACAAAAAACTTCAAGTTAACTCGCCAAACCAGATTAACCTGTTAAACCTGGGATCCTTATCATGAAAGTTTGATAACTAAATAAAAAAATATTTAACATTAACAAAATAAAAAAATAAAAAAATAGACGTGTTAATCCAGAATTAACTGGGTTAACCCGTGAAATCTGGGATATGTGTCATGAAAGACTGATAACTAAATAGAAAGAAATTTAACATTAACAAACTAAAGTAAATGAAAAAAATTAATTAAAAAAAATAAAAATCCGGGTTAACTCGTGAAATCAAGTTAACCTGTTAAACCCGAGTTCAATATCATAAAAGTATGATAACTAAATTAAAAAAATATTAACATTAACAAACTAAATTAACCAAAACAAAATTTATTAAAAGAAAAAAACAAAGAAAGAAGAAAAAAAAATTATTAAAAGAAAAAAAACAAAGAAAAAAGAAAAAAAAAGGTTAAAGGCATGAAAAATAAAAAAAAATTGCTTAAAAAAAACAATTTAAAAAAAAACAGCACAACATTTCATTATGAATTGCTGTATTTTTCATTATGAATTGCTATAATAAAATACTAAGTATTACAGTTTTAGTATATTTCTAATATTAATTAGATTGCTCGAGCACCGCTGCAGGCTTTCTTGCCGATTTCAAATTCATGAAACCTAAATCGCATGGCAAGAGGGAAAAGAAAGAACTTTCATAGCATGCGAGCAAGATCTAGTTTCATTAAAAAGGCAACGAATGCAGAAGCTAAGCAATCGTATCTTTAGGTGAAATGGAATTGGTTGAACGCTTGCATAATAAGTGAATAAGAAAATATGAAGCTACTTTAATTAAACGTATTTGTTATCCAATGATTCTTGAACAAAAAGGTGCTCAATAAATTAAAAGAGTTGGATATATATATAACAGTGCTAGCAAGAATCAAGCCGAATACTGTTAAAGAAAGTGAGTTTTAGCAGAAGCTGCAAAAAAATATCCAGCATATGCATGGCTACTTAGCTACACGTCCTGTAAATGAAAATTGAATCATTAAGTAAGAAACTGGAAAAAAAAAAAGTTTCTCACTGCATAATAGAGCAACGAAACCACATAGCACAATTCCATGAATAAGAATTAGCACTCTTCAATTCCATTCTTGTTCTATAATCCAGCATTCACCATTTGCCTACTTATTCAGAAGCACCTGTAAAACATTTAGTGTAGTTTTTTAAAATGGCATTGTTGTCAATGGAAAAACCAGCATAAATCTCAAAGATTTGAACCTCGTCTTTGAAAACAAACTCATGAGTTCTTTTCAAGAATCACCAGAATATAAAATGATAGCAGGGAACCTAGCTATTCTCTACTTAAGTGAAGCAATTGAGGGGACTGCAAGGTCCTCTTTGAAAGAAAATCTATCAATGGATTCAATCCGAGCTTTGCCCACTGATTTATTGACATCAAAGAGTGAAACTGTTTTTTTTTAAGACATAGTCTAAGACGAAACAAAAATCTAGGCCCTAGTGCCATAAATATGAGGTGATGTTAATTTTTTGTCTATCATGGAAAAGCAAGCACAAGTCTATCCCAGTTGCTTTCACAGCAGGATTGAAGCCGCCATGAATCGACGGTAGGCTAATTAGTCAAAAAAACCACATTCACTCGACATAGGGTTCCAGTAGCCTTATAGCAAGTGAAGATAAGAGTTGTATAGATATTGCTTTGACGTTTTTCATTTTTTCCTCAATTGTAAATGATAAAAGGGTTTTTTTTTCTTGCCCCAATTATCATTGTGCATTTATTTTCATTAAGACTTGACTTTGCATTGTTCTTCTTAAGATACAGAGATTGCAAAAATCTAGCCGTCTCCTCGAAAGAACGGTCATTTGTGCCCATCTTATCTTCAGCTTCTGACCGACTGCATTTCATTTGCTTGCTGTAAAGTTATGGTACTTATTTTGGGACTTGCGTCGAGCGGGCGTCTCAGCTGTTAATTTACATATATATATATACATATATATATATATATATATATATATATATATATAGTTTCGGTGTTGTGATAAATACCACCATATACGAGAGCAAATCAATAAAGAATTGAGAATTCGAGAGAGCATAGCCTAAGTAAACCGAACATAGGGTTCCCATGAACTACTAACTCTCTTATTAATTTAATGAGTCAAAGAAGAAAGCATAGAACATACATATATAAAAAAAAACAAAAGAGCAGATGCAAAAGCATTGCTGATTGTGGCAAAGAACACCAAAAAAAGAAGAAGCAAACCTCTGGAAATTATGAATACCTGAAACTGAGAGGGGCTTGAGAGCAGTTGCTGGCAAGTTTGATAGAGTGAGTCGAGGTATGCAACTGCAGCAATTAAGACGATGAAAGCCATCAATAAGTTTTGAAGAAGTAATGAGGAAGAGAAGCTACCAAGAACATGAATAACAGCATCACAGAAGGCTGAGAGCAGCAAAGTTCTCATCCAAGCATAGCTAAAACAAATGAGAGGTAAATGTGTTAAAAAACTATGATAGTTAGTTCTCATTTTACAGACTGACTTGGAAATGGTATGTTCATAGAATGAAAGTTAAATGTGAAATAAATATGAGAGTTCAATTTTGTTTTAATTGTTTACGTGTCCCTTTGTTAAACAAGAGAGATAAATGTGTTGACAAACCATGATAGTGCAAGAACAACTGATACAAAATCTATAAAATGTGTTCCCAGTGAAAGAGACTGAAAAAAGCAACAAATTGTCTAAAAACAAAGGTCCAGCAAGAGACATTAATCCTCCCAACATGTTTCTTCTCGCCAACCAATGCAATCAACACAGAAAAAAGGAAATCAGTATCCTTCTGATCCCTATAACAAGAAATTCCAACAACAACAGCTCACTCACATATCCCTTTATATAAAAGACAAAGCAGAGTCACCCAAAAACAGCCCAGCAATTTTGCAGGCACTAACACTGGCACCATGAACTTATCAACCAAATCTCAAAAGACAAACAGAATCTACGACATACGTCACCAACAACCAACTTGATAAGTTCTTTTGATATGCCAACAAAACAATCTATTCTTTTATAAAGAACAAAAGAGACAGCAGCTAAATTACAGGGCCCAAAGGGCTTGTGCCAAGCAATTTTAAGGAGAGGGAAAGCATTAAGCAAACCACTGACAATGATGTCCCAAGCACCGAACCAAATCCAAGTCCAACTCGTATAAATATGACATGCCTAGGACTGATTGACATGGATAAGATGCCAACAATTGAATGAGAGAAAACCTTTCAGGACTAAATGTTGAGAAGGCCAAGAAGCCTAAAAAGAAATAAAACTGAGAAAAGCTACTCCCATGTTACCAAACAAACTAAGAAGCCCCTGCAAACCAAAGCAAACAACACACAACCAATTTATGAGGAAGCTGTGGCCTGAAAAACAACATAAAGAAACAACACAACAAACATGATCCTCAACCAAGGAAGAGAAATCAACAAAATGCAAAAAGAATCAAGACAATACGAACTTGTATGAACACAACAACAGAGGCTAAAAAAAGTAGGCTGAAATGTAGAGAGCTTATTGCAAAAGGAGCCTGGGAAATCCAGGTACTGACCGCCAACTTGCTAAAAACCACCTCAAGATCTGATATGAAAGAACCTAATAGGCTAGGTACAGGAGTAGCCAAAATACACCCCAAAAGGCACGTAAAAATCATGTTGAAGTGACATGAAAAGAACAAAACCACTAACAGCAAACCAAAAAACAAAATCCAATGAAAAAACAAAAGGGTAAAACACAAACCTAGTTGCATCCTAACGGGGAACAAAACCAGGTAAGACACAAACCAATTGTCCCAAATAAAAAAGATGGTAATTCTCACCAAACAATAACATCTCTCCCAATGTCAGGGGAGACCCAAAGCGAGAGCAAGTGGCTGGTGCATTAAATGCACAATGATGTTGTTGTCCTGGGCATTGGAAGAGCAGCTCCAACTTGAGTCCAACCCAAAAGAGAAGCTGAGAGCTGAGCAAGGAAGAGAGTTTGAGCCAAATCCAAGTAGCACACCTGACCCAAAGCCATCAAAATGCGAAAAATTGATTGAAAAGAAAAGGCAGACGATCGCAGCTGTCTTCTAGTCGTGCAAGAGTCGTTAGCGAGCAAGGGACAGCTAACCCAGACTGATTTGTGCCAAGCTGAGCCGACCTCCATCAAGGCTAGCCAACATCATGTAAAGGATCATGCCAACTCCTTCGGTTACAAATAAACAATCAGCAAAAGAAGATCACGCCAACAATCAGTCAATGCTCATTAACCTGCTGAGGATATCAAGTCATAACATATAATCGGTCAAAAGCTAGAATTATGGAACACACATTGTCATTTCTATAAATAGAAATAGACAACTTATATTTATGTATATAAATTCTAAAAGTGTAATAGATGAAATATATATAAAAAATACATATCCAATGCAGAAATCTTAAACACCTTATTGATTTATTTGGGCTGTTTTCATCTATTCATCATTTTAATCAACAATAAAATAATTAAAATATCTCTAAAAATAAAAATAAAAAAATAATTGTTTTGAGTTGGAGGTATTGAGGTATTTTTGTTTTTAATAGACAATACAATTACAGATGTACCTTTAGATTGGAGAGATTTAATTCATAGATATCAAGGGTATTAGTGTCTTTTGATCTCATTTTTTTTGTTGGTTTGGTTGAGGGTTGGGCTATAATTTAACATTAAAATAATATTTTTTTAATTGAGAAAAGTTGATAGCGCGTTCACATCACATACAAGTGTGTGGGAGCTGTCGCGTGCTCTAGGTAGTGTGCGCGGCAACTCTCAATAATAATAATAAAAAAGCTTTTATCATATCATTTTATCTCATTATCTTATCTTCCATAATAGGTGGTACGTGTGGTCAAAATATAAATAATTTATCGCCGGAAACCCTTTCCCTCCCTTTATTTCTCTCTCCTATCACTAGAAAAGCATTATAATCCTTATTGTTATTGATATTTTAAATTCAATCCTTTTAGTTTTGATTTTAATATTTTTTTTATTTTTTTTGTTAAAGTTTTATTTGTTTTTAATTTAATGTTTGGTTTCTAATTTGTATATACAATATGTTTCATTTCGGTTATTCTACTTTGAATCTCTCTCTCTCTTTTTTCCTTTGTCATTTTGTCAAAAATTTTACTGCTTTCAATTTTACCCTTCAAATCAAGTTTATGATTTTTTGTTTTTTCAATAAAAATAATAATGATTTCAATTTGGTCTATCTTCTTTTGATTTCTTATTGTTTTTCATGGTTTTTTTGTCAAAATTTTTATAGTTTTTAATTTTATCCTTCAAATCAAGTTCAAGGTTTTTATTTTTTCAATAATAATGTTAATAATAATGATGATAATAGTTATGAAAATAGTTATAATAATAAGAACAACAACAACATAAAAAAAATATTTATGAAAATAATGATATTATTGAAAATAATAATAATAATAATAATACTTAAGTTATTAATGATAATAATAATAGTAGCAGACATAGTTGCAGTAGTAGCAACAATAATGATAATATTAATAATAGTTATGATATTAATAGTTGTGATGACAATATTGATGATAATAATAATTTCGGTAGTAGCAGTAATAATAATAATGATAGTAATTTTAATAATAATCAAAATAATAATAATGATAATAACGATAATAATAATAATGATATTATTTAGTAATAATAATAGTAATAATAATTTTGATTTTTTTAATTACTATTTTTTTTCAATTATTTTGTATGATTGAAATTCTTTTATTTTCCCTTCAATTTTATCATTTAATATTTAATTTATTAAAAATTAAATTTCATGATTTTTCTAAAATTTATATTTCAAGTCTAATATCTTCGGTATGAGTTTAAAAGCTAACAATTGTTTTTTTAATTTTAATTTTTTTTATATTAGTTATTCTAGTCACATAACCTGAACAACAAGTTTAACATATTATATTGCATATTAATTTAATTTTAATTAGTATTGATATATACTTGTCATAAATAGTTTTTTTTATTTTTTTAATCTTATTTTAATATCTAAATATTATCTTTTTTATATATAAAAAAATCATTATCAGGACAAAACCCGAGCACCGAGCTAGTTTTGCAAGAACACCTAAAATTCTCCAAACCCTCTCCCCTTGTTTGAGTTTTGTAGATGTCCTGACACGTGCCATAATAAAAGGAGAGAGGGTCTCGTCTTTTCATTTCTGGGAAAGGAGGTCTAGCACTGAAATTGAATCGAATGAAGTAAGCCCAATAATTACAAGCATGAGCTCAAAGGTCCATTGTTTGGTGGCTGAGTGGTCCAGCTCATGAGCTCAAAAAGGCTCAGCAGAAAGTTTGTTAGATTAGCCCAATGACCCAAAGTTCAATTTAGACCCGAGATCACAGAAACCATGCCGTCCCCCTCGAAAGCCAGTAGATTGTTTCTTTCGTTTTCCCTGTCTTTCTTTTTTACCAGGTTTATAGAATGTGATTCCTATAAGTATTATTCAGCTATTTTGTAGTCCCTTTTTTATACCTTGAACAGATTTTATGAATTTTTTTATAGATTAATAAATTTAAATATTTATTAAATTATTTTTTTAAAATATAAATAATTTTATGTAAATTTTTTAACATATAATTTGTTTGATTTCTTATTCACACAAACTAGTCATCACCACTCTAAAATAAATAAATAAAATAAAAGAAGTATAATTTTTGAACTTTTCAATTTTTTCTAAGGGATTTCCATCTATTTATTACAAAAATAAAAGAAACAAAAAAGATAAAAGAAGTTTTATTTTTACCATTAAAAAAATATTTTATTGTTTCAATTTCAAAAACTTGATTTACATTGATTATATGATGAATATTCCATAGAAATTAATTATATCATTAGATATCATACACTAATTTTTACATTTTAATATTGCAACATTGCAATAATTTTCTTACCACAAATTACTATCATTGTTATAGTAGTTCTGAATTATTTTATCTAAATAATAGATTATATCGATCATTTTTATTATATTTTTTTTTCAAAAAATAATGTAAATATTATGAATTCTGTACTAAAATAAGTCAAAACTAATGTATGATAATAATGAAAAATAACCTACAAAAAGAATAATTAAGTATTTTAATAAATTGATGAATTATGATGTTATTATATTACTTTTGAATTTTATTTTTATTTTTGCTTGTTTCTAAATATTTTTAGAGTTTTGATAACAATCCCAATAGGTATTATATAAGTTAGGAATGATTTATAAAACTTATTTTATGTTATTTAGCATTGATATATTTTATAACATTAGTATTATGTGTTAAAGCTATAAAGGTCAATTTAAAGATTTTGAGCAGTCGATGTTATACCTCCACCAGCTCGAGGCTTTCTCGTTAATAAAAATATATATTTGTTTTTTATATTTATTAATTTGGATATTTTAAATATCCAATGAAAAACTAAATATTAAGTTTATATAAATATTGAATTTTACCAAAACTCTCATACTTAGTAAAATATAAATCCAACAAGATTTTATTTTTAACAAATCAATTATTCAAAAGATATACATGTTGAAACACTAAAAATAATATACAAATATACATATATATTGATGCGATCTTGGCTACGACATCAAATGATCCATTATGAGTGTCTATTGTATCCATTTTAAAGTCTAAAATGAAATGAATCCAAGAAACGTTCAATAAGCTAAATTAAAAAGTTTGGGTTAAAAAGATTCAAATCTATCAGTATGAACCGTTGTCTACTTTTCGGATAATAAATGGAGCTACAAGAGAATTTTTAATACGATTCTAATTTGGTTGAAAACTAGATATTTGTATCTTTATCAATGACATACGGTAATATTACTAATTCATCCGTTTGAGAGAAAACGATGTGTTTGAAGTTGGACCTAAAACCTACCAACAAAGTGTGAAAAAAAAATTGTTTTCTTAAGAGTGATGGATTTCATTTAATATAAGAAGTTCTTAATGCTATTGGGAACTTATGTGACAGCTTTTAGCTTACTTATTTTACTATAATTTCATATCAAACAAGAAGAATTAATTGATCGGAAACTAATTCTTATTTTACAAGGCATTAGGCTTTTTGACCAGTATGGATTCTTCAACAATTATTTATTTTGGATATTTTTCAATATCATTTGCGGCAAATGATGAAAAATAATCTTAGATTATTTTATTTTTATTTTTATTATTTTAAACCTTATTTTAATTAGTTTGGGCTTTATTTAAATTGAGTGCATGTTGAACCCATTAGTTTTAAGATTTACATACAAATACTTTTATGCAAAGATTTTTATTTAGTTTATGAGATTTTCTCTAAAGTTGTCGCATATTATATGTTTTGTTTCTCTTTGCGTGGTTGAATGATTCTCATATGCAAGTTCATGATTGAACTTGCAAACTCTTCGAATGATTGATCAATTTCGACGTGATATATACTTCTCGTTCGCGTATCATTATAGGCACAAGGTGGGGGTAATCAATTGCATATAACTTTGGTTCTCCAAAGTAAGGTTCTTGTTGAATCAAGTTGCAAACTCTTCTTCAAAACTCAAATTAGCAATCTAAAAGACAATTTCGCATTAGTTTGGTATCAGAGTAAGACTAATTTCAAGTTGTATCTCTTTAATTTTCATTGTTACAAGTAATTATAGAGTTTTATTTAGATCTTACCATATATAGGGTTTATTTCTTTTTTTTTTCTTGGTTTCTTTCTCTTTAGGGTCTTGACATATAAAAAAAGATTGATTCTTGATTAATCTTGGTTGTGTTTCAATTTAAAAGAAAAGAAAGAAGAAGAAAATCGGTTTTTGATAGGGAAAAAATCTTGAAGTTACTGAAAAACTACTTACAAAACAATAAATTGTGTTTACTTTGTGACTTGAGAAATCTGGCACCTATTTTAAAAAAATCAAAATTGCAAATCTTGAAAGGATTCATGGAGAAGCCATTTAGAAATTTTAGATCTTACATGAACTAGGGTTTAATCAAAACTTATCTTGGAAACTCTTGGTGATCTTGATTGATTTCTTGCAAATTTAGGTAGAATAGAATTATCTTGCATCAATTTCTTTAGTTTCTTGATTTTTAAGACGTTTTCTTTATTTTCTTGAATTCCATAGTTTTCGTTGTCTCTTAATAATAATTCTTACTTTTATTTTATGTCTTCATTTTCATCATTATATTCACACAAATTTACATTGCTACTAGTAAGTTTTTTCTCAAGTTTTGTTTTGAAAAGTTTGAATAATTGTTGATTCTTAAGTCTTTAAACATAAAATAAATCATTGCATAGTTTGGTTAATTGTTTGATAAATTGCAAAGTTACTTTTAAGAACCAAAATATAGAAATAGAGTGGTAAAAGGCATAATGATACTATTAGAATGAAAAACCTAATAAATTATGTGAAACATGAGATAGGTGAGTTTTATTGTGAGAATAAATCATACAAGGTTGTGAGTTTAAAGAGTGAAAATAAAATGAGCTTTAAGGAAATAGTAAGAAAGGAGAAAAGACTCAGATTCGGCTAAGGGAGAAAAAAGTCAATTAAAGCCAAGAATGGAGAGAAGAAAATGAGGATGAGAAAAGAAAAGAGTGTAGAAAATATAGATAAACACTTAGTTTCTATACAAAAAAGAGCGAGATTAAGAGTATTTATTTTTCTAACATGTTTATGATTTTACTTGTGTATAAGAAAACATATTTTAACACCAATAATATTGAATTTTTTATTCCCAATGTTGTTATATATTTGTTACAGGATTCTAAAGATGATATAGGACAATAAATTCTGATTTGAGCTTAATTTGTCCTACTATGCAGCTTTGCACCAATAAACATAATTTTTTATCCAACTGTTTAATCAAGCTGAAATTTTACCAAAAGTCTTCAGATATCTTCTTCTTCTTCTTCTTCTTCTTCTTTTTATCTTGGTTAAAATTTCAGGTCGATCATAGTTTGTTAAGGCTCTTTAATAAAGGTTATAAGTTATTTTTAAGATTTTGTTATATATTTCTTAATAACATTCGTAGTAGTTTGCCATTGATAAATGATGCAATCAATAATAGTATAGTAAAGTATAGAGATCTTATCTCTAGACTTGATGATATGTTTAGTAAGATTGATTTGAAAAATGGTTATCATCAAATTAAGATTAAAAAAAGGTATGGAGGGAAAAATAACTTTAAGATTAAATATGAATTGTTTAAATGGTTTGTCATATTGTTTAGTCTTACTATTTTACATGGTAATTTAATGACATTGATAAATCATATATAGTGTGCATTCATAGGTAGTTTTGTGGTTGATTACTTTGATGATATTCATAGTAAGAATTTAGGTGAGCATATTGAACATTTATGATTTTTGCTTAATATGTTACAAAAAAAATCTTGTTGATATATATATATGCAACTTGTTTAAAATCTTTAAATGAATTTATAAGGATTTAGTGCATGCTTTGAATTTACCTTTATGAACTTTATAAATTGTTTATGTTTTACCTTGTTTAATTGATATATTTTGTTTATTTAGTTGCTTTACAAGCATATTATTTTGTTATTGTTTTTAGCATGTAAAGAGCCCAAACTTATTCATAAATATTTGACTATTATTGTTTTTATAGATTTAATCATATCTTCTACTCAAAATTTCATTACCCAAATCACTATTGCTTCGACAAGTATTACTTCGGTAGTGAGGATTCTAGCACCACCTTTGGTGGTACATAATGAGAAACCTTAAAAGTTGAATAGGTTGAACTTCAAAAGGTGACAACAAAAGATGTTTTATCCGACCACCTTAAACTTAACAATTCTTGACTGAAAAAGCATCAAAGCTATTAAATGATGAATCTGATCCCACTATAGTCGTAGCTATGGATGCTTGGAATTACACTGATTTTGTGTATAAGAACTATATCTTGAATGGATTGGATAATACACTTTATGATTTGTATAGTTCAATCAAGAATGCAAGGGCACTATGAGAAGCTTTGAACAAAAATTACAAGGCTAAAGATGCTGAAATAAAGAAATTCATAGTTAATTTTTTTGGATTTCAAGATGTTGACTCTAAGACAATGATAAACCAAGTTAAAGAGTTTCAACTCCTCTTGCATGATATACATGATGAAGGTATATCTTTAAATGAATCTTCTAAATGACTATAATCATTGAAAAATTACCACTATCTTGGAAAGAATTCAAGAACTACCTTAAACATAAGCGCAAGGAAATGAGAGTTGAAGACCTTATTTTAAGGTTAAGGATGAGAGAGAATACAAGTTGTCAAAAAAAAAGTCATCTCTTTTGGTTCTTTTAAAGCAAATATTATGGCACAAGTGGTGAAGTCCCACAATTAAAATCAAAAGAAAAAACTTGCTATGAAAGACAAATAAATCACCAAGATGTTCAATGAAAAATGCTTTATTTACAATAAGAATAAGCATTTGACCAATGATTATATAAATAAAGGTCAGTAAGGGACACTAAAAAGGATTGCTCAAACCAATGTCAATAATGTTGATCACCTCATGAATAAACTTTTATAAATGAACTTATCTATTATTATTTTCAAAGTCTACATGATCAATAATCATAAGTAATGATGGGTTGACATTGATGTCACAAGATATGTATAAGCCGAGAAGATAATGTTTTCCACTTACAAATATATGAGAAACTCATCAACTTTTAAGTTGTGCAGGGAAGGTCATATGAATTATATAAAAAGAATAATGCATTTTCTTTTTATTTGCTTGAGTCTTGTGATATGTGGCATGACATGTTAAATCATGTGAATTATAATTCTATATGAAGGTTAATTAACCATGAATTATTTCCAAGTATAGTTTTTGATAAATATCATAAGTGTAAGATTTGGTTAGAATATAAATTCATAAAAACTTCTTTTAAACAATTAAAAAAAGTAGTTAACTTCAAGATTTATTTCACTCAAATATTCTTTCTTTTACCCTCTACTCCATGAAAATTAGTATGATTCATGGATATATAAATTCTCATAAATTATTAGAACAAAGAAAGAGGACCATCAATACATAAATAACACCTTTTCTCCTCATTCATTTTATACCATATATAACCTTTAAGGCAACATTCCTTTTATATCTTTACTAATTTAAGCATTATAGGGTCTTCTGCATAATACTTGAGACTTATGAACTTGTGAATCTTTAACCAAGCTCATATTCATTAGCTCTTGAAGCCCATCAATCTATTATGGAAAAACCTTGATATCTTCATAAGTTTACTCCAAACTTTGTCATGTTTTTTTATCCCATAAAACATTGAGATTTTGAGATTGTTATGTTTTATAAAAAAGATTTTGAATCTCAAGAATAAGCATTAAACTAGGATGAGAGAAAAAAAAGAAATAGTATAAATACATTTTAAAACCTCTAAAAAATTCATCTTAAAAATAAGATGAGAGTAACCAACATTCTTAGTTAATAAAAGAGCTCGCCAGAAACCCTATATTTTCTCCACCATGTTAATAGCACAACCAATATTGATAAAAAAAAAAACCTTTATAAAGTATCAAGATGGTTACAAAATAGAGTACCCATAAAGTTTCCATAAATGTTAAACTTTTCCTATCCTTGTTATAGAAGAATCCATGACACTAAACGAATATGTTAATGTATATCTTTAAGATTATTAGTAGTAAAGGCTAATTCACAGCCATTAAAACCATGTTTAAAATGCCACATGTAAGCATGAAGAAACATATATTCCCTATATAAAAAACTCTCATTATTTATACTTTCCATTACAATTAATATAAAGCCAATTATAAAAATAACCATTCAAACTCGTATAACATGAAGACAGTCTCTTAGAAGATGAAGGAAATCCTCTTGAATTGAGTGACATATAGGACAAAGAGATGTCTAACATAAACCATTGTTAAACTGAACTCTATATGTCAACAATCAATCCCAAACATCTAATTAGATAAAGTACCTGTGGTTTTAGGAAGCAACTAGCTATTAAATCCAAGACTAACTAGTCATGCATACTATAAGACAAACTTTTATGATATATTGATACCAAATTTTACTATATATGAGCATGTTAAAGTTTATACTAGATTAATGATGACTCTTAGACTCTACCACAAATACATGGGTCATGATAAATATAATGTGTTAAAAGAATATCATTTTCATAAGTAGAAGATTCAAGTACCATTATATAACATGTTTTATATTATTTAGACAATCCTAAATTGTTGTGATTGATAATAAATTTTTCTACTTGAAAAATTAAATATGAAAGGTTCCTAGGGCTTGATTTCACCAATTAAATTTCTTCAATGAGTTTAAACCTGGTTGCTAGAATTTCATCAATTAAATTTCTTCAATGAGTTTGAACTTGGTTGCTTGCATTAATGTTTTGCTAATTACAATGACTAAATTCTCTCTCTTTTTTCTATGTGATATCTTATTTGAAGGTATAACATTTATATTTATATTATTTTTATGTCTATCGTCATGATGATAAAAATTAATATAAATTCATTATACTCTATGAAATTCTTAAATGTAGATCACAAAATTGTGTTTTTATTTCTAAACTACACTATTAAGGTTTGATAAATTCATGAACTAGTATTGAACTTCAATTTTCATTACTTTATTCAACATTTTAAGCATGCAATTCATGACAAGAATACAATTTGAAATCATCCAATTATAATTAACAAAGAATATTCAATACAACCATATTCAAATCATGTCAAAACTTCAATGACTACATTGTAGCCCTAAAATAAAAAAACTAGCAAATTATAATTATTAAATAATCTAATTATTTCTCAAACACAAACTCAATTTTAACAACCTTAATAGCAATTCAACAAGTAGAAAAATAGAGAAAGAAATAAAAAAAACTCTGTAATTATAGAAATTACAACTTTTCTTTCCCTATTTTTTTCTTCCTTTTTTTTTCAAATATTTTTGTTATCTAACCTAAGTCAAAAACTTGTCGTCCATATCTGCAATTGAAAATCCAATCCATTTAAAACCAATTCTCGCTTTAAATTTTAAATCAAATTTCTCCCTATATTTACTGTTAAAAATCTGGAATTCTTGGCTGATTGACTTCCATATAGGTTTAGAGAATTAAAATGATAAAAATTAAAAGAATAAGAAGTGAAGTTGACATATCAACAACAAAAATGACCAACCTGTAATTTTCAGGGAAGGAGAGAGAGAGAAAAAAGCCCCGCTGACGATAAACCGCCCCACTTCCGTCGACACTCGTCGTACCAACAGTAAAAGAAAGCGATGACACTTCCAATTAGATGACATCAAGACATATATGGTCACCGGGAGGCGCCGTACTCGCCAATATTTTTTTCTATTTATATAATAATTAATTCTTATTAAAAGACTAAATTACCCTCGATGAACCTGGTAGTAACAAAAAAAAACAGAGTGAAAAGACATATATTGTATTTCAAAAAATAAAAAAACCCCTTTATGTTAAGTTTAGAATTCTCGACTCGAGAGATTATTAGATAACTTTACTATGCTTAAAAAAATAAAAAAAACACTTATACTCTTGATCAATTTTTTAATGATTAATGAGTTGTGAAAAAAGATTGAAATACATCCAGTACCAAATAATTTATTGTTTTAATATAAAAGTAAAATAATTATTATATTATAGCAATGAATAATCAAATATATTCCATGGCTATAATAAATTTGATTTTTATTTTAATTTTTTTTGTTGTCGTTATGTTATATCATATCATAGAAACATGACCATGTTATAGTTGGCATCCCTTACCGTGCAAAAGTTGCTGTTCATGATGTCTATGAAATGAAAAGGACAACATGATTTGATACCCACGGATTTCATACGCTATGAAAATGATATGGCCAAGTGATTGACGCAAGCAACTTTGTAAGCTTAGGCATATAGTATTAATCTTGTACCAAACAAGCTGTAATATATGGTGTAGGATTTTTCAAATCGAATGACTTCCTCCCCACACAATCTATGGATCCAAAGATTTTTTTTTTTTTTAGATTTTTACTCCGGTGGCCGAAGCATACCCACAATCTTTTTCTTGAAAAAAAAAACATAGAATAAGGTCGGAAAAAGATTGGGAGCCGGTGGACGGAACCCAAAAAAAAATAAAATTCAAAGACCGGACTTGTACTTACTGACAAAAGAGAGAGAAGAAGAAGAAGAAGAAGAAGAATGGACGGGGCTTGCAAAAAGCAAAGCGTAGAAACCTGAAAAATCATTTTCTTGACAAAAACACAACATTTACATCATCCTTTTCTTACTTAACCGATTTGTGTTGGGACAACTCAAGACAACCTTAACTTCTTCATCATTTGCCCACATGTGACTTGCACCCCCCGACCACTCGAATTTCCACTTATACCCTCCACAAAATTAGCTAATCCAACTACCTACCCTCCATGTAGCCCTATCATACCCCACCCAACCCCACCCGAAAAAAGGAAAAATAAAATAAAATAAAGTGATTAACCTGCCACGCCATACATATCTCTGACCCGACATTTAAATATAGTAATAAATTAAAATAGGCCGGAAAAAAAAAAAGTCAAAGACAAATACCTTCCCATCCCTTAAATTCAGTTAACAGTAACAGTCAGGTTTTTTCTTTTAATATTTTAATCGATAAATAATAATTTCCACCACTGGTATTCTCTAAAAATCCTAGTTCCCTCACAGTCAGGTAACATTAACACATTATTAAACTACCCGAAGCCCTGCCCAATCTGCCCGCCTCTGTTCTACCAAGTACGCGAGTAGTACTCCACCTTTCCTTTTGCCGTCTCTCTCTCTCCCTCTTTTCTTATTTTAGATTTATTTCTCCTCGATACTCTCTCTCTAGATTCTCGATTTTCTCTCTCTAAATCGAAGCGGGGTCTCGAGTTTTTCTCTCAATTTAACGGATCCGGAGATATAATTGGATCGTTTGGTGGAAGGAATCGCAGTTATTTTCGATTAGGGAAAAAAAAGAAATTAGGGTTTCGATTAGCTAATGGTGAATTGAAGAAGCTAGGGTTTGTTTTACCGGATCTATATAGAATCAGTTGATTAAGAGAAGACAAAAGTTTGGATTTTGGGTTTTATTTCTTGGAAGGAGAGTGGTGGATTGATGGTACTCGAGGGGGAAAATGCAAGGCTATGCTGCATGGAAGGGAAGGTGAGGAGAGGAAAAAGGATCATCGGCACATGTGGACAGGTCCCACACGTGGTAATTCTGCTGTAGCTGGTGATGATGTTTCTAATTCGTTTTTCAAGGTAATTCTTTTTTTTTTTCTGTTTTAATTTTTGGGGTCTTTTTTTTATTTAACATTTTGGGGTTTTGATTTGTTTGTTTGGCGGGACAGGAGGGTTAATTGGGTTATTGTACATTTGTGGGATTGAGAGGGTATTGGATCAATTTTATTGTAATTCTATGTTATCTGGATTGTATTGGTGGAAGATTTGGATAAACGATTGCAATGGGAAAATTGCCTGTGTGATATAGGAAATTTTGGGAGATGAGCTTGAATTTGAGAGTTTTGATTTTCTTTGATTGGTGTTGACATTGACACTCCATGACTGTGCTTTGGCGAAGTATGTTTTATGAAGTTTGTATTGGGTTTCTTGGTGCTGATGTTGCTATTCTTACACTGATTGTATATGGAGTTTTTATAGGGTTTCTTGGTGCTGAAGCTGCTATTCTTACACTGATTGTATGGTATTCTGGGAAGTGTTGAGTTATTATGGGGTTTTTGTAATGTATGGGCACAAATTGATGTGTCGAAATCGAAGGCTTTCTCTTTTGTTTTACGTTTTAAGGACTTTTCTTCAACTTTGGGCAAAATTGGGTTGGTGGAAAATCTTTTTCCTGGATTTATGAATTAAAAAAAGAGTCAGGCTTGTATATGGTTTATAGTAAAAAAGGTGATACATGTGCTGTTGTTTGTTGAGCTAGTTAGCGTCATCCTCAAAATGGTATTAATGCTGAGTATATAGCTCCTGTAAGCATGGATACAATGTGAGATATGTTGGTGTTGCAATTCATCAACAAGTTCATGATGTGGAAAAGATACATAAATATATAAACTGTCAGTTGTGGATTTTCTTGGGGTTGATTAGTTAAATTGTCTATATTTCATGTTTTTGCTGATTAAATTGCCAAAGCATACCCCCATACCTTCATTAGAGGAAGGCATGCCCCTTTTTTCATGTTTTAATTTCAGTCCCATTACTCGAATGGATAAAAGCTGTACCAGCTGTTGAAATTATTTTTACCTCATTTCTTGTAAGATAGCTTCAGTAAATATGGATTTGTAATTGGTTACATGAGTTTAGAGTGTATGCAGGTGTTATACAATTTTTAGCATTAGATAGATTAAAGTTTGGCTTGGCATTAAGCTGTATACAGGTATATTTGGCATTAAGGTTTGGTTTGCAAAGATTTGTCTTGGAATTCGTGATATGGGGTCTGTACTGTTTGTGTCTATTGATTGTGAAGATTTTAATTACAGGATGCTGTCATGCTATTGGATCCCTGGGGCCTTCTTAGTATCTAAATAGTTTAGGAAGGGGCTGTGTGACTCTTGCAGAAGTTTCTTTCTTGAAATCAAATATCACAGTATGTGATATCTGGTTGGGCTAGAGACTTTTGGGTAAGGTGGTTTAAAATTCAACTGGTTAAATAATTGATGATTTCCAAAATTGTGAGTTTATGCAATAATTCCCATCACTCTCTGCTGTCACACGGATGCTAATTTTAACTGCCCAGCATTACTTGGAACAAAAAATTCAGTTTTTCTTCCTTTGAAACGTTTTTTTTTCCTTTTCAATCAAAGTTTTTTTTTTCCTTGTGTATACAAGCTGAAACCAGAGTGATTCAATTAAATCTTTATCGCCCTTGATGACTTCTTTCAGGCTTTCATGTGAGAATTTTCACTGAATGATGATTAAGTTAGCTTTATTGATTTGATTTTGTTAACTGCTTAATTATTGAAACCGAGAGAGGATGGTTTGTCAATTTACTGAAGCTGGAGCTTTTGAATCCACAAAATTATAAATGTTGATCAAAATGTTAGAATAATTAGATAGTATAATCAAGTAATGATATTCCATTATATTGTTTTGCCAAAGGTCTGTTTTGACAAGTTGTTCTGCATCTCTGTATTTGAGTAATGTTTATTTATTCTTATTGAAATGATGATGCAATTTTGTTTAGTTCTTTTTTACTATACAAATTGCATAATAGTTCACCAAAACTCCCATTTTGTATTTTCCCCTAACAGGATGGACGCAAGATCAGTGTTGGAGACTGTGCTTTGTTCAAACCACCCCAGGACTCCCCGCCATTCATTGGAATAATTCGTTGGCTGACTAACGGTAAAGAGAACAAGTTAAAGTTAGGTGTAAATTGGCTTTATCGACCTGCTGAAGTAAAGCTTGGCAAAGGCATCCTATTGGAAGCTGTGCCAAACGAAATATTCTATTCCTTTCATAAGGATGAAATTCCTGCTGCATCATTACTCCATCCGTGTAAAGTTGCGTTCCTTCCCAAAGGTGTTGAACTTCCATCAGGGATTTGCTCATTTGTGTGCCGGCGAGTTTATGACGTTACGAACAAGTGTTTATGGTGGCTAACTGATCAGGATTATATTAATGTGAGTGGTAGATGTGCTTCTTGACTTTTTGCTTTGATTTGTCAATACTCTGGTAATTAATTCTTCTCCTCCTTTTCTCTTCACAGGAACGTCAAGAGGAAGTAGATCACTTATTGGATAAGACACGCTTAGAAATGCATGCAACAGTGCAACCAGGTGGACGCTCTCCAAAGCCAGTGAATGGACCAACATCAACACCTCAGTTAAAACCTGTTTCAGATAGTGTACAGAATAGTGTTTCATCCTTTTCTTCTTATGGTAAGGGAAAGAAAAGAGAACGGGGCGATCAGGGCTCTGAGCCTGTGAAACGAGAGCGCTTTACAAAAATGGATGATGGGGATTCTGGCCATATTAGACCAGAAAGCATGTGGAAATCTGAGGTTTCTAAATTTACAGAAAAAGGAGGACTTGTGGATTCTGAAGGGGTTGAGAAATTGGTGCATATAATGCTCCCTGAGAGAAATGAGAAAAAAATAGACTTGGTTGGTCGGTCAATTCTTGCTGGTGTGGTAGCAGCCACTGATAAGTTTGAATGCTTAAATCAGTTTGTGCAGCTTAGAGGCTTGCCAGTGTTTGATGAATGGCTGCAGGAGGTCCATAAAGGGAAGATTGGTGATGGTAGCCCCAAGGATGGTGATAAATCAGTTGAGGAATTTCTGGTAGTTTTACTTCGGGCACTCGATAAGCTCCCTGTAAATCTTCATGCTCTGCAAATGTGTAATATTGGCAAATCTGTGAATCTTCTGCGCACCCATAAGAACTTGGAAATACAGAAGAAAGCGAGGAGCTTAGTTGACACATGGAAGAAACGTGTTGAGGCGGAAATGGATGCAAATGCAAAGTCTGCCTCTAACCAAGGTGTCCCATGGCCTGCTAGATCACGTCTTTCTGAAGTTCCTCATGGTGGGAACAGACAATCTGGTGTATCCTCTGAGGTTGCAATGAAGAGCTCAGTTGTGCAACTTTCTGCTTCGAAAACTGGTTCAGTCAAGGCTGTACAGGGGGATACTGTTACCAAGTCCGCATCAACATCCCCTGGACCTGTAAGATCGACAACTTCTCCTGGATCAGTGGGTAATAACTCAAAGGAAGCAAAACCCCGAAACACTGGTGCGAGTGCTGCCTCCGATCCATCTCCAACAGTAGCAAGGGATGAGAAAAGCAGCAGTTCTAGCCCGTCCCACAACAATAGTCAATCCTGTTCCAGTGACCATGCCAAAACTGGGGGGTTTTCTGGAAAGGAGGATGCAAGGAGCTCGACTGCTGGTTCAATGACGGCAAATAAGATCATTGTTGGTTCTTTGCGGCATCGTAAATCAGTCAATGGCTTTCCAGGCCAAGCTCTATCTGGTGTCCAAAAGGAAACTGGGTCGAGCAGAAATTCTTCTTTGCACAGAAATTCAGGTTCAGAAAAATTGTCACATTCCAGTTTGACATGTGAGAAGGCACTTGATGTTCCCATGACAGAGGGGAATGGCCATAAATTTATTGTTAAAATTCCCAACAGAGGTCGCAGTCCGGCACAAAGTTCCAGTGGAGGAACTTTCGAAGATGCATCAGTCATGAATAGCAGAGCTTCTTCTCCTGTGATTTCAGAGAGGCATGACCAGTTTGATCATAATTTGAAGGAAAAAAATGATTCATATCGAGCTAATATTACATCTGATGTTAAGACTGAGTCGTGGCAAAGCAATGATTTCAAAGAGGTGCTTACCGGATCAGATGAGGGAGTTGGGTCGCCTGCCACTGTTCCTGATGAAGAGCATGATCGGATAGGTGATGATGGTAGAAAATCAGGTGAAGTCTCAAAAGCTACACCTACTTCAACTGTGTGTGAACATAAATTGGGGAAGTTGAATGATGCTTCTTTCAGCTCCATGAATGCTTTGATTGAAAGTTGTGCAAAGTACTCTGAAGGAAATGCATCAATGTCAGTTGGTGATGATGTTGGTATGAATCTCCTTGCTAGTGTAGCTGCTGGGGAGATGTCCAAGTCTGATATGGTTTCACCGACAGGTTCTCCAAGGAGAAACATGCTTATCGAGCATCCCTGTGTGCCAAGTGGTTTGAGAGCAAAATCATCTCCATGTGATGATCCTGCTCAAAGCCAAGGTAAGCCTGTTGATGGTGTTGATGATGAAGATGAGAAGCGGGGTATTACTGTTGGTACTTCACTGTCCAAGAACACAGAGGCTAAAACAGTTCTGTTTTCGCAAGAAAAAAGCACAGGGGAGCTCAATGGACCTCCTAATTCTTCCCATGTGGATGTGCAGCAAACTGCCAAACCATGCCTAGAAAGCTATTTGAAATCAGAGGAAACATTAGTAGCTGCTGTGTCCTCTGCTAGCACAGCAGTGAAAACATCAAATTGTGGGGGCGAAGAACCGTGGGAGAAAGAGGATGGTGGCAGATCAAATGTAGATGGCATATCTGATGACAAAGAAAAGTTGCATGGTTCCGTCTTTAATGATATCAACAATATAGGAGTGCAAGTTGCGATTGAAGCAATGGAAGGATCATCATCAAACCATCTTGTAGAGTTTGATGCTGAGAACAAGAAAAATATAAATAAAGAGCTGAACATTTCTATTAAGGCAGAGCCAGCACCACCTGCTATTATGCTGTCTGATTTTGCAAAAGGAACAATTAATGAAGTGCTCCAACCTTCTAGTTCTGGTAAGGATATGGATTCTGAAAACTTGCATGAGGTGAAGGCTGGTGAAACAGATGGCAGGAGTCATTCTACTGAGAAAAATAAAATTGAAAATGAAAGTAATACAGCGTCAGTTGCCACTGATCATGAAGGTGAGTGCAAAGTGGAGAGCCTGGGAGGTAATCAGGTCAATGAGCAATGTAGTACCGGACCAGCTGCCCACAAGGCAGCACCCATACTTTTTCAGGCACCAGAACAAATAGTAAGGTCAATAGAGTCGAAGTTGGCTGGCACTGGAGCTGATGAAACTGAGGAATGTACATCTGATGCTGCTGAGGCTTCTTCTTTATCTGCTACAGGGGGATCGGAACTGGAAGCAAAAGTTGAATTTGATCTGAATGAAGGCTTTATTTCTGATGATGGGAAATATGGGGAGTCGAGTGACTTGAGAGCACCTGGATGCTCTTCTGCGATTCAGCTAGTTAGCCCTTTGCCCTTACCTGTTTCTTCTGTGTCTAGTGGGCTTCCTGCTTCTATTACAGTAGCTGCCGCTGCAAAAGGGCCTTTTGTTCCACCAGAGGATCTACTGAAGAGTAGACGGGAGCTTGGTTGGAAGGGATCGGCAGCCACAAGTGCATTTCGGCCAGCTGAACCTAGAAAAGCTGTGGAGATTCCATTAGGTACAGCTAATATCTCACTACCTGATGCAATGGTTTCCAAGCCTGGTCGCCCCCTGTTAGATATTGACTTGAATGTTCCTGATGAAAGAATCCTTGAGGATTTGGCTTCACGAAGTTCTGCTCAGGAGGCAGTTTCTGTTTCTGACCTTGCAAAGAATAATGATTGTGCACGTGATGCACTGATGGGTTCAATAACTGTTCGAAGCTCTGGGGGACTTGATCTTGATTTGAATAGAGCAGATGAAGCTAGTGATATTGGTAATCACTTAACAAGCATTGGCCGGAGGCTGGATGCCCCACTACATCCCACCAAATCATCTGGTGGTTTTCTAAACGGAAAGGTTGGTGGTTGCTGGGACTTTGATTTGAATGATGGCCCTCTTGTCGATGAGGTGAGTGCCGAACCATCACAACTTGTGAGGCATACCCAAAACATTGTGCCATCCCAACCATCCATTTCTAGCCTCCGAATGAACAGTACAGAAATGGGAAATTTCCGGTCCTGGTTTCCTCAAGGGAATCCGTATCCTGCTGTCACAATCCAATCTATCTTGCATGATAGAGGAGAGCAGCCTTTCCCTATAGTTGCAACTGGTGGGCCTCAACGGATCTTGGCTTCCTCTACTGGCAGCAACCCATTTAATCCTGATGTCTACAGGGGAGCAGTGTTGTCGTCCTCTCCAGCAGTGCCATTTCCATCTACTCCTTTTCAGTATCCTGTCTTTCCTTTTGGGACCAGCTTCCCTCTTCCCTCAGCTACATTTTCAGGTGGTTCAGCATCGTATGTGGATTCATCATCTGGTGGGAGGCTTTGCTTTCCCACAGTACCTTCTCAAGTAGTAGCGCAAGTTGGTGTGGTCTCATCCCATTATCCAAGGCCTTATGCTGTTAACCTCCCAGACAGTAACAATAATGGTGCTGTGGAGAGCAGTAGGAAATGGGTAAGGCAGGGTCTAGATCTCAATGCCGGGCCTCTAGGTGCAGATATTGAAGGTAGAAATGAGACCTCAGCTCTTGCATCGAGGCAGCTGTCTGTTGCCAGTTCACAAGCCCATGCAGAGGAGCTATCGAGGATGTATCAGGCGACCAGTGGAGGTTTTCTTAAGAGGAAGGAACCAGAGGGTGGATGGGATGGTTATAAGCAATCCTCGTGGCAGAAGGGATGAATAATGACACAATGCAGTGATCCACCTGTAAGTTTTTGTCAGTTTTTGTCATGTTCTGTAAATATATGTGCTCTTTGTGTTTCATGATTTGAAGCTGTGCTATAGCCTTTTCTTTTCTGATCAAGTGGAGGGGGAAATGTTTTTTTGAACTTGCATTCTTTTGGGCATGAGTTGCACTTAGGTTCCTGTTCACAGGTCAAGTAATTGTGTTTATTTTTTCATTGTGTTTTCAATTACAGTTCTCCTGGTCGGATGTTGGCTAACTCCAAAAGATCGTCTAACTTGTGATCTCAAGGATGGGTGGTAAGTGAGTTATTTGATGTTCAATCTCCAACCACCACCCTGTTGCTGTACTGTTGTACCTTAAAAAAGGAATCTTTCCAGGGTCATTAAGTGTTATATTCTTGAATTTGTACTGGGTGGCTCAGTTCACCGGCCCCTTTGTAGATATTTTAACCAATGGAAAACTTGCATTCTGTGACTGTGTTGCCCAGACATTTGAAATTGGTGTCCATGTCTATCAGATCGACAATTTATACTGCTGGATGCAAAATCATCCTTTTCCAACCATTCTGAGAATTAGGAGCCCTTTGTATGTGCTTTGTTGTTAAGCAATCTTTCTTCATTTATCTTTTCATTTTCTCTTTTAAACACGTACATGTAAGCAGATTGGTTCATGAATTTTGGTGCTCAAGCCTTTCTTGCTCTGGCATATGGTTTAGTTGGATGCTGTATTCCTTTTAATTTATTCTATTTTTGAACCTGGTGTAGATTATTTGCTACACACCGAGTTCTACCCAACTTTGCTACTACCTTCGCATAATGGTGTCTGAACTCTAAACTAATATAGGTTTGTTTATGACATTTTCCCATTTCTGGCCCATATTTGTTCAAAAATATTGCTCCTGCTATCATGTTTGAAAATTGGCCTTTGAGCCATCAGTTCTTGGTGTTGGATTGTCTTTAAGGATAAGAGGTAGCTGTTATTACAGTTCAATTTTTCTGTGTCATTAAGTTTGGTTGAAGCTTTGCGAGGATGGTTCATTATGGAAATTGTATTTGTATTTTTGTTCAGGTTTCAATTTTGAGGACTGAGATTCAAATTAAAACTTTTGAACCACTATAATCGGAGAAATCTGATCCAGAGTTGGAATGCATCTCGAAAATCTCTAAGGTCAAGGGTTGTCCCCGTGATTTTATGAAGCACAGGTGCCAAGTGTTGCAGGTTCATGTTTTTGGAGGCGTTAGGTGATAAGAATGGGCATGGTGTTGCGCATTAAAACCTAAATCATTTCAAACTATCTTTATCTTGGTTCTTTAGCTTGTGTTTTTGGTCTACCCAATCTTATAGCAATTGCATATTAATAAATCCAACTGCTTTGATGGCGTGCTGATGCTCAAGTATCAGGCAACGTTGCAACCCCTAAATTTGGGGCTGCTGCTTCCATGAAGTCTGGCTATGGGTGGGACGCTCTCTCCTTTTCTTTCCTTCCCGCGGTTACATAACCCTTCCCATGAATCAAGTTCCAACAAAATACCATTGGCTATGGGTGGGATGATCTCTCCACACATTCTATCTCAACACACCTATTAAAACCCTTATATTGCACAATGAACCAATAATCTCCATGAGATTTTGTTCTTGTTGTCTCTTCCATATTACGTCTCAATACACCTAACCTACTTGAAACTTTGCACGATCAATAAATATAACCTCTGCACGATCAATAAATATTAAATCTATGACTTTCGTGTCTCCCTCTCTTTTTGTCAATCTGTTTACACAAGGTAGATAACAATGATTTTTCATCGCAAAATAGAAAAAAAAAAAGCTTAAAATTGATCATGAATAAGAAGAATTGACTGAGGTGAAAGAGTCCAAGATCAACTAAAAAAGTGGAAGGAGCAGTTAACAAGTCCATCAAGAAACTAAAAGTCACAATCGCTGAAAAGGAAGTGATCAACCAATGAAGTATAGATGTGTGCATAACCAAGCATATATACTCCTATTCAAAATGCAAGTCCTCAACATAATGATTAATAGAAAGTCAGAGATTATGCTAGAATTCATATATATATATATATATATATATATATATATATATATATGTGTGTGTGTGTGTGTGTGTGTGTTTATTTAACAAAATAAATAACAATCACAACACAAGAATCAACTAAAATCACTTCTACGACAACGATACCAAACTTTATTGCAATGTCGCAGTCACACAAATTAATTACCCTAACTTAAACAAACAAGATGGTATAGAGCAAGTAAGGGGTCGATATCACGAAAAAGATCTAATTCATGTCTTTATACTAGATGATTCAAAGTTAGGGGGTTTTGAGGTTATCTAGGCTATGTTATGGTAAACAGAACAAACTAATCAAGCTAAATTAAATAAATCTGAAACTTATTAAGAGAAAAACCTTAGTTTCAAGTAAACATTCACCTACAGAAATCAAAATTGATCACTGAAATGATACGTCAATTTATATTCTAAATATCTATCTTTTCTTAACATTAGTTAGTTAACTGATCTGCAGTGTAACTAACGCTAACTATTAAACAACCACAATATCCGCACTAGTAATTTAATTTAATGGCAGCCTTAAAAACTAGATAGGTTGATAAATCTAGACAACATAACTATATGCAATTTATGTTCGACTGAATTGAACGTTTTTCGTAAGATTAAAACTCTGGTTTTGATTATTAAGCTTAATCGCTTCACAAGTTCAAATATCACAACTCTGGTCTTAATAGCAAACTTAGCAGTAGATTGGTTTAGAATAATAATTTAGAGTCCGCTCTAACAATTAAACTAAACAATCGTAGAAAATAAACATAGAAAAACATTCATACTCATCATATAAATTGAAAAGAAAAGATAGAATAGATCTTACAGTTTTTAAAATCCGAAGGTTTCTGTATCCTTTTAACCAAGAAAAATAACTTAACCTTGCATTTCTATTGAAAAACTAATAAATAGAACAAATGAGAGCATAATTTCGGGTATAGGAGAAAAGGGTGGAGTTTTTCTTTTTCTTTTTGGTCGCCCCCTCTCTCTCTTTTTATTTGATAAGAAAGCTTAATCCCCACATCCCTCCAATCCGTTTGTATTCTCTTAAAAAAATATAAAAATAGTCATTTCCAAAGGAAACAATCTACATTTGAGTAAGTTGGATTTATTTCTTCACAAAACCTGTTTGTTAGCAGAATTTAAAGGTTGTCTTAGAAAAATCACATATTTCTTATATGAGCTCCTTTTCTTTTGAAATTAAGTAGGATGATAGGTCTTTGAGTTAGGAATCCAAAAAAATTAAGTTTGCATCAAATGGACTTCTTTAACTCAAGATATTCAAGTTGGAATGACCGAAGGTCAAAAGTGGCAAAATGTGAGACTTGTCTTTGAAGGCTGGGATTTCTATCATCTTTTTTTTTCTTGCCATATATGCATAGAAAGGTATGGATGTTAGCTTTCTAATTCCACTAGAATCACTTCATTTCAACCTCTACAACTCAAATTCTGCATAAAACATCGATCAGATGTCAAATCTGTCAATATTTGACACGGGTTGGAACATGGTTTGAATTTTATCTTCAATTTACTTCTTTTCGAATCTCACATCCAAAAGTGCATTCAAAACATAAAACAAAGATTATCAAGGCATTTTATATATAAAACATGAACAAAATACTAGGTAAATGTGAGCATAACTATAGAATAATATGGTTGCATCAATAAGGTTAGAATTACTTATGTAAGTAGGATCCAAAGTTTGTAATAATATAAATAGAGCCAAATACTAATTTAAATGATGATCAACCCTACATATTAAAAATTTTGAAATTCAAACTCTTTTTTTTTCCTTGGATGGTTGTACCTTTATTTTTTTTCTTAATGCTTTGTTATTTTTCAACACTTAAATTTTCTTCATTCTTTTTATAACTTGTGTTTTCTTTGCACATTGATGTTTTAAGTACATATTACCTTTACTGCGTGTCTAAGGTCTAGAATCCTCACTTTGTTTGGTTAGAGGTAGTTGTTGCCTCATCGAAGATTCAATTCTAAGTATAGTTAATCGACAACATAAAAGATTGGCATAACTAATGGAATAAAAATTCAAAATATATTCTAGAAGCCATTAAAACATGCCTTTAAAAAAATATAGGTAAACTCATCTCTATTGCTCGAAATGAATAGTTTTCACAAGCAACGAAGACATGTTAGCTTTTGAACTGTGAAGAGCCTAAAAACCTATTATTTCTCTAAATTCTAGGGGATCAACCAGTGATAGACGTGTCCAAATATGGGTCTTTATCGTCTAACTCACCATTATAACACAAAATTACATCTAAACACACTTCTAGTGTTTTTATGTTGTCCTTTACGTTTATCGATTCTAATAGGATCATCACCACTAACCTTAGATGACCACATTGATAAATCAATACCCCATATGTAACCATACATACATATATTATATAGATCAAATGGTGTGGTATGATGATTACAACTAGTTGTGGTAAATTCCAGTCAACCAACGAGGTTGCTTATGAAAATATTGTAACATCGCCGCCAAAAAGAGGATATTAAAACATGAAATTTTACAATAATTTTACACATTTCCATCGAATATAAGCCTTTATTATGGCAATTTTGTTTTACATTTATATATGTAGTCATTCTCCTTTATTTATTAACAATTTTACTAAAAGTTTTACAGAGTTTCCTCTATATTTTAACATACCAAGTTATCAACTACTCCTTCCATGTTACAAGTCATTATTACAAACATGGTTCAATTGTCCTAGACCTTATTTCACATTATTTTAACCAAAAATCAACCCCATATATTCTTTCAACCCTTACTATATCTTGTACTATTCAGTAATTACATCATGTTCATCCCATAAAAAATTAATTATAAATAAAATCTAAAAGAGTAATAAATCTAATATCATACGTTTTTATTTTGAATTATATATATAAAAAAGATACAGTCTAACTATATGTTTTAAACTTTTCTTCCATGAATGTATATATTATGCTTACCTTACTCAATCTCTAATTAATTCATTTACTACTTATGAGTACCTTTTATTTTTATTTTTTATATGAATTAAAATTAATGTCCAACATACAACATGATTATATTATTGATGCATGCCATAGAAAAATCATGTAAGGACATACACCAACTTGCATAATAATATTTTATATATGGATTTCATACACAATTCCAAACATGGATAGAAAATATCATTACAGAAGGAGGGAGAGTAGGAGAGAGCTTTTCGTTAGGTCTACAAAATTATTTACATGTACAATATAAGTTCTGAATCTAAAGGCCAACTACAACCTTACAATTAGGTTTGCCGATACGAAAAGGTCTTGTAACAAAAATTTATTAAGAATAAGTTTGTATTACAATATAATTTGTCTTCTAAACATATATGAAAGTGAGAGCACCAATTCTTATTATCCAATCCTATAGAAAATTTCATGAAAATAGTTATAAATTTCACAATAATAATACATCAAGATATTTGTACTCGACATGAGTAAGGTCTTACTCTCAAGTTCAAGTCAATTAGTGCACTTCGATTTACATGGTTATCAAATATTTCATAACGACTTGACCTTTAATTTATCAAAAACAACTCAATTTACCATGATTCTCAAAATAGCTTAGGCAATAACATAACATTGGCCTTCGTGTTTGTAAAAATAACCAAAACGTATTTAGTCTTCGAGCAATTTTAGAGACTTCACAACATTGGTTTTTGTCTCAGCAACTCAATCACATTGATTTCCGTACAACTTTGAAAAACAATTTCAACATTGGCTTTTGTATTTACGAAGGAAATCTAATCACATTGGTTTCCAAACAACTTCATAAACAATCACAACGTTGGCTTTCATCTTGGCGAAAGCAAACCAATCACATTGTTTTTCGAACAACTTCAAAAACAATCACAACAATCCAATCGTATTTTTATTTCACGCAATTATTTACAATTCATCTGGATTCATTTCATCTATAGCATTTATAGTTACAACAAAAAAACTTAATTGACATAATAAAATTATAGGTAAGACTCTACATACCTTCTCCTCCAGTCGAGTGAGCTCCATCAACAGAAGATCTTGTCCCCCCTGAATCATAGAAATACTTTCTATTAATACATTATTTACAATCCAAATACTCATTCTTTGTATAAGAAATAATTCTTTTAATTTCATACTTAGATCACTATGTTTAACAATTTATAACAAGGCATCAGAACACTGTTTATTTACTCATCACCAGAGTTATTGAACTCAATTTTAAACGAGATTTTTTTTAGTATGCTAAGACACAAATACACAACTTTGGTGAAAAGGGTTAAACCTAATTTTTCTATTTACACACTTAAACTCATTGAAATACAGTGGTATATGAATCTGCCCTATAACATACAACCTTACTTTTCTCTAGTGTTTTATCCATATTTGGAGTATATAACTCCAAATAGGGTAAGATTTGTTTCATGTGGAATCTAACATCACTAACCACATTTTCCATGAAGACATCCACCTTAAATTTTCTCATTTGTGAATCTCAATTTCAGTTTAAAGTTTGACATTAATTTTGTCCAATAGCTTCCAATCTGACTTGTCTTCACTCAAACCTCCTTGACACTCTCAAGGATTGATTTGCATGTGTTTCTCTCTACAATATCTTTAAGAGATAAGTGACAGAAGAAAATGGCTCCCCTGTTTTTTTCTTTTGTTTCTGTCATCAAACTCTTGTTTTTCCTAGGGTTGATGAATTTTCTCTTTTTTTTTGGTCTCTCACTTATTCATGTCTTTTTAATTTAGTCCCTAATTCTTTATATTTCTCACACTGGGCCGTACTCTTATCTTTATACATTTTATCCTTCTTTTTTTACTTATGTTTACCTTTAGACTTTAAGTTAAGAATTTTGTGCCTCATTAATGACCTCTTCTTCAATTAATTAAATTCATTCATTCATCTTCTAGGGGCTTACAAAGATAATTTTATTATCAATGTATAAATTTCTCTAATGTTAATATGAGAGCTCTCTAAATAGATATGGAAAAAACAATTATCATAACTTGTCACAACAACATAGTGGTGGTAAACCAAATCATTCATGCATGCATATCTTATTAGTTGAATAAGTTACAAAATGAACTTTATTAGAAAAGACCTTATAACATAAGTATACACTTCTAAGAGGAAAATCCTAGGGTTCTATAATAACAAGCACTCTATTAAGGGTGTATGGATTGAGTATGCCTCCTATAAAAATGTATTTTTTAGCATATCAAGCACAATAAAAGATGTAGCTTAACCCTAGCATGATAACTCCTAATAAACCAATTGTTTCTCAAGCTTACAAACAACCATAAGCCAATTACTTAGCCCTACATAGCTTCTATCAAATAGCACAACTTCTTACTAGGCAATTCTATACCCAATAACATGTTTTACAATAAGGGAACCTTAATCTTCTAGCACAACAATTCCCTTCTATATATCAGCAACAGAAAAAAAGGATAAGTAGAGTATAACTAAACCAATATATAAAAGAGATAGGACTAAAAGTACGATGAACAACAAGATTTATTTGCAATTATTTATACTCTAAATGGGTTGATAGATTGTACGTGATTACTAGAGAAATAAAAAATATTGATTTCAAATATTTTTTTCTAAAAGGATAAACAATCAATAAGGAAGCACATCACTAATTTACTAACCAATATAGTGATAATGTAGTCAACCCTTTCATAAAGCTAAAGTCGTTTGGTTTATTAGTAACCAAAATAGCTTTTCACCAATGCTCCACATTGCCACCCAACTCGATCAACAGTTAGAAAGAGATGAAACTCATTTTCATGAACACTTTTATATAATAATATAAGAGATTACATTATATGACTTGGTTAAAATAGTAGAGGACCTAAGAGAGGTAATAGAAAACTATGTCTTACAATTTAAGATATTGAAAATAGTTATATTTAAGTAAAAGTACATGAAGTTATTTCTAGTGAGAATGTAGTTAAACATAAGGAAAAGTTTTGTAGGAACCAAGTATTTGGATATATATACCCTCACAAATAATGTTGCCCATTATGAGAAAGTGCTACTAAAATAGGTAAAAGAGAAACCACTAAATGGGACTTATTTTATTGGTTATTTATACAATGTCGTGAATGTTTATTCACTAATTAATTTATATTCTAATAAAGAATTTAAGGAAGTTTAATAGCAATTCATATTAGTCACTGAAATAAAATATGAAAGACCATTTAAAATCACAATATTAAAAAAAATCTAAAAAGGCTCCCAAACCTGGTAACAAAAAAGTCAAAGTTTTCAAAGCAATTAAATATAATAAGTACATTTTTAATATCAAAAGAGTTAAAAAGATCTTGATCAGTTGATGTGTGGTTGAAAATTAAGCTTTTTAGCAATCACATAATCCTCATCATTAATCAAATCAAGAGGAAATAATATTATAAATGGCATGACTTTTGGAAATATGACACTAATACTTATGTAATATTTAGGAATCAAATCTAGAAAGCTTTAGAATTTGGATGCATTCATGTTCTAAAAAAAATGATAAAAGTGGATGATGATCTATTCCTTAAAGTCAATATAATATTTGTTATCTCAAATCATAATGGGCTTATTGTACATGTACTTTTGGAAATATGACACTAATAGTTATGTAATATTTAGGAATCAAATCTAAAAAGCTTTAGAATTTGGATGCATTCATGTTCTAAAAAAAATGACAAAAGTGGATGATGATATATTCCTTAAAGTCAATATAATATTTGTTATCTCAAATCATAATGGGCTTATTGTAAAGGAAGAGCTTCAAAAGAAAACGGTTGATTGGCGATGACAAATGATGAAGTAAGTCACAAATCCTAGTACTGGGAAAACAATATATAGATTATGGAGAATTCAAATGGGTGGTTTTACAAGCCCAAGATATGCCTTATAATGAGGTATATAGGTGTCTTACCTATCTTATAATTCTCCTAAAGGGTGCAAACTTGAGGATAATGTTAAGCAAGTAATGTCTTCATAACATGCCAAGACATTCAGACCTAAGAGACCAGCTGGCAATAATTGGCATAAACATCAACCATAATCAAAGTCATTTAAACCCGGTGATAACATGAAAATAAAAAGGAAAAATCATAGTTGAGCATGTCAGGCTTGCTATGACAACAAAAAAAAATTAAGCAAAATAAACACATTCTAATTACCCCAATAAAAAAGTAATATTAAGGATGTTGTACAAAATAAGATAAAAAAAAATGATGAGAAAAACTAAATATATGTAACGTATAATGTACAATAAATAAAAAATAAAACTATATCATGCAACTAACTCGCTATTATAGAATTCAATGCCCTTAACACACCAAAAAAATGTGAAAAAAAAACCCACATGCAATAGGCACACTACAAAATGAAAAAAACTAATCATGAAAGCAAATAACTTTAACACTACTACCCCTAAAAAAACATAGATATAAAAATGACAATCCATATAAAAATAAAATCCTAAAAACTACTTTTTTAAACCACAAAGATAGAAAGAAAAAAAAAACTTATTAGACAGCTAAACGACATGACTAGAAAGATGAAAGAAAAAAAACAATAAACATTGAGAAATAATAAGTCAGATAACCATCTCTTTATGAAGAACCTTATTAAACCAAAGGGAAAGATTCTAAAGCATTACAAATACATGCCAAGACTCATCAAGAAAGAAATCAAAGTTTAAATGTGTAAGATAGACAGAAACATACAATAAAAAAAAACATATTTAACTTATTAAAGCAGTTGTGTAGCCTTAAAATAACAATCTTACAACTTACTAAAAAAATGGTAAAGATTTTAAGTCTTATTTAGGTAGTGAATTTTAAAAGATAAAACAAGAAAATGGCATCCCCTATTTAAAAGCAAGAATATGAAAAATAAAGGTTGAAAATGGATGTAAACACAAATCAAAAACATTCACAAAAGAAAAAGGATTTTAAATATAAAATAGAATAATTCATAAAAAAAAATTGCATGATCAACCAACAAACCAGTGTAGGATTACTAAGAATCATAAGATAACCAACCAATTAAACAAACTCAAATCCTAAAGGCTATTATTCAAACAAAAACCTCTATAAAAAAATTTAGCCACACCCCTAACCCTACCTTAAACACTTTTAGACATGTTGAATCTTTAAAAAATAAACAACCCATCCATGACCTAAAAGCCAATAAAATGAAGCAAACAAAAATAAATGACAAAAAGAAAACAAAGCCATAAAATCTTCAAGAGCAAATAAAAAGTACTAAAATATGCATAAAAAAAACAAAAAAATCAATGTCACAGCAAAGAAAAGAACATAAAAAAGAAAACATTCAATAGACCCTCAAACAATAAACAATGAATATAACACACAATTGAACTAAAAAGAACATAGCCAACGATAAAACAAACAACATACGTACTCAATAACCAATGAGAAAGAATTAAAAGACACTTACATTGCACATCATAGCCCTAGTCCTAAAGAATAATAGCCTTGTATAGAAAACAAAAAAAACAGAACAAGCTCCAAAACAAAAGAACCAATGCAAAACTTGCCAAGTAAGGAAAGGGGAAAAATTGTCAGGGAAGACAATATAGCACCAACCATAGAACCAAGTAACAAATAACATGAAGAAGATCAATCACAAACCTCATAGCTATGGGCAAGCACTCACAAAATAAAAAGACAAACACATTTCTTCCCTTATAAAATAAAAGTTTAATCCCTTAAAACTAAGCATTCTAATCAACCCATGCAAAGAAACTTTAAAAGAAAAAATTAAATCAATCACCCTAAAAATCAACAAACACCCATTAAAATCAAACAAAAAAAAAGCTTGGATAACGACCTAAAAAAACACTCTTACTTTGATTTTGTGGTTGTGGTTGTGTTTTTGTGTGTGTGTGTGTGAGAGAGAGAGAGAGAGAGAGAGAGTCTGAGATGATAAGGGAGTTGGATTTGTTGTTGTGATAAAGATCATTAGCATAAGAGAGACCACATCATTGGTTTAGAGAGGAAAGATTGGTAATATGAAGAGATGAAAGAAAGAAGAAAAGTTTAGTCTGGTGACTATTAGGAAAAAGTAAAAGAGTAGAAAAAAAAGAAAAAGATTATGGTGGTCATTTGGCCACGTCTCCCTATAACAATTAAAGAGGAAAAAAAGAGAGGAAAGCACTACAAATCCATAATCTTTTCTCTCTATGTGTACAATGAAATCAAAATAAAATTTAATTTTCTTTGTAATTGTAATTGTAATAATTATAATATAATTATAATTATAAATTATAATGTTAATCAATCTATCTAAAAAGGGGATGTGTCATCATATCATATGAACACATGAAAACACATTTCCATGTGCTATCATGTTAGAAATATCAAATTCTAAAAAAGATATAAGAAAAATGATCTTTTATGTATTAATTCTTATATGAAATAATTTTCTTTATATTTGATTAAGGAGAGATTTTATTGTAATGAGTGAAAGTTGATTGGAGAATATCTTTTTGTTAAGACTCGTTATCATGATAGAATTAGAAATTGGTAAATAATGAAGTCATATATATGTTGAAAATATATTAAATAAAACTAGATGTATGTTTGGCAATATAATGTGTGTGTTTTTGTAAAAATGCATTTTCAAATGAAAATCAACTAATTTCATACTTTTGTTTAGAAAATTTTAGGGTTTTAACCTTTTTCATTTTAAAATCATCAAAATACAAAATAAAATTTAATATTTTTTTATTTGAAATGCACTTTCAGAAAATGAACTAGATTGGTGGGTTACACTACATCGTGAGTAGGACCAAACTTTTCCTAACATAAAAAAATGATGCTCAAATGATGCTAATGTTTTTAAAGAAGAAAAATCCAAGACTTGAATCATTGACTTGAGTGGTTTCAATAATTTTAGTTAATTTAATAATATAATTATATATAAAAAATTATAAATGAAAAAAATGACACGACTCCTCCCGAGTCAGCTTGCCAAATTCATGATCTGGTCATGAGATTGTGATAACCCTATAAAAAAATTAAATTAAGTAAGAATCTCAATTCTTAAATAACTCAATGACAAAGAGAAATTTTTTTAAAAAAATTCAATTAAAAAAATAAATGAAAAAAAATTCCAGTCAAATTGTGTTTATCTGATAAGTCAACAACTCAATACATGAGATCAAGATAACCTCATATAAGAGGAAGTGAAAAAAATCATGAAATCTAATTCTTAACAAACTCAATATTGAATAATGAGATTGAAAAAAAATCAATTATAAAAAAGTATCTAAAAACATATCAAAGTCAACTCAAGATAATCTTTCAAACTCATGACTCGGATCATTAGGTCGGGATAATCCCATAGAAGACAAAAAAAAATCATGAAGTCAAATGTTTAATCAACAAAATATTGAGGGATGAAATTGAAGAAAAAATGATAAAAATAGATCCAAAACAAATAGTAATAAAAAAAAACTATATTTCACATAAAAATAAAATGAAACTAAATGCTGAGAGATGAAGTTGATAAACAAATCAAATAAAAAAAGAATTTCAAAAAGAAATATCAAGCAAAAAAATGATGATCAAATTTGATATAATAATCAATTGAAACCAAAAACTAATGGATGAAATTAAAAAAAAAATCAATAAAAAAAAGTTCAAAACAAAACAAATAGAAATAAAAAAATTGAGATGCAAATTCGATAAAAACAAATGATAGTATACCTTTCAATTTTAACAGGCTTAACTCAAATCACAAGGATGAGAGAGAGAAAAGAGAAAGGAAAAGAAAAAAGAGCCGCTAGCACCACCACACACCATTCTAATATGAAGATCTTGAATGTAAGAAGTACCTCCCACTCATGCACTAGCCTAATTTGCCCTGCCCTTTTCTTTTAGTCCCTAGCATTTTTTTTTTCAAACTTGATCTCTCAAATCTTAAATTATTTTAGATCAATAAAATTATATTTTATTTTGTAAATTCGAGTATCAAACTCATGTCATATTTTTTTTCTCTCAATATTATAGGATTTTCCATATTTAGGTAAAAAAATCAAGTCCAATAAAAAAGAAACTCAATGCAAAAGGATCAAATAAAAAAAATAAAGGATAAAGAAAATAAAAAAGGCTTAATCTCTCCCCTATCCGTGCACTACAGTCTCTAATATTTTCAAGAAAAAATGGGCTCAATGCTTTTCTAGTATTCAAACTTGGTCTTCATAACTTTAATTGTTTTAATTTAATTTAATTTCATTTAATTATGACAAATAGAGCATTTATCAGAGTCAATTTTATTTCCAGACATCGTGAGTGTTCTATACCAAGCCAACATAAACAAATAACAAAGCTCAATCTCAAAATAATATAATATTAAAGGATAAAGTTGAAAATAAAATTGGTGACCAAAATAAAAAAAAAATCTAAAAAAAACATCTTGCGAATCTACAATGTTATCTCTCACATGCTACGATATATTATTAATGCCTATTAGTTTTTTTTCTATTTAAATTTAAATTTAAACTTAAATTCTTAATTTTAATTTTATTGTTATTTAAAAGGTTATTTGACAAAGCCTCTACTTTTGCTTTTAGATGCTTTTTAAAAGTTTTTTTGGCTTGAAAAAAATTAAATTAGTACTTTTTAGTGTTTTTTATAGTTTTTACATGCAAGGATTAAAAATAAAAATAAAATAAAAATTAGCTATTTTAAAAAATATCTTGCACCACAATCTCAAACACCCCTTAAATACATTAATAAACAGGCTATAAATCATATCTAAAAGGCATTGTTATGAAACTCAACCTGGGGCCTTGGATGAGTTTGAAATAAGTAAAACTCGAACTTGCAATTGGCTAAGTTAAATTTAGACAACTTGCCTAGTCAACTCGAAACTCATGTGACCTAGCGTAACCTGGGTGGACCCAACTTTAATTTTTACATTTTTTAAAAAACTCAAAAATATATAAAATTAATTTATAAATACTTAGCCTTATGTATTTTTTTATAATTTACATTCACATGAATTGTTTTTTAATTTTTCAATGTGAATCGCCGTGTCTTTATATATATATAAAGAGAAAGAGAGAAATAAAATATTTCTTAATTTTTTTTTATGTAAAATAGCTATATATAACATATATTTACGTAACTTGTTTTTTAATTTTTTTGATATAAAATAATTATATATAACTTATATTTATATGAATTATTTTGTAATTTTTCAACGTGAGATAATTATTATATACACGCGCAAGCATATACATCCATGGATTCTTTTATAAATTTTTTTTAAATGGTATTAAAATCTGAAGTATAATTTTTTTAAAAATAAATTAATTTAAATTAACTCATATGATTCAAAATCCTCTCTCTTGACCGGGTCAATCCCAACCGAAAAAGATTAGAGGGCTGAAAAGAGGCAAGACCGGACCCATTGAGAATTTTTGACAGGGACTTGGTCCGGGTTTATGGTTCAGTCTATCTACCACGTACATCTTCCCTTTTTTGCCGTCTCCCCCACTACGATTTCTCTTCTAAGCTCGTTCTCTCGCTCTCCTTTTCTTTCTCCATGATTTTCTCTCTCTAGATTCTCGATATCTCTCTCTCTCTCTCAAACTCAAAACAACATCTCTAATTTAACGGATCGCATGTATTGATTTGCGGAAGTAATTGATTGTGGTCAAATTAGGGTTTGAATTGCACTTAGAAATGGTATACGGAAGCTAGGGTTTTTTAGTTTTTCAATTATTTTTGCTCTTGGGTGGATCTAGGGTTTTCGAATTGGTGAGTTAATTGAGGGGGAAAGTGTGAGTTAGGGTTAAGGGTTGATGGTACTCGAAAGGAAAAATGCAAGGCTATGCTGCATGGGCGGGAAGCTGAGGAGAAGAGGAAAAAGGATCGTATTCGGCACATGTGGACTGCTCCCACTCGTGTCAACAACAATTCAGTTGTAGCTGCTCCTGATTTCGTCCCTTCTCCTCCTCCTTCTTCTTCGTTATCTTCAGCTGATTCTTTTTACAAGGTACTCCTTTTCTTTTGGGATTTTTTTTGTGTTTTTTGGGTCATTGTTTCGATTATGAGAGGTATTGGATTGTAATTCATCGTACTTCTGTGTTATTTGGATTTGAATGATGGAAAATGGGGCAATCACTGATTTGATTGATAAAAGATGGAGAGGTTATTTGTTATAGGAATTAAAGGAGCTGGCTCAGATTTTCTTTGATTTTTGTTAGCGTGGGAATTCTACAATTCAGTGAGTATTGTGTTCGTTATTGCAATTCTCAGTTGGATTTTGGGAAATATGACAACAAATTAATTTTTGTATTGCTACATGATATTGTTGCTTAAATTCAGTTTGGGGGCAATTTTTTCTTGTATTTGTGAAATTTTTTAGCAGTAGGTTTTAAGTTCAATTTCCACTTTTGTTTTTCTTTCTTATGGCTGTTGACGGAACACTCTGCTTTGTTCCTTTTAGCTGTGCGAAGTGTAAATTTGAATGACTTATCTATCCTCATAATTACATCTTAGCACAATCATATGCATTGAGGCATTTGTATGTAATTTCTTTTACTGATGATGGCCTGGCTTAGATTAATTATCTAGTGGTTTGATGATGGTATCTTTATTATGATATTAATGGCCAGTTAATGATATTCCATTCAGCAATCATCTATGCTATCAAAATGCAGGCTACATTTTCTACTTTAGCAGAACATTTGTTGATGCAATTGGTATAAAGATGCATTTGTAATAAGTTACCTAAATTGCCCTATGTTTTATTTTTTTCCTTTAACAGGATGGACGCAAGGTCAGTGTTGGAGACTCTGCTCTGTTCAAACCACCCCAGGACTCCCCTCCTTTCATTGGAATAATTCAAAGGCTGACTACTGATAAAGAGAACAAGTTAAAGTTAGGTGTGAATTGGCTTTATCGACCTGCTGACATAAAGCTTGGCAAAGGCATCCTACTGGAAGCTGCGCCAAACGAAGTATTCTTTTCCTTTCACAAGGATGAAATTCCTGCTGCATCACTACTCCATCCGTGTAAAGTTGCCTTCCTTCCAAAAGGTGTTGAACTTCCATCAGGGATTTGCTCATTTGTGTGCCGGCGAGTTTATGACATTACAAACAAGTGTTTATGGTGGCTAACTGATCAGGATTATATTAATGTGAGTTGTAGCTGCCCTTCAAGAATTTGCTTTGAATTTACAATTCCATTTGATGGTTAACTCTTCTTTACACAGGAACGACAAGAAGTAGTGGATCAGCTATTATCTAAGACACGTTTAGAAATGCATGCAACAGCTCAACCAGGTGGATGTTCTCCGAAGACAATGAATGGTCCAACTTCAACATCACAGGTAAAACCTAGTTCTGATAATGTACAGAATAATGCTGCCTCCTTTCCTTCACAATCTAAGGGCAAGAAAAGGGAGCGTGGAGATCAGGGGTCTGAGCCCATTAAACGAGAACGTTTTTCTAAAATGGATGATGTGGATTCTGTTCATAGACCAGAAAGCATTTGGAAATCTGAGATTTCTAAATTTACAGAGAAGGGGGGACTTGTGGATTCTGAAGGGGTTGAGAAATTGGTGCATCTCATGCTACCTGAGAGGAACGAGAGAAAAGTAGATTTAGTTGGCCGGTCAATGCTAGCTGGTGTGATAGCAGCCACAGATAAGTTTGATTGCTTAAATCGGTTTGTGCAGCTGAGGGGCTTGCCTGTATTTGATGAATGGCTACAGGAGGTGCATAAAGGGAAGATTGGTGATGGTAGTAGCCCCAAGGATAGTGATAGATCTGTTGAGGAATTTTTATTAGTTTTGCTTCATGCACTGGATAAACTCCCTATAAATCTTCATGCTCTGCAAATGTGTAATATTGGCAAATCTGTGAATCATTTGCGCACGCATAAGAATTTGGAAATACAGAAGAAAGCAAGGAGTTTAGTTGACATGTGGAAGAAACGGGTTGAGGCTGAAATGGATGCTAATGCAAAGTTTAGTTCTAACCATGGCGTCACCTGGTCTACTAGATCACGCATTCCTGAAGTTTCGCAGGTTGGGAATAGACCATCTGGTGTATCCTCAGAGATTGCAATGAAGAGCTCAGTTGTGCAACTCTCTACTTCGAAAAGTGGTCCAGTCAAGCTTGTCCAGGGGGAGACTGTGACCAAGTCTGCATCATCTCCAGGCCCCATAAAATCGACAGCATCACCTGGCACAGTTGGTAATAATTTGAAAGATGGAGAGCTCAGAAATATTGGTGTCAGTGGCGCCTCAGATCTACCTGCATCTGCAGCAAGGGATGAGAAAAGCAGCAGTTCCAGTCAGTCCCTCAACAATAGTCAATCTTGTTCTAGTGACCATGCCAAAACTCCAGGATTGCCGGGAAAGGAGGATGCAAGGAGCTCTACTGCTGTTTCAATGGCAACAAATAAGATCATTGGTGGTTCTTTGCGGCAACGTAAATCAGTTAATGGGTTTCCAGGCCCAGCTGTATCTGGGGTCCAAAGGGATAGTGGGTCGAGCAGAAGTTCTCCCTTGCACAGAAATCCAGGTTCAGAGAAATTACAACAGTCCAGTTTGGCATGTGATCAGGCACTTGATGTTCCAACGGCTGAAGGGTTCAGTCATAAATTCATTGTTAAAATTCCCACCAAAGGTCGCAGTCCTGCACAAAGTTCCAGTGGGGGAACTTTGGAAGACACTTCAGTCATGAATAGCACAGATTCTTCTCCTGTGCCTTTGGAGAGGCATGACCAGTTTGATCATAATTTGAAGGAAAAAATTAATTCATATCGAGCTAATATTGCATCAGATGTTAAGACCGAGTCGTGGCAAAGCAATGATTTCAAAGAGGTGCTGACTGGGTCAGATGAGGGTGATGGGTCGCCTGCCACTGTTCCTGATGAAGAGCATGGTTGTATGGGTGATGATGCTAGTAAATTAGGTGAAGTCTCAAAAGCTACACCCTCTTCAAATGTGTATGAAAATAAATTTGGGAAGCTGCATGATGCATCTTTCAGCTCCATGAATGCTTTGATTGAAAGTTGTGCAAAATACTCTGATGGGAATGCATCTATGTCAGTTGGTGACGATGTTGGTATGAATCTCCTTGCTAGTGTAGCTGCCGGGGAGATGTCCAAGTCTGATATGGTTTCACCAACAGATTCTCCACGGAGAAACATGCCTATTGAGCACCCCTGTGGACCAAGTGGTTCGAGAGCAAAATCATCACCACGTGATGTTCCTGCTCAAAGCCAAGGTAAGCCTGTTGATGATGAAGATGAGAAGCGGGGTATTACTGTTGGTACTTCACTGTCCAAGAACATAGGGGCTAAAACAGTTCTGTTTTCACAAGAAAAACACACAGGGGAGCTCAATGGACCTCCCAATTCTTCCCATGTGGATGGGAAGAAAATTGCTGAACCATGCCTAGAAAGCAATGTGAAATCAGAGGAAATACTATTAGCTGCTGTGTCCTCTGCTAGCATGGTAGTGAAAACATCAAATTGTAGGGGCAAGGAGATGTGGGAGAAAGAGGGTGGTGGCAGATCAAATTTAGATGGCATATCTGATGAAAAAGAAAAGTTGCATGGTTCTGTCTTAAATGAGATCAACAATACAGGAGTGCAAGATGGGACTGATGCAATTGATGTATCATCAACAAACCATCCTGTAGAGACTGATTGTGAGAACAAGAAAAATATGAATAAAGAGCTGGATGTTTCTATTGGGGATGAGCCAAAACCACCTGCTATGTTGCAGTCTGATTTTGCAAAAGGAACCAATGATGAAGTGCTCGAACCTTCTAGTTCTGGCAAGGATGTGGTTTCTGAAAACATGCATGATGTGAAGGCTGGTGAAACAGATGGTAGGAGTCATTCTACTGAAAAAAATAAAATTGAACATGAATGTAATACAGCCTCAGCCACAACTGATTATGAAGGTGAGTGCAAGGTGGAGAGCTTGGGAGGCATTCAGGCCAATGAGCAATGTAGTGCCAGACCAGCTGCTCACAAGGCAGCACCCACACTTGTTCAGGCACCAGAACTAGTAGTGTCAACAAGGTCAAATTTGGCTGGCACTGGAGCTGATGAAACTGAGGAATGTATGTCTGCCCCTGCCCCTGCTGCTTCTTCTTTATCTGCTACAAGGGGATCGGATCTGGAAGCAAAAGTTGAATTTGATCTGAATGAAGGCTTTGTTTCTGATGATGGGAAATATGGGGAGTCGAGTGATTTGAGAGCACCTGGATGCTCTTCTGCGATCCAGCTAATTAGCCCTTTTCCCTTACCTGTTTCTTCTGTGTCTAGTGGGCTTCCTGCTTCCATTACAGTAGCCGCCGCTGCAAAAGGTCCCTTTGTTCCACCAGAGGATCTACTGAAGAGTAGACGGGAGCTTGGTTGGAAGGGATCGGCAGCCACAAGTGCATTTCGGCCAGCTGAACCTAGAAAAGCTTTGGAGATTCCATTAGGTACAGCTAATATCTCACTACCTGATGCAATGGTTTGCAAGCCTGGTCGCCCCCTGTTAGATATTGACTTGAATGTTCCTGATGAAAGAATCCTTGAGGATTTGGCTTCACGAAGTTCTGCTCAGGAGACAGTTTCTGTTTCTGACCTTGCAAAGAATAATGATTGTGCACGTGATGCACTGATGGGTTCGATATCTGTTCGAACCTCGGGGGGACTTGATTTTGATTTGAATAGAGCAGATGAAGCTAGTGATATTGGTAATCACTTAACAAGCATTGGCCGGAGGCTGGATGCCCCACTTCATCCCGCCAAATCATCTGGTGGTTTTCTAAACGGAAAGGTTGGTGGTTGCAGAGACTTTGATTTGAATGATGGCCCTCTTGTTGATGAGGTGAGTGCTGAACCATCACCACTTGGCCAGCATACCCGAAACATTGTGCCATCTCAACCACTCATTTCTAACCTTCGGATGAACAGTACAGAAATTGGAAACTTCCCCTCCTGGTTTCCTCAAGGAAATCCATATCCTGCTGTCACAATCCAATCTATCTTGCATGATAGAGGAGAGCAGCCTTTCCCGGTAGTTGCAACTGGTGGGCCTCAGAGGATGTTGGCTTCCTCTACTGGCAGCAACCCATTTAATACTGATGTCTACAGGGGAGCAGTGTTGTCGTCTTCTCCGGCAGTGCCATTTCCATCTCCTTTCCAGTATCCTGTCTTTCCTTTTGGGACCAACTTTCCTCTTACCTCAGCAACATTTTCTGGTGGTTCAGCATCGTATGTGGATTCACCATCTGGTGGGAGACTTTGCTTTCCGACAGGTACCTCTCAAGTATTAGGTGCAGTCTCGTCTCATTATCCAAGGCCTTCTTATGCTGTTAACTTCCCAGACAGTAACAATAACAATAACGGTGCTGTGGAGAGCAGTAGGAAATGGGGAAGACAGGGTCTAGATCTCAATGCTGGGCCTTTAGGCCCAGACATGGAAAGTAGAGATGAGACCTCAGCTCTTGCATCGAGGCAACTATCTGTTGCCAGTTCACAGGTCCTTACAGAGGAGCAAGCGAGGATGTATCAAGTGACCAGCGGAGGTGTTTTGAAGCGGAAGGAGCCAGAGGGTGGATGGGAAGGTTATAAGCAATCCTCATGGCAGTAGATACTAGTGATGAATAATGACAACCCAGTGATCCACCTGTAAGTTTTTGTCATGTTCTCTCTTTTTGTTTCACCTTGACCTTAATTTGATGAATTATCTATAAGGTAGCTGTGGTATTGCCTTTTCTTTTGTGATCAAGGAGAGGGGGAAACCCTCTTTAACTTGCTCTCTGTTGGACTTGAGTTGCACTTAAGTTCCTGCTCACAGGTCAAGTAATTTTGTTTCTGCTTTCGTTGTGTTTTCAATTACAGTTCTCCTGGATGGATGTTGGCTAACTACAAAAGATCGTCTAACTTGTGATCTCAAGGATGGGTGGTAAGTGAGTTATTTGATGTTCAGTCTCCGACCCCCACCCTGTCGCTTTACCCATTGCGCCTTACAAGAAATCTGTCCGGGGTTGTTGAGCTGTTATTTCCTTGAATTTGAACTGGGTGGCTGCAGTTCACTTTCCTCTTTGTAGATATTTTAACCAATGGAAAGCATGCATTCTGTGACTGTGTTGCCCAGACATTCAAAATTGGTGTCCATACTGTTGTCCAGTGCATCGACAAATTATACTGCTGGGTGCAATACTATCCTTCCTTTTCCAACCATTTTGAGAATTAATGGTGATTGGATTAGTAAACTGCGTTAAGCAGAAGCCCTTTTGAACGTGCTTTGTTGTTAAGGAATCTTTCTTCATTTATCTTTTCATTCTCTCTTTAATCACATACATATAAGCAGAGTGGTCCGTGAATTTTGGTGCTGAAGCCTTTCTTGCAATGGCATGTGGTTTAGTTGACAATGGTTGGATGCTGTATTCCTTTTAATTTATTCTATTTTTTTTAACCTGGTGTAGATTATTTGCTACACGCCAATTTCTACCCAACTTTGCTACCATCTTCGCCAAAGGGTGAATGAACTCTAAACTAATCTAGGTTTGTTCATGACATTCTCCCATTTCTGTCCTCTATTTGACCAACGATATAACACCTGCTATCATCTCTTAAAATTGGCCTTTGAATTGTGCTGTTATTGTTTTGGTGTTGGAACTTGGAATTAGCTTCGAGAATAAGAAATCCTTTCCACAGATAGCTGCTGTTGCCGTCCAAGATTTCTCGGTGTTTTGCATGGTCGGCAGAGGCTTTATAGGACATGGAAATTGTAATTGTACTTTTGTGTAGGTTCAATTTTTAGGTTCGAGATTCGAATGAAAACTGCGGAACCACAATAACCAGTGAAATCTGATAAAGAGTTGAATTGCATCCAAAAAAATTTAAAGGTTAAGGTTTTTGTCATCTCCGAGGATGAAATTTTATATTACTGGGTGGTATATGATGCTGTCTCGCCTGTGAAATACACTCGCCCAGGTGCTGCAGGTTCTCGTGTAAGGAGGTGTTATGTGACAAGCATGGGAATGATGTTATGCATTAAAACCTAAACCATTTCAATTCATGCAATCTCATTTTGGTTCTTTTTCTAACTGTTGTTGGGTTGCATGCTGCCTCTTTTCAGTTGGCTTTTATCTTTTTTCTCCATTTTTCTGTATTATGGGCATTCGATTTAATGGCGACGGGTGAGACTGGTTCCCACCAGGCTTTGTCTGCCATGATTAAAATCTTGGTGGGGTCTGGAATGCCTAATCTTTTTCTGTTTCCTGGGTACATCACCCTCCTTGTGAATCAGGTTGCAACCTCAACATCATCTTTGTTCATGGATCCAAGGACAAAATACCGATGGGCAACAAGCCAGTAAAGGCATTTAAGTATCACCCTGAATACGGTCGTCTTTTAGGTTTTCTTTTGGATTCATAACAACCAGCTTGTAAAAAGTGAAGAGAGAAATCAGCTTGCAGAAGGAAAAACAAATCATGTTTTACTAGTGTTAAACCAAAAGGTCAGGAAATATACCATGAACAATAAAAACTTGAAACAAAGCCAGCTGAGCTCCACTTTATACAATGAATTACAAAGTATAGATTAGTACTGAATGAGCATGTTTTCCACTGAAATTGGAGGGCGCGACCTTTAGCAAGGAGCTATGCCGCATTCAAAATCAAACTCGCAGGACCCAACATCTTGAGGTATATCCGAGCAGTGTAGTGCCACAGTTATGCCAAAGAGTAACCACCTTGGAGATGGGGGGTTCTTCATTCGAGACACAGAAGCCTCCTCCCGCAAAAGACATTTCTGCGTTTCAAGAAATAATGCAAAAGAATGAGAGAAGCTCAGTTTCTGAATAGCACAAGCAAGTAAAACAGATAAGATTTAAACGGAAGCAGCTAGATGAGGCAGGCAAAAGACCTTCAACAGAACATTCAGTGCATGTAAAATACCACCATGAAGGGACATCTTCAGTAGTTATCTCTGAGGCGGTGCCCATCAAATAACATCATAGATATGAAGACAAGTTAATGACAATTGACCGAGACAGTGAAGTCATTCTAATAACTCCATAGCTCTGTCATTCTACAATGGGACCTGTATGCATTGTGAGGAGAAACAGCTGGCTATTGCAACAATGGCAAACTCGATCACAAAAGACATTCAGCTAGTTGTGAGCAGGGCATAAGGTCATGTCTAATATATGTAACATAACAAGATCTGCTCATTCTCCATGCTCTCTCTATGACAAGTGTACACGAGACAAAAAAAAATGCTACTCACAAAAACAGTTAGTAACTGTTTCATTGTATTATTTCGGTGAGGGAAGATCGCCTATTTACTTGGTGTCAATATCTTATGGCTTATGCTCCCAGAAATCAACTTATGTTTCTAACACAGAGGCATCAAGGCCAAGTCAAAAAGAAAACTAATAAATGGCACGGTCTCTGTCTCCACAAATTCTATATCAATAAACATATTAGAAATTTAGAATCCTTGTATTCCCATATGAACCAGTAAATATCCATGAGACTTCCTTCGCGTTGTCCCTTCCATATTACATCTCAACACTATTTTCTATATATATGTCCTTTCAATATATACATATTTCAGTCCATGTATTCACAACCACAACTCAACATCCTTGGGACATTCAGTTTGAACTTAATCTTCCAATTCTATCTTCTCATACATATGTAATTTAGATGGTCGCTTTTACCAACTCAAGGGACCCAGGCCTAGGATATTCCTTAGCATCCAAAAAACCCATGTCTCCGCACTCCTTTTCCACTGATTAAATTCCTTAGCATCCAAAAAACCCATGTCTCCGCACTCCTTTTCCACTGATTAAAGAAACACTTAGCCACTACAACTAAGATGCCAACTGCTTAATCCTGTACATGAAAAAGGAATACTATTTACATTTGATAGAAATGACTGCAGGTGCCTGTGAACTATTAGTCTAAAAATTATAAAATGTTTCCATTTAGTTTGACATGATTACACAAGTGGTGGCGGTAGCTCTGAAAAAAGGGATAGGGAAACAAAAAAAAAAATCAGAGAAGCCTATGAAAACATTTATAAAGGAAACCCAAACATAAGTGACACCAAGATAATTTGCAAGATCCATATGTCAAGAGGATATGAGATCAGAAAACTTTGCATATCTTTCTAAAAAAACACTCTTAAAAGTGCAGAAAATGATGGTACTGACAACAGGCACCCTCGGCGCGGCTTTTTCTTCCTCTCTTTTTGTTTCTGTGCTGGTTTGATAACTACTTTTATTGCAGCATCAAAAACTGCTTTGACATTCTGCAATAGCATGAAAAAAGTCATTTACAACATGATAATATAAGTGATCTAATGCGTGCAAGGAACAATTAGAAAAGGTCGTCCTAAATGCAATAGTGGCAGGGCAAGATTCTTATATGATAATAGTAAACTTAGCCTGCAATATATTACTTTAGGACTGTCACACAGTCAGGATGTATGCCAAATAGCACAGAGCCCATTGATAAAATTTTCATAAGAGGAAAATCAGTTTTGCCAAGCATTTGCGGGGAGAGGGAAACCTGAAATTTGCACTCAGATTAATTCAGGAGAATACCACTGCATACAGTTGCAGAGGTAAGACTTTTGGCAGTTTTTTTACCTCCTTTTCTCTAGAAGATTTAACTTTCTATGATCAATTCATCCAATAAACATTAGCTGGGTGGTCAATTTCATGGATGGTATACACAGGTACTCAATACAATTCAACATATTGCCAAATTATTACATACCTGCTGAGTTTTTGAACTACACTCGATGTAATATGCTGCACCAATCTGTTTTCGGAGTTCCTCTCCCTATTCATAGAATAACCGATATCATTAAAAAAAGTTGATCACATGAAGACCAAGAAAAAATATAAACAATCATTGAATAGAAACTGCACCTGTGCCATGGTCACAGGCACCAATCCAGGGTGATCAGCCAAATAATGCTTATCCTCACGAAGATCTACATGTCCGTTTTAAAGCATTCATTAGATTCACATCTAAGGTGCTTCACAAAGCTAATCACCGCAATATAAATGTTAAATGTCAATAAAGCTCATGTAATTGGTCAACAGTTCCCAGCAGAAGGATTCATGAAACATAAGAGCACAAAATTATCTGTGAAACATCATGGATTATGAAAAGCAGTATGGATGGCTAGGCTCATGCCAATCAGTTTGCACATAATCTAGAACTCTCAAGGACATGAAAGGCAATACAATTTCATTTTACATCAAAGAGAACAGAGTTCTTATTTGGTCAGGGAACTTGGACTGATATCCTTCCTGACAAAAAGAAAGAATTATGCTATTCATAAGTGAGATTAATAAAATAATGAATGCAATGAAGTATGACATAATCATACAAGTGACTTGTAAAAAGTAGTATGTAATTGTAAGTAACTTTAAAAAAAAAAAATAGATAATGTTTATCATATGAAAATCATTCACATTAAGCCACTGAAAAGACAAAAGGAACAATGGAGAGGGAAGGAATCACAAAGAACAAAAAAGAAAAAGCTATGCCCTTGACTTGACAGCAGTTATGTCGTCCCACAAAATTAAGTTCCAGTTAGGTTTATTATACAAAATGTCAAAAGGAGGGAAAAAATTTCTCAATTCATTACAGAATACAATGATACAGAAATAATCTATAAATCCTTCCTTAATCCTGCAGGAGACTTTAAGTTGGTAACAACCAAATTCATTTTTTAAGCGCCCTAAAGGCATGCACATGATCCTTATTTGCGATAATGACCAATATTTATTCTTAACCCCAAAAGGAGACTTTAAGTTGGTTACAAGCAAACTCATTTTCTAAGTGCCCTAAAGGCATGCACATGGTCCTTATTTGCAAGAATGACCAATATTTTTTCCTTTTCTTGTTCTTTTCTTCTTTCAGAAAAGCAAAGATTGCCATTAGTTTGACAAAAAAGCACGGGCACACACGCCCATAAGGTCTTTATTTGCAAGAGTGATCATTTTTTTTCTTATTCATTTTTTTCAGAAAGCAATGACCACCATCAGTTTGGAAGGATAAAAGAAAAGAAGTCATTATTTGCAAGAGCTAACAATATTCTTGTTTCTTTTCTTATTCATTTTTTTACAGGCAATCAATGATCATCACTAGTTTGCAAAAAAGGAAAAAAGAAAAAAAAAAGATTACTAACCTTGACACTTTTTGCAATCCAATAAGGTGGTTGAACAACTCTCCCTCTCAAGAGATTAAATGTTATGGAATAGCATAAAGAATGGATACACTATAGAATGTAAATTGCAATGTATCCGCAAGCAAGTTGATAGAACAATATTAACAAAGAATGGATTAATTTCCTTACTTTTAAATTTCATCAAGTATTCCAACCTTGAGAGAATTTTGTTCACACAACAGACCCTCAATCATCAAACCCATCTCAATCAAGCATCTAATGCTACTAACCAGGGAAGGGAAAATTCACTTGGTTATGTGGGAAGAATTATGCAAACAAAGAGGGCTGAGTTTAAGAAGAGAAAGGATTGAACATGACAGAAATATCTCAGTTGGGATTTGGGTTTTTCAAAGATTTCCTATTACAAAAACCATATATTAATAGCAAAAATAACCTTTATATGCCTTGGTCATCACGTTTCAATTTCTTTCCAAAACTTCACCTTTGTTTTTTTTTAGATTACCAATGGATGAAAACCAAACTTGAGACCTCACTCCTCTAGCTTTGCATGAGTACCATTAAACTACGAACCCATTGGTCTATATATAATTCCTTTCCTAAAATTTATCTCCTACTTACTCAAAAACCTGAAAGTTTAAATCTGCAAAATTGGGCAACACTTTCCATTGGAAAGGTGATGTTGACACACACATAGAAAGTCTGCCCAAATTTGTGACTATTATAGATTCATCCATTGAATTTCAAGCTTGAATGATGAAAAAGCTTCAGAAAATATATCAAATAAAACTGAAAACTACAAGAGGAAACTCATTATTTGCTTTCAACATCTTAATGAACCAAAATGCATCAATGGCCTCATTGCCAAGTAGTTTTGACTTGGAATATGAACAAGTCCTTATTTCAGCCTGCTTATATCTCAAAATTGCCTTCGGTGAGCTCACCAAGTTCTGAATAAGAAGATATACCATTCACCTATTAAGCAATATGCAATAAACAACTGTGATGCAAATATTAACCAGTATAACCTAGACATAACAGCATTGACAAGATCAATACCAAGAAAAGAACAATAAGCAGCATTGAATTGGATGAAAAAATGATGATGGATACTAGCAGACTTACCCAATTTGGTACCAACCAGTACTACTGGAACTCCAGGGGCATAGTGCTGAAGCTCTGGAATCCACTGGATAAACAATCTCATATTTGAAACTGATATACAACGAGTATAAAAGAAAAAAGAAACCAGAAAGTTAAGAAGATAACAATTTGGAAAAAAGGCTGCACCTTTTTAAGTACATTTTCATAGCTAGCCCGACTAACTAGTGAGAAAGCTAAGACAAAGACATCTGCACCTCTGTAGCTCAAGGGCCTTAATCTATTGTAATCCTCTTGCCCTATGGAAGTCAATGAAACAAATGAATCATAAAAGTTGCCTAATTTGGCAAAACTGTTTCCAGAGAAAAAGAAGGCACAATTATGGAAAAAAAGATTAAAAAGAAAACATGCAGCGAACCAAATAATCATACCAGCTGTGTCCCAGAGGCCTAAGTTTACAGTGGTTCCTTCAACTGCCACATTTGCACTGAAATTATCGAACACTGTAGGTATATAATCCTAAAACAAAAATCATCAATAACATTTACTGTTCATTTGCATGAATGAATAAAATCAACCGCAAAAGGCAAGAAACTTTCAAATGAGGACAAAATAAATGAAGCCTAAAACGGGACAATAGCACTTGTTAAGCAAGAAACTTGATTTTTTATGTTTATTTGAATGAAAGAACAAAACCAACAGCAGAAAGCAAGAAACTTTCAAATGGAGATAAAATATTAAGCCTAAAAAACTAAAATCTGCTAAACACAAGATCACTATCTTAAAACAGAAACTAAAAAAGACAAACTTTATCCTTGTAGCAAAACCCAGAAGCTAAAGGATTTGAGAGATATTGAGACTAAATTAAAAGTAGAGCTAAAAACAAAAGCAGCAAAACCCAGATGCAAAAACACATTAAATCACCAAAAAAAACCATAAATTATAAAGCACAGCTGAGGTGAGATAGTTAGATGGGTCATTTAATTGACCAAAGAACATACAGTAGGGAACTTGTTACTTGTGTAACATATAAGCATACAGGTCTTGCCTACAGCCCCATCTCCGACAGTAACACACTTGATAAACCTTGAAGCGCTTGAAGCCATTGATGCAAACAAACAAAGTTTTTCTCTCCCAGAAAAAGAACAAAAATATTACCAGTTGAAGTAAAGAGGAGTGCAAGACTGAAAGTGAATAAAAAACAAAAAACAAAAGACCAAAAAAAAACAAAAGACAAAAGACAAAGGGAGAGAGGAGAAGAGGGTGGTTTGTTGTAGGTGGAAAAATTTATTAGTACTGCTATTATGGCTTATTTTGATTCAAAGTTAAGGAGAGTGGTGGAGGTGGATCACATCACATGATTCTCACTCATTCACTTATCACTGTTGAAATTTTCCCTTTGCTTTTTATTTTTAAGGGTTTTTTTTTTTATTTGCTTCTGTTTTCGTAGTTTGTTCGTTTTGCTTTGACAAATGGCAGATTTGTTTTTTCTCTCTGATATTTAATTTGGATTTTCTCTTCTTTTTTTTCTAATGTTTTTGCTATTTTTTTTATTTAAAATAGAATGCTCATGTAATTTATTTATTATTTTTGTTTCGAAAGTAAGGACTGGTGCGAGCATAGTTATTACACATGGAATGGGGCAAGTAGTACCTGCGTCTGAATTACAACTTGATGTAAAAAAATAAAAAAAAATATTTAAAATTTTAATATTCCACGTAAAGTTATTAAAAAATAACTCATATTGATTTAGGTTATATAATTATCTCATAGAAAAATTAAAAAACATTCCATATAAAAATAAATTATATATAATTATTTCACATGTAAAAGTTAAAAAAAAATTCATATAGATGTATGTTGATATGAATGTAAGCTGTATATAGATATTTCATATCAAAAAGTCAAGAAATATTTCATACAGATGTAAATTATAAAAAATATATACAGAGCTAAGTATTCATAAATTAATTTTGTAATTTTTAGGTTTATTTAAAAAAATATAAAGAAAAAAAGTTGTGTCTCACTTGAGTTATGCCAAGTCAATCAGGTTATGTGCTGACCTGATAAATCATGGGGTCTGACCAGGTTAATTGCAACCCCAAGTTTTGCCTATTTGAAACTTGATCAAGATCCTAAATCACCTAGATCTTAGATCAACTTGCTAGGTTAAATCAAGTTTCATAGCTATAACAACAAGATTAGAAAGAGTTTTTGTTTTGTAGTAACTTGTTTTTTAGGGCTTGATTCAATTTTTAAACAAAAGAAATGAAAATTAGCTAGAGTGGGAGTGAAGGTTGAAAATGAAATTATCTTTGGGCTTTGCCAATTAGCAGAGAAAGAAAAATGAGGAGGGGATAAAAAAAAAACTAAACATTTATCTTTAATTAGATTATTTTGTTGGTTAGAAGGAAACAAAGCGAGCAATTTAGAAGAGTTGAAAAAAATGTGATGCTTGAGAATTTCTAGAGAAATCATTTTTTTTAGTTATTATTATTTTCTATTTAGTTTAGGAAAATATTTTTTTATGGTGATTTTATTTATTTTATTTAGTTTAGGAAATTAAATATTGGTAATTTTATTTTTTCTAGTTTATTTAGGATTTTTATTATTTTTTCTTTATTTTTAGGTTTTCTAGTTTGTTTAGGTTGGTTTTTGAACTTATTTAAGACATAAACCTCTTAAAAAGGCCAACCATGATAGATTTTTCTCTTTAGCAATAAAACAACAAATTAGGGTTCTTATGTTATACCCTACTTCCACCATTAATTTGTTTTCTCATGTTGTTACAAATTGATATCAAAACCCAACAATCTCAGGTTATTGTTTGTTGTGTGCATTAATTCTAAGTTATTTTTACTTTGTTATGTGTTCTAGAACAACTATAGTAGAAAGAAATCGTGAAAAAAGGTGTGGTTAAATAAGAGAGGATGAGGAGGTTCTCTCTTGGAAGATAAATGGTTAATATGTTTCGAGAAAAATCTCTTTTCTCATCCTTATGTTAAATATATTTCTAATCGCTTTCTTAATGGAGATCAACCATCTAGCCATAAAATTCATTCTCTCATGGAGGCTATCACTAAAATACAGGAAAAAAAATTAGATTTTAGATTTTGATGTCACGTGAAGCATGTGACTCGTCTTGCATAGGAATTGAAAGGAAATTTTCCTTCAATTTCCTCTTCTAATAAGGAGCACGTGAGAAGCACGCAGATGATTAATAATTTTATTAATTATATTTACCGGAGTAGTTCACTTGAAAAACAAAAATTCTTTAATAGTATAATTGATATGAAAAATAATTTAAGAATATAATTGAGACTACCTAAAAGTTGGATGGTAAATTGGGATGTGCCCCTAATTTTATTTGTTCTAGATGAGATTGTAAAATTTGATTAGAAATCAACTAGTGATTTGTTATTATCTAAACTATATTAAATGATCCCTTAGAAGTTTTGCATAGGTAAATTATAAGATCAAGAGCAAAAAAAACTCAAGGATGCATTCCATAGGCTTATTTAGAGTACTTAAATCAAGATGAATTTCAAGATGGTTACATTTTTAACAAGTGATGATCAGACTTTAGTCAATTTAATCTATGTACAAGAGGAGCGTGATCCATCTACTTTATAAACTAATTAATTTTAAGAGCTACATACTTATTTTTTTCTATTGCACAGTTTTAGTCCAACAAACATAATTTTCAATCTATTATGCGGGAATAGCATTAGTTTCCTAGTTGATTTAAGATTATTTTTTCTATTTCATTTAGAACTCTTTTATTATTTTTCTAACATTATTTATGATGTTTTTACTTGTTATAAATAGAGTTATTTAGTTTGTAATTAAATTTTTTTATGATAGATTTTAATTTCAAAATAATCTATTTCTCGTTAGAGGAAATTCTTTTAATTCGATTCTTTATTAAATTACTTTGACTTATCAAATAATTAACCAAGTTTCATGGCATTTTTCATACTTTTTCGCATCTCTTCATGTGTGTTGGGTGAGGGTTCAGTTTCTATAAATATTTTGTAATAAGAAATTAAAAACATAAATAATTTATTCTCATTAAATATTATTGAACAAATAATGTTAATATTTTTTTCATATTAGGGTAATACATAATTATTCATAAAGTAATGGATAATATCATAATAAAAAAAAGTCTCATTCTTCTTTAAAAAAAATGGCATGGTTGGATAATCACTTAAATATTATTTTTTTAAAATTATTTAAAGAGATTTTTTAAAAAAAAAAATAAAAAATATATATATATATATATATATATATATATATATATATTAAAAAAAGCCACTCGCATCTGCCCCAAATAAAACATGGCAGACGTGTATATGCTTGGAAGGATGGGCCAATGCTTCTATCCAAATACAAGAAACATAGACGCTTGTGGAATGTCATGTACTTGTGCCTAGCTTTTTTTTTTATTATTATTATTAAAAGCGGATGAAACGTCATTCAATCTACTTCTTCTTTTAAAAAAAAGTGACCAAGAAAGTCTAAGTTTTTAGAATTCAAAAGTCTATTTTCTAACATTTTCTTACCTTGAAAATCTCAAGAAATATACTAAGAATCTCATTAAATTTATTTTTAACTTCAAAACATTCTTTAATGCCCTTGATCCATTGTTTTTGGCAGGATGAAATTCATAAATGCTTTAATAGCATGTCTCTTAACAAGATGTTTCTATTAATATCAAGAAGAAGGATCAAATTAAAAACCAAATAAAATAAATGGGTTGTTATTAATGTGTTTCATAATTATTTTAACAAAAAAGTTTTTTAATTAGAAACATCAAAAAACATATAATGATTTCAAAAGCAAGTTTTAATAAAAATATTAAAATGATTGAAGGAAAATAATTAGTTAATATGATAAAATTATGCAAAAAGAAATCCATTAAAAGACAATAGAAAGGGGATTTTTCTTTTATAGAATATTGATGAACACGTTTTTAATTTTTTTTTCATATTAGGTATATAATAATTAAAAAAATATTAATATTACTATAAAAACCTATAATATGATTTATTAATATATAAAAATAAATACTATTTTAAATATGATATTAATTATTTTATATATAACGCATTTGAATAAAAACTTAAAGATAAAAAACTAAAGGGATATAAAAAAAGGCCTAAAATCTAGACCTAAAAGGTTAGGTCTGTGTATTTGACCTAGACAAGGAAAGCTAGGCACGCATGGGCCTACAATACTAGATTTACACGCTGAAAAAAATAAGATTCTAGTTTTTAAATTTTAAAAATCTATTTTCAATTATTTTTCACTTAAAAACATCAAAAAAATACTATAAGTACCCAAATAAACACATTTCCAACCTTAAAACACCCTTAGATCTATATAAAAAAAATACTAAAACAAAACAAAACATAATTTCTTGATCTCCAATCTACTTTTTCTGTCAATAATTAGTTGTAAAATACACCTAAATGAACTCTTCTTATTGAGAGAAATCCATTGATACCAATATGAGCTTTTTTAGTGGTTGGATATGGTTGATGACCACTTTATCTTTCCTCTCATATTTTTCAATTATCTTCTCTCTCTTTTTAAATTTTAAGAACTAAAATATAAAATAAATAATATTGAGAATTGAAACCTAAAACTCTCAAAAGAATAGAGATAAAAGAAAATTTAGGGACGGGATTGTAGTCTTTCATATAAAAAAAGAAAACAAGGCTATTTTTTTGGTTTCTGTTATTATTTTAATTTTTAAATTAATAAAATTTAGCTCTATTTTACACGATCAAGCATCAAATTAATTCTTAGTGTATTTTTTTCACCATTAGCATTATCTCTTTGAAATAAGATAGCCCAATGCTATTTGCATAGTTTCGATAATTTGAATTGAAAAGTTAAGATACAATATAATATGAAATAATATATTTATGATATAGTATATTAGACATGATTTGGTCTCTTGGACGTTCAAGAGAAATAAGTGATGATTATTAGTGCTTCATGCATAATCTATTATAACTTGCATCTTATTATAAAGATCATAACTAGATTGCAAATTATCTAAATTGAACGGTAGGATCTGTCCAGGAATAAGTAAAAATTAAGTAAGATTAATAATGGGTGCAAAAAATATTATTTCTAGCAACAGGAAATTTAAGCACCGTTTTAAAAAAGCAAATCATAGTATACTGCATATATAGCGAATACGCTTGGTTTCTAAGAATGACACTAGATTATTTTCTTGTGTTCAAAAAATTTAATATTGTTAGTGTATTTTTCAATAAAAAAAATTTAATTATTAACTCAAAATATGATGTATATTGAACGATATTTGTTTTAAATATTGATATAATAATATATTGAATGATATATTTTTTTTAATATTGAGACGACGGTATATTTGATTGATCCAATTTAACTTATTAAATATGCAACCTGGATTATGAGACCAAAATAACTCTATAGAAAGTGAATCAAAATAAATTATGAAGGATAATTCATATTCAACTAAATGTTGAAGGACACACTTGAAAAAAATAATTTTAAAAAATGACAGAAAACTACCCAAGTCAATCTAGCTTAACTTATCAAACTCACGACCCAGGGTAATGATATCAGATAACTTGATAAAAAACAAATAAAAAAATTACGAAACTCCATTTCTAATAGATCCAATATTAAATGTTGAAATTGAAAAAAAAATCTATAAAACTGTGATAACTTCATAGAAATAAAATTAGAAAAAATATATATATTATAAAACCCAATTCCCAAACAACCTAATATTAAATAATAAAATTTTAAAAAAACTAAATAAAAAAGAAGCTTGAGTTGCTAAATGGTTATATTGAAAAGGAAATATTCAATTAAAAAAGAACAAAAAAAAAATGAATTCAGTCAACCTATGATCCAAGTAATTAGGATAAAGTATAGAAAAATAATAAAAAAAATTACAAAATCTAATTTTCAACTAATTTAATGTTGAGAGATGAAATTGGAAAAAAAAATCAATTAAAAAAAGATCTCAAAAAAACAACCAAGTCAACTCGGGCTAACTTGTTAAACCCGCAACCTAGGTCATGAGACTGTGATATATTGATAAAAAGTAAATAAAAAAAATTATGAAACTCCATTTCTATCAGATCCAATGTTGAAAGTTGAAAGTTGAAAGATTAAATAGAAAAAAATCAATTAAAGAAGAGAGTTGAAGAAAAAGATCTATATCAACCTAGATTAATCTGTTAAACTTGTCATCTTGGTCATAATATCAAGATGAATTTATAGAAAACAAATTAAAAAAATATAAAGCTCTATTTTCAATAAATCTAATGTTAAATGTTGAAATTAAAAAAAAAAATCCACGAGACCGGTATTTAACTAAACAAAAAGAAAATAAAACAAAAAAATATAATAAAATTTTAAAATAATCTAATATTCGAGAATAAAATTAAATAAAATAAGAAGAATATTAGATTATTGAAAGTTGAATTAAAAAAAAAACCTTAATAAAAAATAAAATATTTCAGTTAATAATATTTTATAAGTGTAGCTACAACAATTTAGCTACAAATGTCTTGTCAATAATTAATAATTACCCTTTTTCTATATTTTTTTTGTGTGTGTTGCCTTTGCATTGAATTAGACCACTCCATTGCAAGAAGGCATTCTTGACCATTGTTCATAGACCTTAAAAGCACTACACATGGAGTAATATCATTTCCAAAAATACACCTGTGTTTATTCTTTCTTCTTCTTCTTTCTTTTTTCTTTTTCTAGGTAAACTACAAAGAGATTCAACTTTGTAATTTGTATTTAAGTGTACCAACTTTATTTTTGTTATTTTAGTGTCTGAACTTTTAATTTTTATATAATCAAGTGTTATTGTCATATATTACCAAACATATACTGATTAGACTGTTAAACTGACACATCAGTATATTGACATGTACGCCAAGTATGGATGAACATTATATTCTATTTCTAATTGAGTATCTATTCTTTAGTTATTTTCTTTTATTTTACATACTTTTATTTTTTATCTAAGAATCTTTATTTTCATGATTTTCCCAATCGAAGGCTTCTAATTAAAAAAATAACAACAAATAACTGCTTTGGAATCTTATGATTATGTTTGTCATAGCTGAACAAATTAAATAAAATTATAAATTAAAATGATATAATAATAACAAAAACATATAAAAGCAAATAAATGATAGTGGAAGGAATTGAAAAGTCATGTAAAACATCTACCAAAAACAAATAATATCAGGTTAGCAACAATATGCAAAACCATGCTTGAGAATAAGAAGGAAAACCATCTGTTAGGAGGTTTAGTGGTAAGAATTTTGAATAAAAGGATTTACTTCTTCTGTGATATCAAGTTCGAGCCCTGTAGTTGTTAATATGATAACTACCAAAAAACTCTTGAAATTAATATTTTATATTGAAAATTATCATTAATAATATAATAAATTACCATTTAGGATTTGTTTAGTATTATTGTGACATGTTGCAATGTGGTATTTGATATTGTGTGTGGTCACTGTGTTGTGTTTATAAATGTTTGAAGACAAAAATAAAATAAAATATATTTTTGTTTGATTGTGACTGTGTTTTCTTATATTATCATGATATATTATTTTCTGAATTACTTTTTCTTTATAATATCATAACAAGGTTTTGTTTTTTTTCTTTTTATTTTTTCAATTTTCTATCTTGATTTTTTTATATTAAAATCAAGAAAGTACATTATTTTCATTATAATATTATGTTCTATTATGAGAGATTCCCCCCTTTCCCTCTTTTTTTTTTTCATAAATTTTCTATCTTGATTTTTCATAATCTTTTGTGTTTAATCAATATTTGTTTTCTGTTCACTAATGATGCAATTTTGCTTGGGCTCCGAGTTATAAATCAATTGTTGCTTACAAAAAAAACCTTAAAAAAGTATAAATTACTTTCAAAATCTTTTTCCCCCCTTCACAAGCTTCAATTATACTTGTACTAGTTGACCATGGCCATCTCAAATAAATTGGACGGTTCGTGATTATTTTTAAAAATAATTTTTTGCTTGAAAATATATTAAAATAATATATTTTTTTATTTTTTTAAAATTATTGTTAACATCAAAACATTAAAATATCTAAAAATACTAAAAAAAATATATTAATTTAAAACAAAAAACAAAATAAAAATTTTTAATTTTTTTTAAAATACTTTTAAAACACAAAAAAAAACATTAGAAATTCAGTATATATGTGCCTGCGCTCTGCAGAGGGGCACTGAATCGTTCATTAACTTTGATCGCTTGAAACCGGAAGGCAACTGAAAGAAAGTTCATCGACAATGGCTTGGAACGAAAGAGAAGAAGTCAATTAAAAATGCGTTGATATGACAAACATTGCAAGAAAAAGGCCGAAACGAGCAGTAAATGCACAGAACATACATTGGTTTTAGGAAGATCACAGTTCTAGAAGCAGCAGTAGTGGATGTTAAACAACATAGCATTTCCTTAGCGTGCCTCGCAAGTCTTGCTTGTGAAAGGTAGAAAAGGAACAGACAATGAAGTTGTCGTTGTGCACATCCTTCTTCTAAATCTGCAGAAGAGGCCTTGGCAAAGGATCTTGGAGAAGAGCAAGAAAGGGCTAATAAACCTCCACGAAGATGTATCAATTTGTAGAGCGATGACAGCTTGTTGACTGTTCCTCTGATCAAATACCAAATTAAGGGTTTGGAAAGAAAATAACTGGAGGAAACAAAGCACGCAACATCATGATAACGTGGAAAAGAAAAGCCAAAAAAAAAAAAATATGAATATGAAAACAATATATCCTCGTGTAGATAATGTTGACAGCATGCATAAACAGAAGTCCTAACTCAACCATGGTTGTTGCAGCTGTGAAAAGAAACTGGCAGGAGTAATGATAGCATGCAGACTTGAAATCAAAATGAATGAAACAACAACGAAAATGCATCATGTAAGAAAGCAACCAACATGGTGTGAGACTGTAGGCAACTGGCTAAGCATGTTTTTACACAACATATTTTTGTCACCAATTTCTTTTTTTAAAAAGCAAACAAAGTAATATGGGACAACCATGCTTGTTTCTCGAAATGCAAAGCTAACTTAAATGCAGGGTAAAACAATGGTCACAACTAATTTTATTCTCATGAAAAAGAGTTAACAAAAGTTATTTTCTCAAACGAAAATATGAAAGTGGCCGGCCTTGTGGATCTTTGGCCTTGTGTAATGTCAATAAGGATGTTAGCACTAAACATGCAATCACATTATAGAAAAAAATGATCAGGTTTATTAGGTGCAAATGGCAAGATTTGAATAAAATGCAAAATTGTTCTAAACAGGACTATCACATTTTTACAGTAGCTAAGCCCTACTTAAGCATGAAAAGGAGCCAGAAAACAACAGCAAATCACGGTTTATAAAGTGCAGATGGAGTCTTAAAAAGTTAAATAACATGTGTGCTGGAAGGTGGGAATACCCATTGGCACTTTGCAGCAGGCGTTGCCTCTTCTAGTCTCGTGGTGAAATATGCCCTTCTGTTAGATCCTCCTCGGATGGGAGGAGTGACTGGCCTTCCCTAACGCTACTACATGGAGAAAAAAAGTAGTTAGGCAACATCTTATGACTTAAGATTGGAAATAGAAAATGTTAAAGAATAACATGGCTGATGTGTTCTTTTTAAAAAGAAGTTGTGAGGCTGAGTCCTGGGTAGAGGAGTAAGATGGTGACATGAGTTTTAGATTATGCAGCTAAGCAATTGTTTATGTAAGAGCGATAACAACAAGCAATGGTTTAAAAATAAGAGACAAAAAATGTTCCAATTAGCATATGAAACATTGAGCTCGCTTGATTTCGAGCTGATAAAAAAGAGCTCGCGAGAAAGCTTGTCAGTGGAACATCTTTTTTTTTTTAAACACAAACAAAAAAGACTTAAAATGATTCCTTATAAAATTATCTAATGTTTTATGATAATTCCTCATAAAATAACAGTCAACCTTCTCACCTCTTATGTTGAATCCATGTCAAATCTATAGACACATGAGAAATCTAAGGGTCAATGCGAAATGGTGAAAATGCTTAATCAACAGACCCAATCTCTCACCCATTCTAATTCCTTTTTTTTTTCCCTGTAATTTATCCTCAGTGAAGAGAGTCAACAACCATTTTTTCTCTCTTCCCCCAAAACATAAAGCAACCACGTGTGTGCAACAAAGGTTGAATCCTACATTTTTGGTTGCAGAGATAATAAAGATGAAATAAGCATATTGTATACAAACAGAAAGGAAAATGTACAGATATACATACATATATACATAAGACATCATCCGTTGGAGTTGTTTCAAAGCATTAAATCATAGAAGAAATCGTGGTCAATTCCAAAGCCATTAAGCTTCAATCCTAGTATAGCACTAGAGCATAAAATCTGAATTTTTTGTTTAACAACATGACATATTGCTAGCCAAAATATAAGTTACTAAATAAGAACAAATAACTGTGAGATATAAGATTTTTTTTTTTTTTATGAAAGTAAGCACGGAGGGCTTGTTGCAAAGTACATAAAGAAAAGGTGAAAAACTAACATGGTCATGACATGAGAGAAATTTTTGGTTTAGGCATCAAAGCTCTTATCTGTGTTCTGCATTTTTCCTTCTGGTTTACCAAATGGCAAAACCAAGTCCTCATGATATCATCATAAAAGAAAGAGACTTTCAGGATCAATTACCTACCAATATCAATGCAAGAAATTCAAATCACAAATGAACCAAAACCCATCAAATTTTAACCATAAAGTTTGTAAATTAATAAAAAATTAAATCATACCACAAACCCTTTTAGAGATCTCTAAAAGCCCATCAGGTGGTTTTCTATAGAAAATTTTTCTAAACAAAGCCATTTTTTTTTTAATTCTTTTCCCTCTAAAGTTCTAACAGAATCAATCAACTACATAATTGAACCCATATTACACTAAGAACAAAACATTCCTCAAATAAGCTCAAGAAACCAAAATAAATGTTTGCATAAAACAATAGTGTCTGTTGAGGACCTAGGGAAAACATGAATTTTGCTAGGTTTTTCAGAAACCCCTTATGTGGGTTACTGTTATTTTTGTCTTCCAATTCACACTTTGTCTCTCTCTACCTTTGTGTCTGAGGAAGATTGAGACTTTGCTTTCATTCAACAAGCTTTGATAGTTAGAGATAATATTCTCTTTCTTTTTTCTAAAAACAAATAAGAGAAAGACAGAGTCAGAGATTTAGCAATGGCAGAGGTTGTTGATGTTGACAATGATATTGCCAAGGAATAAAGCATGGTCAATACACGAGAGAAATATTTGGTTTGGATATCAAACTCTTTCTATAGCTTTTCTAGAATCTCCTTATCTCCAGCAAATTTGGTATGGATATCAACCATTTGTGTAAAAAACACAACACAGCTATAACAACATTTACCAAACATCTAAATAGTTTCACAAAATCTAACTGATATGTTCAGGAAAAGAACCATGAGAATACCAGAAACTATCACAAACAGTAGTATGGAAGCCACAACTTTAGTCCCTAGTACAAAATGTCTTGTATATTACCCCAAAATCCAAAACAGAAGGCCTTCAAATAATAAAAATGTCTAGGAAACTTCATTTAACCCTTAAAGATATAAGCAAAAAAAGTAAATTCAAATGGCAAGCATTTAACCATCTAATAATCATAGGAGATATAATAGTCAAGGCACCAGGTTTTATCATCTCCCTCAAAGATGCATATGCGATGACAACAACACAGCGACCATAATCTAGTTTCTCCTTGTAGTCTTGTAAATTTACCATAATTTGGTCTTTTCTTGTAGCCCAAAAAAGATCTAATAATGTCTTCTTGTAAACAAAGCAACAGTCCCCTTGTCAATTACAATTCAAGAAAGTAAAAGAACCAATTAAATCCAAATAAACATTTAAAAACACACAAGTCATGTCAACCAACAATCAATGAAGTTAAAATGGCTAAAAACCTTAAAAAAAAATGATTGTTTTAATAAAAAAAACCTAGAAATTTACCCTGCAGCTACTTGACCTGAACTGGAGGATATTGGGTTGACTATTTTTTTTTTTTATTAACGCGAGTGTCTGGACCAGCTTGCGCGCACCTCGACTAATTCCACGGTCCCTGAAGTTAACGACCATATAAGCCTCCAGTGACCATCATATTGGGTTGACTCTTAAAGTAATTAGAGATGAACATGGTTTGAAGCTTGGTGCTGAAAAAAAATGCAATCTCAAAGAAATCATATGAAAGAAGTAAGGAATGGAAAGCTAGGTTAACACCTATAAATTGCTCCAAATCCAGAATAGAACACCCAAGCAAACACACCTCGAACAATGAAAATTCTCAAAAGAGCCAGAACGGTATGATAGTTGTTTTGTGGCAATGACAGAAGTCATGGCACCGATTCCTCGTTATAAAGCAAATTGAATCTAATTTTTATGGCCATCTTTGGGAGCAAAAAACATTGTTTGTATATCCAAAGGAAAAGGATAAGATGAGAAGCTAGCAAAAAACCATAGCTAACATCCAGAACTTGAACAACCCCAGCTGAAAATGGATCACATGTATCATTAGTTACCATATTTCCTAACCTGTATCATTGGAGATGAAACATTATAGTGCTTGAGTTTTGGAAATATCATCAATTACTGGTATCATTGCCACTGTAGTAAATGATAAATTAACCAGTTCAAAAGTGGATAAGTGATATAAGAAACTTAAGTTCATCAGCTGCTCCATGCTTGAAATGAGTGCCACCACCAGGGAACCATTATAGCTAATCTTTCTCATGCACCCAATTTGTCCTCCTTTGACTTCAATAAGACGTGTATGATTCACATTGCTTCTCCATACACAATCCCTGCTAGTTGGCCATTTACGAGCAATCTATAATCTTCTAGAGGTAGCACCAAGAAAAATAAACGCTTCTCAAGTGGAGGACAATGCCTCTTTAGTCCTTCTCTTTTAGAAAAATCCAAGGATGGGAACAAAGTTTTCACATGAGAAACATCATGGCAAGGGAAAAAAAAGAAGAGGGAAGATATATAAAAGCATAAAAAGATGAATTAACCTTCTTTGGAAACACTTGAAAGCAATGAAGTAAGAGACTCAGGGAAAAGAGCTAAAAACCTTGCAAAGATAGAGCAATAGAATCACATAAAAATCCACACTTCAAAAGCAAAAGAGATCAAGAAAAAAAAAAGAAAGATAAAAAACTCACCTGCCAATCGATATCCATTCCAAACCCCTTCCTCAATCTCATGGCCTTCACCCACCCTACTCCATGCTTGTATGTTATAAAGGAGAAAAAGTCTGGGATAAAGCTTCTGGGTTTCATTTGAAAGCTTGTCTGGAGCTTGCGAGTTTAAGGTCTAATGTTATTAAAAGGAATGACAATGATATTATTGCTTTTTTTTCAAAGGCTTCTTTGGGAGCCACTAAGACATTCTCAATTGAAATTCTATTCCCAAAAAGATGGTGGTAAAATTATAATATTTAATATAAAAACTTTTTATTCGTTAATTAAAATAACAATATTGTAATAATAACTTAATAAGTGAAGAAAATAATTAGACTAATTTTTCCAAAATAGTATTTTAAAAAGTATAAATCCACCATAGCTTCCCCTCTCCATAGGCCCTGTTCAACATCACAATTATCACATCATTAAACTGAGACTCAATCTTACTTCTACAAAATCTAACCTGAGACAAAAAAAAAAAACCCTAAAACCCTAAAACCCTAAAACTCTTAAACCATTTCTCCATGGGCAGTGATGGAAAACGGAAGAAACGAGGCCGCAAATCTAAAACCCAAACAACCCTGGATCCCACGACACCCACCTTAAACGACGAGGTTTTCTCCGTCAACAATGTCGAAATTGTGAATTCCACCACCCCAACCAGCGCCAATCACCTCGAAAACCGCCGCGGCCGCCCTAAGAAGCGACCAAAGCACTCACCAGAGAAGCCCCCGCCATTAACTAATGGGGAGATTGGGGTTGCGACACCGGTGGAAGGCGTGGCGAGGGTGTTGCCGGCGATGGATGCGGTGGTAAAGGTGTTTTGTGTGCATACGGAGCCGAATTTCTCGCTTCCGTGGCAGAGGAAGAGGCAGTATAGTTCGAGTAGTAGTGGGTTTGTTATTCGAGGGAGGAGGGTTTTGACTAATGCGCATTCTGTGGAGCATTATACACAGGTTAAGCTTAAGAAGCGTGGCTCTGATACTAAGTATTTGGCTACTGTTCTTGCTATCGGAACCGAATGTGATATTGGTAAAGATTCAAGCTTTTCATGTTGTATAAGTAAATATTCTTGTCATTAGGCTCATGCTGTTTACTATATCCTGTGTTAAAAGTGGTTTGTAATGCACATCGAAGAAAGCAAGTATGTTAGTGTGATTAGGGGATATTTTCGAGAAATATATGCACTTGATCAATTTTTAGTTTTGTTGATTCTAAACTTTATTTCTGTTTGATGAGTTGCGTATTTTTTGCATCTTACTCTCTTGCATCGAATGCAAAATGTCAGCTTTTATGGGCTAGGATAACTTTTATGTGCATTTTTTTTTTTTTGGAATGGTGTAATTATTCAATTTCTGTTTAGATGTGAAGTAGTGACTGATGCGCCAGGAAAGTTCATACAAGTTTCGTTGGAGGCAATTAGGGATTTAGGTAATTATATGTTAGGACAAGAGATGATCCCACAAGTAGTCAAGCTTTCCTGTGGTGAGGGAATGGTGTGATGAAATTGTTTTTTGTAGAAGTAGCTCTAGCAGGTAATGTTAATTAGATTTGTAGTTCTCGTATGACAGATAAGGTTGATTAAGTCTATATACCTTGTTGGATGCATAGGATAAAACATTTTGCTCAATGTAAAATTTCCTTCTGTGATTTGCAGCCTTGCTAACAGTCAATGATGATGAGTTCTGGGAAGGGGTATCACCTGTTGAGTTTGGAGAATTGCCTGCTCTTCAAGATGCTGTAACTGTCGTTGGTTACCCAATCGGAGGGGACACAATTTCTGTGACTAGTGGTGTTGTATCACGGATAGAGATCCTATCTTATGTCCATGGATCCACAGAGCTTTTGGGTTTGCAAGTAAAATTGTTGAAACTCTTGCATTTTATTTTTTTGTAATTATTGAACTACTGCCCTTACACACCTTTCTCATGGTTTCATTTGTAGATAGACGCTGCTATAAACTCGGGAAATTCTGGTGGTCCTGCCTTTAATGATAAAGGTGAATGTGTGGGCATTGCGTTTCAGTCCCTTAAACATGAAGATGCTGAGAATATAGGGTATGTTATACCAACACCGGTCATCAAGCACTTCATCCAAGATTATGAGAAGAATGGAGCCTACACAGGTTAACTGTTATGACATATTTGGTCCTGGCATTGTATACAAGTGTATATACTGTGTAATTAAGTTGCATTGTGTATATTTTAGTAGTGTCACACATTGATTACTGATCCTGGTTAAAGTCTGATGATCATCCCTTACATGCTAGGATTTCCATTTCTTGGGATTGAATGGCAGAAGATGGAAAATCCAGATTTGCGTATGGCAATGGGTATGAAACCTGATCAGAAGGGTGTTCGTATCAGAAGAGTTGATCCCACTGCTCTAGAATCTGAAGTCTTGCAGCCATCAGACATTATTCTCAGCTTTGATGGGGTAGATATTGCTAATGATGGAACAGGTTCGTGTATAAGTTCTTATGTTCAAAACAGACACCTGAAGCTTTGTTAGGAACTGATAGTATACAAAGGTAATTCATGCAGCATTCTCTATGGCATGAAATTTCACCCCCTTTTATTGTTGCCATTTCAGTTCCCTTTCGGCATGGTGAGCGCATTGGCTTCAGCTATCTTATCTCTCAAAAGTATACCGGGGATAATGCAGCGATCAAAGTTCTTCGGAATTCTAAGACTCTAGAATTTGTCATCAAACTCTCAACTCACAGAAGGCTAATTCCTCCACACGTGAAGGGAAAACCTCCATCCTATTATATCATTGCAGGATTTGTATTCACGACAGTTTCTGTTCCTTATCTTCGTTCTGAGGTGCATATTTCACTTTTCCTTTTCCTTTTCCGTTTGGTACTTTTTGTTGATATTCCCAATGACTTCTCTTATTATTAGTTAGTAAAATTAATGTGATGAAATCTTAAATGCTTCCATTTTTAATTGGTGCTCTATGAAGCGAGTGATTGATTCTTTTTGTACATGAAGCTATGGCTGTGCTATATTGATTTTATTTCTTGACTATGGTACTTCTGCGTGATATTTTTTAACTTGTATGCTTTATGTGCTAGAGACAAGGCCCATTAAACTTTCTTCTTGTTCTTTTGTGCAAGTTTTCATGTATTCGTTAGTGCAAATGCTTTAACTCAGAGGTTATGGTTTATGTAGCACTGCATAATCTAATTTGTATTATTGTCATTGAGTCTTTGCCCCTTCTTGTCAGTAGGTGTATTAACTTATTTCTATAAACCAACACCATGGTTCTTGTTGGCTCTTGGAACTTGGGATGATAGGATATTAAACTTTCACCGCATCCTAAAACATTAGAGACAGTGTGTTGATTTTAGAAGTACAAGGACTCAATTTTAATCGTACTAAAACTCTGGGCATCACCCTGTTATTGAAGCTGAGTTCTAAACTTACTAAACCTGTTCACCTAATGAACATGTGCTAATGTGTAACTGAATCCCCAAACCCAGAACTTATTGAAATGGATTTTCATCTAACTAGGTCACTGGTGAGTTCCAGCAAACTTTCCTGGATTCGTCTTTTGGTTCTGCTGTCCTTTTGTAACTTTCCATTGTAACCTGGGATTGAAAACATTAATTGTAATTGGAATGGATTACTGTTGTAGTAATGCTTCTCTACCTTTTGCTAGCCATTGTTCTTATAGCTTGTTCTGAGGGTTGTAATATACAGATTCCTGTTTATTTTTTTCAACTAAAGTATCTAGTTTCACTCACCGAGCCTTTATTTCTGTAGCTTGCATTTGCATGTTTATCTATTCCAACATCATTCTCCATGCCTATGACTTTGCTATATTCTGAACTTAATTTTATGGACATTGAAGAGCAAAATAATTACCTTTATATTAACCTTGCCAATTGCAGCTTCAGTTTAATGCCAACCCTCTCGCGCGCGCGCGCGCACTCAGTTTAATGCAATACTTAACATCATATGTACTTTCATGGTTAACTGATTTTACATCACCCCTGTTCTTTTTTGCATAATTGTGCAGTATGGCAAAGAATATGAATTTGAAGCTCCTGTCAAACTTTTGGACAAACTTTTGCATTCAATGCCACAATCCCCAGATGAGCAGATGGTTGTGGTTTCTCAGGTCTCTCTCGCATGCGCACACGTGTCAGTTCATATGACTACTATTCTACTCTGCTGATCTTGCACTTTAACTCTTTTTTTCCTGGAAAATTTCTGGCAGGTGCTTGTGGCTGACATTAATATTGGGTATGAGGACATCGTTAACACTCAGGTGAGGAATGACAGTCTTGTAACTAGTGTTTTTTATTTCTGTCATTGAGCTGGTACAGCCTGTCTATGATTTCACCTATTTTTTGGTGAACTACCTCTCTTTTGATGTAATTTATTCTATACCTATGTAGGTTCTTGCTTTCAATGGTAAGCCAGTGAAGAATTTGAAGAGCTTGGCCAACATGGTCGAGAATTGTGACGACGAGTTTCTGAAATTTGATCTAGAATATGACCAGGTCCTCTCTATCTCTCTTTCTCAGGGGGCGTTTGAGTGTGTGCGTGTTTGCATGCTCATCAAGCATTTGCATTCCTGCTATATTTACTAGTTCTCTGTCTGTGGGTGTCTGGTGCTGATATTTTTTCCTGTGCTTTGGTGCAGATAGTTGTTCTCCGGATGAAGACTGCTAAGGAAGCTACTGTAGATATTCTTACCACACACTGCATACCTTCTGCAATTTCTGATGATCTTAAGCCATGAATTTGGGTCTTAGTCTAGGTACAATGCGATATTCTTGTTGGAGCCCAGCTACTCCCCTTTCTTTACCTTCATCAAGATGGGGTGGGTTGGGGTTGTGGTTGTGCTGGGGGATAATTTATAAAATTGAGGGTGGACTTGTTAGTTTTTACTTTCTTAGATGTAACTTTCCTATATGGTGCTGAGGATTGAGAATCTTTTTAGCAAGCATAATGAGGAAAACTTGCAGTGTGTATTATTGGCAGCGGTGTTCTTTCCGGTGTTCTTTCCTTTACCTGATACTAGTTTTGGAGAATCTTGTCAGGGTCTGTTTCGTTTCATTGATTTTCTGCTGCTGTACTATCAGCAAGAGTATTTAACTTATGAATGTTGAAATTCCTATATATTGAGAAGTTGGCTACAAAATAATGCAATTTACAGGCTTCTGGACTTTACTGTACTAGGTTAGGGGTAGTGCCTTTGATGCATCTAGCATTTTACATGAGTTGTTTTAATGCTGATATCTCATTGGACAACTGGTTTTTCCCAGCATCTCATTGTGAATACTGAATAGCAATCACTGGATGCTCTCCAGTTCTAGGTGCCAAATAATAAAGACCACAACTGTTTCTGTTCCTTGCTCTTATCAATTCTCACAGAAAAAAGAACTGCAAGAATGCATGGCCAGAATCCACCCAAGAGATGGGTAGCACATCACAATTGTATCGGATAATGCCCTTTTTCCATATGAAGACCAAATAAACTGATGGAATTACACTTTGTACCAAAAAAGGGCAAGTAACTTGACGGGATATTCGACAAAGAAAATGTAGAAACTTGAAAAATGCCTACACGGTTTTGTCTACAAGCTACACAGGTATTATAACTACTCACATTGGTTTACGCGTTCATATGGCTCTCCAAGAGAGGAGCCTTCTGCGACATTGATTGTAGGTTTCTGCGTCTGTTTACTTTACTATGTTCGTCCTCTTTGGATTGTGCCCAAATCACTCCATAGAAACCGGCAACAATTATAATTGCTCCGACAATACTGCAGAAGAACACCAACTAGTTATAGACGTAGTTCTCTTTTCCTGTATGAAGAACTAGCATGAAGCTAAGGAAGTGTCCGATGTAAACTAGACGAGACTGTTACCTTCCAGCATGAAGTGTGTCGCCAAGAAAGATAACACCCAGAAACGCAGCAGTAGCAATCCCCACAGGTTTAAAAATGGCCACAAAAACAGGCCCCTTCTTGTGTATGCACCATGCTGTTACACCAAACGTCACCACACTGCCAACCACAGCCTAAAAAAGCTTCTTATTAGAGGGCTGTAAGAAAAACTGTAGTCAAATGTTTTCTGATGTGCTTACTGAATAGATGATGGAGATGAGCTCAATATCAGGCCTCAGTTTCCAAGCATTTGGATTCCGCTCTGCAATCAAGGAAACTATTGAACTTTGAATCGTCCCAAAGAGGCAGAGGAAGGAGACCATGGCCATCTCTGAAGGGTACTCTTTTAAAATTGCTGCCTTCAAGTATAATTCGACGAAAAAGCATTTAAATTTCAGCAAAGGCAATTAATATGAACAGCAACCACACATTTTGAGCCAATTACCTGAAGAGTAGTAAATATTGAAACGCATAAATCAGCAGTTACAAGGAAGAGGCCTCCTATGATCCAAGAATTTGTTGTTGACATGATGGAAGGGATTGGTTCAGGATTTGATTGGGTAGTTATGGCACCTATTGCAGGGCCCTTGTACAAGGTTATAGTCAAAGCTCCTGAAACTGATACCAGTGTGCCCATGATTTTGATCCGACTTCTTGAGCTTCTCCAATCTAGCTTTTCCATCCTGAATTTGAAGGGCTAAAATTTGTAAGGGAAACATCCACTTCTCTTACAACAACATGCTTACTTCATGAGTTTACTACCCACAATTCAACAACATATTGTAGAGAGGGAACATCCCGACTCAAGTTTGCATTTCATCGCTTGTAAATGTCTACAAACATCGTAACTGGAAATTTGTTTTAGTATCGACACAGAGTGATTTTCTTTGTTTGAGTCGAAGAGGCGCAAGATTTCCACTTAATTCCCACCGCCTGCTTTTTGTACAGTGAAAAAAAAGAAGAGAGAAACCTGAAGATAACAGCAAGCAAGAAAGTGAAGGCAGGGATTAGTTGGCCCATAGCAGAAGCAAGCGTAGGAGAACTGTAGCTTACACCAGTGAACACACAATTCTGCATCAAAGTAATCCTACAAAATCAAAACACAACACACAATGAAGAAGTTCCTGCAAATAAAAATCAAACCCACTTTCAAAATCATTTAAAAGAAGCTCTTTCATGGATGATATGACATTACCCAACAAGGCTAAGGAGGAAGAACTTGCAGAGGAGGGAGAAGGTGACTGGTGGTCTCTTTGTTCTGCCCAGAAAAAGAAAAGCAAGGTCGACAATTCAATAGCAACATCAATGATTAAAGATAGATGTGATTAGGGGTTTTGCTGATGAAAGTCAGGGGCATTAGTAGATATACCTGTAGAAGATTAAAGAAGGTAACAAGATAAGAGTGGCAAGAGCATTAGAGTAAACAACAAAGACAAATTGGCTCATCCCTTTGGACATGGCTGCTTTGCTCAGTGTGGTCAAACCAACATCAAGGCATTCCACCATCACCATGGCTGCAAATGGCAGCAAATTTAACAAGACAGACTTTACTCCCATCCTTCTCTCTCTGTAAGCAAATAGAGAGAGAGTTCACTTTAGCCACTGATCAAGAGTTGTTGCGTTCAGTGGTATGGTCAAGCAGATACAACGTAGCTGTCTAGAATCGACAAGATATTTTCTTTAATGATTCTCCATATCTCCATGAAATTATTTTTTTTTTGGTCAGAGACAAATTAATTGAGCTCTAATTAATGAGCATTATTATTTCTGTCTCCTTCTCTTCCCTTGGTATTTTTTTTTTTTTTAACCCGCATCAATTCTGAATCTTTTTTTTAGCAACATTTTCATGAATTCTGAATCTATTATTATTAAAGAATTGCCATAGAAAACACGGAGCCAAATCCAACCTAAGTTATGGTAACTTTACTTCCTCATGTGGTCATGGACATGTGTTCCATGTTCGCATAAAAGAATTCACCAAGAGTCATATCCTTATGACGTGGCATTCCAATGAGATACAATACTTCAAAACTAAACGGATGGCCCTTGGTGTATTTTTTATACCAAGGAGCCCGACACATCCTATCAGGATAATTATATAAAAAAATATAAAAAACAAAAAATATTAATTTAAAAAAAATTATTTCAAGTATTGCCTCAAATTAAATAATAGAAGGTAAAATCAATAAATTTAATTTAATTAAAAAATAAAATTTCTTTTAAAAATAAAATTTAACAAAGACCGGAAACAAAACAAGATCAAAGCACCTCTTGTTATTTTAAAAGAAAGATAAATTCTATAGAAAGAGAGTAAATAAAGAATGTTAGAGGATGAAACATGAAAAGAAAAGGAGCTTAAAAAAGAAAAAAAACAAGTAAGTTCGAATGAACTTTATAAACTTGGCTTAAACTCTCAAACTTGCAATCCATTAAATTCTTGACCCGGACTCAACTCAGGATCTCAACACTTAAAAAATTAAATGTTGGAGGATGAAATTAATCAATTTAAAAACAAAATTCCTTTAAAAAAGCTAAATTCAACAAAGACGAAAAAAAAACCAAAGTAACCTGTGTTATTTTTAAAACGACTAGAGAATACCATAGAAAGTGAATTAAAAAAATAACAAAATGCTTGAGGATGGAAAAAAAAAGCTTAGAGAAATATGTGTCAACTTTGTAAACCGGGATTAATCTCTTAAATCCGCAAACCATTAAATTTAGACCCGGACTCAACTAAGAAGCTAAACATCTAACTAATTAAGTGTTGGAGGATGAAATAAAAAATAATAATCTAAAAAAATCTTGCAAGATGAAAAAATACAATAATACAAAAAAGAATTAGATTTAACAGGAAAAAAAACTAAAGAATGATGAAATTGCAAAACAAAATATTGCAAAAACCATCTAAAAAATAATAATTAAAAGAATACAAACCAAATTTTATAAATGAAAATATTGATGGAGGGATGAGATGAAAAACAATTCTTAATTTAATAAACTATTCTAAATATAAAAAAAAAATTGCAACAAAGAGAATAGAGATGAAATTTAAAAAATCCTTTAATTTCATAAAGTATTCTAAATTTAAAAAATTGTAATAAAGAGAATATGGATGAAATCTTTAGTACAACAAAATTTAGGGGCCAATTTGATTTTTTTTAATTTCAGCATGAAAATCGAGCACGAGAGAAGGAAAAGGAGAAAAAATAAAACATTACACGTACCATACCGATCACCGTAGCTCTACATGCGCCGCTGATCTGTGAAGGAGACACCGAGATGCTTCAAAAGCTGCCTTGGAATCAAAATTTTGGTTACTGGATGGTGTCGCACGAGTCGTTCGAAAGCAGCTAACACTATTCACCTGATTCTATTTTTTTATTTACTAAATTACCCTACTACCCTCAATGATACTCAACAACTACCAAATGACTACATCTAAATGATAAAAAAGTCGCTAAGTCAGAGAGAATTGATTTTAATTTTTTAGGGTAATGAAGTAACTTATTTGTTTACAAATCAAGTTAAAGACTAAAAAGCCCCTTAACCCAAGTGATTTTTTTTGTCTACCAACGGCAATTAAGTAATCACATTATACAAAGAAAATGCAAAAATACCGTCTAACCTCTCCCTTTCAAGTAATAATCAATGTATCTTATTGAAAATACCATCATACCCGTAAACTCAAAGCATGCTATTTTGCCTACCAAGGAGTAAAATCAGCCTTTCATTGTGCGAATCCATAGTGAAAGGCTTATCTCTTTTAGTATAGAGTATAATATAATAACTAGTGGTATTTTTTGAGTAGAATTGCAAGCTAGTTGAATTATTTTATTTTAAAGGTTAATGTTTTTTCAAAAAAGCAAATAAAATTTATTCGAATACCATTTATTTATATCAATATTAAAAGAAAAAATTTCAAGACAAATGACCCCAATCTATTTGAAAGATTGTAAAATTAACAAACAATTGAAAAAAGAACAAAGGTTAGCTAAATAATTAAAAAACAAAAAGAGAGTAGAGGAGAGGATATTATTGAAAATTTAAATAATAAAACTAATGCAAAGTAAAAATAAATAAATAAAAAGGGAGGATATTAATTAAAATGTAAAAAAAATAAAAAATAAAAACGAGGCATTGATGGGTCAGGCTTCCACGTTTGGCCTAAATACAAAAGCCCAACCGCTCTTGGATTTGGAAGCCTAGACCTGCACCTGCTTTTTTTTTTTCATCAGGACCAAACAACGATGTGTCATTTAGCTTTTTTTTTATATATATATAACTAATTCATGTGGCAGATTGCCCCCAATGACTTTAAAATCATGGTCGAAGCTTTTAGATTCTAAAAACCCAATGTTAAAGTCGTTTTGTACCTGAAAAGCTTTAAAACCACCATAAAATTCTTCTTAAACCACCTACAAACCCTAAAATCACTTTTTTTAAAAAAAAAATCAACCAAATCTAAATAGACTCCAATTTATTTTTTTTCAACAATAAGAAGGCCAAAAACAAAACTATGAAGCTTCTCTCGTCAAACAAGTCATTTGACACAAAAATTGGTCATTTTAGTTATGGGTATTAAACAAAATTGGTCCATCTATAATATTTGCATTATTTAACCCGACCTAACCCGTCAAAGTCAGATAATGTGAATATTAAAAATGATAGTGGGTCAAAAACACCTAAGAAAATGGATATTAGGGGTGTTCACGATTCAGTTCAGATCAATTTAGGCTGAAAATCCCAACTGAACCGAGAGATGAAATTTCGTAAGAAAATGGACCGAACCAAAAACTAATTCAAATCGAATTGGTTTAGTTCGGTCAATATCATTTTTTTAGGTTGAAACTGAAAAATCTAATCACAACAGCCAGCACGCAAAAAAAGGTGAAAAGAAGAAAATTTATCGAACAAATTATTTACTATACTTTTTTAAGGTCCCTGCTAAAGTATGCAAAGGCAAATATGTCAGTCAAGAAAATTATGCAAGTTACAGAATACCACCAGTGGTAGTGGTAGGTCGCGAGTGCATCAACCGTTTCAAAAGTATAATCGTGATTAGTGTAGATAAATAAAGGAGAATATTTATAATCTTAATATAGCAAGTGTCGTCCACTTCCAACAACTGTATAAGAAAAGTTGAGTGGATTATACACTAGCTCACCATGGTTTTTATTGTGTAGATTACACATTTTAGATGATGAAGTACAATAAATGGAAGCAATAATTGTAAAACAAAAACAAAATGCATTTAAGAATCAAAATCTAAATCAAAGGGGGAAGATAGCAGCCAAAGAGAGAGATGGAACGATATGGTTGTTTTTTTACTGGGAAAGTGGGGAATTTTTTAGGGTTAGGGAACTTAGGTTAGGTTACCTTTCTATTTATACCCCTCTCCTTTGTTTAGTGGGTTTAAGCCTTTAAAGCACATTAGATCCAATTTGGTTACCTGATTTTAATTTTTAAAACCAAAACCGAACTGGATCGAGTGAGTATTTTCATTTTTAAATCAGTTTGATCAATTTTTTCTCTTGGTTTGATGTTTTTCGATTAATTTTTTCCTGATTTTTATAGTTTAATCGGTTGATCGGTTTTTTTGAACACCCTTAATGGATATCATAGGTTGGGTGACATGTCAAGATTTTTAAAACTCAATCAACTCAACCTAAATCGTATACCTTATACAGCCCATCGATAATGTGGATATTATAGATTAATTTGTTGTTATATGTTTTTCTTATGTTTTTGCAATTGATTATTCCTTTTAGTCAATTGATTCGGTTTATGTATTGAGCTTAAATCTTTTGTTATGAGCTAATTTATTGAGCCCAAATCTTAGTTTTACTTAAGCCCAACCCATAAAAATTAGAAATATAAGCCTAATCCATGGAACATGTAATATTTATAAAAAATTTAGTGTAACCTAATATATATAACTTGCTCAGGTTCAAGAAAATTGAATGAATCATGTTTACAATTTGTAAAATATCAAAAGTTAGGATGAACTCAATTGTGGACTCAAACCTGACCCAACAATAACCATGAACACCTCTAATTTTAGCTCCCAGAATGGTGATAATAGACAACTTTTTATTTATTTTTTTTTGTCATTTTCTAATACATTTCTCTCTCCTTTTCCTATCCCAAATATTGAAAATAAATAAAATAGTTTTTTATGTGAAAATAAAATTACCATAAATTTGGTGTTAACCATGTATTTTTTTTCTTGGTATTTTAAATTCTATCATCTCTCTTTTAATTTAGTATTTTTTATCATAATTTTAAATTTAATTTAATTTCATCTAATTAGGCTATAACAATTTAATTGAAAAAAATTTTAAAATTAAAAAAAAATAAAGGTGCTTTAATGTTTATATGAATAATAAAGAACCATAAAAAAATATGTTTTAGTATATCAATTAACTAGTTTGGTTCTACGTTGTCACGCTAAGCACTTTAGAGATATATATTATTTTATTTATTTTTATAATAATTAAACTAAATATTAAAAAAATAATTTAAATTATAAAAAATATTAATTTAGGAGAAATTCCTTTTTTATTCGTATATTCTTTTTGCTTAGATAATATCTTGTATTAGGAACATGATTTTTTTAATAGAAAATAAAGGTAATTGATTTTAATATTAATAGGAATTCCAATGATATAAATTAAGGATGAAAAATATTTCTCTTTAATTAAAACCTTTTTTAATTTATATAATTCTTCTTTATCATGAGAAAATGTTTTTTTTTTGTATTGGAAACAATTTTTTTTTAATAAACTTATCATCATTTGAAAAAAAATTTTAATAAAAAATAAATAAATTATAACTCAATAATTTTCAAGCTAATATATAGAAACATTAAGAAAAATTAATTGTAGATATAATTAAAAAAATAATAAAAAAATATTTTTATTCTTATTAAATATTTATGATCAATTTTCTAAAAACTTTTGGTTATTAATTTCATATATAATTATTAATAAAGTAATTATTTTTCCTAGTGTGTTTGGCTTGATAAAACATGAAATTGATGATTTTTTCTAGTGTTTTCTGATAATTTTAATATATTAATATAAAAAAATAAAAAATCTAAAAAATAATTATTTTAATATATTTTTAAATAAAAAATATTTTTAAAAAATATCCTATATTACAATAACAAATACCTGAAAATAAAAAGTGTAATGTTTTCTTGTTTTTTTTTTCAAAAAATAAAAATAAATAACACATCCTATATATCAATATATCTAATGCAGACAACTTGTCTTTTAAAACAAGTTGTCTTTTAAAACCCTAGTTAGTGTCTCTATCCACATCCATATATTAAATTTAAGGAGTGTTTGTGAATGAATTTTAACATGTTTTTAATTAAAATTATTTTTTTAAATGTTTTTAAATTGTTTAAAGTATTAATATTAAAAATAAATTTAAAAAAATAAAAAATATTATTTTAATATTTTTTAAATAAAAAATACTTTAAAAATAAGTTTTTATATCATTATACGTTATTTGTACCGTAGAGTGTTAAAATTTCAGATTAGCTACTCTCTGGTTCTGTTTGATCCATTACTTCTTTCTCCTGCTGGAAAAACAATGTTAAAAAAGAATTTAATAGAGAGTCAGAAAGAAAGCAAATTAATGGAGAAGATGGGCACGGCAGAACCCAACTTTGAACAACTATTCGAGGAGAAGAAGCGCGTCAGGAACCCCCTCGTTCCCGTCGGTAAATATTCAATCAATCCTCCCCTCCCCTCCCCATTTCTTTCCCTTTTCATTTTTTATACATCTATTACGCGATGCTGAAGCTTCATTTTTTTTTTATTTGCAACATATTAGTGAATACTGTTTTTTTCATTTTCGAGGAATCATTAGCCCAATTAAAATTTGTTAGGAATTTGATTGTATTGATTAGGGTTTTAAGGTTTGAAGAAAAGAAACAGAGAGATTCTATGATTTGCCCTTTTGTTGGGTTTGCTTAGAAATGTGAATAGAATTCGAATTCTACAATTTTTATTTTCAAAATTAACTTTACTTCTAATGCTGTTTTAGTGTAGCACTAGAGATATGGAACAATTAATCTCACTTAAAGTATCATTATCTCATTCTACCATAGGAAAGGTATTGTAACTTGCTTTTTTGATAATGGCAATCCATGTTTCAGTGAATTAAACTACATTACATTAGAAATGGAATGCGAATCCGTTCCCATTCCAAATCCTAGCGCAAAACAAGCATGGCCTTCAAGAATTTTCTTCCCTCTCTCTCCTGTTTTCATTGGAGGGATGGCGGTGACGATTTGGTTTCCTACTGAATTTATTTTTTCCTGATGTTCAGGGCATTGCTTGTAGAAAACAGGATTAAATTGGTATATTTGCAGTAATAGAATGGATGTAAATTGTTGGTCTTTGGTTCCATTTCACAAATACTAGCACGTTGGTGGATAAACTCTGGTTCTGGCATATTTGCCTTGAACATCATCTTTCATTTTTCAGACCCATTTATTGCAGATCCCACTTTTCAAAAGATAATGTGCTTTAAGGCACCTGACTCTATGTCTGGAGTTTTAATGGATGGTTTATATTACTGTTAGCTTCTAATTTTAAACATTTGAGCTTTTGAGTTGCATATTGGCCATCAGGAATTCCAAATTCGTTGTGCTATTCGCTCCTGATAGAACTGGGATTCATCTTTAGACAGTTCTGTATCTGGCTTCAGTTTGATTGATTGTTTATAACTATTGCAGGTGCACTGTTGTGCTATTCGCTCATGATAGAACTGGGATTAGACAGTTCTGTATCTGGCTTCAGTTTGATTGATTGTTTATAACTATTGCAGGTGCACTTATGACGGCAGGAGTTCTCACAGCTGGCTTAATCAGTTTCAGGCGAGGCAATTCTCAATTGGGTCAGGTGTTAATGAGAGCTCGGGTGGTTGTCCAAGGGGCTACTGTGGCACTTATGGTTGGCACTGCTTTCTACTATGGGGATAACCCATGGAAAAAACCAAGTTAGACGTTTTATAGTATGGTTTCTTGTGATGAGTATTTTGGTTGCTGCAGGTTGCCCTCCATAGTGACACAAGCTGTTCTTTTTCTATGCCGATTTTATTCAATAAAATCCACACAATTCATATGCTCTCATTGCTGGTAGCATACTTCTTGTGCATGACGAGATCCTACTACTGTTAGTGTAAACTGAGATCAGTGAACATGGCGGTAGCGATGATGTTTGTGTAAGTTCTGAAAGAAGGGATAACATCTACCTTAGACAAATAATCTTATTTAAAAATACAAATATAATCAATGTCTGTTTACAAGCATTTAGTCTTATAATTGATGGATTCTGTCTCACTGCTATATTGTTTGAATATAAATGGCTTTTCATTGCTTTAAAGTTTTCTTTAACAAGGGTATTTGAAGAACTAAAAAGTCAAATGTATTGCATCTCCAACTACTCACTCTTGTTGTACTGGTTGCCCCTTATGGCATAATTGCGGCCTTAACATCTCGTTCAGTCACATATACCAACCTACAACAGAAGCCGAAATCATTTTACAGGCATTCAAGGCTCTTGCTGCCTTTCCTTTTAAGATATAGGACCGTAATTTGTTGTGGGTTGGATAAAAAATATATAATTATATTAAAAAATATAAATGGTGTTATTTTTTTTATTGTATGCATTGAAATATTTCAAATAATGATTAAAAACTTGATTAATATACTAGAATAAATTAATTGACCACCATAATGTTAATAAATAAAAAAAAGGAGAGAATTGATTACTTGTTTAACTAAGCAAACAAACAGAAAATTTGTTGCCTCGCTGGAATGATGATTTGTTTTTTTTTTTTAAAAAAAAATTCTATCATTCTAGTTTTGTCTATTCCTAGCTTAAATATGAAAATAAAGAATTGTTATAGGACTAAATTGAAGAAAAAAAACTAAGGAAATAAAATGAAAAACAATAACAAACTGTATTGACTCGAGTTCACACATAAAATCTACGTTCCGGATAATAGACATAACCATAATGATTAAACTCGATTGGATAATTTTTCTTTCATTTTTCTTTTTTTATTCTCTTCCTGAATCAACCTTTATTAAGTCTTAATTAATAACAAATCAAATTAAATCTAGAAACAAATAAAAGAGATATAAAAGAGTTTAAGCTAAAAATTTAAAAATATGTTCGTAATCAACTTTAATCAACAAACAAAATTTAAAACTTAAATCAAAACATGATCCTAATTATACATGATTTTTTTAAGCTAAATGATAAAAAAAAATGATTAAATTGCATTTTTTATTTGAATTTAAATAAAAAAATCAATGTTAACAAAGGGCTAAATTGCATTTTTTAAAAACCAAATTAGGGAGAAATGCATTAAAAATTTTCCTAAATATTGTGTCATAGCCCGTCAAATCAGCAATTCGAACCAATAGCTCAACCGAATCTAATAATTTTTTTAATAAATTTATGTTGCACCTAAATAAAGATAAAACAACTGCAAAAGAAAAGCTCCATAAAAGAGTCAAAGTGCGCGGGCCTAACGACCTTGGGTGTCTGGACCTATGAAAAAAAGAGCCTAGGACCGCGTGCCTGGGTCTTATATTTTATTTTAAAAATAATCAGGTAACATGTCGCCTGCTGAAGTAGACGACGTGTCTCATGCTGAAGTAAACGACGTGTCCCCTGTCTACCTAGTGGTGATCGGAAAATCTGGACAAAGATATTTTTTCCAAAAAATCCTTTTTTTCAACTCGTTTTAACGAGGAAAAAAAACTCATAAAAAACCTAACAACATCTAGAAACTAATTAATCAACCTAAGAAACTCCGAAAACGACCCCAAAACATGAAATCAAACAGGGTTAGGTTTTTCTTCCTCAACCTTGCTTTACTTTTTTAGGTGATATTAAAGTTTGAAACAACCATTATTCAACTTCTTTCATCAAATGAAATCCGTGTACATCAATATCAACTAATTTGGTGGCCGGAATATACGAGAATGATGACTTTCTCTTTCTATGCTAAAATCCGGCAAAAATTTATCTCTCCTTCCGAAGTTAAGGACTTAAAAAAATAACATAAATGAAGTTGTGTGCTAAAATTGAATATAGAAAAACATAAGGGACTGAAAAATACTAATTTTATAAATTGAAGGATTAAAGTATTTTTAACACCAACTTTAAAAACACCATCCATTTTCATCACCTTTTCTAAGTTGGTCTCCTTCAGTCTTTCAATTTTGTCTCTAGCCAATAAATTTAAAGCAATTGGGTTTTAATTTCACAACCAAAAGACACAATTGAAAAAAAAAAAGAAAAAGAAATCAAAGTGAAAAATAATAAAAAAAACAATATTTCTATTCATAGTTCTTTGTAAGTGTTTGACCAATGATTAACACCGTTCAAAACATCCTTTTGTTTTAGTTGTTTATATAATATCTATATACAAAATATTTATGTTTCATTATGATTTAAACCAAAATAAAAGTTTTCAATTTATATGCTAGATTTTAGCTCTTTAATGTTTAACACTACACTTGGATATTCAAATAAAAGTTTTAAAGGAAATGCAAAATGCTGGAAATTAACAATTAAAAGGCATAAGATTTTCAAATGCTTATATTATTAAGAAACATAAAAAAAAAAAGAAGCTTGAAGGCCAACCAACCAAGTTGTGGATTTGAACGTATTTTATATTCAACACGTGCATGTGAAAATGTGGTCATTCAATTCACCCCTACACTCTCTCCTTATATATCTCTCTTGCCTTCCCCTGCCTTGCCTCTCTCACTTTTTGCTGCTGCTATCTTCTCTTCTCTACGATTTTTCTGTTTGGTTTCTCGCGATCAGAAATCCAGCACCAACCCACTAAAGGGCTGTCACCATATTTTCTGAAAACTGATTTGCAAACGTAAGATACTGCAAGTTTTTATCTTTATTTTCTCTCTGACCAATCTTCCGACAGCGCACCGATTATTCATGGCCTGTCGTATTTTTTTTTGTTGCATCTGTCACTTGTTAGATCTTATATCGTTAGATTTAATTTATAAAAGTTAGATCCTTGAAACTTTGCAACAATTTGGAATTATAAATTTTGTGTCGGTTGCTCGCTATGTTTTTGACTGAACGAGGTGTTTTCTTTTTATTTTTTGCGATGGAAAATGAAGAAAGAAGTTGGGATTTTGTGCTTCTTCGAGATTGAGAATTGGTTCACTTGTTAAACATTTGTAAATGTTTTGGCTCAATGCTTTGAATGGATGATTTATTATGGATCATATATATACTTGCATTGCCAAATGACTGCTTGTTTTTGCTTGTTAAATTAGATGCAATGCGGAGAATACTTGTTATCTTCCGATTGCTCTTGAACTTTTGGATGATTGTTATAAATTCTTGGTACAAATACTACACTATGTGTTAAGTTCACACTATAATTAAACAATGTTAGTGTTTAAGAACACATGAAACAAACTCTTGCACTGAATACTCAGTTCTTTCTAAAGTCTTTAGACTTAATAAACGATCAATTGAACTAATCATAGTGTCATAAAGGGCACTTTAGAATAACAGCGGAGTGACTTAAGCCATAGACAAAGACTTATCCGACATTTGTTCATTTAGTGCATGGTGTTGAGGGTTTTTCTTACATCTGTTCTTTTCAGTCTTGTATTTCCTGTTTGTGGCTGGATTAAACAATTTCGTTTTGATTCTGTGGCAATAGTTAATTGTATCTACAAATGTCATTGTGACATCCCAGGCAGGTCTGCATGTGGCTATATTTAAGCTGGCAAAATCTTCAGAGGCTATGATTTTTAGGCACATGGCATTGCTATCCTGTGCAGGGCAATTGATTTTTTTCTTTTACCTGTGAGGATATTTCTGAAGGCCTTCTGGCTTAACAAATGGATATTTGAACCGATGATAGGATCTTAACAACTAGAAGGCTTGCTGAACTTTGAACATGCGGACATGTTTCATGTTAGATGTATTGATTTACTGACTTTGTGTACATTCTTCACAGATTTGCTTGTACCCTACGCATGCTTTGCACATTAAGCAGTATTAGAAGTTTCTGATACTGTGGTTTTCTTTATCTCTACCTCAAGTTACAACATCTCGTAGGTAATTGCAAGGACGTTACGTGCTTAATGCTTGTATCTTTTGCTGCTTGTATGTCTAGTACAGGAATTGAAACAAAATTGATTACTTTGATTTTACTTCTCATACATTAAAAGCAAACATATTTGATGCTTCTATTGCAGGTTTGGGAGTTTTAATCTGTACAATTTAAAATGTCTTCTCCAAGCAAGAGGAGAGAGATGGATGTCATGAAGTTGTAAGTTTATCATTGTCATTTATGCACGCATATGAGATAATCAGCTTTTCTTTTTGATTTCTGTCTACATATAGTTAAAGATAGAGTGACTTAAAATGAAATCAAAGGCATGGTTCAATGAGCTTTGGATGGATTTATAGTTTTGTGAGAAGTGCAAATAAATTTTAGGGAAGAGGATGTCCGTGACTATGGCACCCAAGGCAAGTGCCTCCCTATTTTCTAGGAAAATATCAACAGCATTTTCATACTGTAATCTGTGTGGTTTTAGCTTAATCAGGTTGGCATGCACTGTTAGAGTTATGAGGGGAATATAATTGTTTAGAGATAGGTTTAGGATATGGGGGTTTATGCTTAAAACTAATGGAGTAAGGATGTAGCTCTAGCACAGGCTTTTCCATACCATTGGCTCCAGTAGTACTGATTAAGGTTTGTGAATGGGAAAAGGCTCCGCAGTTTACCACCAGGATTGAGTTTGGTTGGTCCATGGTGTCTTTCACCATGGATGATATAAGATCCCATTTACTATTAATGATTGTGCTAAAGTTGAATTTTTATTTGGTATTCCTGATGGTTTTCTTTCTTTTTTGGCATATATTTGTTTGGATTATAGGCTTTTTATCTGACCAGCATAGTCTGTACAGCCATTTGCCTAGATTTGGAGTTGCTGCATTACTTCTTGAAGTTATAGATAATTATTTCTTTGTGACATGTTTAACTGTTGGATTAATGCTGTACAGGATGATGAGTGATTACAATGTGGAGACTATAAATGATGGACTGAATGAATTTAATGTGGAGTTTCAGGGTCCTAAAGAAAGTATTATCTCTTCTCTTTTGGTGTTTCTTTCTCCAATTTGATATATTAGCTTTTCTTTTTGTGTATCTACTTGGTACATGGTGCTTTAAAAATTGTACAGACGGGGTGTAGTCCATGTACAAGCATGCTGTTGTAAATCTATGAATGAACTCGGGAACATCATCTGTTTTACCACTGACAAAACAATTTCTTGGTTTGTTGTATGGATTATTTGATTCCAATAATGGAATGGAAATAACAATTGTTTTCATCTTTTGTCCACATGGATCTCTGGCATCCTTCAGTTATTGTTTTCCTTGTTTAAGTCTATTTAGTTTTGGGAGCTCGGAGAGCTTTCTTCCATTGTTAATTTTGAATGAGAAAAATATGAAGAGGTCATTTCATTTAGTTTCAGGACTTCATGATTGATGTCAACATGTTTGATGGCTTCTCACTAACTGAAGTACTGTAAACATTGAGTTTAGGGTGACAGAATCTTATGGCATATTTATGTAAGACCTTGTTACCTATTGGAGTTTCCAATTTTAGTATTTATCTTTGTTCTCCTTTTACCTTGAGAATTCTGAGATGCACCTTTTCTCTTGCAAACCTCTATTGGCTGTTTCCAGTTTGATTCTTTTATTTTTGTGTTTTAGTAATGTCTTCTATTTTGTATTTTGTGTTTTCTTGCTTCGATGCTTACAGGCCTTTATGAAGGTGGTGTCTGGAAAATCCATGTTGAGCTTCCTGATGCATATCCTTACAAGTCGCCTTCTATCGGGTTTGTGAACAAGATATTCCACCCAAATGTTGATGAACTGTAAGCAATAATCTTGCAACTGCTGTGTTGCAAATAGTTTAGATTTTATATTGTTTCTAATTTTGTGATCCTTCAGCTGACATTTGCTATATTTTTCTTTATCAATAACAGTTCTGGTTCTGTATGCTTGGATGTAATCAACCAGTCATGGAGTCCAATGTTTGGTAAGCATCATATATCACATTCTAAATAAAGCTATATATTGTTTGTTTAGATTGCTCATTCTAGGTGGATGGTCCACATGCATTGTTTTCTCATTGAATATGCACCATCCACATGATCTGTTTTTGTCGATTGTTTCCTTCAATCTTGACTTTCACCATAGTTACTCACATATATGGTCTTTGTTTCTGCAGATCTTTTAAATGTTTTTGAAGTTTTCTTGCCACAGCTCTTGATTTATCCAAATCCTTCAGACCCCCTCAATGGTGATGCAGCTTCATTGATGATGAAGGATAAAGAACAATATGATCAGAAAGTGAAAGGTGAAAGTTATCCAGAATCATTTTTTTATTCCCCACCTGAAAAAAAATCTAGATTGTAGAATCTTTTCATCCTTGTCTATTCAAGTATTCATTCATATTCAAGTTCAGGAAATTGAAATATACTGGGATTTTGGGTAATTAGCTATTCAAAAACACGTAATTATAGTATCCAACGCATGATTGGGTTGGTTCCTCAATGATGGGACTCTATACAGCGTAACCATGAGTTTGCAAGCGTGTTTGCCATTCATGTGAAAAGGGAAGTCTTAGATCCAATTGGTTAAGTTGAAGACATTGACGAGTGATCTATCTAAAGGCAGCAAAGGAGCAGCCTATAGAATGAGAATACGTGACTTCACATTCTTTTATCCTCGAGTTTCTGGAAATGGGTGTTTATAAGGTGGTAGTGGTGTTCTGTTGCATGACTGAACATGAACCGTGTGCCCATTATGTTGCCTAGGGACCTGTCTTTTGATGTTTGTGATTAACTGCACTATTGGAATTTGTTGTAATTTAGCACTGATAAAAAGATCATAGGCTAATGCTAGGATATAAGGTGAGGTCTTATCACACTAGGGCTGTTCAAGAGTCGGGCCCCAGCTTAGGAACAAGAGATGTAATTATTTTCAGTCTTATTTGTTGAGCAGAGTATTGTGAACGATATGCAAAAAAGGAGCATATTATGAACTCCACGGGCGAAGAGCTGAGTGACGAGGAGGATGTCAGTGATGAAGAAAGTGGATCCAGTGATGAGGAAGACGAGATTGCTGGGCATGTAGACCCTTAATGTTTTGCAGCAGGGGTTTAATCATCTTTAAATTAAACCCCCTTGTAAGATTGACAATGGACCTTTATTACATGTTGATCTTCACTGGCGTTCCAGTCTACATCTACCTTCAGTTTGCTTGATTAATCATTAATCATGTAGCTCATCTTTCCCAGAGTAAGAAAATAGTTGGCATGTATTATTTGATTTGAAAACATGGACTCATATGGGGAATCGAAAGAGAAGTGATTACTTTCAGTATTTGCATGTTTGATTCTTTTAGTATAGGAATTGTAGAGAAAACATGGTTTAATTATGTAATTTGGACGGATTTGTGGTGCTAAAACGAGGTTTTTAGAAAGCTGATCTTCAACTAGGTAAAGTCATTGATATATAATTTACCTAACTAAATTAAATGAGAAAGAGTTGACTCAATGAGATCATACTATTAAATTATACAAAGATCCATAGGAGGATATTTAACTTTAAATACTCTAAATGTGAGTATTTCCATCCAACCCATTGAACCTGTTTATCTGCAACATACCCCACAACATCCTTCAACCTTGCAACCTTTATGTTTATTGCTAATTTTCAAATGGCCAACACTTTATCTCAAAAGTCCCTCACCTCCTATCCAAACATTACATTATTTCAGCCTTTCCTAATAAGCCATACAACTGCTCTAAAGATTACAACCCAGTCCCTTCTATAACAATCGCTATTTCTTCAAGCCAGATTATCCACCAACCAGGTATACAAACTAGTTGATCTTCAATTCTAAGTTTCTAACCACCTGCTCCCGAATCTTCCTTGCAATTTGACAGTCCCTTAATGCATGTAAAATAGTTTCAACACTAGTGATGCAATGATGGCAACAAGGTCTTTATGCAATCCTTCACTTGTATCTCTTTGCATTCATTAATATTGCATTATGTCCAACTATCCACAAGAAAGTCCTAATTATTTCCATACCTTTCCACCTCTAAATCAGTTTTCACAAAGGATCCTTATAATTTTGATTCTTCTGCTCATAATTTTGAAGAGAATAAGTTGAGTATACTTTAGTCGAACCCCTCCAATACATGTTATATTTCCCCAACATATTGTTTGAAGAAGGATAATTCGCGATTACCTAACTATTTATATGGGTAACAAATAAAAAAAAAACACTCATCTCCATTGTTTGTTCTCCCCACCATGTCCAAGACCGTGGCCTCTCCCAAATCCTATGGAATTTCCTGCCTCACATGATTGATAAGTGGTTTATAAGTGTCAAGCCAGCCATCCCTCCAAAACTTAACACATGCACCATCATTTACACTCCAACACAATTCTTTAGTAACCTGATTCTAGACAACACTTATTGCCTTCCACAAACTTGAATCTCTCTGCTTAACATTAACTTGAGGAACTCTCTCAATAGATTTGATATATTTTCCCCTCAATACTTTCACCCAAAGACTATCACTCTCAAACATAACTCTCCAAGCCAGCTTCATCACAAAAAAACATATTCATATGATGCATCTTTTTTAACCCTGACCTATCTTTAATTTTAGGTTTGCACATAGTCTTTCAGTTTACAAGGTGCATTTTACCACTACCTGCCTCTAATCCCCATATAAATTTCCTACATATCTTCTTTGTATCATAGCAAATTCCTTTTGGTAGTACTGTTAATTGCATTGTATAGAAATGAATAATTGTTAGAACAGACTTACAAAGAGTAATCCTTCCTGTTAGAGAGAGATTGTTTGCTTTCTAACCTGTTAACTTCTTCTGCACCTTCTCAATCAAGTAGCAGCATGTCTACTTAGTGATTCGCTGATGAATAACAGGCACACCCAAATACTTTCCCAGATTGTCAGTTCTTTGGAAGTCACTATTTCTGTTTGTATTTCTAGTAGTTGTTGTTGACACATTCTTTGAGAAGTAAACCCTTGTCTTGTTACTGCTTACCTTTTAACCTGAAGCTTCATAAAAAATGTTAAGACATCCCGTTATGTTCTCTATTTGTTCTTTACTTGCTTCAGTAAACAACAATATGTCATTTGCAAAACACAAGTGAAAAATATAAATCTCATTTCTATTAATTATAAAAGGTTTACAAGAGTGATATGCAACTTTCTTTTGAATTAATTGAGATAATTTCTCCAAGCATAACATAAAACATATGGAGACAAAGGGTCTCTTTACCTAAGGCCCCTGAAAGGGTTGAAATTATCCGAAGAACATCCATTCCACAACACTCTCAAAGTAGATGACTCTATATAAGCCATTATTAGGCCCACCATCCTTTTAGGTAATCTTGTCTCCATCAAAGTTTTTTTTTATAGAGTCACTCATCTAAGCCTGTCATAGGCCTTCTTAAGGTCCACTTTTATAGCCATCAAACCCTTCCCGCCTTTCATCTTTCTCATAGAATTGATTATCTATTGGGCAATAATTATATTATCACTAAAATGTCTCCTAAGGACAAAATCGTTTTGATAAACATCAATTATCGAGGCATTAAAGACTTCAACCTATTGACTAAAATTTTAGTCACAATTTTAAAGCTTACATCCAATGGATGAAACTGATGCATGTATTTAGGGGACTGTACCTTCGGTATCAATTGCAATTGAGATTGATTTATAACTGCTACATTAGCTCTTTCTTAAAAAATATCTTTAATGAAATTGCACACTGCTAGCCCTACCACTCTTCATTGATCATGATAAAAGAATGCCTAGTCACCATATGGTCTTAAATCCTTGTAAGACTTCATGTAAAAAATAACTTGATTTTTTCATTAGAGACTGAAATATAACATCTCAAGCTGATCCTGTACAATCTCAGGAAATTTCCTATTTAGGATCCTCCTTTGCTCTTCCTTCCTCTCAACTGAATAGCCTTTTATAATACTTCACCACCATATTCCTCAAACTATCCTTCTCCCACACCCACATATTATTCTCCTATTTTAGTGCTTTAATTATGTTTTTATGTCTCCTAATCATTGTCTTCGTATGAAAATATCTAGTTTGCGATCCCCATAGGATATCTATTAGAAACTAGATTTTTGATACCAATGAATCTTCTTCTGTCTAAGAATGTTATTATACTCCCTTACCAATTCATTCTCTAACTTCTGAAAAAATCTATTATTTCTCCCTACTATAAATAGCTATTTGAATCCCATCAAACCTGTTCAACACCTTATATTGCGTCTGAAAATGTTGATAAACACCACATCATTCCAATCCTTCAATTGCTTAGTCATTTAATCTAGGGTTAGAACAAATCTCGCATCAGTCTGTCATTTACTCTAAATAAAATCCCTAAACTCCTCATGTTGCACTTATGCAACTTCAAACCTAAAGGTCTACTCTGTCTTTAAACATTTTAATCATCACCACCCAACACTACCAATATTGGATGATGATCCCATTTAACTCTAGGCATAACCTTAGTAAAAGCATTTTGAAACTTCAGACGCCACTGTATATTCCAAACCCCTTATCCAATCTCTGAAACACCCTAACAAAACTACTTATTTCTTGACCTTTCCAAGTAAATTTCAACCCACAAAAACCTAAATCATTCAAATCACACTCATGTACCCCCATCTCTCAAACTTAACACAATGTTTGGAGGTTTAGAACGATGTCGAGGATCCAAGGAGATTTTAGTTTAGTTGATTTAGGAAACAAATTTTTTCTGGAAAAATTCCAATAGTCTATAGATAAGGAATATATGCTTTTTAGAGGACCCTAGATGGTCGCTGATCATTATTTGACAGTTCGAACATGGCATTCAAACTTTAATCCATAAGAGGCGACTATTGAAAAGGTTGTAGTATGGGTCAGGTTGTCAAATTTAGCCATAAAATATTATGATAATTCTATATTATAGAGAATTAGTGATCGCACAGGGAAGACGTTAAAAGTGGATCGTACCATATCTTTTGGCACGAGGGGTAACTATGTTAGAATTTGTGTGGAGGTGTCTGACGAGGTCATTGTTAGCTAAATTCAAATTGCATAGAAGAATTAGACATATTATGTATGAAGGGCTTCATTTAATCTGTTTCTATTGTGGCCAATATGGTCATAAAAAAGAAACATGCCATCATGCATGTCAAAATCATGAGGAGAGTATGAAGGTGACAATCACTAAGAATGAGAGCAACGATGATGGTGATTTGACGCGGGGTACGGGGCAGGAAGGTGGTAAAGTTATTAGACCAGAGATTGAAGAACAATTTGGGCAATAGATGGTGGTTGCATAGAGATGATGAAGTAATGTTACGAAAATACTAGTCATGGCAAGTAATAACAGACCTAATAAAAATACCATAAATAATGGGATTGTTTCTAAAACGAGTTTGATGAGTAAGGAAATTGCTAGAAGTATGGGATTTAAAGGAGATGGATGTGGGGAATAATGAAGAAGATATGTTTATTAATGATAATAATAACAAAAATATTCAGATGGGTGATTATAGGTAAAGATACAAATGAGGAGGTGGACTTCAGGAATATAAATGGGCTTAAAAGAGGCATGAGTAGTAAATTAGGTAAAAAAAAAGCTGTATTGCATAGGCCACATGAGGTTATTAAGAAGAAAGAGGCTAGCCTAAAGATTAATGAGGTGGGCTTGGGTAGTGATATTCTATCCTTAGTAAATAATACTAGGGATAACTAAAATAATGTGAAATTTCATCAACAACATAAAAATAAACAGGTTATGGTGAATGACGGAGATCAATCTACAGCTATCTCGTTCTTATCGATAGTTGATGAGATACTTGTAGGGGAGAGGTCTGTTCAAATCCAAAGAACTGAGGTTCAAGAACCAAGAACTCCTAAATCAAGTTATTGGGTAGAAGTGGAGGTTGTGAAAGACAATTTCATTGAAGATGATGTTGAAGCAATGCAGGCTGGGGGGTGACAATGGAGGAGGATGTGTGAATGGGCACCTCTGTACCAACTCCAAAATAAATGAGTATGATGATTTTAGTAATTATTCTACAATTTATTACTATGAATTTTTTATTTTGGAATTGTAGAGGAGCACAAAATAAGAGGTTTTGTTCAATTGCTAATGATTTGAGGAGAAGTTGTAAGGTTGATGTAATGGAAATCATTGACCCTAAAATGAATGGGGTAGTAGCTAATAAAATAATAGAGAAACTAGGGTTTAATGTAAGTTTTAAAGTAGAAGCTCAGGGAGATATGAAGGGATTTAGTTGTTGTGGAATGAAAATAAAGTGAAGTTGGATATTGTGAAGTCTTCTCGAAATCTTATTCATGCTATTGTGGATGGGGAGAGGGATGAGTTGGGTTTTTATAGTTATTTATGTTAATCTGAATGAGTTTTTTTTTAAAAAAAAATGTTTTGAGGAAATTAAACAGATGACTGATGAGATTTTCGTGCCCTAGTTGTTATTAGGGGACTATAATGAAATTTTATCTGTTGAAAAAAAGGTAGAAGAGGTCCCTGTTGGTGTTAAGCTTTTACAAATTAATTAACTTCAATAAAAGTTAACCAAATATTTTATGAAGATCCAATGGCCAAAATATAGGATGAAAGATCCAATGGTCAAAAAAGAAAAATAAAGAAGAGATAAAGTGATGTGGAAGGAAAGAAATAGGGGAAGAAAAAAAAAAGGAAAGAAAGAATACCACATACACACTGTGACTCTATCTTCAACACACCTGGTATCGTTAGAAAGATCTCGATGAAACAATTCTAACTATACCTTGAAAGAACACGAAAGGTGGTCGTAATTAACTCTGAACAAAACCCTTAACAAATTACAAACGTGTTTGGTGGTCTTTCAAGGTATAGTTAGAATTTTCTCATCGAAATCTTTCTAATGGTATTGAGTGTATAAAAAATAGAGCTCCGGTGTGTTCTTGGTGGCTCATTCTTTCTTGGCTATAAGATCTTAAATCTCATTTCTCGGCTATTAGATCTTCATAAAATTTTGTAATAACCACGACCCTTAACAAATTACAACCTTGGTGGTCTTGGTAAGTTAGAATTTTCTCACGGAATCTTTTATGGTTTTGAGGTCAAAAAATAGAGCTCGTATGGTTCTTGGTGGCTCATTCTTTCTTGGCTATAAGATCTTAAATCTCATTTCTCGGTTATTAGATCTTCATAAAATTTTAGTTTGATTTTTTATGCATGTTAATTGAAGTGAGAGGAACATGGTTTTTGAGACAACCATTATTTTCGATAACAACGGTATTTAAACTGTATTATTTTTTGATACAATTAATTTAGGGAAGAAGAAGTATGTGGTTGGGGTTAATTCAGTACCCTTCTATTAAAAATAACTTTGGCATTTATAGCCATACACTTCATAACAGAATTAACAAAACAAATAGAAAGGAGTTACAGCACTCTTCACGTCTAACAATTAACTAACTGATTCACGTTCTACAGTTCCCTAAAGTAATGCAGTCACTACTTGTTCCTGCTGCATGATCTCCTAGCCACGTTTTTGTGATAGTAGATGTATCATTCCCGCCCACTTAAGAATCCTTGTCCACAAGGATGGAGGAAAGATAAGTCCTAGTGAAACGCCATTCATTCTCCACTGGTTCGAGTTGGCCATTCGCAGTGTCCTCACTGCATATGTTAGGAGAATCCCAAATCATAAATAATTGTGGCCGTTGGTAACGATGTCCTGGAATAAACTTTTCATCACAATAGTAGCATAAGCCCTTCTCTCTTCGCTCTCATGCCTCTTGATTAGTAATTCTATGAAAAGATGTTGGCGGTGCACTAGGACTGGTACTTATCCTTGGACCTTGTGGCGGCCCCAACACTCCAGCTTTCATAACCCAATTTTTGATCCTTTTATTTTATTATTATTATTACAATTATTTTATTTACTGAAAAATGATAATAAAAAAATAAAAAATGATGATGAAAAACAAATAAAAAATGAAGAATAAATTAAAATTTGGGTTAAGGGCAACATGATTGGAAGTTTTGGAGTTTAATTAAACTTTGAAATTAATTTAATTAATCAAATCAAGGGTTTAATTGGAGAATTTATAAGTTTTGAGAGTTAATTGAGCTTGGAATTAATTTAATTAGTCAAATTAAGGGTTTAATTGGAGAATTGATAAGTTTTGAGACTTAATTGAGCTTGGAATTAATTGAATTAATGAAATCAGGGACTTAATTGAAAAAATACCAACGTTTGGAGTTAATTGGGGGCAAAATTGCAACAGATTAGAGTCCAAGGACTGTGTTGTAAAATACATTGAAATGCAGGGGTTCAATTAAAGTTTATCCAGGGGCTTCCTTATAAAAATTTCAAAACTTCAAAGACCAAAACGCAAATGGCCATTAACAATCGAACGACGTCGTTTCAAAGAGAACCGTTCGTCTTCTTCCGTTCACCAAACCAGAGAAACGGATGCCCCTGCCATCACTACTCCTGCAATAACGGTCCTGGGTCTTCATTACCAAGGGAAACACATGCCATTCTCTGACTATAAAAGCCAAAGAAGGGATGCACGCGAAAAAAAAAGAAGGAAAGAGGAAGAAAAACTGGGGGAAAACTTGCAGAAAAAAAAACCCAGGAGACAGAGGACGGGAAGAAACACGAAAAAAAAGCCAGGGGTTGGTTAGAAAGAGAGAAGAAAACGAAACAGAAATAGGGGAAGAAAAAACAGAGAAAAAGCCAGTGTACCCCTAGCTTCGCCTTCGTCTTCAGAGCACAAATTCACAGGCTAGAAAAAAAAAGGAACGGGTAGATACAGGGGAGAGTTAGACATAGAGATATAGAGAGAGACTTAGAAAACAAAGGGAACACAAAAAAAAACACAGGGGAAAGAGGAAAAGCGGAGAAAAAAGGAAGCACAGGGAAGGAGTAGGACACAAAGAAACCAGAGGAACTTTTGAGATTTTTCCCAGAATCCCGTAACAGAAAACTAGCCTTCCCTCACCCCGAAGGACTGACCTTACAAAAAAAAAAAAGAGAGAGAAACAAAGATGAGAGGAGGTAGTGTCAGACATCCTCCTGGGTTAACAGAAAACTACAAAGAAAAAGTAGAAAAGACGGTGCGGACAGAAGCAAAAGAATAGAGAAGGAACAGAAAAGAGGAATAGCACCGACCGCCCTCAACTTCGTCTTCATCTTCAGGAGCAGCAAACCACTGGTAAGTGTGTGTTGGTATCTGGGGTGTGGTTTGAAAAAGTTGTTTTATAAAAGTACTTTTAATTGAGGTTGGTTTGAAAAAATAGGTGTTTGGTTAAACGTGGTTGAAATTGAGGTTGAAAAAGTAGTTTAATGTGTTTGGTTAATAATGCTTTTAAAATTGAGGTTATAAAATAATTTTAAAAATATATATTAATATTGATAGTTTTTAATTTAAATATTGTAAATTTAACTTTTGTTATTACATCATGAAATAAATAATATTTTATATAAAATATTTTTTTATTGTTCCATTAAAATATCTACAATTCCATCACTTATGAAATACATCCGACAAGGACTACGGTTTTTTGGTTTTTAACGCACAAAACACACCGGGTAAAATATAATCAAGAACGAAATTGGAATTGCAATCAAATTCTACAAATGCTACTTTATCAAGCGATCTCTGTTTAATTTATGTATTGTCATTAAATAATATTAAACACTAGTTTTTCGAATAAAAAACAATTAAAAAATTAAAAATAATTTTTATTTTCTTGGGTTGGACCTGGTTCAATATATTTTAGTTTTGAGCCGAGCACAGGGGCATATGCATGTTACACTGTTTATGCTAATTAATTAGCATGAACAGTGTAACATGCATACAGTGTATGCAAGTTACACGCCTATGCAAGTTACACTCGCATGGTAATTAATTAGCATGAACAGTGTACATTGTTCACTGTTCATGCTAATTAATTAGCATGCAGTGCGTAAATATGTTGGCCATTGTTTACTGTTGAAACAAAAGCAGCTGGAAGCTGCTTCGTGATTTCTGAGTTTGCAACGCAGTAAAAGGTGGGACCCATGAACAGTTAACAACGTTTTCTTCTATAACCAAACAGATATTTACTGCGTTTTATTTTAACCGCAGCCGCAGCCGCGTAGACAAACGGAGCCTAAGTCTTCTCTTCTCTCCTTTGCATTTTAATTCACTTGCTACTGTAGCAAGTGAATTGTAATTCACTTGCTACTGTAGCAAGTGAATTGTAATCTGCGTCCCATCGGTAAGGGTCCTTTGGTTTGGACCGTGGAAAGATTTTAATTTTGAAAAAAATTATAAAAATAAAAAATAAAAAGTAGAAAAAAAAAAAAATAAAAGATTTGTATGCATGAATAAAAATAACATAAATTTATTGGTTTATTCACTGATGCCAGAGTCAGGAATAAAAATACCGGTTTAAATTTATATTATTTTTATTCATTATATTTTATTTTATTTAGCTAGAAAAATAAAAAAATATGTGCATGTGTAAAAATAAATTTATTTTATTTGTTTATTCACTGACGCCCAAGTCAGGAATAAAAATGTTGATCCAAATTTATTTTATAGCTACGTAATATTTACCAAAGCCAGAGTTGGAATTATTCGTAGTTGAATATTTACTGGCGCCAGAGTCAGGAATAAAAATATTGATCCAGATTTATTTTATAGCTACGTAATATTTACCAACGCTAGAGTTGGAATTATTCGTAGTTGAATATTCACTGGCGTCAAAGTCAGAAATATTGCAAGTAAACTATCAAAGCATAAACTAATAAACATTTAGCAATTTAAGACAAAATCAGCAATGCAGTCTGCCTCAGACAGAATATTTAAGGGGTGATAATATCTTCTCTTTTATATAATCAATCCCGAGCCATTGAATCTCTGTTGACCAGTTAGGGTTCCAAGTTACCGTAAACTAGGTGGCGACTCCTTAAACAAGACATTTTCCTCTAAAAGAACAAGATACCAGATATATGTTCTTTTTCATAAATCAAAGATTTATTTTTAGGACCGCCGCGATGTCTGGGTGTGACACCAGCCGTGGGGTTGGGTGATGTCTTTGCTATCACCGAGTTTGGTACAGATCGTATTGGGAGAGGGTTTCTCTTCTGCAACTGATTTCTTTCCTCAATCAATCTCGCCACTCTAATGGTATCTACCAAGGTATGGGGTTGCTTGATTTTAACATCCAAATGAATCTCATCCTGAAGTCCTACAATAAAACAACCAATCAAAAAAATTTCCGACAAGTCATCAACTTGATGTGAGAGTCTCTCAAAAGCCTCTTAATAAGTTGCAACCGACGTGTTTTGTTTAAAATGAGTCAAGGCTTTAGACGGGTCCTCTTAGTCGGTTGGACCGAATCTCTGTTGTATAGCTTTGATAAACTCATCTCATGTTAGTGGTCTGCGAAACTTGGTCAACCACCTATGCTATTGTAAGGCAATGCCCTCTAAATGAAAAGAGATTAGCTGAATTGCTGGTTTGGCATAATATTTTGAAATTCAAAATATTTTAAAATATTGTTTTTTATTATAAATCTATCTAATCTATCTATGTGGATCATTTCTATTAAATTTTAGAAATGATAGTGGATGTATCATTTTTCTAATAATTTTTCAACACGGGTTATTTTTTCAAAATTTTTATGAAACTATCGCTACATGGACAGTGGCTTTAGGAGTAAACAAGTTTGGAAAACTACTGTAATACTATAATTAATTAATAAAGCTGTTGGACATGTTCAACAGCAATTGTCCAGACCAGAAGCTGTTTACAAAGGATCAACTACAAAGCTCGACCGTATGGAGGATGGAAATATTAAAGCATCAAAGAGAGGGTTTCTAATTTCTTCTTTGTTGTTGGCCATCGACAAGAAAGTTACAGTTGTATCATTTTGATTAGTTAATGAATTAACCGAAGCATAAAACGCTGTCAATTTTGTAGAAACCAACTGGGAAGGACACGACATTGAAAATGATGATGACTAGTTAAGTCTGCCGGCCGGCTCCTGTTTTGAGAATCTTGTTTTAGGCCTTTGGCATGTTTTTGTGAGACCTTATGGGCAATCCATTTTAAAACAATGCGAGCTCTCTTTGTAAATTCAGTCAATTGTCTCTCTATACTGGTTTAAGCAACAATGGCAATTTGGTTCCTTTCTCCTTGGTTTTACTCAGCTAGCCAATCAGAGGCTACCCTTTAAAAGAGAAACCACAATATAGCGCCTCTAAACTCACTTGGTTCATCTAAGAAAAATGGATCGAATTCTTATCTGGATGCTCCCCATTTTGATGTTTTTCATACTTCCAAAGTCAAATTCAGAAGATGAAAATGTCATTGAGGCACTGGTGCAATTCATGGAGAAACTTTCAGCAGGAAATTCGCAAAATAATCAAAATTGGGGTTGGGACAGAAATTCAGATCCCTGCGTTGGCAATGTCAATTTCAATGGCACATGGAAAGGAGTGGACTGCTTGAAATCGCAAAATGTTAAGAAGATTGTTCTTGATAAGTTCAACTTAACAGGAACATTTGATGCTGCTTTTGTATGCACAGCGAAGTTTCTTGTTTTCTTGAGCCTGAAAGAGAACAATATTTCTGGCTTCATGCCTAAAGAGATAGGAAATTGCGGACGTCTGAGACACTTGTACGTACGCGGGAACCGATTTGCTGGTGATATTCCTGACACTTTTCCTCAGTTACGTAACTTGAAGAGCATCGATATATCTGACAACAACTTCTCTGGTGAGCTTCCTGCTGAAATGTCCCGGATTTCAGGCCTGCTAACCTTCTTTGCTGAAAACAATCAGCTCAGTGGGGAAATACCGGATTTTGATTTCTCCTATCTCAAGGATTTCAATGTAGCCAACAACAACTTTAGTGGTCCGATTCCTGATGTCAAAGGCAAGTTTGGGGCAGACAGCTTCTCAGGTAATCCTGAATTATGTGGGAAACTATTATCAAAAGCCTGCCCACCTTCAAAAAAAGGATCAAAGCATTCATCAACTGATCGCTTCCTTATCTACTCAGGCTATATAATACTTGCCGTGGTTGTGCTGCTCTTGTTAGCTTTATATTTATTTAAGAAAAATAAGCCTAAAGAAGAAACTGCGAAGGTTGTCAAGAAGGGGAGGGTAGCTAATGCAAGTAAGGAACATAGGAGTACTTCAAGTGAATCCAAAACTGGTGGTAATAGATCAGAATATTCAATTGCATCCGTTGAAGCTGGAATGACATCATCATCTCTTGTAGTTCTTCCCAGTCCTGTGGTGAATGGTTTGAAATTCGAGGACTTGCTTCGAGCTCCAGCTGAGTTGCTTGGTAGAGGAAAGCATGGAAGTTTGTATAAGGTCATGTTTGATAACGCTACGATCTTGGCAGTGAAAAGGATCAAAGACTGGGGTATTTCGGCCGCAGATTTCAAGAGGAGAATGGAGATGATAGACCAAGTGAGGCATCCCAGAGTATTGCCTCCGATAGCATTTTATTGCTCCGAGCAAGAGAAGCTCCTGGTATATGAGTATCAGCAGAATGGCAGTCTATTCAAACTTCTCCATGGTAAGTCTATCATCTGTACTGACATTCAAAATTGTAACATTACCTCATTTTAATGGTGGAAACTGGAAAGGAATTCTTAGGATATAAAAAACAATGTGAAACTGAAAGTACAATAGGATTAGGATGATAGAAATATTCACCATATTAAGTGCATGCACTTGGGGATGTGACTATAAGAAGTATGAAGAGGATTTGCTGAAAAACCCCATTGGATGAACATACAACTCAGAGACATGGTAAATTTCAGTCTGATTAGGGTTTGCTGGACTGCTCGATGGATTAACTCAAGCTGAAATGACACTGAAAACAACAGACCATGCCACAAATTTGAATATTCCTGGCAACTATTATTTGTTTTCTCATTTTTCTCCGCATTTTCTCAGGCATAAGCAATTTCATAAATATGAAATAATAATATAAGATACATACAGGAAAGTGACACGGTTCGTATAACAACTTGGAATTGTTGTTGATGTTCTTAGGGTCCCAGAACGGGCAAGTATTTGACTGGGGAAGCAGACTCAATGTCGCAGCTAGGATTGCAGAGTCCTTAGCATTCATGCATGAGCAGCTTCAAGAAGGTGGGATTGCCCACGGGAACCTGAAATCCACCAACATTTTATTCAACAAGAACATGGAGCCCTGCATTAGTGAATATGGTCTAATTGTGGCTCAAGGCCAAGATCAGTCATTCCTTTCTCAGTCTGATAGCTTCAAAAGTAATACTTCGGGTAGAGATGGCGCCCATAGCACCTTCAAGGTGGATGTTTATGGCTTTGGCGTGGTTCTTCTTGAGCTTTTGACAGGGAAACTCGTCGAAAACAATGGGTTTGATCTGGCAAGTTGGGTGCACTCAGTGGTTAGAGAAGAATGGACAGCTGGAGTTTTTGACAGGGTCTTGATCTCAGAAGGTGCTAGTGAGGAGAGGATGGTGAACCTGTTGCAGGTAGCATTGAAGTGCATAAATCCGTCTCCAAATGAAAGGCCAGCCATAAACCAAATATCTGCTATGATAAACACGATAAAAGAGGATGAAGAGAGATCCATAATTTCAGAACCATGATCATGCCCTGGAAGCCTAATTCGCATTATTTAGTTATATTTAGGTCTTTAATCCTACATCAGATCAGATGGTACGTAGAGTTGGTTTAAAACATGCATATTGGTGACAAAAATAATTATTTCTTCAAACATTTTGATTTGGATTTTCTTCATTTTATGATCATTATCTAAATTTTTATTACCATTGTTAATTATGCTCATTGTTTCCATCAACAAATTTCATCAATCTCGGTGCAGTTTGGAAATGCCGTCTGATCAGTGTTTTACGAAGAAAAATTATCTTTATATTTTTATATTATTTTAATATATTAATATTAAAAATAAATTTTTAAAAAATATTACTTTAATATATTTCCAATAAAAAAATAAAACCTTGCTGAGAATTTTAGTGAATTTGGCAATTAAAACGATTTAAAAATTATAAAAAAAAAAATCATCTTCTGACGGATATGGGAGGTAAGACCTTGCTGAGAATTAGAGTGAATTTGACAATGACGCGTCAAACTATTAAATAAAAAAATATTTATTAATGAGTTTATATTAAAAATAAATTTTAAAAATTTAAAAATATTAATGTGTTTATTTTTAAATAAAAAAAAAATTTATCAATCAAACTTCTATGGGTTACCGTGCTGGTTGGACATCAGCAATCATCACATGAAAGTGTCAACAGCTAGAGTGGGCATGATAATAATAATAAATAATAAATAATAAAATTTATTTGTGCTTAACGTGTGTGTTAAAATAAAAGTGCTCATATATGATATCTTTGCGTTTACTTTACATATACGAGATTTTTATATTTATGGATTTTTTTGGAAACGCGGTGGAAATTATATTTTTAAAAATTTTAATTTTTTTGTTTAAAATGAAATTTTTTTATATTTTTATATTATTTTAATATATTGGTGTTAAAAATAATTTTTAAAAAATTAAAAATTTTATTTTAATGTATTTCTAAATAAAAAATACTTTAAAACCGTACTACTATCACAATTCTAAACACAACTGATTATTACTGTTTATCTGGTCATTATCATTTAAAAAGGGAGTTAAAATCATATTTTTTAAAAACTATTATTATAATCTTAAAATTCGTATTCTCGAACAACCCTTGATGGTTCAACAAACTTCAGGCGGATCAGCAGACAATCATGCCAAGAACCATCATGGAAGGGTAATATTTCGATAAATCCAAATTAATAAAGAATGTTTTTGTTCTTTCCTTTCCCAGAAAGGAGTCACACGGACCGCTGTGAAAGGTGGTGGGCCTATGAAAGTATGAAAGTATGAATCATTAGAAATTTGCGGTGTGGCACCGCACCCTCGTCTTTTCATTCAGCCTCTAAACCTTGACGAGGGAGACAAGAGTAGGTCTCAAGAAGAGTCTCTACATAAAAGGGCGCCTTGTACAGGTAGCAGTGGGCCTGTGGAGTGTGGCTAAGACATGATAGGATCATAGCGACAAAGCCACGGTGTGAAAACAGTAACCCAGTTTAAGTGCCTATTGCCAATATCATAGTCAAGATGGGCCACCGGCTCACACACTCCTCCGCAACCACTCCTGACATTAAGTAGCAACCACTAACCACCCCTTCCTTCTCTCCTCTATCAGTCCACTAATTAATAATATATCAGACAAATTAAGAATCCCTTGTGTCAAAGCTCGAAAACTCTCTGCCTCATAGAAATTCAAAACAAGGACCCATCGTCATCGTCATCATCAAATAGCCAACCGAATACATTTTCTTGCACACTCTTGGTGGTCATGTGTACTCGTACCAAAAAAAGGTAGGTGCTTGCAAAGCCTTACCTCACGCTCTTCAAGTTCTCCTTGTAACAAAAGCACCGAGCTTTCACACTTGTTTAAAGATAGTTGATCTCTGTGGCACATAATCCTCATCTTAGAGCTAAAGAATCTCCTCGAGGCACACTCAATTCCTCCAAAAGAATATGTTCTTAGCTTGTTCACCCCTTTTATCCTTTATATCCTCAAAAGAAGCAAGAATGTCTTTATGAGGGCAACCAGTTTTAGCAGTCACTCACGAGAAAGTCTTGTTCTTGAACACCTCCGTCTGCTAGAATGTGCAGATTTCTATTTGAAGTCAAACAAAAAGATGGCTTTGCAATATATCCACCTCCTGTATCACCTCCCTCATCAGTCTCGTCTCCATACAATGGTCTCAACTATGAAAAAGAATCAACCCCGCCTTCATCTTCTCTTAACAAAATTAGTCCCGTGCTTCTTTTGGTTATAGGAGTCCTTGCTGTTATTTTCTTTGTTTCTGGTCTTCTTCATTTGCTTGTTAGATTCCTCCTGAAGAGGGCATATTTTTCCCCAATTTATCATTCCAATAGGTTCCCAGAAACCTCAGGGTCTCATTCTATTCAAAGACAGCTTCAACAGCTGTTTCGCCTGCATGATTCAGGTCTAGACCAAGCTTTCGTTGATGCTCTACCTGTGTTTTACTACAAAGATATCATGGGTTCAAAGGAGCCATTTGACTGTGCAGTTTGTCTCTGCGAGTTCTCAGGCCAAGAAAGGCTCAGGTTGCTTCCTCTATGTAGCCACGCTTTTCACATTGACTGCATAGATACCTGGCTTCTCTCAAACTCAACGTGCCCTCTGTGTAGAGGAACCCTTTTGGGCTCTAGTTTTCACATGGAAAATCCACTGTTCAATTTTGATCTCTCAAGGGAATTATCAAATGGATTCTCTAGTGAAGGAGAGAGTGGATCTTCCAATTGTCAAAAATCAGTTACTATTGTGGAGGACAAAGGTGCTGGTGAAAAGAGGGTATTTTCAGTGAGACTGGGCAAGTTTAAAAGCTTGAATGGTGGAGAAGGCAGTGGACAGAAACAACATGGAGAGACCAGCAGGTCTAATTTGGATGCTAGAAGATGTTACTCACTGGGAACAGTTCAGTATGTGGAAGGTGAATCAAGTTTGCAAGTGGCCATGTCTCCTGGTAACCTTAATTGCAGAGGAAGAGATAAAGGATGCCCTTCAATTGATGGGGATTTGGAAGATAAGAAAATCAGAGGCAGGACAGGAGGTGATAGCTTCTCAGTTTCCAAGATTTGGCTTTGGTCTAAGAAGGGCAAATTCCCAACTTCTTCAACTACTCACATGGATATGTCTTCTTCTACTTCCCTTGCTGTTAGTTTACCAATCAATGCTAATAGAACTGGAACTGTAAGAGATATATAACTACTACTCACTCACTAAACTGTTTTTCCCTTTCCTGATTAATCAATTAATTATATACTGGCCAAAATCTGCATATATTTTCCTCTACTCTGATTTTTTTTAGTTATATATTTATATTTATTACCCATTTGAACATTGTCGAACACAAGACTGCAGTCGTTTTTATGACTAGTTTGAGATAAAAATGTTGCCTGAGAGATGAGAAGGGGGTCAGCTGTGAAGCGATTACTCATCAGCAAGTTTAAGGCACCTAGATCTATGTAATCTCGAAAGCCGAAGGCCAGAATTGCCTTGGTTTGGTTCACAGAAAATGTAACAAGTTATGGTTAAAATATCCAATTTCTATAATTTTATTGCTTCCAAGGTGAATTGCTTGCTTAATCTACTGATCCCCCTCCAATCTCCTTTACTTGATAAAAGCTGAGAACCTTGGAATGAGTGAATAGCCTGAAAAAATGGATACTGACATGAGACTGCAACTGTTCAATAAACGCACCAGTGCCCCCACAATATTCTCTTGCAGTTGCCCCCGCTCTGATGCAAATTTCCATGAGAAATATCACGACTTCCAAAATGAATGAGCTGGTTGGGGTTCTCCGCGAGAGAGAGAGAGAGAGAGAGAGAGATTAACCATTACCAGCAGCAACCAAAAACCTTAACGCGAACAAGAAAATTGGCCTCTAGCTTTTCTTGATGGGCGGGTGGCCAATCCTTGACATAAACAAAGTAGGATCACTGGGGGAAGAAAGCACACAAATTTTAATGATAATCACAATACCTCTGTCATCTAAATTCACTGTATATTGTATTGCAAAATGAACTTAAAAAAAAAAAAGGAAATTTGCAAAGTGGATTTAGAACTTGAGTAGGAGTACAGAGTACTACTACCCTACCTGCTAGCCATATTCGTGTATGTCATTGTCTTCTTTGTTCACTGATAACTAATCAGATCAAACCCCTAAAACCCACTCATGTATTTGTCTTTTTTTAAGAAAATTTCACTTTTCATATATGTATTCATATTTTCTCTTGTATAGGCTTTTGTTACTTTTTGGACAAAATACCTTATAACTACCAAAAGAAAAACTAATCTTGAAAAGCCTAAAAAATTGAAAAATTAATTTAAAAAAATGAAAAAGAATTGAAACAAAAAACCCACAAAGCATATATGTTTTAAAACCTAAATAAAGATGAAATTGAAAAGCCTAAAACATAATAACTTGTAAAATCTATAAAAAAAAAAGTCATGTCTATAAAAACCCATAAATAGAAATGTCCATATGATGAACAACAAAATAAGTTTTGTAGGACATGGGTTTTTCAATTTTTTTCTTAAATTACCAATGTTTTTTTTTTAATATTTTGTATGGGTCATTTCAATTTTTTCAGAGTTTAGAGTTTTTTTTTACATATCAAGGTTTTCTGATTTTTTTAAAATTTTTTTATATATGTTTTTTTAGGTTTTTTGAGTTTTGTTATCTTTTTGAAAATTATTTGTTTACTATTGAATATTTTTTTGTGGCTTACAGGCATTTTCATAAAAAAACATTAGCCAAAAAATTTATGAGAAAAACTATGAAAATTTAAGAACATGTAAGAGTGAAAAATTCTAAAAAAAATTCATGGAGAGATACATGAAACAAGAACATGCTAATCCACAATCATGTACAACTTTTGATGACACTTCCTTTCTCTATCCTTCAAGCTCTTAATAATCTATCTTGACTAATGAAAATGATGATTTTGTAGTCTTGTATTTTGCATCTTAGGGTTTTCTTTTAATTGATTTATTGGAACTTTAATTTTGTTAACCTACCTAATGTCTTTCATTTTTAATTTTTTTTTCAATTGATTATCTTTTTTTAGTAAATGCTTTTGTTACTAAGAAAAGGGTTTTTTTTAAAAAAAAAAAACTACAAGCTAACAAAATGAAAGAAAACCCATCACTTGACCAACACTATTACTAAGTGCAAGTTGGGTATTGTGGGTGAGTTACTTTTTGCTATTGTGATTAAAAAAGCATTTGTGAAAAATAAAAACCAGAATAAAGAAGTGTTTGATTATAATTGTTGTTGAACGAAAAATTACTTGGTTAAAATTGTTATGAAAGTGTTAGTTGCAAGTAAAATAACATAAAAATACATGGATTACAAAAAAAAAAACTATTTGTTTAAATATGAAAAAAAAAGAATACAATATGAGAGATAAAGAAAACAATCCTTAATAATTTTTTTAAATAAACAAATTCTCACTTTCTAATTTTTTTAAGTGAAAAGTTTTTTTTTTATCTATCAATCATAATCACAAACCAAACAAAATAATTAGGTATTAGAAATGTCCAAGTCTAATATTCACCAAATAATTGAAAATATCGATATCTTTGATTAGTTTACATGTATGTATGGAGACAAGGTTGCTCACTCATTGTGAATGTATATACATGAGTCATAACACTAGTGTGTACAAACACTCATGATGGACGATCAATAAAAAACGAAATCATAAGAATGTAAGTAACACACCTTAAAAACAAGTGAATTACAAAGGGGTTATTTGTTAAAATTTAATCCACAATGGATTTTCATGTCACTAGATCCTTTTCCAAGTACATGAACCCATAATAATCACTATTTGGGTAGGAATGGGGCATACGATCTTCATTGATTCAACAAATAATACGAGTGAATCTTAGGTGCTATAAAAACAATGCATTATCCGTAAATATTTTTTAGGATCTAGGCTGGGTTAAATCCACTCAATAATTCAATAACATGGCTTGATAAACTATTAATAGTCATGGGTATATGGAATAAGTAAGCATAAAAATGTCAATTCATCAAAAAAATTAGAAGTGACAAAAATAATCAGGATCTTAGAACAGATAAGCATGAAGCCTACCCCAAGTTTAAGTCATTGTAGTAGATCCACGTAGATAAACCACAAATAAAAATATGCACAAAATACTATTAGGAATAAAAGACAATTAGCAATGTAACTTACCTTGAGTAAAATGCTTTAACGTAATATTATCTTTTTTTTAGCATAACCAATTCCTTTCTCAAGAACTCCAAGAACTAGATAATATTTTTCAGTAATCATAATATTAGGGGACGACTTCTCTTCCTATATTTACCCTAAACATAAACAAGATTTGTGTGATAGTCATTTTAACATTCTGTATTTGTGATAATCTAATTATAGAACATTAATTTTATTTTATTTAAATTAAAAATTATCATGAAAAAATTATATTATTAACTAAAAAAAATATATTAGATTTACAATAAAAATTAAATTTATAACACTAACTAAATATGAAAATAAAAAAAACTACATATTTAGGAACAAAATAGACAAATTGAATAAGTAAATGAGTTGTCTATTTAATATCCTAATTTTTTTTTAAATCGGAGTAAAAAACATAAGAAAACTAAGACTTTTTGTTCAAATACAATATTTCTCAATCTAAAAGAACTAGTTAAGCTCTCATCAAATTATCTTATTGATAAAGGGAACATATTAAGCAAATTAAAGGAGTAAATGAGTCTGTGGTTTCAGGTTCGAGTCCTGTGATTGCTAATATGATAGTCACTTAAGGTTTATATGATCATTAACTTCAGGGATCGTGAGATTCGTCGAAGTGAACGCAAGCTGGCCAAACACCCATGTTAATCAAAATAATAAAAAAAGAAGAAGTAGATGAGTTGTTTAGACTACAATAATACTCTAAGTTTCTAAAAAAACTAAAGTAATAAAAAGAAAAGGAAAAACTTTTTATTCAAATGTAATATTTCCCTGTCTAAAAAACTTGAAACTAATATTTTTTTTATTTTTTTGAAATTTATACTATATTTGAAAAACATATTTTAGATTTTTTTACACCTTTTCAATACAATTTTTTCATTATTTTTAAAATGAAGAAAAAACATGTACAATATAATTTTTCTTTTATATAAGATTTTTTTAGAAAATTTTTATTTTAATTTTAAATACAACATAAATATTTCTTTGAGTTAATAATATAACTATTTTATGGTAAGTTTTAATTTAATTTAATTTAATTTAAATTAATATTTATAATTACATTGTCATGAATATAAAATATTTATTATAAATTTGATTTTTATTTTTTATAAAAACATATTTATAATCTTAATATTTTTTTTTATTTTTCTCTGTGAAAAAAGTTATTTTTATTTATAATAAATGAATATTTTTTTTAATTGAAAAAGAAAAAAAAAGAAAATGAAGAAGGAGAAGGAAAATAGTTTTCTCAGCGAACACACCAACGATTCTTTTGTTGAAAAGAAAATAAAAAGGAGAAAGAGAAAGACTCAAAACATGCACAGAGAATTAAGCAATTTATTATAAAACAGTTCAGGGATTGTAATAAAAACCTGTTTATTTTTTAGTTTTGAATGTTTTTTTTTTTGAAATAAAATAATTTTTTTTGATATTTTTATATTTTTTTAATATACGAATATTAAAAATTTCAAAAACATTATTTTAATATATTTTTAAATAAAAAATATTTTTAAAAACAATAATTAAGACAATAACTAACGGCCGGTAAGCAGTTAAAAAAAAATTCACACTACTTCCTTCTCAGCGACTGCTCTCTCTGTCTCTGTCGCTCAGAATCTTTTAAAAGCTACCAAAACCCTCTCCTCTCTAACTATGGAAGTGGTAGCAGAGAGACCCTCAGTTCGTGTCACAAACATCCCGCAAACAATCACAGCCAAAGAAATCTTACAGTACCTCGTAGCCCAACTCGGCAAAGATTCAGTCTTTGCCATAGAAATCTCCACGGTAAGGAAAAACTGGAACTCCCGTGGCTTTGGCCGAGTCCAATTTTCTTCCCTCGAGGTTAAACACGAGGCACTCTCTCTCTCTCTAAAGAACAAACTCGTCTTAAAATCCCAGAATCTCAAGTTATCAGAAACCTATGATGACATCATTCCCAGGCCCGTCAAGGACCAAAATAGAATGGAAAATGGGGTTTTGTATGTGGGTTTTATGAAAAAAGAGACTACATTGTGTGTACTTGAGTATTGGGAAGGTGTGAGAGGGTGGTTTATGCCTGAGAGGCGGAGGATTGAGTTTTGGATTCGGGTGGGGCAGGAGTTCCGTTATAAGTTAGTGGTGGAGTTTGAGGATATCTTGGAGGCTGTTGGGTACCCTTTGGATGGTGACAAGGTTAACGCTGTTGTTTTAAAGGTATGGTTTTTTATGGGTTTTGTTTGGATTAGGAGAGAAATTAATATGGTAATGCCATTTTACATGGAGTATGATGTTGATTTGCATTTGCATGTTGAATTTTTTTACATTATTATCTTTGTGGAGTTCCTCGCACAATTGTTGAATAGAAGTCTTGGTGTAGAATTTAAATGAAACAATAGGTTGTCATTTAGGAAGATTAGATGGGCATGTAAGACATGCTGTATTGAGCGCAATTTTTGTTGAAAGACTGGGTATTCTATCTACACAACCTTCACTAATCGAAGTAGATAGGTTGAATGATTTTGAGTATTGTAGGGAGTATTGTAGGGTTGATACACTTACAGAAAGTGGCATAATGCTCTCATCGATACCTTTTACTTGTTTCTGCAAAATATGGATTTGAATATGGAAGTGTACAAAAAACAATTCAAGCTTTCAGGTGGTGTTAGATTAGATTCTGACTAAAGATTCAAGCTTTATCAAAATTTACTTTGTTGGAATGGGGTTATGAGGAAAAGAGAGTGGCCTGTGCTTTTACAAATGCTATGGCCCTATATGGAACCAGCATAAAGTTTCTCCACCCATCTTCTAATAGTAGGATGATGTTTCCGAGTCAAATGGATGCGAGTTAATGCCACCAATTTTGTGCAACCTATTGTAAATGCAAGATAATCATAGCAGCAAAATGTCAATTTGAACGCATCCTTACCTAAACTCCAAAAGTGAACACTCCTTGTCTTAGACTTCGAATTGAGGTTTTGGAATTGGGCCTCGGTGAATTTCCAGTTTACCAGAATTGTATGCTATACTGAATGGTCATTGCATATTAGATTGCATGAAGCTGTGCTCAACCAAGAGATGAAGATTTTTATTTCTCTGTAAACCCAAGATATTTTTCAATTCTTCTCCTTCTTTGTGCTCTTATATTTTCCTCTTATTTCAAATATGCTCAGATATGCCCAAACATTTGTGAAGTGTGACAGGAAAAGAAATACTCCTCTCCTGTGCAGAAATATTCCTCCCTGCTCTCTGTTCTGGTTTAACTAGTTTTTCTTATTGGAAATCTGACTTTTTATCAGTTACTCTTCTTCTGTTTATTGTGTTACTTGGGTGATGTCTTAACCTAGATTGTATGTTTTCAGCTCAGGTATGGACCAAGGATCTATCAAAAAATCTCTGGACCTGGCATAGCTTCGAAATTTAGTACTAATCGGTATTTTTACTGCAAGGAAGACTTTGACTTTCTTTGGGTTCGAACAACAGACATTTCTGCCATAAAATCAATTGGACAGTCAACGTCATTTTGTTGGGAAATCGGAGAAGGATTAGAGGCTTCAGATACTTTTAGAAATTTCCCATATTATCAAGAAGATATGAACAGACTTGATTTGGAGGATGGGGAAGAATTTTGTTCTGCTTCTGAAACAGTTCCACTCATAAGATGTGGATCAGATAAGTTAGCATATGAGGTCCTTTTCCAGCTGAATTCTCTTGTTCATACTCAAAAAATTAGTCTTGCTGCAGTGGACAGTGATCTGATTAAGATCCTTCGCAATCTGACTGTAAACACTGCTATTATAATTCTTCAGAAATTGCACAAGTTAAAGATGACCAGTTACGATCCCTTGTCTTTTGTAAAACAAAGCCTTAGAGAATCTCTCTCATCACCACCCAAAAGCTTAACAGAGAATAATATAATGAGTTGTCATAGGGCCTTAATTACACCATCAAAGATTTTTTGTTTGGGTCCTGAGTATGAAACCTCCAACTATGTTGTGAAACACTTTGCTCAATATGCTTCAGACTTTATAAGAGTTACTTTTGTTGAAGAAGATTGGAGTAAACTTCCTGCGAATGCAATTTCAACGAGTATCCAGCGAGGTATTTTTGCAAAACCTTTCAGAACTGGAATATATCATAGAATATTGTCCATTCTTCGAGATGGGTTTGTGATTGGAGCTAAAAGGTTTGAGTTTCTGGCTTTTTCTGCTAGTCAATTGCGATCCAATTCTGTTTGGATGTTTGCTTCTAACAATGATGTGAAAGCAGAAGATATTAGAAAATGGATGGGTTGCTTTGACAAGATACGCAGTGTGTCCAAATGTGCTGCCAGGATGGGTCAGTTGTTCAGTTCTTCTTTGCAAACATTTGTTGTTCCTGTGCAAGAAGTAGAGATTATTCCTGACATTGAAGTCACTACTGATGGCATTGACTACTGCTTTTCTGATGGAATTGGCAAAATTTCTCTTTCTTTCGCCAAGCAAGTTGCTCACAAGTGTGGATTGAGTCATACTCCATCAGCATTTCAAATTCGGTATGGTGGCTATAAGGGGGTGGTTGCTGTTGACCGTAATTCCTTCCGGAAGCTATCTTTGCGTAGTAGTATGCTAAAATTTGACTCAGAAAACAGGATGCTCAATGTCACTAAATGGAGCGAGTCCATGCCTTGCTATTTGAATCGAGAGATCATTTCTCTCTTGTCTACATTGGGAGTGGCGGATGAAACATTTCAGGCTTTGCAACAGAAACAGTTGTATCGGCTCAGAAAAATGCTAACTAATAAAGAATCAGCTTTAGATGTCTTAGAGAATTTGGCGTGGGCTGATTCCAAGAATATTCTTGTACAAATGTTGCTTCAAGGCTATGAGCCCAATGTGGAACCTTACCTCTCAATGATGCTTCAAGCCTATCATGAAAATTCATTGATGGAATTAAGAAGCCGATGTCGAATATTTGTCCCAAAGGGTCGCATCCTGATTGGCTGCCTGGATGAAAGTGGTATTTTAGACTATGGACAAGTTTATGTTCGCATAACCATGACAAAAGCAGAGCTGCAATGTTGCGACCAGAGCTTCTTTCGGAAGGTAGATGAGTCAACATCCACTATAATAGGGGAAGTGGCTGTCACCAAAAATCCTTGTCTTCACCCAGGAGACATTAGAGTCCTTGAAGCAGTCTATGATGTGGAACTGGAGGAGAAGGGCTTGGTGGATTGCATTATCTTCCCTCAGAATGGAGGAAGGTATGTTTAGATCTATTGAGGTGCCATCTATTAACATTTTAGTCCAGTGCTTTCATTTGTGATATGTTTAATGGTCATTTATCAGATACCACTGCTCATCAGGCATTGCAAAAATGTTTAATATTTTCATGAATTTATCTTTTGGTCACATTGTTGTGTTAGCAGTTGTACAACTTTAGGTCTTGAGATGATGAGGAACACTGGTTCAGGTCCATGCTCTGTGGACTCCATGAATAGGCACATCCTTGATTTTGAGGTTAGAAGGGTTAATGTTTCATTTTTTTTAGAGGAAAAAATACAAAAAACATATAAAGGTAGGAGATGCTGGATGCCAAGGAACAGTTTATTTTTTTTAAAAAAAATTTGGTATCCTCTTCCTTCTTGGTCTGCCTATTGTAACCATCAGTAGTTAACCTGACTTGTATGGGGAAACTTTTCCAAAATTAAAGTCTATGTAATCATGTTTTTCATGAACCTTTCCCCCCTGACTCTGGTTTTTATGTCAATAAAGATGCTCCAATATCTGCACATATATTTGTTTTCTGACAGAAGCAGCTTCGTTTCTACTCAACAGCATCCTCATGAACTCTTTCTAGTAAAAGGGAAAAGGATTTCTACTTAAACTCTGTTTTATCATGCATCATCATTGAGCATTTTTCATTTGCAATGCAATAATATGGAACTTCTGTTGTCTAGAGGTGTTTAAAGTAATTTGTAAATAGGGAGGAAGTGGCAGTGGATTCTTTTAGTAAATGGATAGTTTACTAAAAGAAATTGTACACAGGCCTCATCCAAATGAATGCTCTGGTGGTGATCTTGATGGGGATCAATTTTTCATAAGCTGGGATGAAGGTCTTCTCCCTTGTCATACTGAAGCCCCATTGGACTACGTTGGAGGGAGACAACGAATAATGGATCACAATGTGACTTTAGAGGTACTTCAACTTGCATTATGAAATTGGTAATAAACTGACATTCTCTATACTCTTAATTCTTTCAATGATTCTTAAACCGACAAAATGTTTTTCCTGCATTGCTGACTTTTCAGGAAATTCAGAGATTTTTCGTGGATTATATGATCAATGACACTTTGGGTGCCATCTCTACTGCCCATTTAGTGCATGCTGACTGTGAACCAGATAAAGCCCGAAGTGAAAAATGTCTGCAGTTGGCAACCCTCCACTCCATGGCAGTTGACTTTGCAAAGACCGGAGCGCCAGCTGAGATGCCCCTGTATTTGAAGCCGAGGGAATTTCCAGATTTCATGGAGAGAGCAGAAAAGCAAATGTACATATCTGATGGGGTATTGGGAAAACTCTATCGAGACATCCATGATTCAACAAGACAAGAAAGGTCAAACTTTATGTGGTCAAAAAAGATTGCTGAAGCAACTTATGATCAGGATCTTGAAGTGAAAGGTTTTGAGGATTTCCTTGGAATTGCATCAATCTATAAGGAGAAGTATATGGAGAAAATGAGCACATTGATGGATTATTATGGGGCTAAAACTGAGGATGAGATACTGACAGGTAATTTGCGACACCGGCCAACGTATTTGCAACGTGACAACAGAAAATACGGAGATGTGAAGGATAGAATTCTAGTGTCGCTGAAGAACCTGAAGAAGGAAGCTAAAGAATGGTTTGAGAGCAGCTGCAACCCTACTGAACACCAGTGCATGGCCTCAGCATGGTATCACGTTACTTACCATCCTTCTTATTTCCATGAAAGGATGAATTGCTTGAGCTTTCCATGGATTGTAGGTGACATTTTGTTGAACATAAAGTCTTTGAATAGCAGAAATGCCTGAACGTGTTCACAGGTTCTTGATTGTAATGTTTCGTTTAGATGCCTTTCCGTACAGGTCCATGATTGTCCAACTGGGGCCATTTTGGTAAGTTGTTGGCTTTGGCTTTTGGCTGTGGCTGTGGTGGTTAGGATTAGCAGTAACTGTAGCTGTATGGATATGCAAATGTGAATATATTTGTAGAGAATTAATGGTTACATTTTCTAATTCTATTGTCAAAAAATACTGGTCAGGAACTCCATTTTGGCTCTGTCCAGAGCAAAGTCTTGGACTGGAAAAGAAGTCAGTTAAAAATTAATCAATGGTGATTGAAAGAGTTCAAAGGATTAAAATTTTGGAGAAAATTATTTATTTATTCAAAATCCTACTTTCTTAATTATGCATTTTGTTCATGTTTTGACAAAAATATTTTTATTAATAATGTGTCTTTTGATTGCAAACACCAAAATTTCAACTTATAATAATAAGAAAATATATAAAAAAAACGTTGGGAATAATAATCTCATTCCCAATCTTAAAATAGCCTTTAACCAGTATTGGATTAAAAAAAAAACCTTAACAACCCTGATCTACAAGGAAAAATATTAGCTTTTTGTAGCTGTAATGTGGCTAGCCAAAATCCTTTTCCCTTTTCTCTCTTTCTAGTGATTTTTTTTTCTTCTTTCTCACTATTTAAGGACCAAAACACAAGGAAATCAAAGTTGTTAGACTGATACTAGGTAAGGACTCCCTCTAATCATAACTTTATAATTAAATCCAAAACCCCTTCAATTTAAAAAAACAAGTTCGTCATTCGATATCATACATGTCATAACATACATAATAAAACTCCTTTCAGAATGTTAAAAGTTTCTCCATACAAATTATGAAAGAAAAGAAAATCAAATTTAAATTATCTTAGAATTTAGGGTTATCTTATCTTTTATAAAGTTTCAGATTCTAAAATGATGAAATTAGGATCTAGAGCTTTAAAATGTAATTTTGTTGATTATGCTGAAAATTCAAAAACATTAGAATACTGGATTCAATTTCTAATACAATTATGGAATCTAAAGATGTTGAGTTTATTGAAAATAAATTTCAAATTGATTCTAACTCAATTAGTGAGCAAATCAATAATTCTAAAATTGAAATAGAATCAACAAATAATACAGGTTTTTATCCAAGCTCTAGAAATAAAAGAATTCAAATGGATCTTCCTATTGAACTTAGAAGAAGCCATCGTACTAAAAAAAAAGATTTTACATCCATTTATATATCTTCACAAACCATTGTTTTCTTAGTTTAAGGCAATAAGAATGATGTTCTTAGTAATATATTAATCTTATTAATAGTAGAAGATAATCTTAAAACAAATAAAGAAACAATAATGTCTCGAGATATTACTTTTAGAAAAAAGGCAATTAATAATGAGATGGATTCATTATTATATAACAATACTTGGGTTATTGATGATTTGCCTTCAAATTCCAAGACAATTAGATGTAAATGGGTTTTCATAAGAAAATATAATAATGATGGGTCAATTCAAACTTTTCAAGCAAGGATAGTAGTCAAGGGATTTAGACAAAACAAAAAAAAGAATAAACTATTTTGATACATTTATTAGAGTACTTTTAGATTTATTATCAATTTATAATTTGTATGTATATCAAATGATTGTCAAGACAACTTTCTTGAATGGTGAATTACATGAGGATGTCTATATGGAACAACTAGAGGGCTTTACTCTACCAGGAATTGAGCATAAAATCTGCAAATTGATTAATATTTATATGAATTAAAACAAACTCTTAAGCAATGGCATGAGAAATTTGATTATGCAATTTTAGAATATGATTTTAAACATGCTAGTGTTGATAAATGTATTATTCTAAACTTATAAATGATTTTGGTGTGATAATATATCTTTATATGGATATCATCCTTATTATTAGTACTAATATGAATGATGTCAATGATACGAAGAAATATCTAACCTCAAAGTTCAAAATGAAGAGCTTAAATTAGGTAAATACAATTTTGGGTATCAAAGTAAGAAAAACAATGAGGGTTTTCCTCTTTTTCAATCTCATTATATTGTGAAAGTATTAAATAAATTTAATCATTTGAATATCAAAGAAGCAAATACTCTATATGATGTTTTCTTTAAATTGATAGAAAATATTGATAGATTAATTGCTCAAATTGAATATGCTAATGTAATTGATAGCTTAATATATGCCATGCACTATACTATACCTGATATTGCTTTTACAAGCTCAAATTGAATATGCTAATGCAATTGGTACTTAATGTATGTCATGCACTGTATTATACCTGATTTTACTTTCACAATATGCAAATTATCCAGATACACAAGTAATCCTATTATGGATCACTGGAAAGCAATTGCAAGAGTACTTGGTTACTTGAAAAGGACTATAAATTTTGGATTATTTTATAATAATTTTTCAGCTGTATTTAAATATTATATTGATGTTAATTAGATAATTAGTGTAAATGATAATAAGTCAACTTTGGATGAATATTTATTCTAGAAGGTGGTGTTATTTCTTGGGTTTCAAGGAAATAAACATGCATAACTCAGTTTACAATGAAATCTGAATTCATAGTTTTAGCAGTAACGGCCAATAAGAGAGTAAAATCGTTGAGAAATATGTTATTGAATATTAAGTTGTGACCATAACCGATGTTATCTATCTCCTTACATTGTGATAGTTAAACAATTATGTCTAGGGCATTTAGTGGCTGTTTGTTATTGTGGCTGCGGATGAAATTTTTCCTGTTTGGTAACATACCCGCCACAATTTTTTAATGGTGGGTCCCATCATTAACTGTGGTGCAACCACAAGTTACAAGAAGTAGCTCTCGGCTGCTTCTTGTAATTGGAAAATGGATGAATACTGTTCATCCATTTTCTTCTAACAGTAGAGCCATGCTCCATCCACATTTCGAAGCGAGCATGGCTCGTGTTCATCCACTTTTCTTGACAGGCTCATCCATTTTCTTTTATCAATAGTGAAATTGGTCCAATTCAAAACTAAAAATGTATTAAACTGGGTCCGATCCAACAAAATAATTTTTTTATTTTTAATTGTGTTTTATTCAAAAAAATTAGTGTTAAACATTATTCAATGACTACATAAATTAGACAGAGATCGCTTGATGACGCTGCATTTATAGAATTTGATCGCAATCTCAATTTCATACGTGATGGAATTGTAGGTAGTTTAATGGAACAATAAAAAATATTTTAAATAAAGTATTATTTATTTCATGATGTAATAGCAATAATTAAATCTACAATATTTAAATTAAAAATCATTAATATTAATATATATTTTTTAAATTATTTTATAAGTTCAATTTCAAAAGCATTCTTAACCATACACATTAAACTACTTTTTGTTCAACCTCAATTTCAACCACAGTTTTAACTAAACACTTATTTTTTCAAACCAACCTCAACTAAAAGTACTTTTTATAAAACAACTTTTTTCAAACCACAACTACAAAAACTACCACAATACCAAACACGCTCTTAGTAAAATTTACAATGAAAAATCTAGATATATCAGCCTGAGATATGACTACATAAGATAATTAGTTTTTGACGGGATAATTATCATTGTGTATGTCAGATCTTATAATAATCTAGCAAATTCTTTTATTAAAGGTCTCTCAAGAGATTTAGTTAGAAGTACTTCTACTAATATGAGCTTAAGACCATTTAATTAAACTTACCAATAAAATAAACCTAACTTTTACTAGTATTTTTGCTAGTTATGAGTTTTATGGATAATAACAAATTATTAGTAAGAGTGATGTGTACTAATTTATATACGAAATCAAGATTTACAAAATTAGTATTTAAATTAAATGGGAGGACAAATGATTAAAACTCTTAATGAAATCTTTATGTAAAAAAAAAAATTCACCTACGTGAACATAGAAAGTGGTGCTGCTTCAATAAAAGTTTGGAAAACTTTGTAAATGTTCATGCATTCAAAAAGTAGCACAATGCCATATTATAGCTAAAATAATGGTAAACTTTTGTTTTGGATTAATTGGATCGTGTGTATAGTATTTTCAATTCTATTGAATAAAATTCTGATTTAAGTTTTTTTGCCATCATAATTTATTTAGAGTTTTGAAATGCTTATATTAAGAAGAGGTTTATTTTGAAAGATACCTTTTTTTTTTTATGCATGAAACATGATACGATTCAATATTACAAGCTAAGTGGAGGATTGTTATAAAAAGCTTGTGCATTAAGTAGATAAACAAGGAGAACTTTATCCTATATTGAAAAGGTAAGGTAAGAAGTTGTGTTGTACCTTATAATGTGAGGGACACCAAGTCAATATATTTGGATGTTGGTGGGAAAACCAAATATATATATAAAAAATAATATATATATATATATATATATATAGAAATCAATTAGAAAATAATATTTTTTTTCTTTACAGATTCTCTGTTTATGTTTCTTGTTTATGTTTCTCACAAGCAAAACATAAATTCTTAAAAAACTTATAGAAATTATTGTTTATAAATTAAAAATTATTCCATCCTGAAAATATATTGCTATAACTCTATAATAAATATATTAGGTACAATTAATACCTTAAAGATAATATTTTTTGCGTCTCAAATAAAATCTATTTGTTATACTGAAATAGCTGCTACAAGCATGCTGACATGGAGGTGATGTGTGAACTCTTTTTTTTATTAACATGGATATTCGGGTTAGCTTATGTGTACCTCGATTAATTTTACGGGTCTTGAAATTAACAACCATGTAAGTCTTTAATAACTCTAAAAAGATTTGAACATGTAACTATTAAAAAAATAAATCAAGACCTAATCAGTTAATAACATGATGTGGGAACTCTTGTTCCATATATATGGGCATTCATCTACACATGCTGGCACTATGGATTAGTCACCATATATACGCGCAAGTGTCATATTTAGAATATTCAGAACATCACGTGGAATTTATTTTGTAAAAATATTATAAATCTCATTTTCAAAATTTTAATTTTAATTTGAAAATTAAGTTTATAAGTTTTTTCGGACGTTCTCTAGGATCAGTAGCAAGAATATAATTCTTAATTTGTAATTGTTTATTATTAAGAAGGGCTAACTGGTTTTTTTAATAAATAAATAAAATATGATATTACACCAGAATATGTGCTATCTTCTTCTACAAACTCTATATATTTTATTTGTACTACACTTTTTTGAAAACAAAAATTCAATAATTTGTGCTTAAAGTCAAAAGGCATTGAGAAATTTATTATGTCTATCGATCCACTCAAACCAGCGGATTTGTTACTTTTTGGTCAGTGGTTCCATCATTTCCTTCAAATTTGAAGCAAATATTTCTAATGAAATAATAATAATAACAACAACAATGAGATGACATGCCCGTGCGTTGCCGTGAGATTATAAAATAAATATACTTGATAGTATTATAATTGTGAATCAGCACTATATAAGTAATAGAAACTAAAGGTATGATGAAGCAAATATTTCATGACGGAAAAAAAGGTTGTGTTGGTGATAAAAAAACTTAAAGACTGAACAAAATGATTTGTAGCAATCCACAGTATTTTGTGAGAAAAGATACAGTGTTTTTGCCACATCATTTAGCTTTTCTGTTAATAAAAAGTAAAAAAAATTACAAAGCTAAATTCTCTACCAACTTAATATTAAAAAAAACCAACAAAGATAATTTTAGAAGAAAAAAAACCCATGAGAAAAAACATTGTAGTAATTGACAATGTTTTGTGAGGAAAACTACAGTGTTTTCCCCTATAAAATAAAATAAAAAATCATTTAAAGAAATACTGTAGCAATCCACAGTGTTTTGTGAAAAAAACTACAACCCTTTCCCCATATAATTTAGCTTTATTTTAATTATAATTCTTAACCAACTCAATATTTTAAAAAAAATCGACAAAGATAATTTTGGAAAAAATCATATGGAAAAACACCGCAACAATTTACAGTGTTTTAAAGAAAAAAATTACAAAGCTAAATTCTTAATCAGCTAAATATTAAAAAAAATCGACAGAGATAATTTTAGAAAAAAAAATAACACAAAATAACACAAAAAAGGAGAAAAAAATCATGCTGGAAATACTGTAGCAATTCCCAGTGTTTTGTGATGAAAGCTACAATACTTCCCCACATGTGTAATTGTAATTCTCAAACAGCTCAATATTAAAAAATAAAATTGACAAAGATAATTTTGAAAAAATTATAAGGAAAAAAAAACTCATGTGGAGAGCCACTGTAGCAATCCACAATGTTTTGTAAGGAAAGTTACAGTGTTTTCTCTACATGATTAAGTTTTATTACAAAGTTAAATTCTAACCAACTCAATATTAAAAAATTAAAATCGACGAAGATAATTTTGGAAAAAAAATTACAAAAAAAACACAAAAGAAACTGGAAAAAAACCCTGTGAGGAAAAACTGTATCAATCTATAGTGTTTTGTAAGGAAAAACTTGTATTTACTTGTAATTGCAATTCTTAACCAACTTAATATTTAAAAAATAAAATTAACAAAGATAATTTTAGAAAAAAAAACATAACAAAACAGAAAAAAATCATGTGGAAAAAAACACTGTAGCAATCCACAGTAATTTGCGAGGAAAGTTACAGTGTTTTTCTTACATATTATAACTGTAAATTTTAACCGGCTAAATATTAAAAAATAAAATAAAAAAAATAATTTCGGAGAAAATCATAAAAAAAAACCATGCGGAGAAACACTGTAGCAATCAACAATGTTTTAAAGAAAAAAATTACTAAACTAAATTCTCAATCAGCTCAGTATTAAAAAAAATCAACAAATATAATTTTGAAAAATAAAAAAAAAAATAAAAAAACTATGTGGGAAAACACTGTAGAAATCCATAGTATTTTAAAGGGAAAAAATTACAAAGCAAAATTTTAACCAGCTCAATATTTAAAAAGTAAAATCAATAAAAATAATTTGGAAAAAAATAAATGAAAAAAAAAAGGAAAGTTGAAAAAAAAAGGGAAAGTAATTTTGGAAAAAAAATGAAAAAAGGGAAAAGTTGGGAAAAAAATAAAAAAATACAAAAAAAGAGGAATACAATGTAGATTACTATTGTAATTCACAATGCTTTTAGGTATGACAAAACAATGATTTTTTTCAAATCATTTTGACGTATAGATAAAAAAGTTTTTGAGTGTGTTTGGCCCTCTTAAATTCCCCTCTCCCCCCAAAAACTGCTAATAATATTTTTTCATTTTTTAAAAATCATTTTTGATATCAGCACATCAAAACAATCCAAAAGGTACAAACCGCACTCAATTTTAGCAAAAAAAAAGTCAAAATTTAATAAAACGCAGTTACAAACATAATACCAAACAATCTCTTAGAGTCCTTTTAATGATAGAATATGACATCTCTTTATGGAAACTTTTTAAGCATCTATCATCATCAGCACATGGGATATATATATATATATATATATATATATATATATATATATATAACAAATACATAAGGTCAAATATGAATATAAATCTTATTTAATGCTCCAATAAAATTTAACATGATTGTATTAGCATTACTGGTTTTTACAAATCCTTTTATTTCAAAATTTTATTTTTTACTATATATGTGACAAATATTAAAGGTATAGAAATAAATTAAAAATCCATCCTTCTTTTTGACTAACTAGTCTTTTTTTAAATATTAGTGTAACAAAAATTCTTTAAATAAGAGTTTATCCAAAAAAATTTCTTTTTACAATATGTGAAAAATATTAAAGATATAAAAAAATAGAGGTATGAACAAAAGTTTTATGAATTGCTTTATTTAGAAGAGTCTCTTCTTTTAATATTATTAAGGATGGTAAAAAAAAAAATAACACAAGTTTTATGAATCTTTCATCTAAAGAAGTAGAATATAATGCAAAAACAAAGGATTTCTTTTTAATAAATTTTGATAAGTTTTTATTAATTCTCAGCTTTTAATTTTTGGTTTTTAATAATTTATTTTAATTATTTTTATAGTTTTAATGATAATTTTTAGATTCGGTCCGATTGAAGTCTTGAATTTTAAGTTTTGATGGTACACATACCCTATTTTTTTAGAAAAATATTTTAAAATTTTTTAATAGATAAATTAATTTTCATTAATAATTGTGTAGAAAATAATGTTAAATAAAAAGGAAGAAGTGGAGGGGTAATAATGACAATGGTGTGATAAGTTGTGATTACGATAGTGACAAGACAATATATATTTTTTTTTCAATAGAGGGTAAATCAATTATTTAAAATTCATCATCTACAAGTTTACAAGTAAATTCATTTGAAAATTCATTTTAAAAAATAAATAAAATAAAATCGAAAGTCAATAACTTAAAATTTAAAATTGATGACCCTCAAGAAAGGCCAATCAATGTATCATTAACAAATTCATAAAAAGTTTGGGTACAAATCATTCTCCTAAAATATCTTTGTTTTGATTTAAAGAATGTATTTATTAATATACACACAAATGTTACAAGACAAAGCCCTACCCAATTTATATATATATATAAAAAAAATACATGCATAAAAAGCAAACTGGCCATTTTCCTGACACGTGTTTCCTTGTCATTGCCACCCCTACCGTCTCACATTTATTTAATTAACCAAAAAAAGGTAATAAAACTCTATCTATAGATTCTATACAGCTATAAGCTATAATGATACTATAGAGGAACGCGCCGGCACATTGCGTCACCAAGTCAACAAACACTCGATCGTTATCCTGCACAGCCCGGCGCAAATTAGCATCCATTGTGCCCTCACTATGCTGACAGCTCCTCCTCTCTCTCAAGCCATAACCACAACGTCTTTCTCCGAGGCATCCATAGCCACCTGCTGACCAGAGGCCGACACGGAGGCGTAACGGGAGGAGAAATCGCGAAACCCACCGTAATCATCCAATTCATCGAAATCCCCCTTCTGTCCTCCCGGCCCTTCATCGAAATTCAGCGAGTAACTTAAAGGATCATACTGGAAGTTCCCATGGCGCCTTCCGCTACCACTGCCACTGCTTTTACTTCGATTGAATCTTCGAATGAAAGTTTTCCATTTAGGACCCGCAACGATCTCTGACCACTCTCTGATCTTCTTCAACGCTCTTATCCCCTTGAACCACCATTGATTTTGATGGGGATCATAGCCGTGTGACTGTGATGATGATTGGATTCGTTCCCAGAAGGATAATCCGACGGTCGAGGATCGTCGGGAAGAAAAACAGGGAAAACAGAAGCAGCAGCGCGTGTTTGTTAAGAGAGAATTCGACGTCGTTTCTTCTGGGATCGGTTCTGCCCCTTTAAAGGCCATTTGGATGGATCCAGTTCTCTCCTTCTCTATCTCTCTCTCTCTCTCTCTGTTTTTTCAGGAAAAGAGAGGTTTTTAAATGCGAGAGGAAAGGTGAAGAGAGGTAACGGAAAGATACCGGGAACTGACAGGTGCCAGTTAAGGAAGATTTCATTTCTTTAATATAATTTTTATTTAGGAGAATTTAAAGTTTCACAAATTTGTACGAGGTTTAAATCTAGTCTTCAAAGCTCGAAGTTTAGAAGATGACTGTTATGTATAAGACTATAAAAAACTATCAAGTGATTTTATATAAAATATTAGATTTTAATCAATTTCATCCCTGTAAAAAATTACCGGAATATTTAATTATGGCAACAATAACAACATAAAAAAATAAAATATTATATTTTAATCAATTTCATCCTTATAAAAAATTACCGGTATATTTAATCATGACAACAATAACAATATAAAAATAATAAATCATTATATTTTAATCAATTTCATTCTTTTATTATCGGTATGTTTAATCATAAATAATAACAACACTAACAACAACAACAAAATTAAATTTATACAAAAATCATGTCACCAAATAGGATTTGATTTTGGCATTAGATGTAAAGTGAATAAAAGTTTCATGTCCTCCATAGTAACACCAATTCCACCAACTAAATACATTATCATCTAGTTAATCTAGTAGTTTAAGAACAACTAATTAAAGAACCAAGTTTATATATTAAATATTTGGTTAATTTATTGGTTTCAACAATCTGATTCATTTTTCATATCCAATGTGGTTAGTGTTTTGTGCCTAATAAGCCAAGATAGTCGATGATTAGTACCTACAAAATGTTTTTTTTAATGGATTTCAGAACTTTTTGATACTTAAATAAATATATATTTTTTCCAAGATTAAGGTAACGAGGCTTAGGTTTTTCTTTCAAACTAAGCTTGTGGGTGGTTTTGCCAAGATAAGTTATCCGAGATCATGAGTTTTTGGGCATTTAAGGTGTTTTAGACCCGTTAAACTTGGGTTTATCACTATAGGAATTAATAATCTTTAAAAATAGTGTTGGCAGAAAAAAAAAAAAAAAAAAAAACGAAATTCAGTAGTTTTTAATAATTGTAGAGCAATAGTACTTGGTTTTTGAACTCTGGGGACCTGGCTGTGGTCCAGCTACATGATTGTAGGGTTGCCTTTCCTTTTCTTTGCAGGGTTGTTTGAGGGAATGGTGGGTAACGATTCCTTTCCAAATATATTTTTTTAATTTTTTAAAACTATTTTTAATGTCAGCATATAAAAATAATATAATTATATTAATAAATATTAATTTAAAATAAAAATAAAAAAATTAAATATTTTCAAAATCATTTTTAAGACATAGTGGGCGTGCAGTGTGAGTAAGATATTATGGAGAGATAAGGGAGGATATGAGCATTATAATCCATGTGATAATTAATCACACTGCTTAATGGTTGCGTGTGGGCATGGGCTACTTGCTACTGGGTGCGGAAGGATTATTCGGGAAGAGCCGCTGTGGAGTGAGTCTTTGTGGTAATCAGGTCCTTTGCGAGACACAATAGGTGCGTGGGGTCCAGATGAGGTGTCATGACGAGGAATGATGATTGGAAAGGAAATAATGGAAGTGTGAGTGAGCAACAAGAGTCCAATTGATTTATCATGGCGGACCCACCACTGCATCTGCCAGCTTTATCATCACCAGGACAGGACAATGGGATTATACCGCTCTTTATCAACCTTGTCTAATCCTCTTTTGTTGACAAGAATTCTTTCTGTAAAATCAACGACTTTATAAACAAAAAAACTCATTTTTTCTATAGTATTGACGGCCCACGGACTAAATCTTTTTAAAAGGAAAAAAATATTTCTAATCATTACTAATTTATTTTTCTAGTAAATAAAATTTAAACAGTGTAAAGAATTTATTTGATGTAATTTTGTAATTTTGATGGGTCTAAAAAAACCTTAAAGCTAGTAAAAATATAATTTGAGTGAAAATAAATATTTAATATAATTTGTTTTTAATAAACATTAAACGATAATATATTGAATTGATTCAAGTTAACTCGGAATAACTTGTTAATTCGCATACCAAGTTAAGAGATAATGATAACCTTATAAAAAAAATCATAAAAAATTAAAAAACTCAATTTCCAATAAACCTACTATTGAATGATGAAACATAAAAAAATCAATTAAAATGACAAAAAAATAACTCAATTCAACATGAGTTAACTTGTCGAATCTGTAACCCGGGTTATGAGACCAGGATAACTCAATAGAATTCAAATTGAAATAAATTATGAAACTCAATTCTCTATCAACCTAGTGTTTAAAGATAAAATTAAAAAAAATCAATTAAAAAATACAAAAAAACAACTCGAGTAAACCCGGGTTAACCAGTTGAACTCGTGATTCAAGTCATGAGAAAGGGGATAACCTCATAAAAAAACCGAAACAAACTACAAAGTCTAATTCTCATTCAACTTAATATTGAAAATATAAAATTGAGAAAAAAAAGAAGTCAATTAGGAAAAGGAAGAAAAAACTCGAGTCAATCGAGTTAACCTGTTAAACCCGCGGTCCAAATCATGAGTTTGAGATAATCTCATTAAAAGTAAATTGAAAAAAAAAAGTTCAATTCTCAATAAATCTAATTTTGAAGGATAAGATTGAAATTGAAAAACAAAAAACATAAATTAGAAAAAGAAAGAAAGAAAGACATTATTATAGTGAATAATGTTATGTGATGAGGGATACAATAAAAAACCCTCCTCCTTTTTTATTGTTATTTTTTAATGAAGACATTTTTTATAATTTTCACTAGATCATTGGCACGAGTTATGCTGCGGGTCGGATAAAAAAATTAACAAAAAAATATCTAAACATTGTTAATGTTTTTTCTAGTAGAAATAAATTTTAAACTGTGTGGAGATTGACATGATATGACCCAGTCAACTTGGTGGGTCCAAAAGCAACCCGGATAATCGGTAAAAATATAATTTGACTCAAAATAAATATTCAAGATGATATTTTTATATAAATATTGGGATGATAATATATTTGATTGATTCAGGTCAACCCGAATTAACCTTCCAATTCGTATTCGGGGTCATGAGATTATGATAATTTTATAGAAAGTAAATCAAAATAAATTATAAAAAATAATTTCTAATAAATACAATGTTGAATGATGAATTGAAGAAAAAAAACCAAATAAAAAAGGATAAAAAAATGATTTTAGTCAACCCGGTACAACATGACAAACCCGCGACCTTGGTCATGAAACCAGGATAACCTAATAGATTATGAAGTTCAATTCTCAATCAACACAGTTTTGAAAGATGAAATTAAAAAGAAAGAAAGAAATGACTCGAGCCAACCCAGGTTAATCCATCAATTTGTATTTGAGGTTATGAGACTATGATAACTTCATAGAAAGCAAATCAAAATAAATTATAAAATATAATTTTCAATAAATTCAATGTTAAAGGATGAAATTGAAGAAAAAATAAAATAAAAAAGGATAAAAAAATTGATTTGAGTCAATTTGACTTAACCTAACAAACTAGCGATCTTGGTCATGAGATCGAGACAACCTATGACTCGATTCATGAGATGGGAATAATCTTAAAAAAATCAAAATGAAACAAATCATGAATCTTAATCTCTAATTAACTGAATATTGAATGCTAAAATTGAAAAATATTAAAAAAAACACCTCTCCAATCATAAATCACATCAAGTGCTTTTGAATGATGACAATGTTGTCAATCTCATTTCCGTAGCTGTAATGGAAAAAAACAGGTAAACACCTCTTCAAATTGGTAATATTTAGAACTTTTCTAGTAGGGTGTTATAAACTTACCAATAACTATTAGCAGTCACATATTCCAACAAAAATTCGTGGTGATTAAAATGAAATTACCTTACAACGCTATCCTTATAAAACCTTTTCTCCATAAAATAAATATTGTAATTACTACCAAGTATTTAGCTAAGAAATTTCCCTACTCATAAAAGAATCTCCATAGTAAAAGAAAACCAAATGATATCAAAAGAATGCAACTCCATTTATCTCATGAAGAAGAACTCACTGCAACCTCTAGAATCAAGTACAATCCTAAACAAGAGGAAAACTTTACAAACTTCCCAACATCTAAAAGAAAGACTTTGTCTCTTATATGACGATCCTTTATTATTTTGGATACTATTCTCCAAATTCAGGTAAACATGTGATCTCATTGGTGGCCATGTATATAAATATCTTAGTTACCCCACACCATAGGGAACTATCTCCACAACTAACAGATCAAAAATATTTTCTCTACAAAACCCTACTCATTGTATTATTATTTTTTATATCCATCCTTTTTTTTTCGTTGCATTAACTTAAATATTAGAGGGTTCCTTACAGACACATAAGAAACTCATTTTGTAGATGTTTTAAGCCCATTTAGATCAACCTTTTCTTCATTAGCCCATCATTAATAGTGAGAAGCTCAATCCTTTATAAAGTTTTATATAGCCTCGTCACTTATGAATTTCTATTATTCATACAAATACTAAATTACTCTAACTTACCATGAAATATAGGTGAGAATAAGGATAGTTCTTTTACCTATTGGAATGGAGCTTGTTAAAAAGAAGTAATCAACTATTAGAATAATTCTACATCAATAAAGCAAAAGGATAAGCCATGTGGAATCCAAAGATCATAGAGTAATAATTTGTGCTCATCACTGAGGTTTGTGGATTATGCTCACATTGCATGGAATTTTTTTTTTAATATCAACCGCAAAACTAGAAAAGAAAAATTAACTAGTTTTAATTTGGTTTTATTTATTTATTTATTTTTATAATACAAGTAGCTGAGGCTTTAGAATAAGTACTTAAAGAAAGCCTTATAATATTTTTTACTTACCCCATAACAATAATTTCAATAAAAGTCTTTTTTCTTTTAAAAAAAATCTACTTTCACAAGTTCATTATTTTAACCTGATGCTTTATCCTTGTTTAGATGTTTTTTTTTATTATTATTTTCTTCACATGCTTTATTTACAAACTTTAATTATATCTACTACTTTTTTTATCATGCAATTTAATGTATTTTTTCATTTATTATAAAGAAACTAAATCAAAATACTGTCTCGTTGTTTCTTTTATTATGGTCATAAAGACAATTTCTCTATAAACTGTTACAATTCAATTGTTTTTGTCCTGTGTTTTTTTTTATTGAAATTTATTCATTTACCATCACTGAAATTTTTTCTTTTCAATTTTATCCTCTCATATTATGTTGACATGGTTTTAAGTTGTATAATTAGTTTTGATTTGCATGTTATAAACATATTTATGGTTACAAGAAACTTCTCAATATTAAACTAAAGATCAATATTATAGAATAGAATTTAAGTTGATAATCTTAAACAATTGAAATATCAATAACCAAAGTTAACACTAAAAAAAGCTTTTTTCACTATTTATAAGGCACCTAAAAACTATAGTTTAGTCCCTAAAGTTTTTTATTCTTATGTTTGACCCCCCTATAATTTTAGGATTTTACGTATCAGCCATAAACTTTATTTATTTATTTATTCAGTCTTTTGATGCTAAGAGAGAAGAGAGAAAGCCGCCAAAAAAAAAAGCATAGAAAAAGTATCTAGCTGGCCATATTTCGACTATAAAAAAAGCAAATCCGATGTGAACGGGTTTGACTTGGAGAGGTGTTCAATAAAGATTTTTTTTGAACATGCCATAAAAAATAAATCAAGATCCACAAAATTGTTTTTTATTTGGTTAGGTTTTGGTTTTTTAGAGTGATTATAGGTTTGTTTGGGTTGCGAATAAGAACATTGAGGTTTCTATAATGTACTTTTTTAAGGATAATTTAGTTAAAATTATGTTGAAGATTAGTTTTTGAAGTTTCAAAACTTGGATCCAACTTTTGGTTGCTAGAATTCCAACAAAAGACGATGTGTTATTTTTCTAAGTAGGATGACATGTCTCCCACAATCTTCCATATCAAAATTGCTCCTCTGTTTTTGTCAATTCGAACAAATAAGCTCATATAAAAATACAATTAAACTAAATTGCAATATATTGTAAGATAACTAGCAATTAAAACTTTGGACAAGCTTATAATACAAATCCAAAGAAAAAGACATTTTTTTAAAAAAATAAAACAAAAATTCCAGGATTAAAAAATATTTTTAAGAAAAAAAATAATACGTTATATATATAGTGAATATTATAGATTGAAACTCAAGAAAATAACATTTATTATTATTATTATTATTATTCTCTTTGGATCTTCTTAATAATCATTGTCCTAATTTTTTTGCTTAAGCTCCAACGTGGGGTCGCTTAAGGTGGATTGAAGCTCACACACGCCTCCTCTCCTCTGACATATACCAACATTTCTCGCCTACCCTCTTGCGTCAACCTGACAATCATATCATAGATATACAATAATATTCAATTCAAGATACGTGATGAAATAAGTATAAGAAAATAATAGCACGAGAGAAAGATTTAAAGGTGTTTGGGAGTGAGGTTGTGGTTGTTTTTTAAAGTATTTTTTATTCAGAAATGTATTAAAATAATTTTTTTATTTTAAAATTATTTTTGACATCAGAAAATGTATTAAAATAAAAAATTTTTTTATAAAAAAATTTAATTTTTTGAAATATTATTTAAAAAAAAAAAGTTAAGAAATAATGACCAAAAGCATTGCTAAAAAGCACTTGAATGGATAAAAATATTTCTATTCCCCCCTCCTGAAATGTTAAATATTATTTGTTAAAAATTTAATAATTTTTTTAAAATTATTTTAATGTGTTAATATTAAAAGTAAATTTTAAAAAATATTAAAAAATATTTTTGATAATACAAAATTTAATACATAAGTCCTTGTGATGTTGTTATATAGTGAGGGCTACGTGACCCGTGATAGGGAACATGCTAGTGGATTACATAGTTTTTAATATAAGCAAGCCAATCAGATATGCCAGAAGTGAAGACGCCGACAACTGAGGAGGCTGCAAGGCTTAATAAACCTCTTGTCGGAGGACAATCCCGGAGCAGGTGCAGATTAATTTCAGTAGATTGGACACGACCAAGACAAACAAACCACATAAGATATTTCACCCTTTGCTGGAGCTTGTACACGCCAAACCCAGTTAATGAAAGAGCTGTGGGCTAGCCATTTTGGAAGAGCTGTGGGCTAGCCATTTGTAAGCTGATTTAGAAGAAAAAACCGGTCCAGGACAAAACAGAATCGAGATCAAGGACAAGCACGAATGGTGTAAATTGAGGAATAGGAGTTCGAAGAACTCTCAAATCCCAATTATGAGAAGCAGAGATCAAATCAGAAACATTAAAATAAGCATCACTGCCATGGAGATGAGGTAACATGCACAGCTTATCAAACCATAGTAAAATCTCGTTACCATTCCCAGCCCACCAGATATATCCATCCCCCAACTCCAGAAAGCTCTTGTGAATGAACTCTTCCAGGTATAAGGAGAAGCAAAAGAGAACCGAAAATAAATAAATTTACAAGTCCTATGCTTGTATTGCTATAGAATCCAGAAATAACTCTCTCTTTACAAGTGGCAAGATTCATAAGACGTCTCTGACATATGCAAACATCTGATATCAGTACTTGACGTAGTTTCTATGTGGAAAGCCATTTTCCGATTCACTGGATGCAGAAAAGGGTTTGCATCCTAATGCTGAAGGCCATCTAACCCTAAATTAAGAATACTTCTTATCAATGGAGCCAGATGTCAAGGTCTATGGCATCATGGCGATACACGCAGTGTCAGGGCCAGAAAAACATCACCAGAAAAAAACTGATTATTGCATGACGAGAAATACAGTTTCTTTTTTTTTTTTTGGTTACTGTGATTTGGACCCTTCAAAGTTTGGTATATAACATCAATTAGGTTATTAGTTGGGAAACAAGTAGATAGACTCATCACCTAGGCAAAAAACGAACGCCTATAACCCAGTGAAACGTGTTGAACTAAAACAAAATATGCTTATAGCCCCTTCTAATAGAAGTTGTTCGATACGCTCCTATCTATCATCTAGCTTGCCTTGCCATGTAAAATCCTGACGATGACAAGCCTCGGGCGTGAGGAGAAAATTTCACTTCTATGACGCAGATGCAAGATAATTCCAACACAATTTAGATCAAGGCTCACGCATTCAAATTTTCTATATCTAGTACAGGCAGGTAGACGCCAAATCAAATACACAAAATAATCTTTGTTTTCGAAATTCTGGCACACAATCCAATCGATACTTTCAAAATACATAAAGGGAACTCTTTAAACAGCATGGTCAGAACACCATGTCATTATGATTTTCATAATCTGGGACTCTAGCTCATAATTCCTCTTTATGCTACGCGACAAGAGAAATCTAACTACACATGATGGTTGGAATGCAAGTCAGGATCCATAATAAGGCAGGCTAATCGGTACATTAGACTCAACAGACTAAACTATTTGCTTCACATCTGCCCATAGACGGTGTTAAGAGTGAAAGTATAAAAAAGACAAGTATCTGCTGCTCGGCGTTTGTATTCTAGATGAATGATAGGACAAGCAGGCATCACTTTTAACAACTTCACTGGTTAGAAAGTATACTTTTACATGCACAGGGCACAATGTTGCATACATTTCCCAATAAACATAGCTGAAACAAGGTTCCCGAAACCTAGTTAATGTCACATGAGTGAGAATGCAAAACCAAATCAAAGGGTATTCTGTGTACAAAAATATTACTTCTCCGACATAAACATACATATTTCAACCAAATTCAGAGTCAGGGGAACCAAATATTAGTTACATAACCATATTAACAGTCAACCTAATGTAGAGTCCCCTACCGAGGCAAACACCACTTCGCGTACATTTTCTATGAACAATGATAAGAGAAAGCTCACTTACATAACCATAGCTTTTCCAACCTCACGACCGTGAACCTTCCAAAACACAATGCCAGCATCATCAGCCTTCTTAGTATCAATAGCAATAGCCCCAAATAACGCCCTGAAAGCACTGCAAACCACTAAGGGAGTCGTCGAATTAGTTTTGGGGGAAACTCTAACCACCCTGTGCAACCCCAATCTCATCCCATCGACAGCACATGAAGTGTCCACTTTAGAGTTATCTGCTATCCGGCGGTTAAGGTCTTTCGAGGAGATCTCAGCGTCCTTTCCAAGGTAATACAGAGACAGATGTGTCAATCACATTTGATTCCAGAATGCTCAACGCCTTATTGTTCTCCTCGGAGAATGATGAGTGTGTCATCGCTCGGCGAAGATAACCAATGTTCTTGAAGGCATAGCTGCAAATTTAAGAAGCAAAGCAATGATAAATCTTTCGGTCCACCAGGAAATTAAATACATTCAATCACTACGATAAAAAATGAAATATGGAAACCAGTATGGCAACTAGCTATACATTTAGCACAAGTTATGGCTTTTTTTTCTAACTTAATCTTTTGGGTCCAATACAATAGCAAATATATTTCATTTGAAGATCCCAATTTTACAGTTGATTTTCCTGCTTTTTCTTGGCAACCAAATACAGTTCTATGATAGAGAAGGCAAAAAGGAAAGGGAACCCAAAAAACTTACCCGGTCTGATTCTGCAGCGTGTCCAGTGCAGACTCAAATGGCGATGATTTGAGCTTGTTTGCAGCTCCAACCTGCATAGTAAATGATATCTTTCCAGTTTCATTCCTTCTCTTCTACATTATAACAACAGAAACCAAGCAAAACATTTTGGGGTTTCTAACAATAGGGTTTCGCCCAAATAAATATACCTGTGAGAGGGAGAAGATGGAAAAGACGGCTAGCGTAAAGACAGTGAAGCGAGAAGAAGCCATTGTTTACTTTTGCGATCTTTTGAGGTTGGTTGTTTTAAAGACTTCATTCTAGGGCTAATGGTTGAACTGGGATGTCAGATGTCAGATGTCAGATGTCAGATTGTTGTCTATGGGCCCTTCCTAATGTTTTGGTATGGCCTTTGCATGGGCCCATTATAAATTTAGTCAACAGATGGTGAAATCCTAGGATGCCTAGAAAAATGCAAATCCAAAATGAATGAAGAATGCCACGCGCCATGCAACGACCGTTTTTTCAAATCCCTGTAAATAAATCGACAGAAACCAGCCAAGTTTTGGATCCTCTTATGTTTTTAGGCAAACATTTTAATCATGTTTTATATCTCATTATTAATCTTCAATAAAATGTTCTAAATAAGGTGAGAGAAAATAAATTCTAAGGAACCTAAATAGGGCGTTTCTTATACTATGCACATTTTGAGCGGTGATTTGTTTTTATTTTTTTCAAAATTAATAGCTAATAAGCTTTGATTTATTGAAAAAAGAAAACAAAGAACTAGGGTGAAAAACATGAGAAACTAGGTGGCAATTCTAAAATTGATGCATAAAATTCACTTTAGTTCTTTTAATTTTTAATATATACATTATCGGTCCTTTCAGTTTTTAAATATTTGATTTTAATAAAAAAATTCGTTTTTTTCTTCTAAAGTTTCTGGTTTAGAGAAAAAAGAAAGAAAGTATCTTAATTCTAATTAGAAAAAGAAATCATCGGTTAGCACTGATTTCAGCCATGAAAAAAATTATTCTACACGGGTTCTATTTAATAAGATGAGTTCCAATAAGGTATTTTTTTTTATCTTTATCTTGCCTGAATGAGTAAATTTGAGCTCAAAAGTTATTCGGGTTTATTCTTAATCCTTTAACCCATTTTTTGGTTATTCAAAGTCATGCATGGGTTTATTTAGGTTTCTAGGATGACTTCTAGATGTTTTTGAGGAAAAAAAAATTGATTAAGAAATGGATTTTTGGATCCAAAATACCTCCCCCGAGGATTTTGTGTATCTTTTTTTTTTTAATTTCACCCTTTAACATTTAATTTTTCTTGATTTATTTTATGGACTTTTTAATTTTTTTCAATTTTATCCTTCTATATTTGGTTGATTTTAAATTGATCTTCGCAGTCTATTTTGATTTAATTTTTTAAAATTTATCGTCATCTCAAACAAACATCCTGATATTTGATTGATGTTTAAATTTATACGTGTCTATTTTTATTTTTATATAACTAAATGAAAGATGATTTTAATAGCCCATAACTTTTTTTTAATTAAATATTTTTCAATTTCATACTTCAATATTGTATAAATTTCACAACCCGAGTTATAAATTTAACATGTTAACATATTATCCCATCTATGTCAATATTTATAAAAAATCTTGTAAAATATTCATCAGATTATGAATTCATAATCAATTTTTTTTAATCATGTACATTGAATGTTAAATTTTAATTTAACAGTTCGGACTTAACTGAACATGATGGCACATAATAAGAAGAAAAAAGCATCAAAGAATCTCCTTGCTAAAAACAAGATAGATAAGTATGGCCTCCTAAAGAATGCCTTTCTTTTATAATAAAAAACATGTATACAAAAAACCTAAATAGTTCTCTTATCAGTAAACACTACCTATGATGATGAACATCTGAACCTGTGAACTACACAGTATCTACCCCCCCTCCAAGCCAGAAAATTCACACAACAGCCCTCATTTCCCTGCATTTTTTAGGGTAAAAAAGATAAAATGTATTAGTCATGCTTGATTGAGACCACAAATTCTTCATCATCCCATCTTGCATTATGCAAGGCACCAGCATCGATCCCCACACGGCATGCAACAGATGAGTTAATATCAGAAACCAGCTTCAGGAGAAACCTACTGTATAAAAACTAAGGATTATCAAAACAAGCACCCTTCTTGCACCCAACCATACAGACACCAAGGTGCTTGTTCAGCCTGTGTCATTGCATGGAAAGGGCAGAATCACAGTTCCTTTCGTACAGCATTATCGCAAGAAACTTGTGTTTCTGTGCTACTCAAGTTTGAACTTGAAGCATCAGCCAAGCATTGAAGCAAAGCTAATACATCAACAGTATCATCTAGATAGTATCTAGCTTTGCTTGGCTTTTGGCCAACAGTGCATGCAAAAATCGCTGGAGCTGAAGGGAGTGATGAACTATATGGTGTTTTTGATATGCTTTCAAACATGTCTTCATCAGATCTGTCATCCCCGATGCACAACACAAAGCCAGGGGGTTTCCCACTAGCGATCATTTTGGAAAGAACCTTCTCTGCAACAAACCCTTTAGTTACTCCCTGCACATTTTTAAGGTCAATGTTAGACCACTTTCAAAACAAAAGGGAAAAAAAATCAGGAACACAGGAACAAACCATAAACAAAAAGCACGCATACCTGTGGTTTTACTTCAACAATATTCTGGCCCCTCTTAACAGCTACTGGATCATTTGCAAGGACATTTTCCAGATGATCTAACAGTTCCTTGGCCTGGCAAGATCCAAAATCTGGATCAGCATCTTGGTGGTGCCATACCAAGGCACTCTCCTTAACCTCTATATAGGAACCATCAGTTGCCTCTGTGTACAATTTCATGACAGGTTCAGCAATATTTTTCCAATCAAAATCCACAGCCAAGGAACTCGTTTCCCAGTCAGACATCCCACTCCACCTACAAGAAGAAAAGGCAACATCTTACAAAAAGGGATCCTACCAAATCAATAGAAAACCACTAACTTCATTTACTATTGCAGCCACCTAAGAAGTAGAGAAGTCAACTTTCCTTGAATGATTTCTGTGTTTGAACCTTACAAGCTCTCCATTTAATAGACAAAAAGTTTGCCTTGCTAGCAAAATTAGTAAAGCTAGACATTCAATATTTTAATAACTATTAAAATACCTGAAGAAGTATCCATGCTCAGCTGCTATACCCAGATTTTCACATTGAACAAACCAATCACTCAGGGACTTTTTTCCTCTGCCACTAACTATAAACACACTGTTCATGGGATCAGCACAAAGATTGTTTAGAACAGAGATGACTTCAGGAGTGGGGGTTTTAGCAAGAGAAGTATGAGGCACCATTGTTCCATCATAGTCCAAGAATATTGCCCTTTTAGATGTTCTCTTGTATGCTGAGATGATATAGTCATTGGAAAGCTTCCTAAAGCTAGGAGAGAGTGCCAAAATTCTGAAATTCAGACCAAAGCCAATACCCCAGCAACGTTTGCTATAATGATCTTTGCATGCTCGCTTCAAATCCTGCATAAAACTGCGGGCCCAATAAGCTACATCATGGGAACTAACATAGCAATAGTGCTTTCCATGCCGCAACTGCTTCTCTAAATCAGGCATGTTGATGGCAGTATTCACTGCATTGGCTACAGCTTCAATATCCCATGGATTTACTCTTATTGCTCCACTTAATGATGGTGAGCAGCCTGTAAACTCTGATACAACAAGCGAGCTTGTATGACGTGACCCAGTGGCAACTCCTAAAGCTTCATCCATCTTCGGCGTCCCCTGCCTGCATACAATGTACTTGTATGGGATCAGGTTCATTCCATCCCTCACTGCATTCACAATGCAGCATTCAGCCAAGGCATAGTAGGCAGTTTTCTCACAAAAGGGAACATGACGATCAATCAGAACCACTGGTTCATAGCCTGGAAAACCAAAAGTATTGTTTATCCTTTTGGTAATTGAATATATCTCCATTTTTGCTTCTTGCACATCTTTCCCTGAGCTCCTTGCAGGATTAACAATTTGAACCAGGACTAATTTTCCCCGCAACTCTGAATTCTGCAGCAAAAGATGCTCTACAGCTAATAACTTCAGACTAATGCCCTTGAAAATGTCCATATCATCAACTCCAATGACAAGCCTTTTCCCCTTAAACTGTTCTTGGATCTCTTTGACCTTAATGGAAGAAGAGGGGTGATTTAGAGCAGATTCAACTCGACCCATATGAATCCCCACAGGCAAAATTTTTATGTACACTGTCCTGCCAAAATACTCAAGAACAATATGACCACGTTTCGATTCATAGTCTAGGCCCAACATCCGGCTGCAACAGGATAGAAAATGTCGAGCATAATCAAATGTATGAAAACCAATCAAATCAGCATTCAGCAGCGCTTTCAGAATTTCATCTCTAACCAGCAGAGTCCGGTAAATTTCTGATGAGGGGAACGGGCTGTGCAGGAAGAAGCCAAGCTTAATACGATTGAAACGCTTCCTCAAAAAAGTAGGGAGAACCATCAGATGATAATCATGGACCCAAACATAATCTTCTTCTGTATTATTAATCACTTCCGTGACCTTATCTGCAAATATCTTATTAGCAGAGACATAGGCCTGCCAGAGCAATCTATCAAAGCGATTGCCATGATCCGGACACAGAGGTAACATGTAATGAAAAAGCGGCCACAGATGGTGCTTACAGAAACCATGGTAAAATTTTTTATAAATATCAGGAGGAATAAATGTGGGTACGCAGTTAAATTCCTCCAGCAGTTTTTGTGAAACTTCTTCTTGTTCACTTGAATCAACATCGACCCTGAGAGACCCCACATAAACAACCTCAGGAATGGCTGAGAAGCCATCCTTCATCTGTAACAGAAGCGAGTCCTCATCAAAACTGAATGACCATTTGCCAGAGTTTAAATCCTTCTGAGCATTCAGAGGGAGAAAATTTGACACTATAATCATTTTTGCACCGCTTCCAGTTGATGGAGCATCAGAAATGCCATCATTAATTCCATCAACATCCACGTCAGATATTATTCCTGGAACAGTCATTATCCTTGGAAGGGATCTAGGAGACTGACTGAAATTCATCATGTTCCCTGATGCAAAGTCTAATAAACTTATGCAAGATCTCGACACCATTGTTGTACGATAATAGTATTCTTGTTCCTGGATATTGAGTTAGAAGAACAGAGATGGTGCAGAATCAACACCTTCCTGCCAAAAATATCTTGAAGGAGTAGTGCAATTATTAAAGAACTAAAGACCTGCAGGGAAAGGGGAAAAATATATTTAACTACCATGTGATGAGATGAGCAATGCTCAGCCTTGTAACAACCAAACAGAACACAAAGCGAATAAAAAGATAAATCCGTGGACCATAAATCATTCATTCTGATGCCCTGTGTATGCATAAATATTATATGCAGTTGCCAACAAATAAAGGTCCACCGTTTGCAATAGATCTTTACACCTATCACAAGTTAAAAATCAGGAAAAAGCAAAGGCCTGGGATTTTGAAGCCACATGACATATCTAGCTCCTCTGGACATCTCTTGACTACTGTGCTTATAATCACAGGCATTATTAACTTGAAAGTGACAGAGGGAAAAGGAAAGGTCCTAGAGTGTGTACATCACTCAGCAAAACTTTCAAGATCTTGGCCAAGATCTTGATCATTCGTATGGGTGTGATACTGTATTCAGTGTCCCAAGAAATATCCTTTGATTCTTTTCTGTCAGCCAAAGTCCTCAAAAACTTTAATGGAGAATAAACATTTATAATCAGATGATCAAATAGAAGATTAGAGCTAAGATTCTAATAAAGATAAACCGGTAAGCAAATAGAAAGATGTGTATCATCATAAAAAGAGAGTAAAGTGACCATAGTTTCATAGTGAACTAAAAAGGTAATTAAGTTGTCACAGAGAAACTGCTTGTTTATATATTTTTGTCTATTTATGCAAAACTATTATTGACTACTGACCTAATCTTAGCATTTATTAAACAAAAAGAAAGATTAAAATTATTTAAATGTATATAGTCTTATTACAATTATCATCCTTTCATGTATCAAGAAAAATTAAAAGAGAGACAATTGTTCACTGTTAAATCTACGAAACAATTAAAACACAACTGGATGGTCAATCGCCGGAAAAAGGTGACAGACTGGTTGAATGTATACAAAAGGGAGTTAGGCCAAACATTCAAACTCAATCTCAAAGATTTAAAGTCTAGCCAACAAGTAAATAAATTCATGATGTTGATGAATTGATTGAAGGAAATAAACAAGTTATCTAGCCATGCATACAGAAAAGTCATAAACTCAACCGAATGATTTATATACATACCTAGATTCAGTGGTTCAAACGCAGGCAACAGATTGTTCTCCTATAATTTTCTTATTCCTAGCCTTATGCAACTCACTGGAAATTGCTTCTTAAGAATTCATGGTTGAACACAAATTTATGACGCTGATAAAATGAGAAGAAGGGATATGTTTTGAAATGATAAGGATATCACAGCGAGTTTTATGAATGCAATATAGCCTTCCTGTACATGCCTTTATTATACTTGGTTCCAGTAAAACAATTAAACTCACAGAATCTGTCCTCCAAATCAAAATCTCGGACTGGGATTACATTTTTATGAGTTGGACTGGCCAAATAAATTCATCCATATCTCCTCTTGCATCGAAATCTTCGCACAAGCCGACAAAAAATCCAGAAAGAAGAAGAGAAACGTGGACGTACTTGATTCATGGAACAAATGTTCGTTCTCTAATTAAATATTCCAATTATTTCAACATAAAAATCAATACTAAACACCATAATCTGTTAATTAAATTAATTTATCCAAGCACCAATAATTCAAAGTATAAGATTACACCCAGCTATTCATGGCAAATATATAGAAAAAGAAACACAATGCTAGTTGCAATTAATTGATATATATTACTTTATTTTCCAAAGTCTACAGTTGGGCTTTATCTGCAGCAGGTAGAAATGATTTTGCCTTCAAGGACCACAACTCAACTTCAAATACACAAGCATAAACCATGTAAATTTCTCTTATCCTGAAATTTCACTATTCTTTTATCGGAAACTATCTAGACTAAAAAATGGTAATAAAAGAGACTGTGATAACAAGAGAAATCATAAATAGTGGCCTGCATACACAGATTGCAATCATTCCTTGTTCCCTACCAATCGTTTTAATTTTTAAGAGCTTGAGAGCCTAAAATGTCATTACACCTTATAGGTGCACAAGGCAGAGAAGAGTAAAGACAGTCTTGAAAAACTGTCTTGAACAGTAAAACCCGGAGACAGAGAGACAAATTATATTTTAGAAAAAAAATTTTGATGCAATAAGAATTGGCCTTTCTAAGAAGGAAAAAAAAAAAAAGAACAGAAGACGTCATGAACGATTCAACATAAGAGGAAATGCACATCAAGACGCAGAAAAAAGGAAGAGAGGTGATCAAAGTTCCTGGGAAAGAATCAACAAAAAGAGTTCAAAGGAGTTCAAAGGCCACACCTATAGATCTCACCGTTCCTATTTAAAAACATAATCCAAAAGGAGCAAAAGTTACCTGAAAGCAAGGAAACTGAATCAACAAAAAGAGCTTCCTGCCAGCACTAAGAACCTAGAGTTACCCTGCCACCAAAATCAATATCATCAAAGAGTTTAAAAAGAACAAACTCTATTTAGTTGCCGAGAAAGAACACAATCTACTCACTAAAGTAAACCCAGAGAAACAGCACAACATGCTAAAGAAAACCCAAAAATTAAAAAACGTAAAATATAAAACTTAATATAACCCATCATTTCTCTCGCACCTTTGATAGCATGCAACAAAGCTTACAAATCAAAACATAAAAGAAACCCAGAAACATTTGGATAATGTGAAGTGCTTACTTACAAGAAATGAAGTATATGTTGTCAGAGAGAGAATACTAACAGTTTATTAACAGAACAAAGATGTAAAGAAGGTGAGAGGAAGAGAGAGAGAGAGAGGGAGAGAGAGGTGCAAAACTGGTAAGATTTCAGAGAGGAGAGTTTCATTTATTGGGTATGAAACCGACAAGGCAATGAAAAAATAGAAAGTTCTAAACTAAACGAATAGAGAATTGGAGGAAAAAGAAGAGAAGATTGAAGCTTTATTACAGTTTTTGGGTTTGGCGTTTGGTGATTCAACATGGGAAGCTGGAATGGATTAAAACGTAGAAAACATAAAAGTCAAAAACAAACAATGGATTAGATTAGAAAGAGACTCTGTACAGTCTGATTGCAACTCTGGTTGGTCTTACGTTATAGTCCTCCCTACTTGTCTCTGCTCTTTTGCCCTTGTCTCTCCCTTCTTCTTTTTTCCCACTATCACCCTCCTAATTTTCTAACTATAAATCAACTGACATTTTTTTTATATTTCATTGATTTTCCATCCTACCATCAGAAACATTTTTTTTTTGTTTTATTAAAAAGGTTTATTTTTCCCGTCAAAAATTAAATGGGTCAATCGAGAGTATGCTACACCTTCTTATCTGAGTTTGCATCATCTCATGTTGGATGAAATTCTTTTTTATTTGTATATTAAAATAATACTATAAAAATTAATTTTAAATAAAAAAAATTAGATTTTAAACAAATAATATTTTAACCGCACTACTAAACATTCTTCCTAACAAATAAAATATCAAAACCGATTACAAACATATTATTATAGATAAATATATTTTATACGTTGTATTCAACTTTATTGGCATACACATTATACTAGCAAGATGTACATACCACCACTCAAAAAAGAAAAAGAAAAACCTTTAAAAAATATTAAATATTTATGAATGCTAATAGTTATCAATGTTGAGGTGTAAATCACATTAGAGATCGTATTTTAAAATAATTTTTTAAAAAATATATTAAAATAATATTTTTTATATTAATATATAAAAATAATCTAAAAACATTAAAAAATTAATTAAAAATTAAAAATCTTCGACTTTTGTTTTGAGAGATTATCTTAAATCCATATTTATTTTCATTTATTGTCAGTTAAAATGTCAAAGTTAAAGAAATGAAAAATATAAATAATTCTCAAAGTCAATATCACGTGACACACTTGAAGATGTGTTCCACAAGGCATACATATATATATATATATATATATAATAAAAAATATATATATATATATATATATATACACGTGTCAAATTAAGATAGAGATTCCAGATATTTATAAATATTGGGTAAGACCTACTTCTTTTGATTAATTAACAACATTATCCTTCAACAGTGCAGTCTTTACGAAGTTCCAGATTTGTGCAATGGAATTCTTTCCTGCCTGCCTGCCTTAGGATAAACATAGACTCTGCCTCGTCGTCTCTTCCACGGTGCTGCTTTGTTTTTTAAAATAATATTTTTTTATTTTTTAAATTTTATTTTTATTGTTAACATGTCACAACAATTTAAAAATATTTAAACAATTAATTTAAAAAAAATCCCTTGCACCGACATGTAGAATATTTAACTACTTGAACATAAATGCACTGCATCTTTAAAAATCTGGTGCAAAATAAGCTTCATTCTAGCACATGAGCCAAGCTCACTGGACTTCTCGAAGAGATTTATTGAGAGAATATTGTATCATCAAATCTTTGCTAGCAGAAGCACTGGTCAAAATAATTATTATATAGTATATAATATATCCTACGTACCAATTAATGATTAATTTACTTGCATGTTTTACATAGGCTAAATTCTCCTTCCATGGCGTGCAGGTGCAGGCGGAACAGAACCCCATTTGGAAGAAGAAGAAGAACAATGTTCGAGTTCAAAATGCAAGTGACGAAGAAAAAATAATTTATTTTTATATTAACAAATAAAAAAATCTAAATACACTAAAAAATAAAGAAAAAACATAGTTAAACCAAAATTACAAACATCGAGGAATGTAACTCAACTATTCAGACTTTGGGTTTGTTTTTTAATAGTCAGCAGTTTGAGTGTTACAAATCTCAGGGTCACTAGAAACTTATATAGTCATTAACTTCAGAGTTTCAGGAGATTAGTCGAAATACGTGTAAGTTGACTCGAACACTAAAATTAAAAATAAAAAAATAAAAAGAAGAAATTGTTTCATGCAAGTCAAGAATATGAGCTGTGGTACAATAATATAATAATAATGACTAACAGCTAGGTGCAGCTCAGCTCGGCACAGCTGGGGGTAAAATGGAACAAACCAGCACTCTTGACGCCCTCATTTTTCTTGTTTTTTTTAGAATTTATTTAGATAACAGATTGACAGGGACAAGGGCGGGGAGGGAGATTGTGAGTCTGTGAGTGGTCCGACATCGCACGCGGCTACCCGACCTCGCCGTTTTCATATCCGGCATCCATTTTGGAAAAGAGTGCCTAATTTTTACTACTACGTTTTCACCCGCTTCTTCTTTTTACCAACTTACCCTTTTCTCCCTTCTCTTTCTTTTTCTCCTTTTGCTTCTGTTACAAGAAATGATTCTTTTCCTTTCTTCTTGTTTTGTTTTGTGGACAAGGCCAGAATATTGTACCCCTTTTCTTTTTCTTTTTTTTTAATTTCTGATTTGAGAATAAAAATACTTTCAAACTAATTCTCTTGATTAAATCTTTAACTTGGTATTTAGTTTTATGCTCATCATCCTCGCACATGTCACTATTTATAAACACTTTAGCATTGCCAGATTTCTTCTCGGTCCCTCAAGTTTTTTTTTTGTTTTCATATACCAGTTGTGGTTTTTTATTTAAATTTATTCCTCAAATTATTATTTTTTTTATCAATGATTCTTTTTACTTTTATATTTCCACTCACTTATTTTCTCTTTCCCAACTCACTCTTCTTCTCCTTCTCTTTCCTTTTCTCCTTTTGCTTATATTACAAGAAATGATTCTTTTCTTTTCTTTTAGTTTTGTTTCATCAACATGACTAAGATTTTGTACTGTTTTTTTTTTTTTTTTACTTAAGAATAAACATACTTTCAAACTAATTTTCAAGATTAAATTTAAGGCATTTACCAATAAATTATGTTCATCTTTTCTTTACAAAAAATTGAACTATTGATAATATGAAATATTGAACATTCACTAATCATATAACCTCAATTGATAGAATTTGTAAATTATAATACTTTTATTAAAAAAAATTAAGATTTTTTGAAAAGAATGTATGCTTGTCATGGATTGAAGCAACATTATTGTTATTATTATTGTATGCTGAAATTTATGTGAAAATTGTAAGGAAGTAAAATAGAAGTGAAAAAGATATCCAAGTGAGAGTAGAAATTAAATTTTGGTTGTGATGATATTCCAAATAATCACTTTAGAGACTTTTATAAAATTGACTAGATTTTATAGGCTCCGAAATGAGATTTATTTATTGTTTGAATAGTAAATAATCACACATTCATTTTAATATTCTCTTCTCTAGAGTTCATAAAATTGATGTTAGTGATAAAATGTTTGACACCTATAAAATAATCACTTTTAATGGAATTTAGGGACTTTTTGATAATAAAATCAAAGACTTTTTAATAAAAAAAATTACAATAAATGAGATAATAAACTTTTAATTATAAAAACAAAAGTGTTTGTTTTTAGTTATGTATTATAAATGCTCTAAAACAAGAGTATAAATATTTTAGAGAATAGAAAATGTGTGTAACTTTACTGGGCTGGTTTAGATGATATATATAGCCTCTGAACTTTGTAATGTTGCTTAAATAGAGAGGTTGAAGTATTATCTCCTCCTAGTAGCATCAATGAGGGATAAATATCCTTATATAATATTAATATTAATGGAAATATAGTAGGCCCTTAAGAGACTTTTATGCGTCTAACGATATTGATAGATAATCATTGTTAGCTTTTAACATTTTAAGTTAAGAGACATAAGAATAAACAAACAAATTCTCACAATTCAATATGGAGTATAAAAAGATTATCAACCCTATATGTATTTCAACCTCAAATGATTCTAAACACAAGGATGTTAGGTTTGGCTTTGTCGAACTCATATGCACTTAGACGCAGTGCATAGCTGAACCCAAAAATACTACATCTGGCATTTTGTTAGACTCATGTCATCTAGGTTTGGTATTCTACCAAGTCTAGATACGATAGATAATTACCTTACTTTTGGCCCTTTTAATTATGAGTTTTTAAGTAAACATATCACACACACATAAACACACACACACACTCTAATCCATCAAGTTGTCTACTCACCAATTTAATTTTAGATGAGATATTTTGAATTATTGAACTGATTTTTTTCTCTATTGATCGTTGATAATAATATAGTTTTCGTTATTATTTTTTTTTTTGCTATCAATATTATGTTCGTATGGTGGATGGGATGGTATAACATTTTAGAATAAACTAGTTTTTTTACCAATGTTATAACGCATATTGGATCATTATTTTTTACAACCTTAAAAAATATAATGAACTTATAGAAAGTAAGATCTATATTACATATTAGTCGGAATATTTTTAAAATGCTTAAATGATATTTAAAAAATATATATTATTGAGATAACAATATATTATATGAATCCGGACTAATTATGATTAACTTGCGATAAAAAAAAAAAAGGGAGAAGGAAGGAATCCTTGAGATTTCATTTCCGCAAGAATCCTTCCACTTTCCACATCCTATCCCCTTCTGCTTATAATATAATTCCCACCATCTCGTGTACAGACTTTTCTTCCTTATTTAAGGACACCCACTTTTTTATTATCATTACTAACCTTCTTATTTTCTTCTTTAATTGAAAGGCTGGCCTATACCAACCAACGAACCTACTGCCCTTGCCCCTGCTTTCCTTCCAAAACCTGTTCTGGTAAAGTATTTTTTAAAGGTAATTTTTAATTAAAAATTTATTAAAATAGTTTTTTTTTAATTTTTGATAAAAACACATACAAAATTATTAAAAACCATATTAAAAGAATATTAATCTAATTTTTTTTAGATAGTTTGAAAAGCAATTTAAAGAATGAGCTGAAACTCAAGAACTAACAACAGATTAGCTCTAAAGCTAGAGTTGCATTCCATGCCATCGCACCTGCTTCTTTCTGGTCGATTCTCTCAAACCTATGCACGAACTTTTCGTCTCCTCCTCCTCCTTTTCTTTTTCGATTTATATCATGGTGCTTGCAAATGGGAGGACATGGTTTGCGATGCCTGCCGGCTTCTTTTTCTTTTTCGGACCACCTTTGCGGCTTGATTAGAATTAGGAACATGAGTTGTCTTGAGGAGTCAAATTCCCACCAGAGGATTTAGTCAAATTAGAATTAGAATATTAATACCGACCGCTCGAAGGTTGCTTTGTCCTTTGGATTATCATTCAAGTACCTAGCTCGATCATTATCCCAATAATTATTAATTAGTCTAATTAACTGTATTAGCCATTATTTGTTTTAAATTCCCTCTCTCGATTTTTCTTTTAATTTCATTTGTTTTGGTCAAGAAAGCCCCAACTAAAGTAATGCCATGTTGGTATTTAACCAACACTTAAGCAAGAAGTTAACAAATTAATGCCTTAAATTAGAGGGGAAAAAGAGTTAAAAACGGATTACACAAAGAATGCAATGATCTCTTTGATCTTCGAAGTCTCAATTCACACAGTCCCAATGCTAAACTAATCATTCACATTGATTAGTTTTATTGTAAAATCAACAAAATGATTATTACATTGTCACAAACACAAAAGGGTGGCTTGATCAAGCACACGACAACACAATGGTTGAGTTCTCGTGACTGTTTAAAAATAATAAATATTGTTTTTTAAAATATATTTTTGTTTGAAAATACATAAAAATAATATATATATATATATATATTTTATTTTTTAAAATTCAGTCGTAACATCAACTTATTAAAATGATCCAAAAATAAAAATAAAAATTTAAAGTTAAAATTAAAATTGATATTTTTAAAATAAATAGTTGGACTACAATGTGAAATAAAACCTAAATCAACATCGTTAGTACAGATTTGTTTTTCTTTTTTTTTTAAAAAAAAACTTAGTTTTAGTTGAAATATAAGCAAACTTGATTTTATTGTCGGGTCACGTGCTCAAGTCATCCCCACCAGCTCGGTAGGCGCTCTCTCTTGCATGAAATATTTGTGGCAAGTCATCAAAATGAAGAAAAAAGAAGAGGAAGTTTTTGCCGGAGGAAAAATGGTGCTTTGATCAACGCTGAATTGACGTATTTTTGTTTTGTAGTATATCGTCTTGTTATTTCCAAGTAAACAAAAAAAAAAAACAGAGAGCACGTGATGGGAAGCACATTTGACAAAAGTTGGTTTCTGCCACCATCTCAAACATAGAGTCGTGGAGGCTGGTGGTGGTTGGTGGAGATCAAAAGATTTTGGTGAGAAGTTGAAAAGTTGAGAAAGAGACGGAGGAGGGAGTGGTAGATGTAGGCTAGGGGTGGTTATGGTGGGTGGTGGCCGGCCTTTTGGGAAGACAATGAGGGTTTTTCTTTTTTATTTGTTTTTTACACGGGGAGGTGTTTTTTTTTTTATTCCATTGCAAATTTGTAATATTGAAGTTTTTTTATTCAATAGATGTGTATTAATGACTACAAAATCACTAATACAGCTCACCAAGAGATTACAGATGAAAATTGATTAATATGAGAAACAATTTCTACTTTAAGAATTATTTTAATTTTGAATTTGAAATCAGTTTCAATAATTAATTTAACAGCCTTAAAAAAAAAAAAACAAAAAACGATAGTAATAAAGAGAAAATAAAAACGTTGCTTCGTACAATCATCTTGAAAAATTGTGGGACCTTCCTTATCCGGGTAGCCGTGTTTCATGGCGGGGTGTCGTGGAGAGAGGCGTGGGTCTTCGGTCCTTATCCGTCAAAAGTGAAAAACGTTGAAACCCGTGGGCTCCACTGAAATTTTATAAACATTTTTAATTTTTTCTCCTCTCTCTCTCTCTCTCTCTTGTTTGTTCCAATTTCCATGGCCCAAGTCCTTATCCTTGTTAAGAGGCCAGGCCCATTTACAGCAGGCCATAGGCCCAAGTCCCTATCAATTCAATGCCACCCTTCATGCCCTCCCTCACCCCCTAAATCAGCAACTTCCATGCACACCAAGCCAGCTCGTCGACAAAACTTGGCTTATTTGATTAGATTTAGACCTACTTATAAACATATCCCAAGTTTTAATTTGAAATGAGATGCTTTCATAGGTGCAACATGCAGCCCCTGAGGGCGCCAGGAATCTCACTGGAACTGCAAAGGCTTCACACTATCTATGGTTGAGAAGAGAATTACTCCATGGAAACAGAAAAATAAATGTCGTGATCTTTAACTTAAAATCATTTCCCCCTCTATTTTTATCCTTTAATTTCCCATAAATTATGAAAGAGATTCATTCATCTTGATAATCCATGGCAAAATTGTATGATTATGTCTTTTCTTGAGTAATTTTAATAGCGCATCTCTAACACCGGATAATCCATGACATGGTTGTATGATTATATCTTTCCTTGGGTAATTTTAATAGTGCATCTTTTGGTGTATTAAATAAAACTTAATAAATTTTTTAGATGCTGGTCTCAAGAGTTGAAATTAAAAAGTAAAAAAAAAAAACAAAACTCCATGATCATCAGTTCACACAGCAATTTGGACTTCATTGTTAATTATGGACACTTGATTATGTAATTATAGAGTGAGATCTAATTAAGTTTCTACTCATTTGAACTCCTAAACTCGTAACTACCAATTCTAATCCATTAAAGAAACAATCGAATAATCCCATCAAGATTGAATTAATGATCGAGGACTCAATTTTATTCATTATTTTATTATAATGTTTAACCGCATGGCATGTTTGGAACCCTAGTTTGCCTTTGATTTTCCAGCGGAGCAATGTAAAGTACTCTCATTGTTCTTAAGTATTCAACCATTTTCATTTCAATCCTTCCACCTTCTGGAGGTGCTTTTATTAGTTATCGAACAGGGAAAATTGCTTCTCCCTCTCATATTGGTTATCAGATATGGAAAGTAATGTAGCCCGAAAATATTTAATTAGAGTTTTGATGATGTTGTTGCTGCTCTTTAATGCTATCAAAATACCATAATTTTATATCAAGTACTGCTATGGATTGATGGGAATTAATCGAAATCATTTCCCATTCATTAACAACTTACTACTAGCACAATTCATGGAAAGTAGAAACTAGAAGCCACTGCCGAATATCCATTATTCAAGTACTCTAATGTTCTTCAGCAAGCCTTAAGCGATCCAAGTCTAATTCATTTCTGCAGTGCAGCATATTTTTTTTTCGTTTTGGATTCAAACATCTTTTTTTTTTGCGAAAGATGGCAGACAAAATGCAGCGGTATGGACCTACAGTGGGAACAAGGAGAAATTGAAAACATGGTCAATAAACATTAATGAGATTGAGATTGAGATCAAGAGAAAAACATTGGCAGAAGAAGCTGTTGTTTTAGAACAAATACCTCCGAGTTGTAGAACTTGGGGGGTCCTTTAGCTGCACCGTAACGCTCCAGATTCAATGGATTTATTGGATTTTTGAAATCTACTGGTGGCCCCTCGGTGGAGCAAAGCATGAAACCCATCATCCCACTGAAATGAAACGCATTAACTCCACAAATGTGTTAAAATAGAATCAATCAAAGCTGGAAACAGTTCAATTTCATGCCTGCTATATGAAGGAACCGTGCACCAAGCGTAGCTAACAGAGCCTTTGAACGTCTTGCCGCATCTTGCTACGAAATCTGCAAGGGAAAATTCTTTGTGCCACAAGCTGTCTGCTGGACAACTCATGACCCCTCCAGGTCGAAGAGCCCTTGCAACTGATTCCATGAAGCAATCATCAGCTAATTCTTCCGCCTCGGGTCCTATTAATAATGGCATGTAATCCAGTAATTAAGAATAGCTCGTCAATATTTTTAAATTAAGAAGAGTTGCAGTAACTAGATAAGAGGAAGAGAACCAATACCCATCATTTGGAAAGCATCCAATATAATAGCATCGTAAGCGCCTTGAGGAACATGCATGAGAAACTTAACTCCTACGTACATGGAATTTGTAAAGACACAGGGAATTTAGAATATTAAAGTTTAATCAATGTACCATCGCCTAAATCAGAGTAACTCGGGGATCCTCGTATCCAACTGCTATGTCAGGAAAATGCTGCCTGTACACCTGAAACCAACCATGCATCCAATCAACACACAACATTGCTAATCTTAAAGAACACACAACATTGCTTTCTCAAACACTTGTCTTTATTTGTGTCTCCGAACCAGCAACTTAACTCTCGGGAGAGACCAGCGAGATAACACTAAATTACGAGGTCCGAATGTAAACTAGAGAATTAATCTGTTGGGGCAGATAGGTAGCAGCTATATAAGAATTCTGTTCAAATTTGAAAAGATTGATGATGACGACGACGACTCACATCAACCACCATTTTGTCATTTTCACAAATATCAATTTGCTCGACACAAGCATGCCGAGATACTTATTTCAGAATTCCACCGTCCCCACCTCCTATAAGCAATACGTACCTGAACAACAATATGAAGAACGGCCGGGCGTAAGAAATTGACTGCCAACCGTTTATTTATTTGACATTGAAAAAGTTTTTGTTTTTACTTGCTTTTAATTTTTCTCTACTTTATTTGATGAAAAGTATTTATTTATTTTACTTTATTTTGAAGGATAAAATTATTGATTTATTGATAGAATATGGCTGACCCATTTTTTTTTTATAGACATGGTTTTTCAATTCAATTTTCCATGAAAGCTTTGATTTTATATGTTTGATATTTTATAATTTTTACGCAAACTTTACTTCTTTCCTAGCACTTTTCTTTGGCTTTTGAAAATAAAGTAAAATAATAGCTAGAAAAATAAAAAATATATGGTAAAATAACACAATCAAGCATAAATTAATAAGAAAACTCCATATTTTCTATATTTTTTTTAAAAAAAAATTTTAAATTTAAATAAAAAACAATTGATAGTAATAAATAAAAAAAAGGTCCAATAAAATTTTATACATTGATAAGAAAACAAATAGCTCGTCCATCTCCGACATTTTGGGGGCCTTTTAGGATAATAACCTTGGAATGAGCTTGCTGGCGAATAAACGGGGGGGGGGGGGGGGGGGGTTTTAACCCCCCCCCCCCCCAAAAAATTTTACAATCATAATCAAACATGACATTTTGCAATTAATAGCAAAAAATTAAGCAAAAATGTAAAGCTATATATATATATATATATATATATATATATATATATATATTGATCTTCTCTGGGAGTAAATTCAGAGAGTAATGCCGATGAATTAAATGAAATTATCATCTGGGTGCTTTTTATCTGGGAAAAAAAGAAGAAGAAAAAGGGTGGGACTCATGCACCCAAATTGTAGTCCTTTCTTATTTTTACTTTTTGAAAGGATCCTCCCAAATGCTTTAAGAATAGTGCATATTGAAGAATATGGCATGACCTCAAATAAATCCAAACAATAACAGTTAACAGTCGTCATCATACCGCAAAGTAAAGAACACGCTGAACTCTTGTTCACATATATAAACTGTTTATTGTACCTAAAAAGAGAAAACCAAATCTAAAGTAGAGCAAATGTAATGAAGTGCATTAATTCTTTGTCACCTTGCAATCTAGAGGATTCTTTCAACCCAAAACAAAGCTTATCAGATGGAGAACTCATTACCTGGATATCCTGAAGAAACATCAACATACCATCCAGGAATTGCAAGAGACGCATCGCCATGATTCTCCATTTGACGAGCAGCAGCCAATGAAGATAGGATAGTGGTCTTACCATCATGACTGACTGCCTTTTGATCTTCTGCCAGCCCTTTGAAATGTAATGTGTCAGAAGATTCAGTATTAGCGAAGCCATTATTCTCTCTATCCATGAATTCTGTATTTCTCTCCTCAGCTAGCTCTTTGGTACTATTACACTGCTTGAGCTAGGATTTATAAAATGGTTAAGAACTGAGTCTTTGCATGGGGCAATATATATATAGGGGAAAAGGGCAGGAGCCACCGAGGCCATTTATCGAAAGATAAACGTTCTTGAATTTACTAGTTTTGCCTCGCAAATTAATGCTCCACAAAGCAGAGGTTCTCAAAGCCAAAAAATTACTATATGTAAAATAAAATAAAATAAAATGAATTCCAATCAAATCACGAGTCGTCATCAGATTATAATTTAATTTAACGTGGGATCCCATGCTGGATTCCATCAACTGAATAACTAGTATGTATTAAAATTTAAATTTTTTTTTTCTTAACGATTAATATCGTATTCTCAAAGCCTTCATTCCTGAAACCATTTAAATTTATATATTCAGTTTATTGCTTTTTATGCATAGCCGTATCTCGTATACTTTCTAGATTGCAAACAATTCTCATGTAGATTCTAAATTGTGAATTTTATAAGCCTCATATTGTTATATATGCTGAGTTGCTATTGATTGCAGTGTATTATAATAATAAAAACTAAATCTGTGTTTCACGTGAACCCCCCCTCACAATTCACATGAATTTACACAATGAATGGACTAATTTGCCCTTCTTAAACAAAGCTAAATAATATGGTTTGAGGGGTAATATGATTTTTTTTCCACTGGACACATTTATCATTACAAAATTGAATAGGGGCATGTTAATACTTTTTTTTTCCCATACTGTAATACTGAAATACAATCAAAACAAAATTTAATTAATTCTTTTGCAGAAGTATTTTTGAATTTTTAATTTCAAAAGTACATTATAATATCTAAAATACCCTTTGAGGCAAAAATCATATAATTGTTGCATGCCTAGAGGATTGTTTTCATCTTTTTTTTTTTGGTTTTTTTTTTTGTTATTGTCGGATGAGAGTTAGTTTGGTCTTTTGATAAATGAAAAAAAAAATTGCTCGCATGTACAATGCATGCGCCACCGAGTAGGAGGAGCTTGTGTTTTCTCTAGCAACACGTGTGATTTTTTTCGGTGGCCAAACATAGCCTTTCGCAGCTGCCTTAGAAGCGACTGTCCAAGGTTTTTCTTGTGGACAAACGCATGGAGGCGGAGGACTACTGGTGTGACTTTGGTGAACTTGTTTCTTTTCCTACCCCTTTCCTCTCTCTTCTCTTTGGAAAATATAAAAGACTCCTTTCATATGATTTTTGTATCTAATTTGGTCCTCACTCTCTTAAGTGCTCTATGTTTTGCTTTTGATGCTTGTTGAAGTTCATTTTTTACTCAATTTCATTACTAAAGCATTTTATTTCATTTAATTTTTGTATTCAGTTTGACCCTAATTTTTTTATTACTATTTTGTTTTTATCCCTTTCTTGATTGATTTATTTTTTTTCAAATTTGTTTCATAACATTTTATTTTATTTAATTATTGTATTTAATTTTCATCTTTATTCTTTTGATTGCTATGTTTTACCCCTTTCTTGATTTATTTATGTTTTTTAATTTTGTTCATCAATATTTTATTTTATTTATTTGTTTTGTTTTTTAATTTTTGATGATTATGAATTTTGCTTCATTATTTTTTTACTAGATTTGATTTTTATATTGTAGATCATAGTTTAGTCAAGTTAACCTTGGTTGGCTAATTTTTTTCTTGATGTTTCTTTTTTAAAATTATTATTTTTTTAATTTTATTATTTGACATTAGGTTATTGGGTATTTGACTTTGTAATTCTTTTCGCTTTACTTACAATAGGGTTATCCAAGGTCACATGATAGTTAAGTTAACCTGAGTTGACTTAAATTTTTTTTATTGATTTAACTTTGGTCTTTTTTTTTAGATTTTTTTTTAAATTTATTTTTTAATTTTGCTCTCATATCACATGTCGCGGGTTAGTCAAGGTAACCCAAGTTGACTTAATTTTTTTTTCTCAACATTTCTTTTCTTGAAATTGATTTTTTTTTCATTTTCATCATTTGAGATTTGGTTATTGAGCTTTAAGTTTTGTGATTTGTTGTACTTTCTTTTCTATGGGGTTATTATAGGTTGCGAGTTAGTCCAGTTACCCTTGTTAACTTCAATTTGTTTTTCTCAACATTTTTTTTATTGATTTAGCTTTGGTTTTTTAGGCCTTTTTGTTAAATTAGTTTTCTTTTTTTACTGATTTAGCTTTAGTCTTTTTTTAAGTTTTTTTGTTAATTTTTTTTATCTCGATCTCATGTTGTAAGTCACAAGTTAGTTGTGTTTGTTTATATGTTTCTATTTTTAAATTTGATTTTTTTTTCAATTTCATCATTTGACGTTAGATTATTGAGCTTTAAGTTTTGTTGTTTTTTTGGCTTCTCTTTATGTTGGGCTATTCCAGGTCACAAGTTAGTCAAGTTAACTCAGGTTGACTCAATTGTTTTTTTAATATTTGTTTTTATTGATTTAACTTTGGTCTTTTTAAAAAGTTATTTTTTAATATTCTATTCTCATATCATGGTTGACAGGTTTGTCAAGTTAACTAAGATTGACTCTAGGTATTATCTATCACTTGAACATTTTTTTTTGCATTAAAAAATATTTAACCCGACTTGCTGCATAACACGTACCATCCATCCAGTATCATACAATACTGCAAAGCAAGATCACCAACACTAGCTAAAGTCAGTTTTGGTAATTAATTATTTTGCTATGTTTAACAAGTAATATTTAAGCAGCTAATAAATATATGTTACCATTTTTTATAATAATAAAATGAAAATTATTATAGTAAGTGAATCATAATATTCTTTAAGAGCATGTTCCAACTCTTATTTCTTTTAAAACCCACGCTAATGCAATGCACATGATAAATTGAATATAAATGAATGAAAATACACTTTTAAAGTCAAGAAATTAACAAATATTTGTTGGTGCTAGTGTGAAGAGTTTAGCAAGTTTTGTTTATCCAAAAACAAGCATGCCACTGAGATATACTATCATTTATTTTATATATAAAGTTCCCAATAAATATACAATGAGAACTAATTAATCTCATTTAATATGAATTTAGGAAAATTGCATTCAACTCATCACTATCCTTCCTTTTAAATCGATCATAAACTATATATATATTAGTTAAACTATTTGGAAATACTTCATTTTTTGTTGTAATAATTTAAAATATGTATTAAATAAAATAAGTGTTGACTTTCTTAGGATAATAATTTGTATTAAAATAAAATAAATTTTCTAATATATTTCTAACACATTATTGCAAACCAATATTCTTAAAAAATAAGTTAAAGATGTATTTCAAAATTTTATAAAATTATAAATAAGTTCTAAACAATATTGTGCTTAACCTAATGTCTACAGAGAAAGACTAATAATAAATTATAAATCATTTGGCATGAGATTATAAACACTCATCTTTACATATATCTGGAAACTTTATAAAATTAATGATAGTGTAACTTACTGGCATGTATGTGTTTGGATAGCCAAACTTGCCCAAATTCAAATCCTAGTATCAACTAGTATATCTGATCTAGAAATTACTTTGAGATGAGTTTTTGCATGCAAAATAAATGAAAATAATATCTCTAGAAATGAAAATAATATTATTTTAGCTTCTATAAAAATATATTTAAAACGCAATTATGTGTAAAACACAGTGCAAAAAATTAAGGAAAATGTATTTCATTAATAAAATAGTTTTTTTTTATGGTTAAACAAAAAATAAAAATTACCAGAATACCAAATATATAGTCTCCTTATGTCTTAAAAACTTATAGTTTGAGATTTTTTTAACTGAACAAATATTTGAGAAAAAAAATTTTCTTTTTAAATTTTTCAAGGAAAGGTTACTTATTAGTTATACTTTTGAAAGACAAATGACCAATAAGTTTTATAAAAAAAAAATAAATTCCAATACCTATAATTTAAATTTTGGAAATTTTGTTCTAAATAAGTTCATATTTTATGATAATTCATGCAATACCCTAACAATCTGTTTTAAAACTTTTTACTGCCTTTCTTTTCTTGTCTTTTTTTTTTATAAATAAAATATTAAAATCCATTACAGCATGTAATTTATTTTTTCACTTATAAACCTTTTTAGACTTGTTAGCTAAAATGATATTTATTTTAATTTTTTCACAATATTAAAACACTTTTACATTATGGAATAATTTTATTCTTGCAAGGATTATGAAGGAAAAAGAGTTCAAAGGACTTTATTATAATAATGATCATTGCACTTTATTTAAAATAATATTTCACAAAATATGAAGAATAACTAATATTTTATATTTTTATAATCATAATTTGATATGAATTTACTAGACATATTGTACTAAATTTATGAAATAAAAAAATATATCATAATTATAAATTTATTTATAAATCAAAAAATAAATTATAAATTTAAAAATATCATAAATTAAAAGTTTTTTAGACTTTTAGAAATTCAAGCAAAGCAATCAGTATTAAGTTTCAATTTTAAAATTTAAAATCCACTGGATGATCATAGCTGGACAAGCTTCTCACACTAAAAAAGTGAAGGATGCGCATGCGTGTGTAGCCTGAAATTCATTGTTTCTGCAATTAAATTTTTTTTTTTTTTATATTTTGAAAGTGTTTTTTTAAAAAATATTTTTTAATATCTTTTTGTTTTAAATTAATACTTTTTGGGTGTTTTTAGATTATTTTAATGCGCTGATATCAAAAATATTTTTTTAAAAATAAAAAAAAAATATTATTTTGATACATTTTTAGATAAAAAACACTTTAAAAAATAACCGTAATTACACTTTTAAACATGTTTAAAAAAACAGGTTTTTTTTTCTGTTTTTTAAATAAAAAAAGCTTATTAGAATGATTAAAAACAACCATTAACAAAAATTTGATTTTCTTTGATAGGTTTTTATCACTTTGATAGATTTTTATTTGATTTTCTCTCTCTACTTCCCTTGTTTATAATTTTTAAGTTAGTCTAAAGAAAAATGTCGTATAAAATTTTAAAGAAAAAATGTGCAACTAACGAGCTTAAACTAAAACTAGTAAAATAGCAACATTACGCTCATAGAGGTCAGAGGTCATGCCATCAACCCTGAAAGTTAAAAAGAAAATGGTAACAATTGTTGTGAATAAAAAGAAAATGATAACTTGGGGTGAATATTTTTGATCCGGTTTGGTTTTTATCAAAAAAAAGTAATCAAACCAATTTTTTTAGAAAAACCGAACCGAAACCGGTTCAAATCAACTGGTTTCTGTTCGTTTTTTGGAAAAAACCGGTTCAAACCGATTTGGCTTGGCTCGGTTTTTTCTGGTTTGGCTCGGTTTTGAATAGGATTTTTTCTGGTTTTTTTTGTTTGAGTTCGGTTCGGTTTTTTTGATTTCAGACTTATAAAACCGAAACTGAACTACAACGAATGATTTTTTTAAAATTTTAATCGGTTTTTTTTCACGGTTTGGTTTTTTCGGTTATATTTTTTCTGGTTTTCTCGATTTAATCGGTTTTTTAGTTTTTTTGCTCACCCCTAATGGTAACAATAGTTGTGAATATTTTTTCATTCTAAATTGAACTTATTTTTTCATCCTAAATGGTAACAAGGACTAAAGCAAGTTTTTAAGCATTAACCAAAAAACAAAATATATAAATAAAAACCAATGATATTGATCATATAAACATTAAATAAATATTCTATAGGAAAAAATGAAGATTGATTCGGAACATTAACCTCGAAATTCTTAAAAAAGCTCGTAATCTCAATAGTTAGACAAAGAAAAAGCACTGTAAAAAAAGCGGTAATCTTAAATTTCTTAAAGCTGAACGCTTTACTCCTACCGAAAGCATCACTTTACGTCAGATTTTCACACTCCAAGAAGATTATTGCGCGTGAACTGGCCCTTTCTGTGTACCTGAATAGCTTTCCATGGAAGTCGTGATAGAAAATGAAAAGAGCTAGCTTCCCATTGTTTTTAGCAGAAGACATGCATGTTGCTTTAAAAAGAAACTTCTCCATTCTTTCTCGTACTCCACATGGATGGAAATAAAATAAAAAAGTTAAGCACTCATTTTTCATGCATTTAAATAGAATGGAAAAGTAAAATATAATGAAACGATTTTGCAGAAATGTAGTTGGACGCCACAGAAATTGTGTAGTTGGACGCCATAGAAATAGTGCAGGACTCCCTCCTTATGGATATGCATGCAGTGCTCGAGAATCATGGCCTCTGACACATTTCACACTTCTACCCGAATATATTATTCAATCTGTTCTAACATGTTTCTAAACCTATTTCGTTCCTCTTCTCCACAGTATACAGTATACACATATAACAATGCCCTTCAACTTCCATCTGTTCATGCGCAGAGGAATTATTCAATACTGTCCTTCCAGTGTAAATGCTGCATCACCCAGTCATAGATAGACTGAATCTATATATAATAATTACCCGGGATCGTTAAACTTGGTTTGGCCTGATGGGTTAACCTAGTGATCCATCGACTTGGAACTTAGCTCGGGTCTGTTTCATATTGAATTTGGTGAAACTTAACCCGATTAAATTCGGTCGATTTAGGTAAAACCTATCTGAGATTTAATTTGATTTTTTTAAAATATTTTCTCAAAATTAACAATATCGTTTTGAATTTACCTGTGTCAACTCGGGTTGATCCACCCAACCCTTGCCCCGGGATCTTGAGCTAAGTTGTTGTAAAAGACATCTCGGCGAGCTTGATTAGGATTGATAGGATAAAAATATGAAAAAAGGAGTCGCTAGCTATTTTTATGGTAACTAGAGACCCTAACTTGCCTTCAAGGTTTCTAGTGTAAAAAACTGATTATATAATATGAAAGATGATAATAATTATATACATCTAATCTAAGGTAAATCACTTAACGCTTATTTTTTAATGATAAAGGTACATATTATACGTTTGTTAGAATTTACCTAAAATACTTATGATTACTAAAATCTAAGATAATGATTTAAGATCTGGACCGATAACAAAGCTCAATCTTCACTTTTAAAATATTAGCATTGGACATGGAAAAATGATAAATAATAAATTAAATTTTAACTAATTTTTTTTTATTATGCTCAACATGACGTTAATGCTTCCTCTCACATTCAATAGGTATTTAAGAAGGCATGATGATCCAGCTAAAGTCCACTTACAATAAAAAAAAAAAATTAAAAACGTAATGCATCCTAACACTTAAAAGTTCTTGGAATATTTTAAAATTCATATTTATAAACAAAATTATATATATATATATATATATTATTAAAAATTAAATGATAGCGGTTATTGTATAATAGAAAAGTAAATGAAAACGGTATTGCCAAAAAACACTCACCAATTTAGATCCCAACTCATACATAACAAAAAAAAAACAATTTATATATATCGTAACCATATTTAACACCTTTACATTTTGAGGAATAAGAGCCATTGGAGGATTGTGTTATCCATGGGTTGATTATTAGACACAAAAGTCAAACAAGGCAAATCAAAAACTTTATTTTTTTTATTTTCACACTCAATATAAATGGGACCTCCATAATTAAAGAAAATTAGATTTTTTGTCAAACATGGCCTTATAAAAAAATTAAAATATTAAAAATTAAAAAATAGTAATAAAAATAATGATTTTGTTTTCCTGCATACGTTCAATCCTTATAAAAATTGTATTTTTATTTATAAAAAAATAATAAAATTTTTTTTAGCTAGTATTGTATTAGAAAATATATGTGTTGATTTTCCTTTGCATTTTTTTTTTGGAATTTACAAGAAATTTGTAAAATTTTTTAAGAACTTGACCAATATTTCAATAACCCTAAAAATCTTAATTCATGAAAATTAATGGTCAACACCTTAGTATAAATATTAGACTTGTAGGTAGATTGATATTTAAATATCAAGAGTTGACTAGAAAATCTTCAGAATTATTTTTTAGATATCCATCAATTTTAATTGGGAATATCTTTTACCACAATATACGAATTGTGAAAAATCATTTCGCCTTCCATGATAATTGAACCCTATTTGGGCACCTACATAGATTCTTTTTATAAGAATTTATCTGGGTGTACGAACCCATAATAAATTCAAAATTTCAGATTTATTTATAATAGTAAATTTTTTTTTTGAGATAAACTGACTATTGGTTAGGAACCCATCAAAGTCTTTAAATCACATGAAGATCACACAATACAGTTGACCTCGGATAAGGTGTACTAGGGGTGCAAATATCTTTCCTAGGCACAATTAATCCTTTACCTTTGAATTTCTGATAAGACCAGAACACCTGGGTCTCCTAGCGATCCCGAACCAAATAACTAAGTGGCGACTCCTTAACCTCCAATGCCGCTCGCCCATGTGTGGCAAAAGTATTGGTGGGAAATTAATTTTTTCTTGTTAATGTTCACTGTAGATTAGAATAATAATCTTTCCTTTTACATTCCTTTAAATTTTTCTTTCTTTGACCATCAAAGTTTTTTTTTTCATCCTTTCATATGGTGTTGACTTGGAATTGAAGTTTGATAATTTATTTCACTTTAATTTTTATTGGGCTATCATGATGTAAAAAAAAATCCTAACGTTTAGTTAGTTCTCGATTTTAGATAAAAAAATTTAGTTTTATTGTTTGTGAAAAAGTGATGAGGTTGGGATCAAAATTGTCAATAAGGAAAAACTAAAGATTTTTTTTCATATTATTCAGCGCCTTTTTGAAAGAATTAGCCTTAGGATTCTTTTAATTTCTTTTTTTTACCCTTTTAGTTTGACAATTATACATTTTGATCTAAAATTTTATTTTGTTTACATTTTGATTCCTGAGTATAAAGAGGATAGAGAAGGTCGCTAAAAAATAGCAACAAAAAGAAAATTATCAATTGAACACATTATAACATAAAAAAAGTTATTTTTCAAATTAATGGGTTTTATTTTATTAGAGGAGCTCCATTGAGTTTTTTTTAGCCTTCATCTTAACGGAAAACATATAAAAATCATTTTTCAAATCAACGGGTTTCATTTGATGAGATGAGCTCCATTGAAGTTTTTTAATCCTTCTTCTTAACGGAAAACATAGATTGAGATTGAAAGAGAAATTTTTTCTCAATTTAATTTTGTGTTTTTGGACCCATTTTGTGGTGTTCTTGACTTGAGTAATTTGTTTCTTGGTACTCTAATGATGTTTATTAGGTGTTTTTAGATGAAAAATAATTTTAGGGTCCTAAAAACCCCTTGTTTGAATTTTCAGCCACCTCTCTAATGGATAAATTTAGGCAAAGTAGACGCAATGTCATTTGTCCATTAAACAAATCGAGCCAGGCACACGTGCGTGGCCTGCTTTTTTATGTCCCCATCAAATAGGCCTATCATGCCCATATGGCTAGGGTTTTGTTTATGAAAGCTTGTTTTGATTTTTTTTATTTTTAATTCCAATTCATTAAAATTAAATAGTTAAAAATATTCTTAGGATAATATTTTATTAAATATTGTGTTGAGTTTGGCTTTTTTTTAGATCATAACTCATATAAACTAAGAAAAAAGAAAGGGCAAAGGTTTAATTTTAAGTCTTATAAGTGACTAGATATAAAAAGTCAACTTTGACTTATTTTTATTATGAGCTAACATTAAAAAAAAAAAAAAAACAAAGGAGAGAGGGAGAGTGAAGGAAAAGTATGTTCTACATCTTTGTGCAATGTTCTCTTCAACTTAGATAATGTTGATCATTGATAAACTCTCACTTTTAAGTATTTTTGAAAAACCTAATTGGTGAGATTTAACTCTTTTTCTTTGTTGTTTTTATGAAATTAATCCTTGTGATGATGAATAGCTTTCGATTCTAATGGCCTGAAAATCGTGATAGAAATAGAAAAGAGCTTCACATTATTCATGTCTTTAAAAAGAAACTTCACTCTTCTACTTTCTTCGTCTTCTTTCTTTTTAATGTCAAATTTAATCGTCAAAGATCCAAGTGTTTTTAATTAATAAAATTGAATTTTGTTTTTAAATGAAGCATTAACTAAGCTTTGAAATATATTTTTTTAATATTGTGACAACCCGTGTCAAGGATTTGTGTTGTTATTTGCTTTGGTGTCACCTTTTAAGATTCATCACCATTTTAATTTGATTTGTTGTATTTTGTTGGGTCTCGACTATTTGTTTTCTCTTCTTACAAGTTGATTTAAATTATTCATGGTTTTTGTTTTTTGCATTGTTTTTCTCACTTGTCACCTAGCAAAGACTTTTGGTGGGATTTTGTTGTCGTCTCCTTTATCTCACGAGTTTTGATTTGGTTTCTTTCCTACCATAAACCTTTTCTCCCTTTTCATATGAGAAAAAACTGAAGATAATCGTGATCTCTGATCATATCTGCACAAAAGATTACTGATACTGAAGATAATGATAATCATATCTCCAACAGATATTCTAGGAATTAAATGTATATCTTATCATTAAGTGCATTCTTAATGATAGGATTTTTGAATCAAGGACTGTAATATATATAAGACCATGGTGTAACAGTAAAGATTAATTCAAGCAAATATATTTCTGTAATACTTCTTCCACACATCTTTTTCTCTGTATTCTTTTATCTTTCATGGTATCAGAGCCATTGACTCACGTCACACAAATGGCTTCCTCTTCACTAAACACCCTAGATGCTGCTACTAATGGCAATCCCCCACTTATTTCTCCTCCAGCTATAAATGTTACAAAACTCTCAAAAAACAACTACCATGTCTGTAAAGCTCAATTAATTCCCTTCTTCCGTAGGCAAGGTCTCTTTAGATACCTTGATGGAACCATTCCCCAATTCAACCCAAGAGCTTAAGCTATTAGATGAGGTCTCAGGATATGATTTAGATTATTCTCTAACACACCCCCTCAAGTGAAAGCCTTTTGGGCTTGAAACTTGCATAAGCTCACATTACCTTGTGCTTAATTTTTATCAAATAAATAGGGATGATGAGATTCGAACTCGTGATCGCTTGGTCATCAAGGCTCTAATACCATGTCAAAGAACCATCTCAACCCAATAGCTTAAACTGTTAGGTGAGGTTTCAGGATATGATTTATATTATTCTCTAACACACCCCCTCAAGTGAAAGCCCTTTAGGCTTGAAACTTGCACAAGCCCACATTACCTTGTGCTTAATTTTTTATCAAATAAATGGGGATGGTGAGATTCAAACTCGAGACCACTTGGTCATCAAGGCTCTGATACCATGTCAAAGAAACGCTCTAGCCAAATCCTTCTCCTCTCAATCACGTGCTCGAGTTATTCAACTCCGCACTGAACTCATTAACACTCATAAAGGTGCACAATCAGCTCATGATTTTTTTATGCAGGTTAAACGTATGACAGATGAACTTGCTGTTGCCGGCCATGCTCTTCATTGTGATGAAATCATCTCTTATCTCCTATCGGGTCTTGGCCATGATTATGACTCTTTTGTTACTACCATCACAGCCCCTACAGATCCTGTCACCTTAGAGGAAGTATATGCTCTTTTACTCATCATAGAGTCACGTCTGCAGCACCACAATTCACCCATTGTCTAGCTCACTGTACATGTTGCTACTTGTCAGTCTTCTTCTTCTTCCTATGGAGGGCGAAATCAATACAAAGGCAGAGGCCGGAATTATAGAGACGTCTCTTTCTATAATGATTCCAATGGCAGGAACACATTTCATAGAGATACTATGATATGTCAGGTCTGTGACAAACATGGCCATTCTGCAAAAAAATGCTACCATCGGTTTGATGTTACCTATCATGACAATGCTGCAAAATCCAGCAATCTACAAGGTCTGATGGCTACAACAAGTTCTGTTTCTGCAACTGATTAACATCCTGATACAGGTGCTACACACCATCTCACCAATAATATGGCCAACTTAAATCTACGGAGTGAAGACTATGCTGGTTCAGATCAAGTCCTTGTTGGCAATGGTGCAAGTTTGTAAATTTCTCATATTGGTTCCTCTATTTTAACTCCCTTAAAAACACCGTTTGTGCTCAAACAATCACTTCTTGTCCTTGAAATTCAAAAAAATCTAATTTCTGTTCAACAGTTTTGCAGTGATAACTTTGTGTTTTTTGAATTTCATGATCATTTTTTTATCATTAAGGACTACTCGGGGAAAATCCTTCATCGTGGAACCTTTAAAGATGGTCTGTATTCCTTCTCCAGCCTGTCAGACACACTCCTTCCTCATGCACTCACTGCTGTACGAGCTTCTTACCAAATATGGCACAACAGGCTTGGTCATGCATCCTTTCCAGTTCTTCAAAAATCTATTTCAGCATTTACGTTACCTGTTGCAAATAAAAGGTTTCTAGTTTGTTCTGATTGTCAACTAGCTAAAAGCAGTCAATTGTCTTTCAAAACCAGCAATCATAAATCCATTAATCCTTTAGACATAGTGCATACTGATGTTTGGGGACCAGCACCCATCTTGTCAACCAGCGGTGCTCGGTATTATGTATGTTTATTAGATGATTGCACTAAATTCATATGGTTGTTTTCGATTAAACTAAAATCTGATATTGAGAAAGTCTTTCTGCTCTTTAAAACTTCGGTTGAACGACAATTCAATCGTACTATAAAAAACATTCAATCTGATTGGGGAGGCGAATATCGCCACATGTCTACACTTTTAACTCAAATTGGCATTCATCACTGTAAAGCATGCCCATACACTCATCAGCAAATGGGTGCAGTTAAACGTCGTCATAAACAAATTGTTGAAGTCAGTCTTTCCTTACTCTCACATTCTAAACTTCCACAACAATTTTGGGAAGATGCTTTTCTCACAGCCACTTATATTATTAATCGTCTCCGTACTCCTATTCTCAATAAAAAATCTCCATATGAAATTGTTTATCGTCATACTCCTGACTATCATTTCCTTAAAGTTTTTGGTTGTGCATGCTGGCCTTATTTTCGACCATATAACAAACATAAAATTGATTTCAGATCTAAAAACTGTATTTTTATTGGTTATAGCTTGGACCATCATGGATATAAATGCCTTGATCTTGCAACAGGTAAAGTTTATTTATCCCCTCATATCGTTTTTGATGAAAACCATTTTCTATACAAAAGTCCTAATCACCAACCTTCTATTTGTCTAGACAAACCCTCCATTATAGTTCCATTTTCAAATACTATTTCTTCCTTATCACTAACACCTGCAGGTACATGTGAACCTTCACCATCACCACACATTGACTCTCCTCTGCCAGCATCGTCTCCAACTCCATCCCCAGCAGATACTACCCTTGCCTCCCCTCCCATACCAGTTCCACACCCTCCAGACGCAATCCCAACCATTTTAAATACTCACCCAATGGTTACAAGATCAAAAAATCACATTTCCAAACCAAAAAAAACCCTGATGGACACAACTTATACCCCCTACCCCGAGCACTGCAGGTTTCTGCCTCTCCCTCCTGCAAGGAACCTACCTCATTTACTGAAGCCTCCAAATCTTGTCACTGGCGACCTGCAATGAATTCTGAATTTGATGCCTTGCTTCGCAATCAAACCTAGGAATTGGTCCCTCCATTACGCCATCTTAATGTCATTGGCTGTCACTGGATTTTCAAGATTAAAAGGAAAGCTAATGGTTCCATTGAAAGATATAAGGCCCGACTGGTAGCCAAAGGTTATCATTAGCAGCTAGGGGTGGATTTTCATGAGACTTACAGTCCAGTTGTAAAATTTGCAACTATCCGACTTGTTTTATCCATTGCAGTTTGCAACAATTGGACAGTTCGTCAGCTGGATGTCTAAAATGCATTTATTCATGGAAATCTGACAGAAGTGGTTTACATGGATTAACCTACAGGCTTCAAACATCCTCAGTTTCCTGATCATCTCTGTAAGCTCAAACGCTCCTTATATGGCCTGAAACAAACACTTCGCCAGTGGTTTTCACGCCTTGCTGCTGTGTTGATACAATTCGGTTTTGTTGGCAGCAAGGCAGACTTGTCACTCTTTGTACACACCGACAACTCTGGCATCATCTACATCCTCATTTATGTTGATGACATTGTCATCACTGGTTCTAATGATATTGTTGTCACATATATCATTTAGCGGCTGGATAAGGAATTTGCTATCACTGACCTTGGTCCCCTCAGTTTTTTTTTTAGGCATTGAAGCCATACGTGAAGCTACAAGTCTCTATCTCAATCAACGCAGATACATTGCTGATCTTCTTACAAAATCCAAAATGGATGGTGCCAAGCCGAGTTCCACCCCAACGTCCACCACTGTGGCATTGACAGCAACTGATACTAAAGTATTTGATGATCCTACCTTGTATAGAAGCATCGTTGATGGCCTTCATTATCTTTCATTCACTCGACATGATATTGCTTTTGTTGTTCATCGTGTTAGCAAATTCATGCATCAACCGAAACAGTCCCACTGGATATGTGTGAGGAGAATCCTGAGCTATCTCAAACACTCCATCTCCTACTGTTTACTGTTGTCTTGCAGCAGCTCCTCCACCTTTCAAGCGTTCTCTGATGCAGATTGGGTAGGGGACACAGATGACCGTCACTCTGTTGGTGCCTACTGTATGTTTCTTAGCTCAAATTTAATTTCCTGGCGCAACAAACAAAGAAAGGCTACTGGTTGGTCGTAAGCGATCGAGGTCAATACAAGGCTCTCGCAGACACTGCAGCTGAACTCCAATGGTTGCAATTTTTAGCTGCAGAAATTGGTTTGCACCTATCTCAAAGTCCCATTCTTTGGTGTGATAATATTGGTGCCACGTATCTATCCTCCAATCTAGTGTTTCATGCACGCACAAAGCACATCGAGATCGATTTTCACTTCGTCAGAGATCTTGTTTCTATAAAAAAATTAAATGTCAATTTTCTATCTAATCGTGATCAGCTAGCTGATCTCCTTACAAAACCACTCTCTCCTGCTCGGTTTAATTTTCTGTGCTCCAATCTCAATGTTCGCAACCTCCTGTTCAGATTGCGGGGGCGTGTTGAAGATATTATCAAATCTACTGAAGATAATACTGATACTGAAGATAAACATGATCTCTAATTATATCTGCATAAGAGATTATCACTGATACTGAAGATAATCATGATCAGTGATTATTGATACTGAAGATAATATCATATCTATTGAAGATAATACTGATATTGAAAATAATCATGATCAGAGATTGCCATCATAATCAGGGATCACTAATACTGAAGATAATCGTGATCTCTGGTCATATCTGCAAAAAAGATTATTGATACTGAAGATAATGGTAATCATATCTGCAACAAATATTCTAGGAATTAACTGTATATCTTATCATTAAGTGCATTCTTAATGATAGGATTTTGAATCAAGGACTGTAATATATATAAGACCATGGTGTAACAGTAAAGATTAATTCAAGCAAATATATTTCTGTAATACTTCTTCCGCACATCTTTTTCTTTCTATTCTTTTATCTTTCATAGGGCCACTTCTTATGCAAATTAGTTTAGGCAGTGTCGCATCAAGGAAATAAAGATAACTCTCTTGAGCCTGAAATAGCAGTTCTTCTATATATATATATATATATATATTGACAACATGTTGCTATCCTACAATTGCATGTTGACGCGTTCAAGGGGGGAAAAAAACATGGGGAAGTGAGGGCACCTTATCTGATGAATATCTGAAAAAACAATTATAATCCATACGTTGCAATGATTCTATTTTTTTGAAGTTTATTAACATTTATTATTATCGATGGTGTCTCGTAGTCGAAATTTAATTAGAGAAGAAGAAAGGCATTAATGATTATTTGTCTTTTCTTCCCTGTAATCCAATCATCGTAGATTTGCTGTGGAACCGGATTATTTCTTTCCTGTATAAAATGAAATGACGTTCAGGTGTGGTATACGCGTTTTAAAGAGATGAAAATTCCACTGGCTGGTTACAGACTTGATTAGAAATAAATTGATTTTATTTTTATTATATAACAATAAAATAGACAATAATATTAGATGAATTAAATTTTTAAAAAAGTAGACGCTATAACTTGAGGGAAAAAAAAAAAGAGGTTTTCAAAAGGAGGCAAATAATGCAGCTTAATTTCCAGCTTATTGAATAAAAAAAAATTGGAGGTAAAAAGGGATCTAAAAATATCAATCATGGTAAAACCGAGTTAGCATGACAAACTTGTAATTTCAAACCCTAGTAATCAAGGCCGAACCAACCCCTAGATTATCCCACTAAACCCGCAATTTAGATCATGAGATCAGAATAAATTGATATAAGAAAACATGAACTCATCACGTTAACTATTTAAATCTATGGCCCGGATCATTAGACATCAAACACCTTATCTGGAAAAACTATGAAACTTAATTTTCAATCAATTAAATATTGAATGATAAAATTGACAAAATAATTTTAATTATATAAAAGGATTTAAAACAAAACATAGCAATTAAAGAATTGAGGATTAAAATTGTAATACAAAATAAATTTTATATTGAATAGAAAATTTCATTTAGCAAAAGACCTCTAAAAAATCAAAAGAATGAGGATCAAATTAGCAAAAGTAATATACTATTATTTTGGATAGAATGATGAAATTGAAAACAAATAAAACTTTTACAAAAGATCCAAGAAAAAAAATAGAAATAAAAAAAATTAGGACTAAATTAGAAAACATAATATATTGTAATTTGAGATTAAAAGATGAAATTGAAAATAAATAAAACATTTACAAAAGAACCAAAAATAAAAAAATTAGAAATCAAAAGAATAATAAATGAATTTGAAATATTAACAACAAAGAGAACCGGGCTATCATTTTAGAGGGAGAAAGAAAAAAAGAGGAAAAAAAAGGTTTATTGGCAACAAACTGACCTCCAATACTGACACGGGCTGCCCTAAAAGGAAGAGGATGCAACATTGCTTACAAAGATATAGTGAAATGGTATTTTTGAATGACAAGAAGCATAATGCATATCGTCTTCCACATGTCATATATGCACCACTTACTTTTTATTTGTTTTATTTTTTTTTTTATTTATGAAAATATTCAATTGCCCTAAGCTAACCTGATAATAACATAAAAATCTTTGTGAAAAGATGAAAAAGCCTCTTGAAGCCTTTTTTTTTTTTTTATCTATAATACCCTTCTCGCAGGAGCGCAACATCGTAGAGACCATTTCCAGGCGTGTTCTGGATGGTCTTCGGTTGGATAAGGGATTCACCACTTAGTATTATAGTTATTAGGAACCCTAACTGATTATTTAGAGATTCTAGGCAAGGGATTGATTGCATAAAGAGGAAGGTATTAACACATTTAGTATGCTTTACTTGAGGTAAGTTGCATTATTTTTCTTTATTTGCTATGGTTGGATGATGTTTCTATTTCTATTAGCCTACTATGAAGGGTTTGCTACGATAAATAAACTCTGATTTTCTAAGTCAAAAACTTGGTCTGGAAAGGTAAAACATCCTCAATTATCATTGAGACTTTTTTCAAGATAAACTTAAAATTCTTGCTACCGCATCATTCCAAATAATATTTCAGATAAAATTCCTTGTGATTTTTATCTTTATATTAGAAGTAAATGAGTTATATTATTTCTAATAATATTTTGGATACTAACCACATAATTTGACACCTATCTATTTTGATTTTTTCAGGAGGGACTAGGGTTTCTTGATGGACCCAATAAATGATTGATCATGATTGATTAATGCTTGAACCTTTGATCAAAATGAGACAGTTCTAGACATGTTTTAACAGCTGGAAGCCCTGTACTTGGTTAGTTTTGTAATGGTGGTTTTGATTTTAGGATTCTTTATGGTTTTTCTAAACTTGGAGGGTAAGATGTTATTTTTGGTCTTTTAATCTTGAGAGAGGTTTTCAGCCCTTGATAAGAACCCACTGAGAAGCTTTTAAGTGTGAACATATGAGAAATTGGTGGTTTTGTATAATAGGTATCATGGTCAAGACTGATTGAGTTGACTGGTTTAAAAGCCTCGTTGAAGCAACTTCGACTTCATTGTTATTGACTACCACCTAAAGTTGGTAGAGGAAATGCATACTTTTATTTGGATTCAACCTTACTCGATTTGAAGGTTTATAACTTCATATTTATTCGTTTGAAGGTATCAACTCGATCAGCCAAAACCGCCAAAAAAGAAGATAAATAGTAGTTAAACAACGTGTCATTCAATCCCTTCATTAAATCCAACTGACGCGTCAATCAGGTTAAACCCTAAAAATTAAGGTTTTTAATTTAGGATTTGACAGACTTCAATTTAGTCCCTATTCTTTCAATTGCTTTTAATTGTACATGCAATTGCTTCCTAACTTTTAATTTCACGCAATTCCTCCCTTCTCAAACTCAATTGTTAGCTCTAAAGTTCAGTGTCCTTTTCAATTTGGTCAGTGGTTCTTGATTTATACAAATTGATCCTTAATAGACCATCAAACTTTCAACTATCTTCAATTTGGCCTCTTATTTTGTTGATTTAAATCTTTGAAGTCTCGCGCCTTTTATGGTTTGGTTCCTGGTTTTGAATTTTTTCAATCAATTCCTTAATTGCCTATGAACTTCAATATTTATGCAATTAAGCCCATGATTTGACTAAATTAGCTTTTTAAAATTGCAATTCAACCATCACACTTCAATTTCTTTCAATTTAGAGCCCAAATTGAATTCAAAAACCAAGTTTGTTTACAATTAAACCCTCGATAAATTCAATTAAACTCTGGAAAATCTCAATTGAGTTTTTAAACATCAAATTTTGAATTTTTCTTCTCAAATTGAATTGCTCTTTTTAATAAGGCTTTCCTCAATCAAAATTGAACTGTTAATTTTTTACCTTTAAATATTTTGATCCTCCTCAGCTAATTTTTAACATTTTTTTGGACATTCTTCCCACTCATGTATATTTTTTTTTACTTTTTCAATTTTTTCAATTTTTTTTATATTTTGTATATTTTGATCGTTTTATGGTACATTTGTTTTCTCTATCTAGTCAAATTCCAAAGTATTTGCTATTTGACATGATAATTATGAAAAAAAAATCATTATAAAAGTATCAAATTGCCTTTTAAAGTCAATTTTAAATTTTTTTTAAAAAAATATTTTAATCTTTTCCCTATACTTTTTGAATGAAAAAAGAATAACCTGCCCTTGATTAATTTGGACAGCTTCCAAATAACTACTTTTAAATTTTTTTTTGATATAAATGACAAAATTATCATTACATTAATACAGTAAACAATATTTTTTAGTCTATAGTTACATTTTTTTTCCCCAAAGCGTCTTGTATATCTTTTGTTAATGCTTAGCTTACTTTAACCTTACTCAAGATTCCTTGCACCCGATGCCTTGATGTTATAACCATGCCTCCCTCGAGTACTGCCATTGGCATTATCCTGACTGACCTTGGGGTTAATGAAAAATACTTTATATTATTTTTTCACCACTAGAAATCGTCATAAGCATCATCTAAAGTGCAAGACAGCTCCCACATGCCATTAGCTTTTTTAATTTAATTGTTTATAAAAAAGAAAAAAACTTGAACAGTCCTACCTTATAGTGATAATTAAATTATTTTTAGAAGTATTTTAGTTATTTTAAATAAATAAAAAGAACTTTCAAACAAACGAATAAAGATAAAAATAATCCTAGTAACAATTATTTTCAGGGAAAGTCATTTACATCATTTCACTATCATAGCAAATAGTGAATTTAAAAGTGCATACGCTTTGCATTCATCACCTTCCATTTCTATCACATATAAAACTAATTTGCGTTTTCTTTCTTCTTTTCCTAATAACATTTAAATGTTTTTCATTTCATCAAACTAAGATTTAATCTAATAGAAATGGATGGTGCATTGCGAGTCACCGGTTGATTAATTGTAGATAGAACGTACAAAATGACAAGCAAAGAAGACAAAAACGTAGTGTTTTTATATAATTCTAATGTTAAAAAAAAGGAAGGAAAGAAAGAAAAAAGTAGCTCCTGCCTTCTCTTCATAGGTTTCATCTAGATAAACAAGAAAATAAGTAGTTAGCAGTAGTGTACTGGGACCTTACAGTGGAAGTCGTGATGGCAGCTCGCAGGATATCTTCGTTGCTTTCTCGTTCTCTCTCTGCTCCCTCTGCTTCTACTCCTCTTCTTTTGTCTCGAGGTAATTTTATTTCATTTATATCCTGTTCTTTTTTATTGCCTTTTAGATGATTGAAGTTTTATTGTTCATTCCTTCAGCTACAGCTTCTTTACGCTGTTAATATATTTTTTGGTTAATTTTGGAGATATACCCCTTGCGTTTGGTTGGTTGCCAAGAGGTAAAGGTGGAGAAGAAATGGATGAAGAATTTTGAGTTTAGAGTGTTTTTTCTGTTATTTGAATTACAAGATGTTTTCATCTTTCTTTTTGAGTCTAAGGAAGATTCAGCATGGAACAAAACTTTTGGAGATTTTATTCCGTAACTCTGTTCAGCAGATAGTGTTTCACAGAAGGAGCCAAATATTAATTTCTAATTAACACAGGAACATGGAGCTTCACGTCTCTGTAACGTCAACTCGGGCCTCAAATCAGTGCTTGAGAAAAAATAAAATAAAAAAACAGAATCCCCATTTTTGTTTTTACTTAATACTACTTAACTAGATCTCTTTGACCACATGATGATTTACAAACAGTGCCTTCTATCCATGGCGGTTCCCTTTGACTTTGGGCACATGGATATAGCAACAGCCGTAAAGAGAATCTGTTTACGGTTTCTCCAGGTGAACAGAACACGAGTAATAAAAAGAGAATGGAAATTTTAAAATTTAAAGAAGGCCCTATTTTCATTTTTTTTTTATGTTCTGAGCATGGGAATGCAAAGATAGTTTCCTGTTTTTGTTCCAATCATGTTATATATATATATATATATTAGTATTTTCTAGTTTTTCGGATTTAAGGTTGTCAAGATTAATTTACATTTCTGGGATATGATCCTCAGGAAAAAATCCAGGCAGAGGAAGGGGGGTCTACAGGTTTAGCAATGCTGCAGCACTTGAGGAAACAATCACTCCACCTGTTCAAATTAGCTACACTCAGCATTTAATCAATGGCCAATTCGTCGATGCAGCATCTGGTAGTCCTTGGTGGATAAAACATCTGTGTTATTTTTGTTCAGTTTTCATTTGCAGTTCTTGAATTGGAAATGGAAAACTGTTTCCAACCCGTTGAATTAAGCGTTCTTGCTGATTTTGGATTTTCAATTGGTTGTAGGCAAAACCTTTCCAGCACATGATCCTCGTACTGGAGAAGTGATTGCTCATGTGGCTGAAGGTGATGCTGAAGATGTCAACCGTGCAGTAGCTGCTGCTCGTAAAGCATTTGATGAGGGACCATGGCCGAAGATGAGTGCTTATGTAAGAATTCTTGCTCTGCTCTCTGGTGAATTATAATGTCAATGATGTCTTGTTTGTTACTAGTTGACTTATATGTGGGAATCTTTGCAGGAAAGGTCACTGATAATGTTGCGTTTTGCTGATTTGGTTGATAAACATAGAGGGGAGCTTGCAGCATTAGAGTCATGGAATAGTGGGAAGCCTTATGAACAGTCTGCTAGATCCGAGTTGCCAAGTTTTGCACGTTTATTTCGTTACTATGCTGGTGAGATTTCATTAAAGCATGCAATGTCAACTTCTTATGTTGTTGACTACATGAATTTCTGATTCTTTTCGTCTTTAATATCCAGGTTGGGCAGACAAAATTCACGGACTAACAGTTCCAGCGGATGGTAATCACCATGTTCAAACATTGCATGAACCCATTGGTGTTGCCGGACAGATAATCCCTTGGAACTTTCCTCTTATCATGTTTGCTTGGAAAGTTGGACCTGCATTAGCTTGTGGTAATACAATTGTTCTAAAATCAGCGGAACAAACACCATTAACTGCTCTCTATGCAGCAAAGCTTTTCCAAGAGGTAAGATTAATGACAAATGTTTACATGACAAATATCTGGTATAAGAGTTTAAATAGAATTATCATGATATATGCGAGCAGCAAAGCTATGCAAACAATGCCTTTACAGGTATCACATAAAGTTCATAAAAATTCTCCACTTAAATGCGTTCAATTATCCACTTAAATCTGAAAAGGTTGGTGAATATGGAAATGATTGTATTATGCAGCAACCCTTAGGTGTGTATTAAACCTCTAGAACAGTGCAGTTAATTTCCTTAAACTAAATAGCATGATCGGCTCCTTTTCTATTTCCTGGTAAAAAATAGTCTTAATATGGCAGAGATGAAACATGTGAAGTTTCTTTTACTTTTTACCATGGGGTTTTCTTGAAATCTATTTTTTATCCTTTATGGCAGGCTGGTCTTCCTCCAGGTGTTCTGAATGTAGTTTCTGGCTATGGTCCAAGCGCTGGTGCAGCTCTTGCTTGTCACATGGATGTGGACAAGGTATTTTATTATCTGTCAGTATCTTGCCAACTTTCAAGAGAATCTATTGCATATGAGCTTAGCATTATGGTACATAATCCCTTGACTTCCTGTATAGCATGGCTCAGAGAGTCTGAAATTTTGTTTCCACTTGTGGTTTTACTTGAAAATGTACGGCTTCCTGTTGTTTCAACTTTCAACCACAGCTTCCAGAGTAACACTGATACAATGGCAACATCAAGAAGAACTTTTTATATAGGAACCATAAGCTTCCTCATGGCTGTTTTTAATTTCCTAGTCTCACTTTCATTGATAGATTAGTTGCACCTCGTGACTGGATCATAGAACCTTCGGAACACCATACCCTTTTCTATCCAACTAATTTCTTTTCTTTCTCACGGTAAGAGGTCTCATTTCTAACATTTTTGGATTGCCAATATTTTTCTTGATCGTAATAATCGTAGTAAAGATTGCATTTCCAACACCGTTGGTTGTTACAATTGTATTAACTAAAATCCTGTACTGTGTATGCCATGTAGTCTGTTTGTGGTAGAGCAGTGATTGAATACACCATATTGTTTGCAGATTGCTTTCACTGGATCAACTGAAACTGGTAAGATTATACTTGAACTTGCTGCAAAAAGTAACCTAAAAGCAGTTACATTAGAGCTGGGAGGGAAATCACCTTTCATTGTATGTGAGGATGCTGATGTTGACAAGGCTGTGGAGCTTGCACACTTTGCTTTGTTCTTTAATCAGGTTTGTCCAACAACTGTGCGTACAATGCTGGTTTCAGTTTGATGTGTAACCACTGATTAGTTTTGCATGCTTGCTGTTTGCAGGGACAATGTTGCTGTGCTGGTTCTCGTACATATGTACATGAACGTGTGTACGATGAGTTCGTAGAAAAAGCCAAGGCACGTGCTCTAAGACGTGTTGTTGGTGATCCCTTCAAGAAGGGCGTTGAACAAGGTCCTCAGGTACCCTGTCTCTTCCTGTAAGATTTGATGATTGAAACAATTAAGCCATGGCAATCTGAATAGGCACCAGAAATCCCTCAAATAGGCATAAAAAATTTCTCAAGTGCTCGGTTTAAGGCCCATATTAATTACTCTAACAATTGGGTCCATGGCCGCACTGGTCGTTACATGAGACCTAAAAGTTAGAAAACAACGAATTTCAGTAAGATTATGAGCATGATGCTTCTTTTCTGGGTGTGAGCGAAACTGCAAACCTAGCTGAAGCTTATAGCTAAAATGGTCAATGGTTAAACATCCAAACTGGCATATGACTATATGGAAGTTGTAAGTTGTTATGGGATGTTCATCTTCGTCAATTAATGGTAATTGATTATGCACCTTGAGAAAAAAGGTGAGAGCCATCAAGTAATGTTGTTTACGGACCATGTGGAAATTTCAGATAGACTCCGAGCAGTTTGAGAAGATCCTCAGGTACATAAAATCTGGTGTTGAAAGCAATGCTACCCTTGAATGTGGAGGTCAAAGATTTGGCTCCAAGGGCTACTTTATCCAGCCTACTGTTTTCTCAAATGTACAGGTAATAGATGCACCACTCTGTTATTATTGCTCCCCTTTTACTGTGTATCAATGTATTGAATCTTAATCTTTGCAATGCAATATTAACTTCTTGTTAGAACAGGATGATATGTTGATAGCAAAGGATGAGATCTTTGGCCCAGTTCAATCCATCTTGAAGTTCAAGTGAGCTGTAATCTTAAACAAGCTTGTCTTCATCTCAAAAATTATCAAATTAGATGGAACAGAGTTGAATTTAAATTCAGTTATGGTCTTTATATTGTATGTCTAAAACAAGTTGTGCTTCTGCACCAGGAATATCGATGAAGTAATACAGAGGGCAAACACCACTCGTTACGGTCTCGCAGCAGGAATTTTCACCAAGAATGTGGACACTGCCAACACCTTGTCACGAGCATTGAGGGTGGGGAGTGTATGGGTCAATTGCTTCGATGTCTTTGATGCGGCAATTCCATTTGGTGGCTATAAAATGAGTGGAATAGGCAGGGAAAAGGGCATCTACAGCCTCCACAACTACTTGCAAGTGAAAGCTGTTGTTACTCCATTGAAGAATCCAGCATGGTTGTAAGCTCGTCTAATCCTTCCATTATGATTCTGGCATTCCTTTCCATCAGTATTTAAGTAAAGTATGCAAGAATTGTTTGAATCATGGGAAAATGTTGAAGTTTCTCAAGAAGACAAGCTTGTTTGTTTCTCAATCACTCTTTAAGCTCAACTACAACGCAGCAGACAGATCCTTGTACTTGTGCCGTTGACATCAAGAAGGTAATTAATTATTGCCAAAATTCAACAGTTGCTTGGCTGCGTTTGATTGGCCAGCTTCTTTGAACATATCTATCACCTCCAAACAAACCTATCAATCACCTCCATCAGAAGCTAATCACATAAAGAAAACAACCACGAATTCATGCATTAGGCATCCCCAGTTCCGATTGTGCAACCGTACCATCCATCACCCTCAGCATAATGTTGAGAGATTGATTAGTTTGTCTGGTAAACCAAAGACCAAATGATATTGTTTGCTTGAGATATCTGAGTATTCTCTTCACCGTCTGACAATAAGGATCCTTAGGTTAATGCATGAACTTTCTTTCACAATGAAAAATGTAAGAGAAATCTAGCTAGACGAGTAAATCCAAGATAATTCGGAGTTTCAATAGTGCTTCTATAGAGTTGAGGGTCACTGAAATCAGAACCTTCGAGTTTAGAAAGATGACAGATGTTGGACATGGTTTCACTTTGTCAAGTTCTGCCTTACGTAGCAAATCTGCAATATATTCTCTTTGAGTGAGAAATAAATCATGTCCATCACGAAGAGTTTCCACACCAAGAAAAAAAGACCTTAAACCTTTCACTGGAAAAATCATAGACAACTTGTAGAACAATTGATCAATGGCTTTGGTGTCCGAGCAAGCAACAATTATATCATTCATATAAATGAGGATTGTGTCTTAGAAAAGAGTATATAGAGATGTGTCAGCCTTTATAGCCTTTAAAACCAAGTTGGTGCAGTTGATCTGTAAATCTAAAAATCATGCCCTCGGGGCTTGTCGAAGACTATAAAGGCTCCTTTTTCAATTTACACACATGTTGTGGATAATCAGGATAAATAAATCTTTGTAGTTGTTGCATATAAACATGTTTATGAAGGAAACCATTAAGAAATGTGTTTTGAATATCCAATTGATGGAGTGACCAAATATTTAAGACTACTGGAGAAATAACCAGGTGAATTTTGCTCGGCTTAATCACCAGAGTGAATGTCTATGCATGTATATTCAACTCTCAGTTATTAATGAAAACCCTTTGCAACAATACAGGCCTTGAAATCCTCGATGCTTCAATCTGCATGCTTTTTAACCTGATAGACCTATTTGTTGTTAATAAAATTGTGATCTTATCCTAGTGTAACTAAGTCCCAAGTATCATTTTAAATAAGCAGCTAGGTTCAGTAGGAATATAAGAGGATTTCTATGAAAAAAGCTTAAAATATTGTTGTTACACACTTTTGACCCAAAAAAAAAAACAAAGAGAGAAAATAGAAAAATAAAATCCAAAATACAAGAGGATATACATGAAGAAAGCCTAGAATATTGTCCGAGTTGGTGGTGAAGGACCACAATAAAAAGTGAAAAAGTTTGAGGATCAAAATGTATAAGATTGATAAAATTGTCAACCCAATTCTAATTGACAAAGGGCCTCATTGGTGATATTTTTTTTATTTGGGGTAAAAAAATAGAAATTTGGATAGGTAAGGGCTCAATAAAATTTTTGAAAGGCTTAATTAATTTTATTGAAGACTTAATTGCAAGAAAAATTAATTTTAAAGTCAATTTAGGCTTAAAATGAAAAAAATTAAAGTTTCAGGGTTGAATTGCAATTTTAAAAAGTTAATTTGACCAAATCATGTGCTTAATTGCATAAATATTAAAGTTTGATGAGCAATTAGGGACTTCATTGAAGAAATCCAAAACTAAGGACCAAAATTAAAAAAAAACATGTGAATGCAGGGGTTGGAATTGATCAAATTAGGAGTCAATTGAAGAAATTGGAAGTTCGTTGATCAATTGAGGGTGAAAATGCACAATTTCATAACCAATGACTAAAATGAAACAGACAATCAACTTTAGGGCTGACAATTGAGTTTAATAGGGGTGAAATTGCATGAAATTAAAAGTTTAGGCGGCAATTATTAGTGCAATTAAAAGCAATTAGAAGAAAATAGACTAAATTGCAATTTACATAAATCCCAAATTAAAAACTCTAATTTTAAGGTTTAATATAGAGACACGTTGTTCGGCCACTTTATATCTTCTTCTTTGATAGTTTTGGTTGATCAAGTAGGCAACTTTAGAAAAATAAATGTAACATTTTCAACCACCTCAGGGGATATAACCATCATCATTCGACTGTGAAACACCCCCACCATAAAGATTAGATATTCTCATCAAACATTTGCATCTCATTTTCTCTAATAATATCAACAAGATCATGTCCCCGATTAGCCTCACTGCGTTGGTAAATTTTAGGTTGATTGAGTTAGCACATTCAAGCGATGTGAAGCTATAAGCCTTCAAATCAAGAAAGGTTGGATCCAAACGAAAGGTGTGCACCCTTTCTACCAACTTCAAGTGGTCTTCAATGATGATGACGTTGGAGTTGCTCCGATAAAGTCTCAAAAGTGAGTAATTTAGTCATTAATAATTGTGATACTCATTTCACAAAACCACTAATTTTTTTCGTGCGTTCACACTTCAAGCCTTCTTAGTGGGTTCTTATTAAAAGTTGATCACTTTTTTCTCAATATCAAAATGCCAGAACCAAGCTCCTTGGTCTCCAAGTTTGGGAAAACCACTAAAATCTTCAAAAACCAAGTTGTTGCAAAACCACCATTGTAAAACCAAAATAAGTACAAAGTTTATAGTTGTAAAGCGTACCTAAAACTCTCCCATTTTGATCAGATGACCACGCTTTGATGAAGGAGGATCAATATTTGATTTGATCCTAACCTGAAATTCTATAAATACCCCTGAAAAATTAAGGCAGAGGAACATAAACAAAGAGAGAAAAAAGAGAGAAAAAGATAGAATAAATGAATTTCAAGTATAAAGGTTTAAGAGTCTAGCATAGAGATTTCCTCAACTTTGAGAGAAAGTAGCAAGCTTGGGAAAGAAAGGACATTAGCCATAAAAACTCTTCTAATATAGCAGGTGATGTCCATGAGGCACACCTCTAGCTCTTCATTGCATATTTCAATGGTGTTTTGAACTTCTTTTTAGTGATACATTGTATTGATCTTGTATTTTGATTCATGCATGAAATGTTTTTTTTCTTCATTTAATTTTTCGAGTTGTTTGTTACTATTTACTAGATGTTTAGGAAATGTTTTGATGTTTATTTTGTTGAAATAAAATGATTTTGTATTCTGTCGAATATGGCAATAAGTGTTTTTGATGATACATTTATTTTGATTTTTTTGTTTGTTAGTGTATTTTCTTGGTTCTTGAGCTTTATTTGGGTTCCAAGTTGTTTTGAGATTTTATTTTGAATTGAAATTTGATGTTGTTATTGACTGTCATTTAGGCTGTAGTTATAAAGGTGCAATTTAATGCATGATTTTGATGATTTGATGTTTTTTTATTAGTTCTTTTGATTCAACTAGGTTTGGTCTTAGTAAAGTGATTTGTGTGAACCGAAAGCAGTGTGTTTAGAGGTCTATAAGTCCATTTCTAGGGTTTAACAATGTGTTGGATTTTTGTTAGTTGCTAGGCAGTATTATTCGTGTTCTTGGAAAGAACATTACCTTAACTCTATGATTTGGACCAGTTTTGGTCCATTTCTTTGCACTAAACACTTTGTGATATTTGACTAGTTAATAATTTATGGTTTATTGACATCAATAACAAGTTTTAATGGGTTTAAACTATAGGGTTTTAGTTTAGAATTGAAACCCATTTGAACCAAATCATGATGATTATTTGATAATCGAAGTGAATGGATGTTAGATTATTAATCATTGCATGATTCACAACATGTCTGTGTCTTTGTTTTCATCGTATCTGGTATGGTTGGAGAGTCATGTTATTGGAATTGGTATGAATGTTCTTTATGTTCTTTAATTTTTCTGTGTTTGATTCCTTTTTGATAAAAAAATTTGAGTTTTTCTATTTTTTTTAATTTGATTCATTTTAAATTTTAGTTTTGTTTTTGGTTTAGTTTTCGAGTCAAACCATATCTTTGGTTTGATTTATGGTCAGACCAAAGATTTCAAGTAACTTGGTAAGGTCAAATTTAGGTCAAAGGATAAAACCCTCTTTGACTGACAATATTTTTGGTAAAAGTTTTTTGGGTTTAAGTGTATGTTTGACGAACATCCCCTGGATCTATTTTAACAATTTTGATTTTTTAAAAGGGTTTTTGCCAAACATGACATTACATAAATAAATAATAATAAAAAATGATTTTTGGTTGTTGCATGCACTTCAATCCTTTCAAAAAATACATTTAAAAAAAGGAGGGGGGAGGGGTGCTTTTTTTTTTTAGCATTGTCTTAGAAATTTATAGATATATTTATATATATATATATATATATATATATATAAATTTACAATAAGCTTGTAAAATTTCTTAAGAATTTGATCAATATTTCAATAGCCATAAAAAGTTTAATTTTTAGAAATTAATGGTCAATATTTTAGTATAAATATTGGATCTACCGGTAGGCTGGTGATATTTAAGTATTAGGAGTTTACTAGAAAACTCTCAGAATTATTTTGGATATTCACTAATTTTAATTTAGAGTAATTTTTATCACAATATATGAGTTGTGAAAAATACTTTTGCCTTTCAGGATAGGTAAACCCTGCCAGGGCACTTACATAGAGTCTTCTTATAAGAATTTATCTCGGCATATGAGCCCATAATAAATTCAAAATGTTAGATTTATTCATGAGCATAAATCTTTATTTTGAGTTATAGACAAACCACCGGTTAAGAACTTATCAATACTTTTAAACCATATCCAGACTACTCAATGCAGTTTATCTCAGGTAAGGTGCGCCATGGATATTCATATATTCTCTAGCCACAACCAGTGTCTTACCTTGAAATTTCAGATAAGACTAATCCATCTAAATCTTTTAGTAACCATGAACCAAATAATTAGATAATGACCTTTTAATCCCAACTCCATAACACCTCGTGCGTACGTGCGACAAAGATAGTTTGCATTTAACATAGAAGGAAAACTTAGCCTTAAAAATAAAGAGTGACAACAACCTTTAGTTATTTTTATTATCCTGGAAGTGTTTTAAATTGGTTTTATTTAATAATTCTCCCAACAAATAATTGTACATAGATAAATTATATCAAATCGTTACAATATATAACTTATTTGATGCTTTAACTCAAACCAATCACAGTGAGGGAATCATTCACGATGCAAATAATAAAAGATGCCACTTTGAGGATCCATATAATATAATATTACTAAACATTATTTAAATAATAGAGATTAATTTTTCAATAGAAGAAACATAGTCATAGAGAATCAATGCAGAAACAGACAAAACGAAACTCTAAAACTGGAAAAACGGTTGGGTTCTTCCTTTTATTTTTTATTTATTTTTTCAAAATTTTCCCATTTCAAAATTCCAAGGCTTTAACTTTAACTAAACAGTTAACATCATTGTTCTTAAATCCGCGGGCTGTGATTGATTGGGTAATTAATGACCGTTTGATAGGTTAATAGTCATTCATAATTATTATTATTTGATTAAATTAAAAATAAAGTTTTATTTTGATGGAATCCACCATAAATTGCGGCTCAAAAACATAATTTCTATGTTTTGCAACCAGCAGCCGAGCCTCCACTTTTCACGTGATAATGATGAGTGAATTAATTTATTTTTTATTATTTGCATGGATAATAAAAAGTGAAATAATTCACTTTTCATGTAGTGGAGAGATGAAGAGTTAATTAATTCACTTTTTACTATTTATATAGATAGTGTAGAAATCTCTACTGTTCTAAGTTGGATAGGTTTCGGGTCAAATCTAAATATATTGAATTGGATCCGACCCAGTAAAATAAAAAAAATTTAACAAAATTTCTTAGATATCGTGTTTTATTTGAAAAATTAGTGTTTAACATGACACTATATAATTACATTAGAATAAGATCTCATGATAACATAAAATTTGCAGAATTTGATCGCAATCATAATTTTATTTCTGATGATATTTTACCTAATATTGTTGCACGCTCAAAAAGTCATGAAAACTGTAGTCCTTGTCGGATGAATTTTATACGTGATGGAATTACAAATAGTTTAATGAAATAATAAAAAATACTTTATATAAAGTATTGTTTATTTCATAATGTAATAGTAATAGTTAAATCAACAATATTGCAATTAAAAACCATCAATATTAATATATATATATATATATATATATATATATATATATATATATAGTTATTTTATAACCTCAATTTAAAAAGCATTATTAATCAAACATATTAAACTACTTTTTGTTCAACCTCAATTTCAACAACATTTTAACCCAATATATATTTTTTCAAACCAATCTCAACTAAAAATACTTTTTATAAAACAATTTTTTTCAAATAATAATCACGAAAGTTACAACAATACCAAAGAGTGTTTGAAAAAGTAATAGTTGTTGTTTTTTAAAGTGTTTTTTTATTTAAAAATGAATTAAAATAATACATATGTTTTATTTTTTAAAATTTATTTTTAATGTCAATACATCAAAACAATTTAAAAATATCAAAAAAATATTAATTTAAAATAAAAAAAAAACTTAAAATTTTAAAAAACCTTCAGTTGAAATATTATCCCAAACCAACACTTGCAGAGCTATAGTTACAAAAAAAAAAAAAAAAACTAGTTATTAACTCAATGATTAAGTCGGTGAGCCCACAATATTACCGGAATAATTCGGCTAAGTCAAACAATAACTTATTTTACTTATTTGATTAAAGTGTTCTTTGATAAATAAAACTTAATCTTCTTACTCGATCTCCTTCTAGTTCTTAGAGAGGAAGATGAAATAAATTGAACATGTTTCTAATTAATGCTAATTGGATCGCTTCATTTTTACATGTTATATCAAACTATTTTTTTAAATAAATTTTAAAATTTTATTTTACTTAAAAATATTTTTTAATTATTTTAATATATTAATATTAAAAATAAATTTAAAAAAATAAACGAGTAGAAAGATTTTATTTGACCGAACACGGCTAAAAAAGAGACTGTTTCTTTGAGTGTCTCTCTGTACTACACGACTCAGACTTGACAGTTTGACTAGATACACGCGTACTAAATTGAAGAGTGCATGTACCATAACCTTCCACGTTCATAATCAATGCTGATAGGGCTAGCGCGTAATATTTGTCATGAAATGATTGGTCCACGTTCAAGCCAGTCCTCTCATTGGTCAGCATCATGCTTTGTCTATCTAGATATATACGAAATGTGCAATGATTATTTTTTATTAAAATAATATATTTTTTATTTTTGTTTAAAAGACGGGCAATTAATAGGAACGTTTGTGTCCACAGATGAGAACGATTAGTGAAATATCGAAGCATGTGGTGGTTACAAGTCACGCACGAGACGTGAAACCTTACCAAGAGTCAAAGATTCTCACCTTGGAAAATTCTAGAAAAAATATTTTTAGTCACAAAAAAACCTGATAAAGATTAATTTCTGCATTTATATGTATTTTCCCCTTTAATTCATTAAACAAGTAATAAATATTATAATAACAACAAAAGAGTGAGTGATGCTGTCGACCTTCCTGGGAAACTGTAGAGCGGCTTGCACCCTTGCATGGGCAGTCGAGCTGGCCTTGGCGGGCGGCCTTGCTGACAGAGCTAGCTGGGGTATTATTGAGCCGAAACCATGCGTGTCTAAGTTATACAGTATAACTCTCCATGCAAGTTGACTTTCCATGCTTTAGAACATTCGTTGTGGTTCTTAGGTGCAAGAATTTTTTTTTTTTAATCAACATGAATAAGTTTCATCCAAATTATCCACGCTCTTTTAGTCTTTACATAAAATTACGTTTAAATTCAATTTTTTAGTGGATTCTGCTATATAAAATGCAGTTTGGTTTATTACTAAACACTTTGTTGCGTTTGTTTCACCGCAAACGCAAAAGCTAATGGAAAACAAACGCAGCCTATATATATACACTTGTGTCAAAAATACCACATTGTGTTTTTTATTGGATACGTAATTTATCAAATTTTTTAGTTTAAACCATCTTATGAAGCTTGAAAAAACTTCATTGAATCTAAGCTTCTTTCTTGAATAATTGTCGTTTGGATAGGAGTAGTGTTAACTCTCAAAAACACTCCACTACCAAAATCAGTGTAAGGTTTTCAGGTAGTGATAATGTAAAGACAATAAGTAGAGAGAGTAAGATATTTTTTTTCTTTGTCTTTTGTTGAGAGAGTCATCTTTCTCTTACTAAAACCTGACATTTTATATTCAAAAAAACATGAAAAAAAACCTTTTCAGCTCTTCAAGGTGGTAACCTTATTCCTCTGTTATATCTTTATATAGAGTTGTAGACTTGTAGCTTTTAATAATAAAAAGAGATTAATAGGAAAGAGAGGAGAAGGAGAACTCAGTTGGGCTAAGTGTGAGTCTCGGTTGGTCTAAGGCCCAACCGAGTTCACCTGATCTTCATCTTTTTTATTTTTTTATCTTTATCAATTGCCCCCCGAGTAAATTCTTAATAGAGTATTGTAAAAAAAAAAACTACCTTATCAGAAAGCCATATGCAGGGGGAGAAATAAATAAAGATGATATATACAAGGAATGATGTGACCTAACTAGGAAAATTTGGTTATGTTATGGTTGAAATTTGTGGGAATAAAGCCTACGACCATGTCAAGAATCATAGAATATCTTTCACATTGGTGTGTACGTTATAATACTGGAGAATCTTGGTTCACCATGATGATAACAATTATATAAGGAATCTTGTTACATCTCTTCATCATTTTACTTAGGCATCCCAGAATCACTTTAATGGTTATCGGTAGAATCACTACTATAAATAGCCATTACTTCTTCTCTAGTTTAGCATCACAATCTTCTTTTCTTCGAATTACTTGTGGTAAACCTTTGTGTAAAGATTGAGGTGAGGAATCGTACTTTTATTTTCTTGATTTTTCTTCTTGATTTTAAATATGTCTAGCTGGATTAAAAAAAAAACCTTTAATAGAGGAGATTCTAGAGTTGTGCTTCTACTAGTGGGGGTGGGTGAGTTAATCCTTCTTATCACATTAGTGAGAGTAGAAGCAGTAGATCTTCTCATAGGGTATATTAGTCCTTTACACCTACATCTAACTCACCTCAACCATATAATTCATATAGGAGCATTGTAGCTAATAATGCTATTACTCAGTTAACACTTAACATGAGGGTGAGGTATGATGCTAGCTTCCTCGTGAAATAATAAATAGAACATTAGAGACAACAACTAGAGATTTTGAGATCATGGAACCTATGTGCATGTTTAAGATTGAGTATTTCCTTCCCTAATCTAGTTTTGTTAAAGATATATTTTTCTACTATAACCTATATGTGAGTCAGTTCCACTTAAATAGATGGATGATTATAGCATTTTTGACAAATATTTAAGACTTAAGGTCTAAAATCCTATTATTGGCCTATTTAAATATTACTATAGTTTTGTCTAGTTCTTCTTAAGCTAAAAACGTATGGCATGATTTTACTTTTTTTTAAGAGAAGAACACAAAATTCCTTGAAAGATATTTTTCAAAGCAGATCACTGTTAGTAAAAACTCGGAGGAGTGAGTCCAATAAGGAGAATAAGTTCTGAAATCTTGTTAATAACTGTCAATATTATCTTATTTGGTTGGCCGAAGGGTATTCTCTAGACAACAATATATATGGTACAAGAGATATGTTGTCATTTTCCTTGTATTATGTGCAATATAGCTATTATACTTATATTTATTTATCTTGTTTATAGGCGGACCCCACTCTTTAAGACAATTAAAAAATAAGAAAAAACAAGCTATAAATTCCTCATCTTCGTCAAAACCATCTCATCTTCTGAAGAGGCAGAAGAGGAAGAGTCTTAGGAAAGAGAATCTCAGGAGAAGGAAAAGACTACAGAAGAATATGAAGTACATGTAATTGGCAAAACTCAATAGAAGAGTGGGGATATGAATGCTAATATTGACATAGAAATAGTTGGAAGTAGGTTCCTTAGTAAGATTCCAATCTCTGTGAGAATAGATGTACATCAATAGGGAGAAAGACTTCATGATTTCTATATTTAGAGATAATCTTTTAATTGTTGATAATCGTGGCTAAAATACATATTATTGCTAGAATAACTCAATTTCCTTGAGATATTCAACAGTTCAGAGGAGATAGTATGTGCAATCTAATGACTAGTAACTTGAATGACACTCTCCATATGAGTAAAAGAACGTTGATCTCTTATCATTATTCTTTATTATTTTTATCACTATTAACAAAAAAAAAAAGAATTTTCAAAGTCAAGTATTAGCTCTGTAAAAGTAGGAAGGATAACATGAGTAAATAATCAATTATTTGATAAAGACTTATCGGGAGATAATTACCACTTGCAAGGAGAAATAAGCTCAGTTAGAGGAGAGTCTTTGTGCATTGCAATCAATATGTTACTCCTTGCATATAAAAAAAGATACTTTATATACAGAGCTTACAACCAAGTGTGGAGTTTGCGAAAATATTATGAATTTGGTTGCGTCGAGACTCAACCGAGTTAGGAGACTCAGTTAAGCGAAGACCTAACTGAGTTCACTGCATCTTCATCTTCATCTTCATTTTCATCTTCATCTTTTTCTTTAATTTTTTTTTTCAAGGATCATATGAAACAAATACACTATTCGTTGTTTTGAAGTCAATGGTCATCATATGAAGTCTCCTCCTAGCTACCTCGAGTGCACGATATTTCCAATATATATATAAAAAAAAAAAAGCCACAATAATAATATCTCTAAGTCATCGCCATCCTACTTCATTGTTTTGAATAATTGACTCCCCGTTCCCCAAGTAACATGTCGTCCTCTCATTCGCCCACGTGTCCTTAGGCGGTTTGTAGGACCCACCAGTTATCATCTTACTCTATCATGTCTGTACACCCGCAGCCCTGTCCAAAATAAATAACCATGATCCAAGAAGCAGCTCTTGCCCAACCCCATCTATCCACGTGTCTACACGTGTTCTTGCATTTCTAATGTCGAATGTAGCCGTCATCACAGGTGCTTAGAAGCTTGATCTTTCAACACGTGTCCAGCAAGACTTACTAGTTACTCCCACTCCTATATAAGGACAAATTCGATCATAGTTCTCTCAACTCCCAAGTTTCAACCCAGCAAAAAGAAAAGGAAGAAAACCCATCCAAAACAGAACAGAGTAAATACAGAGGATCCTCCTTTCTGTTTTTCACTTCAAATGATTCAAAATTTTGACCAAACTGCTCGCCGGATTCTCACATTTCCGGCGGTTCATCCTTGTGAAGCCATCTCCCCGGCAACCCTTCTCAATTCTTTAATCAATCTCTCTCAAAACATATGCAATTACCAATCAAAGTTGTTTGCTACACAAAGGAAAAATGCCCGCCAAACCATTCGACAAATCGGTCTTCTTCTTCTATTTTTCGAGGAAACAAGGGACCGTAGATTGGCTCTTTCTGATTCGGTTGTTCTTTGCTTCTCCGAGCTCCACCTTGCCTTTCAGAAGGTCAAGTTCTTGTTGGAAGATTGTACGCGTGAAGGTGCGAAACTATGGATTCTAATCAAGTTTCAAATAGTTTCCACGCAGTTTCGAGCACTAATTCGAGCAATTGCGACAGCTCTTGATGTTTTGCCATTGAGTTTGATTGATGTTGGTGGTGAAGTGAAGGAGTTGGTAGAATTAGTAGGAAAGCAAGCACGTAACGCTAAAGTTGAGGTAGACCCTGAAGATGAATGGGCATTGAAACAAGTGTTCTCGATAGTAGATCATTTTGAGAAGGGAACTGAGCCTGATTCCAGCTTTATGAAACGGGTTCTTGATCATCTAGAGATTAGAAACTGGAATGACTGTAACAAGGAAATCAAGTTCTTGGAAGAACAAATTGATTTTCAGTGTTCAGATTGTAAAGAAAGAGAGGTCCCATTTCTAAGCAGCTTGTTGGGGCTAATGAGCTATTGCAGGGGAGTGATTTTTGAGACCTGGAATCATCGCAACAATGATAAAAGCGATGCAAGGCACGGCATTGAGGCCCCTAGTTGCATAAATACTGAAGATTTTCGATGCCCGATTTCACTTGAGCTGATGACTGATCCGGTAACTGTATCAACTGGGCAGACTTATGATCGGTCTTCGATTCAAAGATGGCTCAAAGCTGGAAATATGACCTGTCCCAAAACAGGTGAGAGGCTGACAAGCACAGAGTTGGTCCCCAACACCACTCTCCGGAAGCTAATCCAACAGTTCTGCACCGATGTTGGCATTTGTGCATCCATTTCAGGAAGCCAAAGTCGAGACATAGCCAGGACCATCTCTCCAGGTAGTCCTGCAGCAGCAGAGGAAATGAAATTCCTCTCGAGGTTTCTTGCAAGAAGGCTAGTTTTCGGTTCAAGAGAGCAGAAAACAAAGGCTGCTTATGAAATTCGGTTGCTTGCAAAATCAAACATTTTTAATCGATCTTGCTTGATTGAAGCAGGCACAATCTTACCTCTCATAAACCTTCTATCTTCTTGTTGTGAACACTATGCTCAAGAGATTGCTATCTCAGCTCTATTGAAGCTCTCAAAGCATACTTGTGGTAAGAAAGAGATCATTGAGAGCGGTGGATTGCAGCCGATTCTTGCAGTTCTTCAAAGGGGATTGAGTTTGGAAGCAAAGCAAATGGCAGCCGCCACAATCTTTTACCTTGCTTCAGTGAAGGCATATCGGAAACTGATTGGAGAAACACCTGAAGTAGTTCCGACCCTCGTGGAACTGATCAAAGATGGGACCACTTGTGGCAAAAAAGAATGGAGTTGTGGCAATTTTCGGGCTACTTTTACACTCAGGGAACCACCAAAGGGTGCTTGCATCCGGTACAATTCCATTGCTGATGGATATTTTGTCTTCCTCAGATAACGATGAACTTATAGCAGATTCAGTAGCAGTTCTTGCAGCCATAGCCGAAAGTGTTGACGGAACATTAGCAATCCTGCAAACTTCGGCTTTATCTACAATCCCAAGGATTTTGCAATCTTCGCCATCTAGACATGCCCGGGAGTATTGCGTTACTGTTCTGCTAAGTTTGTGCAAAAACGGTGGTGCAGAAGCGATTGCGATTTTAGCCAAGGACCATTCTCTCATGAGTTCACTATATTCACTTCTAACAGATGGGACTCCTCATGGTAGCAGTAAGGCTCGTGCTCTGATAAAAACTCTACATAAATTTCATGAAACAAGCTCTTCAGGAAGGATTGCTTCAGTAGTTCCATGTGAACGACCAGTTCATGTGTGGTAACTTTTGTTCATCCTAGATTCTATTCCTATATTTTTTTACTGTGAATACATCATACATACATTACAAAGCGAGGATAATATTTTTTTCCTCCTGGAATATTATGCAATTTGCTCAGTTTTTGTAAGGGCTAATTGCTATATCCGTTGTATATTGTTCAGTAATTAGATCCCATATATACTTGCAGGTGTGCTTTGATTTTTTTATTTTTTTTGTAATACTTATGAAAAATAATTATTGTTTAAAGAATAATGGATTCCTTACCTTATTTACCCAAGTGGCTCTTTCTTTTCCATATGTATGAATTTTTTTTATTTTATTATTAAACCTGAAAATATAAGTTTTAAATTTATCTTCTTTCATAAAGATAAACTTGGCTATGCTATAATTATTTTTTACTAAAGAGGTGAACAACTATTTAAAAAATATAATTAAAAACCTACATATTATCTATCACAATTATAAAAATAAATTCTCATTCTAGCTCTCAAACCCGCGACATCTAGAGATAATATGATATGATGACGACAATGCTGCAGTTGTAATTGATCAAGAAGAAAATCTAAAGGGAACTTGAATTTTTGGTGCAATTACTCGGGAATTAAGAGAGTTAAATTTCACTAAAATAGTTTCATTAGCACCTAAAGTATTATAAAATAAAACATTATAAGAACATTATAAGATATAAGAAGAGATATAAACCATAAGTTATAATATTTGATATTTGAACGAAATCAATTAAATTAAAATTAATTAGTAGATTGTGTTTCACATATATACCTTTAATAAAAATAAATAATTAATTTATAAAAAATAAAAACAAAGTATGTCAAAATTACAAGCCAACAAATATTCTAGGTTCCAACTCATGACTTGACGGGCTGAGTTGAGACTTGAATTTGATATTAATTGATTAAAAATATATATATTAAGATGCTTTACTGATTAAATATATAATTTTCATTAAAATACTTTGGAATAATATTTATTGACAAACTATAGATGCTTACTCTCCTTTATATCACTATTACATCATTGTCTAAGTTAATTACTTTTATGAAAATATTTCAGCCATGTACATTTCTTTAACCACTCATTTGCTTGATCGATCTCCACTAGATTTCTAGCAGAGGATGAACACGGAAAACATCGTTTTCCATCATGGAATTGTCAGAATACATCACAGGCACACTCCCCGATCAAGCCATAAACATCCTAATAAATTTTAGGAGGACATTTAACTTGTTAATTTCTCCCTTTCTCTTTTATTCTTCAGGTAATCTATTCACTCATGAATAAATGATACATAGCACTGTTAAGGATCACAAGTGGACAAGGCTTTAAGATTAGGGGTGTGAATCAGGACCCATTAATTGTAAAAAAGTATAATCTGTATATATATATTGGTTTTAATTCATCATGGAATTCGGCATCTACAGGATTGTGCTTCTTCTTTTTTTTTTAATTTTTTTTTAATCTAAATCCACTTAGCATCTCTAAATTGTGCACATCGAGATAAAGACAAAAGTTACAAATAGGCCCTAAATTGTATGGACAAGTTTATTAATTATTATTAACAATAAATCTTATCTTTTTCGTTACTTGTTTCGTTTTCGTTTCTCCTTATATGTTCTCACTTGTTTGGTTCATGATGATGTGTATCTCTTTTGGTTCATGATGATGTATCTCTTTTTACAAGTATGATTCGCGAGGGTTTATGTTCTTGTTTATTTATTTTTTTTTTGCAAGTAATAAAAGTTTTTTTATATTTTTTATTAATACCGATATCCAGATCAATTTATGTATATCTTGATTAATCCCACAAACATGAAAATAATGAAAGTTTTTTCTTTTCATGGGTCGAGGAGAAAGAGACACTTGAATTAGTTAACTAGTTTCTTGGATTAAAAAAATATAAGAAAATATATATCAAGGCTACAAAGAATTATTAGATATTACTACTAAAAATATTCATCGAAATAATTTGAATTCTTGACTTGACTTTTTATCTAGTTCGAATTTAAATAAATTTATGTGACAGTTTTCCAACGTTACCTAATCAACTTGATGAGTTCAAAGACAATCCGAACAACTGGTAAAATTATAGTTTGACTTTGAAAAAAATTCAATGTAATATTTTTTTTAATATTGAGACGGTAACATTTTAGATTGACTTGAGCCTTGTAACTTAACTGGCCAAACCCACAACTTTGATCATGGACTCCACTAGGTTTAATAACTTTGTTTTTTTAAACTATTTTTTACTTGATGATATAATAACAAAATTAGATGCTCATAGAACTAAACACTAACCAAATGCTAGGATGTTTTATTGAGATTGTAATAACCATATATAAAGTAAACCGAAACAAATTATGAAGTCTAATTCAAAATCAATCAAATATTAAATGATAAAATAAAAAAATAAAAATGATTCATTTGAAAGAAAAAAATGGAAAACGGAATTTATGGCATTGTTATTAAACTTGACCCATCAGGTTAATCTTGAAACTTTCAAACTCGACTCTTTGCCTGGCCCATATTTAAAATTAACACAAATAAGAGTTGACTCTACATGGCTCAATTGACTTGACAGGTCCAAAGGTAACCAGATGACTGGTAAAAATATGGTTTGACATTAAAAACAATATTTAAATGATGTTTTTTTTAATATTAAGACAAATACATATTAGATTGATTTAGACTTCACAGTTTAACTCACCAAACTCGCAACTTGGACAATGGACTTCACCGGGTTTAAAAACTTTTTTTTTAAATTATTTTTTTATTTAATAATATGATTAAAAAAATTAAAAATTTACAAAATTAAATATCAATCAAATGTCGAGATGTTTATTTGAGATTGCGTTATCTCAAAGAAAACAAACCAAAACAAATTATAATGATTAATTTAAAATTAATAAAATATTAAAAAATAAAATTAAAAGAAAGAAGTAAAAAAAAACATTCAATTAAAATAAAAGGAAAAAAATAGATTTTTTTTAAAAAAAAGAGAAGAAGTCAAACTTTTGAAAAGAAAACATCACAGAGTAATTAAGTGAAGACATTAAATTATAATCAATGAGGATTTATCTCGGTAAGATTTGAAGAGAAAGAAAGAGTGAGATTGGATCCATTATCAGGTTATTGAATTCAAATTAAATAATTATGATTTAGTGTATGATAAAAATGAAAATAATTTAGCTTATTATTTTATTTTTCTAATTTAATTCAAATGATTGAATTCAAAATCAATAACAATATTAGAAATCTAACAATTTATATTCTCTTAAAAAAAAGCTAAAATTAAAGAAGAAAGTGGTTGAATTTTTTTTTTATGCGTCACAACATTTGTTTCTACAGGTTAACCCTTGAAAAGGTGAAGCGGTAAAACCTTTAGTAATGATTATATTTAAAACATCAAAGTTATTTATTTATAAACCTTTTTTATTCTAGACTAATGTTAAACTTAAATATCATTATATTTATAAAAGGAAACTTACCTATGATTGTTGACTAACATATATAGAACATTATTTATTCATGCTATGAGTTAGATTAATGTTTTTTAAAAATATTCAGGTATTGTTAACGTGTTTTCAAGAAGAAAAAAATGAAATGGTGTAAAGATTAATTCAATATGTCCTTGTCAACTTGGCAAGTTAAAAAGTAACCTGGACAACTAGAAAAAAAAAAACATAATTTGACTATAAAAAAAAATCAAGAGATTATTTTTTGTAAAAAAATATTGAGATAATAACATATTGGATCGATTAGATCAACTAAGTTAACATATAATATCTATGACTCAGATTATGAGATTATAATAACCTTACAGAAAATAAATAAATAAACAATATTAAAATTCAATTCTTAATTAATTCAATGTTGAATAATAAAATTCAAAAAAATCAATTAAAAAATGAAAAAAAACCCGAGTCAACCTTGGTTAACATGTCAAACTTAAACCATGAGACCAAAATGATCATATAGAAAACAAATCAAAACAAATTGTGAAATTCAAAACTCAAAACTCAATCAATCCAACATTAAATGATGAAATTAAAAAACAAATCAATAAAAAAAGAATAAAAAAAACTTAGGTTTACTTAGTTTAAAATGTGAAACCCTTGACTCAGGGCATAAGACTAAGATAATTTCATAAAAAGCAAATCAAAATAAATTATGAAGCTTAATTTTTAATAGTGAAAGATTAGATTGAAAAAATAAATCAATTACTAAAAATGACAAAAAAAACCTAAGTCAACGAGGTTAACTCACAAAACTCGTGACTCGAGTCATAAGACTTAGATAAATTCATAAAAAGCAAGTTGAAATAAATTATAAAACTCAATCACTAATAAATTTAATGTTAAATGATAAAATTAAAAAAAAAACAAAATTAAAATTCCAAAAAATAGTATTGTTCCAAATAACAGTAATTTATAAGGAGGGGAACATTAATTTCCCCTTCTTAATTAGTTCCTATGAAGTAGAGGTTGACCCACACTACACTTCAAGGTTGGATTACTTCTTCTTCTTTTTTTTTTTTGTAAAAATAATGTTTGAAAAAAGATTAAAATCTCTTTTTTAAAAGAAAAGACCTCTTGAAAAGGATCGAGTTAGTTCAGGTTAACACACTAAACCTATAGTTCAAGGTAGTTAAAATCACGATTTAACTCGTAAAATCGTATGTTTTTACGAGTTAATATAGGCTTTACGTGCTAAATCATGTATAAAACTCGAATCAGGTAAATTCGGGTCAAAATCGGGTAAAATCGTTAAAATCAGGTGAAATCGCGTAAAATTACGATTTCACCACCGATTGAACGAGTTTACCCTCAAGGAATAAGAATGCAATGTTGCTGCCAGGTGTCGACCGCCTATTGGCTTTAACAGATCAAAAGCAAATTCACCGAATCAGTCTTCTCTCTTCTCTTCATATTCACCATTCACGTTTAGAAGAATCAGAACATAAAAAAAATCCCAAAATTGAAATCCTAAAATTCTAAATCCTCACTAAGGATTCCTAAGTGACCTAGTCTCTTAATATCTTTCTCTCAGCCAACAATTAACCACCGTCCACTGGTACTCCACAACAGCCCTCTCCCCTCATCTTTTTTATTTTTCCATCATCGACGGCGTCCTTTTCACCAGCCACCATGAGAACTAGAGTCTACTCAACAACAACGACATCTCTCCAGTCTCCACCAGGTAAGTTACTCTGTTTATCTTGTTTCACCTCCTACAAAAATTCATTGGTTCTCTCTTCTCTGTTGGTAACTACCAGCGGCTGGGGGTGCTTTTTTTCCCCTGTCTGTTTCTTACTCTGATGCTATATTAGTTTGATTGGATTCGCAGGCTCCAAGTTTGACTATAATATTGATCTGCACAGTACTCACTGCTCAGAACAGAGGTAAGATTCTTAGTTTCTTACCATGTCCGTTTCTTACCCTGTTTGTAATCTTTTGTGACTGTTGTTTAGGACCTTTAGGTGCTTTAATCTTTACAGTTTAATGATGTTAAAAATTGAGATTTTGATTCAAAGTTTCTGTGACTTTGTCTATTATTGAGATTTTACCTGTGAATTTTAGATTCAAATTTAACCATTTATGTGTGTGACTCTGTTTTTTCACATAAATCAGTTGTCTCTGTTTCTTGATCTGAACAAGTTGGAGTCAGGTTAGTAACCCATTAAAATTTTTAAGTGGGCTCCATGTGCTGATTTTGTTAGAAACGTAAGTTTCAGGATCTTTTACTCACCACAAAATTTCCATAACCTCTAAGCATGCAGCTACTTTTCCCCAGATGTTTTTCTGTTTGAGTTGATCTTGATAAGATGATGCTTTTCCCTGGGTTTAGTAGTTTTGGTTCAGTTACCAAGCAACTTGTATCTGCTTCGCTATTTTTCTCTTGAACTGATTTATGTGGAATTTATTTTGTCTTATTAGTATGATGGAGCAATCTAATAAAGTCTTTCAGAGATTCATCTGAAATGAGCAGTATCTGGATTGATTTAGGCCTGGCTAGTTGTATTCAATGTAGATTTTTTGCATTTACTTGCAATGATCTCTATAAGGACTTCAATTTTCTGAAATTCCCTTGTGGTATGAGTCTAAAAAGGAGGTTTTTCATAGAAGTTTTTCTATTGAAATAACCTACTAATCTTAGTCATGTTCTTGGGGACTTGATTCATGATGCTCTACCTCTGCTTGTTTCATTTTAGTCCTTGTTAGTTGTTACCTCATCTGTAATGCCTGTGGTTGGCTGGGGAATTGGGATGTGATTATGTTGAAAATGCATGTTTCTTCTATGTGCCTGTGCACCGGTACCCAACATGCATTTGCTATCATGTTTTGGGTGTTTCTGTTTCTTGCCTTTTCCTTCTGGTTTTTATTTTTATTTTTTTTTTGGAAGCTGTAATGGTTATCTTATATGTATATGTTGTTGTGCTTTCTAACATAATAGGTTGTCAGGGATAAGCGGAGTGGCAAGACCAAGGGTTATGGATTTGTTAACTTTAAGTTTGTTAATTATTTGTTTTAAGTTTGTTAATTATTAGCTAATGAAAAGTTATTTAAATTATGTATGGATTTTTATTTGAACCATGTATTTTAAGGTGCTTGAACTATGTATAGATTTTTATTTGAAGCATGAATTTTTTTTAATGTATTTTAAAATTCCTTACGATTTTACGATCCGAGTTTGTTTTGTATTTTCCGTGCCGTGTCAAAATCATGATTTTAACAACTTTGCTATAGTTCATATCATGTGATCAAGATAACTCGAAAAATACAAAAAAAAATCATAAATCTCTTTTTTTAAAAAAAACAAATCAATGTTATTTTTATTTTTGTTTTTAAGGGTGATTAAGTCATATAATTTAAAAGTATAAAAAATCAAATTGTTCCTAATCAATTTAATAATGATTGGGGAACATTGTAAAAATATCTCATTATCTTTAATAGCCAATTCATTAATTTTTAATTTGAAAAATAAAACTATCATTATATTATTCTAGTGAACATTACCATTAAATTTGGATGGTTTTTACTTTATTAATTTTCAGGGATCAAACAAGCACGACATTTGGGTTGCGAAGGGTGTTGGTATTGAGCCTTTCACAATGGCCATGGATACGGAGGGAAAGGACAGGATGGACAGAGCTCAAGTATTAATTAATTAAGCTTTTCATTAAATATTAATTCATTATATTAATTGTGTAACAAAAAATAATAGTTCTATTAATTGTTTTAATTAGTTGTGTTTATCTTAGTTATAAAACATTAATATAGTGGGCTAACTTTATGATTCACTAATCTTGAACATGATGGGTTTACTTCAAATTGATTTTTTTGTTTAACCAAAATGACTTGTATTGTTATTTTTAAAAACTCAAAACAACATGGTCTTAGTTTTATTTATAAAAAAATCAGCTTGAATTCACTCGTTAAACCTACTTATTAATATACCCAACTCATAATATAATGATAGCTTAAATTAACTTGTCCAACTTTTAACCCCATAAAAAAAAGGACACAACACGCTTTTAATAATATGACTGAAAAGGTATTTAAGTCATCGGGAGACGTAACAGGTGTCAATCACTTTTTTTTTATATTTATATAAATATCAAATTATATCTTGGAATATCACCTAATAATTTAAAATTTTAGGTTAAATTAGTTTTTTGACATGATATCAAAGTCTTGATAATTAAGCGATCACAAATTCGAATCTCACCATCCTCATTTATTTGATAAAAAAATAAACACAATATAATGTGAGCTTGTGCAAGTTTCAAGCCCAAATAATTTTCACTTGAGGGGATATGTTAGATAATAATATAAATCATATTTTAGAACCTCACCTAATAGCTTAAATTTTTTGGTTAAATTGATTCTTACACATAGCATATAATGAAATTTATTAATGCTTAAAATCAAATATAAAAAAACTTATAAGAACACTTATGTCTTATTCATCAGTTCTCATCATCAAAATGTTATTATAACTCTTTAAATAAAAAACTAGAGAATTCTAATGGTATTGAGTAAAAAAATCTTACAGTTATTACTAATTTCCTAATAAACCCCCAATATAATTCTAATAAATTCTAGAAAATATTAATAATTAAATAAAATTACAATAAGAATAATCTGTAATTTATGTGATGTGTGCTGCGACGTCATTTCTATTCTAATATTTCCAATTTCAATTTACCCTTAACTTTGATCATAAGAAATTATTATGTCTAACTTCAATTAATGTACAATTTTTCATTTTTTCTTACATATGCGACCATTCATAATCCCTTATAAGAGTCGACTGATGGTATTATGTTTTAGAGGGCTCAATTGAACCAAAATGATATAAAGGGTTCGATTTGATCAAGTGTCAGAGTTTGAGGGACCATAATGATTTGTGGACATTAATCTTTGCCACGGTCCAAATCCAGTATATATAGCCCAGATTAGTTATGTTCCTTTCATTTTATCCATTAAAATACCCATTTTTTTGGTTGAAAACAGGCCATAAGCCCAAAACCACAAGGCGAAGCAGCACAAATACGTTACATTATGGCATCCATCCATCCATTTTCTCTTCTCCTCTCGTCTCTCCTATTTCATTGACAACCATCTTTATGATTTCTGAAGTTGAATTAATTATTGTTTTGTGGAATTGCTCAGACCTTTTCCTTGTTCAATCTTCATATATATAATCTTAGCTGCGATTTCAGTTTTTTAAATAAATTTCCTCGAGGCTACGCCTTGTGTAACTCGAATCTTGAAGGAAAATACAAAGAGTTGATATATACTCAAGGGAGGACAGTAGGACACCTTGCCCCCAGAATTTTGTTGTTCCAGCTCCATCAAAACTGTTGCCATGTGCTCGTGGAGAAGCATAGAACACGAGAAGGAATTTATTGGCGATCCCGAGGAACAAAAGCAAGTAGATCTCTCTCTAAAAAGTGGACAATCAAAGACACGACAGTACAAAAAATGCCTCCTTCCCTTTCTCCTTTTCTCTGCAAAGGAACAAAACTATATCCTGTTCCCTCTCTTTTTCTTTGACACCCGCATCACTTCAAGGACAGTAAAATAAAGCAACTACATATCATGCCAAGAAGAAAGATACAAATTTCACTAATGTCTAATCTCAAGTAACCTTTGAAAAAAGGGGTTTGTCTCAAATTATGTTATATTGGTTGCTGGTAATTATGTTAAAATTTATAAGAATTTTACCTGTTATAGTTATATTCTATGATTATAAGATTTGACAAATAGATATCATACCTGTTTTTCTAAATAAAAATCTTTAAAAAGATTTGTATGTGATACAATTTGAAATTTTTTAATCTAAGTAATTCGTCAATAAAATATGCATTTTATAAACATCTATTTATGGACTTAAATAAACTTCAAAGAGTTGAAATATCCATTTTGATTAGATAATCAAACATTTTAATTTCATAAAAAATATAGATGAATCTTGTGTTTATAAAAAGGTTAGTGAGAATGGAGTTATTTTCATGTAGACAGTTAACATATTATCAATATGAAATTACATTTCTTCACTCTAGATAGTATAAATCTGGTTGTCGAAGAATTTTTTCATGAAGGATATGAAAGAAGCAACCTATATATTTGAAATAAAAATCAAAATAAAAAAAAATCTAAAATTGAGGTTGCTTGGATTGTTGTTGTTTGGATTGTTTCAATCCATATATATAGACAAGCTGCTAAAACAATTTAGCATGAAAGAATTTAAAAGAGGATACTTACCTATGTCATATATGATACATATCTTCAAGATTATGTTCTCTCAAACACAAATTGAAAGAGATATAATGAAAATTATTCAATATATTTTAGATATAAGATCCATAATGCATGTGATGTTATATATAAGATCAAATGTATCTTATACTTTGAGCATAACAAATAAATACTAAACTAATCTGGTGAAAGTCACTAAAAATAGTTAAAAATATTTTTAAGTACTTGAAAAGAACTAAGAATGTTTTTCTAATCTATGAAAGAGATAAACTAGTAGTTATCAGTTATTGAAAATAGAAAATCCAGTTATATTTTACTCTAAATAATGATGCTGGGTTGGAAAAATTCTAAATAAAAGACCAAAATAGATTCTACAACTAAAGTGGAAGACGATTCTATGTTCAAAGGGATAAAAGAGGTTGTTTGGATCAAGAAGTTAATCACTAAACTATGTATGGTTTCTAGCATTGTTTATTCAGTAACTATATACTGTGATAACAATGGAGCAATTGCACAAGCAAAGAAGTTAAGGTCTTATCAATGATCTAAAAATATACTTAGACAATTCTATTTGATTAAAGAATCATAAAAGGAAAATATTTAAAGATAGAGTGATACACGTATTTGATACATGAGTGATTGATTTTAGTGCAAGTGGGAGATTGTTAATGTATATGTCATGTAGTTGATCGGTTGATTAAACATGACATTGACTTTGCTCATTAAATATATTTATTTTTAATAAAAACTTTATTTATCTTTAATATTCATCAAATATTTTATTAATGAATATAATATTTGATTAATGAATTTAGAGTAACGATAATAATTGAGATAAAAAATATTTTACAAAGAAAATTATAAAGTCGTTATAATTATAGGATTTATGTTGGATCAAAGTATTGTTTCTAATTAATATTTTATAAAAACTAGATATTAATTAGAGTTATTGATATTAATATATATTGTATTTTTTTTAAATAAAAAAATTTATTTTTATAAACTGAAATATGAGAAATATTTAGAATTAATCCTTAAATAAGACGTGCCGCAAGAGAACTATATTAAAATGTAATAAATATTCCTAGTACAATTACACAGTTATACAACAACTGAAACTGACACAGTGAACTCCGGAGAATCTCTTTTTACAACTGAAGACCTTTTTTTTTCTTTTTTGTCAATGCATGACTTCCTCAAAGGGTCGGAGAAGGGAATGTTCCCATTAACGGAGGCAGGAGTGCCTCTGCACTCATTCAGAAATAGTTTCATACCAGGAGCTCTGGTGATGGTTAAATTCCGCAGAACTTTCTTTTCAACAGCAGACTGACTCGTCAATTTTACGGTCGATAGTAGAAAAATGTTTGCAAATTGTGCAGGCTCGTGCTTGAGATGACAGAATCACATAACCCGCACTAAAACAAATGAGCTATACGTTTAGCATAATCCATCAACTCGCCATAATAAACAAAATTACTGTGCAGCGAAAGTTGGAAAAGCTAACCATGTAATGGACAGACAGACACAAGACCTAGACCTGATCCGAACAGTATCATTCTGATCACCACCACGTAAATGCCCCAAAGGGGCTGAGGAAATCCTCAAGCATAGAACATTTTCAATATATACTTGGACAAGACACAATACAGGGAGATAAAGGGATGATTACTCTCTGTCAATTATAATCACCTGCTGAGAGGGCTGGGGGGCACTTCTGGCATCTTGCTCAATTTAATTCAAATGATTGAATTCAAAATCAATAATAAGATTAGAAATATAGCAATTTATATTCTCTTTGAAAAAATTAAAGAAGAAAGTGGCTGAATTCTTTTTTTCTATGCGTAATAACATTTTTTCGACAGGTCAACCTTTGGAAAGGTAAAGCGCGGTAAAACCTTCAGTAATGATTATATTTAAAACATCAAAGTTATTTATTTATAAACTTTTTTTTATTCTAGACTAATGTTCAACTTAAATATCATTACATTTATAAAAAGAAAACTTAAATATGATTGTTGACTAACATATATATATAAACAAACTAGTTATTTACCTGTGCAGAGCTACGCTACAAGTTATATTCATTTCTTTTAAAAAAATTATTCATGCATTGTTAACATGTTTTCAAGAAGGAAACAAATATTAAACTATGTAGAGATTGATTTAATATATCTTAGTCAACTTGACAAGTTTAAAAATAATCTAGACAACCAGAAAAAAAAAACATAATTTAACTATAAAAAAAATTTAAGACGATATCTTTTTTTAAAAAAATATTGAGATAATAATATATTGAATCAACCTGAATTAACATATAAAATATATGACTTAGGTTATGAGATTGTAATAACCTTATAAAAAACATTGAAGCCCAATTCTGAATCAATCCAATGTTGAATAATAAAATTAAAAAAATCAATTACAAAAAACCTTGAGTCAACCTTGATTTATATATCAAACCTAAACCATTAGATTAGGATAACTCAATAAAAAACAAATCAAAATAAATTATTAAATTAAATTTCTAATTAATCCAACATTAAATGATAAAATTGAAAAAAAAATCAATTAAAAAAAAGATAAAAAATACTCGAGTTAACTTAGTTTAACTAGTGAAACCCTTGACTCAAGGTATAGGATTAAGATAATTTTATAGAAAAAAAATCAAAACAAATTATGAAACTTAATTCTCAACCAACCCAAATGGTATAAAAAAATGAAATAAAAATTAATTACTAAAAAGGATAAAAAAAACTAAGTCTATCAGGTTAATGCACAAAACTTTTGACTCGGTTCATGAGACTCAGATAATTTTATAAAAAGTAAGTTAAAATAAATTATGAAACTCAATCACCAATAAATTTAATGTTAAATGATAAATTAAAAAACAAAATTAAAATTAAAAAAATAAAATTGTTTCGAATAACAGTAATTTACAAGGAGGGAACATTGATCCCCCCCCTCCTTAATTAGTTCAAAATATTATTATTATTATTATTATTATTATTATTTGTTCCAATAACATTTTGGTTGTTTCACTTGTTTTTTTTTTTATATAATAATGCAAACATGGTATTGCCCTCAATTGACCTTATAACAATAAGAAAAATCATTGTGAAAATATGAAAAACTTTTGAATGCCAATTTTATTTGTGTTTTTGCTTTTAAAAGCATTTTAATTGTTTTATTGTACTTTTGAAATAAAAAAAACTTATTTATTCTCCATCGATTTAATAATAGCTAATGAACTTAAAAAAAAAAAACAAAATCTCAAAGCCAATTTAATGGACTAAAAGGAAAATATATTATTACTTGCAGTAAATAATACAAATGTGATTGTCTCTACGTGTTTTTTCAAAGCTTATTTGGTTGGTGTTGTCAATATTGTTCATTACACTTTTTTATTCAACCAATTATATCGGAACTTTTCTTACAGATAAATTATAAAAAGATAGACTGATCGGGAGCACATCATCACCAGCTTGACAGATTCACCTTTAATTGCGGGAGGATTTGTGATAATGCTGGACTCTTTAATTAGCTATCAACGACTTCGAAATTTGGATTATCCTTGTTGATATTACAGTAATGCAATATAATTAACGATCATCTTTTGGGCTGTTTGCCGTCAGTCTGTTCCATGGCATTTGTGCATTTAGGATATCCCAGCTCATGATATCATCGTATCCAAGTAAGGGAAAATAACTGACTAAAATATATGGGGATGTAGGTTAATTAATCAGGTTCTAGATTTGTTTTTTTAAAGGTTATTAGTTCGAGTCTTATAAATCTCAAGACCACTTGAGGTTTATATAATTTTTAATTTTAGGTTAATTAATCAGGTTTTAGATTTGTTTTTTAAAGATTATTGGTTCGAGTTTCATAAATCTCAGGGTCACTTACTGTCAGTCTGTTCCATGGCATTTGTGCATTTAGGATATCCCAACTCATGATATCATCATATCCCAGCTCATGATATCATCATATCCAAGCAAGGGAAAATAACTGACTAAAATACACGGGGGATGTAGGTTAATTAATCAGGTTTTAGATTTGTTTTTTAGAGGTTATTGGTTTGAGTCTCATAAATTTTAGGATCACTTAAGATTTATATGATCTTTAATTTTAGGACCCGTAATATTAGTTAAGGTACATACAAGCTGACCCTTATACTAATATTAAAAAAAAAAAAAAAAAACCTAATTTCAGACATATTAGTTGGAGGAAATATAAATGACCACAGATAACAATTATAGGTCATAATTACCATCAAATCAGGTCGAAAATTAAGGGTACAAATCTATCCACATCTTTATAAAGAAAAGCTGCCTGAACCAAACCAATCAAATCCGCCCTGACTGTGTCCTGGCCAAGTCTTCTTTGCACAGACAAATCAAGCCTGCTTATCTTCCTCTCCTTTTTTGTAGCACGCCTTAACTTCTTGATCTAATTCTGAATAAAGAGAGAGAGGGTTTGAGTTTCTTCAGAAATTCATCAGAAAGTTGCGAAGATGACTGACACAGGAACTGTTAGAACCATTGTTGGCATCGTTGGTCCGTACTTCTGCAAAACCTTATCATATCATCTTAGCAAGTATAATTAGAGATTAACTTGGATAATGTTTTGATACTACACACACACACACACACACTTAGAATCATAGATCTGAGAAATTAGGGTAACCATTTTTAATACCATTAGGCTGTTCTTGTTTTCTTGACAATATCATGCATGCATGGTTACATATTCTCACTAGATGTAGCAGCTTAAATTCATCTCTTTAATTTGCAGGAAATGTTATATCTTTCCTCCTATTTCTCTCCCCATGTAAGGTCTTCTTGTTGCTCTACATCCTCCTCCCTTGATGGTAATCTGATTCAACTAACTATTCGTTAATTAATGCAAGAACATTGTTTCTGCAGTCCCACTTTTGTGAGGATAATAAAGGAAAAGGCAGTGAAGGATTTCAAATCCGATCCCTATGTAGCCACCTTGCTCAATTGCGCAATGTGGATCTTCTATGGCTTACCGTTCATCACCCATGACAACACTCTTGTGGTTACAATCAACGGTATTGGTTTTGTCATAGAGTGTATCTATGTGGCCATCTTCTTCATATTCTCTCCCGGGAAAAAGAAAGTACGTTGAGATCAATAATTTTTTGTAAATTTCTTTCATGCTTCTATATCAATTATAATCTATTCTTAAATCTCAGACCCGGATCATCATTGAACTGCTTATTGAAGTGATCTTCATGGTCATCGTAATCCTGATCACCGTTTTCGCCTTCCATACCATGAAAACAAGGGCTTTGTTTATTGGGATATTGTGTATCATCTTCAACGTATTTATGTACTCGTCACCATTGACAGTCATGGTATGTGCTTCATCCATGGAGTTTATAATTTCTTACATTTGATTTTGTTAATTGTTATGATAGCATGCAATAATGGCTCACCTGGTACAATGACTTCAGCGATTTACTTTTATGATCTTGTGTTCATGACTGATGAATATTCTATAAAATAACAAGCATAATCACCATGCTCGTGAAGGATAGATACATGCACTCACCTCACCTCCAATAACGTTTGATTAGTAAAGTACAAAATAGCCAGGTCAGAGCTTGAGGATGCAGGAGTAGCAGTAATTATTAACTCTGACTTACGGGTTTGAATATACATCGATTATATCTCAATAACTTTTCTTTTCTTAATTGTATCATCTCATCTTCTCAAAAACATGATCAAACATGTTTTAAATTTCATTGTTAATTTCTGAATTTAATTATTTAAATTAGTAAGAGAAATAAAACATTCTGTTTATATAAATTAACGTATCCTTTTGGAGTGCATGTTAAGAAATCTGTAAGAAAAATAAGTTAAATGCTTTTTATTTTTTATCATATGCTAAATCATGCTTGTTCAACTTGAATTCAACGACTTAAATTTTAGACAGGCATGTTATTTCTCAATCCATTTTATATGCTTATCCTTGCATGTTCTTTCTTGATTTTTCTTTTTTTTTTGTATATATATACACACCCCCTTGACAGAGAATGGTAATAAAGACAAAGAGTGTCAAGTACATGCCATTCTATCTCTCTCTCGCCAACTTTACCAACGGACTGATTTGGGTGATCTACGGACTACTTGATTTTGATATCAACCTCGTGGTAGGTCACCATCGTACAGAAACTAACTTCTGTTTTTTTTTTTTTTTTCATGCAAATTATCTTCAGTTAACCATGAAAAGATTGTCTGTTGATCTTTTGACAGCTTCCCAATGGCTTGGGTGCGTTATCTGGGCTGATTCAGCTCATACTCTATGGAATCTACTGCAGATCGACCAAATCGGATGATGATAATGATGTTAGTGGAAACCGATCTGTGGTTGAACTCTCCTCTACTTAGTCTCCACAACACAGTCTCTGGTCATTTGTCGTACTTTAATCATCAATTTGCTGGACGAGCCTGGTTTCAGGATTAATTACATCATATATGTGAGCTTAATGTTAGGATGGTTCACTGCGGCTTATCAATTTTCAAGCCATAAATTTTTTTAAAAATAAAAATTCAATATAAAGTTCGGCTTGATTTTCTTATCAGAAAACTGAAACCTTTGATCTCATTACATTAAATCTTGAACTACCAGTACAGCGGGCTTCCTTTGTGTTTCCCATCTCTTTCAGCCTTCGTATGTATGGAAAAGACAAAGGAAGTGAGAGAGACATTTCTTAGTATCGTCTCACTCTCGTCACAAAATCCCACTGAGGTTATTAATTCTGCGGCCATGAGAACAACACAGGAGAAATGATTTTTCTACAGGAGATGGCTTACTATCTGGAACTGTAACCAGGGTTTCCTAGCATATTAAGCAGCCACAATTTCAACCAAACCTAGAAGCAACTCGAATTTATTTTTACCCCAAATAAATAAAAGAAGGCAGACAAATGAACTGCAAAATATTTAACAAAGGACATGAACCACGGGAAAAGAAGGAACAGTACTAATTAACTGGGTTTTAACATTGATATTAGTTAATAGCTTTATAGACCTTATGCATGAAGTAATCGAGCCAGTCTAGCATGCGAGGCAATTTGAGTAAATACACGTTTGAAAACCACCCTAAAAAATATTACAAGAATAGAGCAGCAAAATAAAGAACATTACCTCGATAAAGTTAGATGTAATACAGCTCCTCCACCTATATCCACCATCATCATTCTCCCCCATTTGATATATTATATCTCCTTTAACTCCAAGGTTTACGTTGGACTACCAAAAACCTTAAACAATACATCACTGTTCATATCCTTCAAGGGCCTCGATGCCTGCGGAAGCAAAAACAACCACCCTGTTGATCAGGAGGGATCATGCCCCCACCTTTTGATACGTCAATGGCCTCCAACATGGAGACAACCTCATCCATCTCAGGGCGCTTGTCAGGGTTAGCGTCCCAGCAACGCTTCATTACATTTGCTAGAGAGCTTGGGCAACACCTTGGTATCTCTGGTCTTAGATTCTACAGTTGCAAAACAAGAGGAAAATTACATGAAGTTGTAAACCTCAACTGATTTTTCCTTTTATTTGTTTATACCATAAACCTTGGGTGAGATTCCCAGAAATGAATGAGATAGGAGAATATGCCACACCTGGCGGACCACAGCTGAAGTTACTTCTGAGAAACTAAGGTCAGAATAAGGCATGTCACAACAATACATCTCCCATAAACAGATGCCGAAACTGTACACATCACATTTCCTGTTATATGGATTGCCATTGAGAACCTGTAACCGGCCACATAATGAGAATGATCCTTGACTTAAATCAATTTTTCATTTTTGTCAACTACCAAGAAAATGTTCAACATTTTGTAAAGCTGAATTACTCAAAGTTGCATAAAAGCAAGATCTTTTTTTTTTTTATCATTACCCAGTACAGGACAAAATGAAAATTGAAGAAGAACAACAAGATAAAAAGATTTTTAAATGGAAATCATGCCTTTGCACAATTAGGCATAACCTTCATAATACACATATAGTACTTATCAAAAGAGCTTCCACTGATCATGTTTTCAGTGAATCATGAGAAGATTGCATAGTTCAAAGCAGATAAGTGAGATAAATTGAACAGAGGTAAACTCTTTACCTCAGGAGCCATGTATCCGAGTGTTCCGGTTTCCCCAGTCATATCATTAGGATTTGAAGCCTCAATACGAGCAACACCAAAGTCAGCAATTTTTACAGTCCGTGTCTTATCCAATAGCATGTTTTCAGTCTTTACATCTCTGTGAACAATCTTCTGTGAGTGAAGGTAATTTAACCTACAACATACAATCAATTTGCATTCTAATCACTTAGTTAGCTTGAGAAACAATCACTCTTGAACAGCCTAGATATAATCAATGAAGAAAAGAAAATAGAGAGAGAGTAAGATGATAATGCAGCGTACCCTCTTGCAAGATCAAGTGCCAGCTCAACAACAACTTTGAAAGCTAGCTTTCTTCTCCTGTTCTTTATAAGGTAAGATTTCAGGGCCCCTCCAGCAAGATATTCCACAACTACACAACATATATTATTTGGCATCCCAATTTGACCATTTGCGGTTTGTATTTGCAGATCTGCCGAGCCCATCGTAGCACCTATAAACTGCACTTCAAAGAGCAAAATCAGTATAAATAAGTTACTGCCAAGAAGCTATATTATCGTATCTAAGACACTTGAACAAGATCTGCAATGTTCATAATTGCAAATAACAGATAAACCAATATCAGCAATCAACAACAATTCTTTTCTATAACACATCTAAAGCAATTGGAATGAGTTGATTATTGAACTTTGGCAATATATCATCATCAGAGCCCAGAGAAAGCCATGATATCAAGAATGAGCACAATCAATTTGGACGACGGGAAAAGGCAGCAATAAAATTAATGGAGCAAGATGCATTGAACTTGCTACAAATTTTATTCTTCGGATTATACAAAGACAAACCAAATGCAATCTTAAAGGTGAGTTGCAGATACTTGAGTGGTGGAGGACCTGATAAAATTCTTGGGAATTTTTGTTTGGAAAGGAAAAAGGTGAGCTATTTACTTTTATTTCTTATTTGTTTGACTCTTATCCATCACATGATTTGGAGTTGGCCATTTGATGATAATTTAAGCCAAGCACAATTTCTCTCTAATTTACATACCTCTCTTTTCCTCTCATCTTTTTTTTACTACTCTTCTCCCCTTTTCTCCTCTAAATTAACGAGTGAAAAACACTTTTTAAGGCACCAAAGAATCTCATGGAGTTTTATGATTGAAAACTAAACCAAATTCATTTTCACTGCTCACTTCCAAAGCTAGAGTTAAGAAAACACCACAATTTAGCCAAAGTCTCTATATCCTCACACACCAAATGCTCCAGAAAAACAACATAAGGGGCAACCTGCAGAAACTCAAGTGCTGACTAAAGCATTACACAAGAAAATCATAGGACAAGCTGAATAAAAGTCGGAAGGACAATGCATTCGAGCCCTCTACTGAAACAAAGGGTAAACAAGGAGCAAATCATAGGACATGCTGAATAAAATTCCCAAAACATGCACCTATAAAAATGAAAAGTAATACATTGTAGAAAGCAAAAAATGAAGAACACAGTAAAGACAGGACCAAAACAAAACTTATACTTTAGTTCCACCATGCAAAGATAATTTTCATGATTTCGCGCCACATTAAAGAAAGTCAATGAAAAACAAGAATTTACAAAAAAGAAAGAAAAAATGAAACTACAAATCTTCTCGATTGACTTAAGAATTTCCGGTTACGGTTACCCAAGGCATTAAACTACTATTCTTTCCAACCCTTTCTTAAGTAGAAAAATAACAAATACAAGGCGCTCACCATGACCACCACAAGGCTGAGAACCAGTTCATGGCTCTTGGACTGACTCCAACCAACTGCCCAACCCAACAAAACCAGGAAAAAATAAAACAAAGAAAGAAACTGGTAACTGAGTTTAAGCTTTTCGAGAACGTAATAATCAGCACATGAGAAGGGAGAAGTAATAAAATGAATTTCACAGCCTTCACCACAAAGGCAAGATATATGAAAGTGAACGTGATTTGAGGCCATGGTTATCAGATTTGTAGATATGCACAAACATCTAAAAAACAAAATTTGCAAAGGTTGAAAACGACCTTAGTAACATTGGGATGATCAAGCTTATGCCAAACAGCAACTTCTTGAGTAAAAGCTGCCCTTAGTGCTGCAATCTCAGCCTCTGTTCTTTGACCCTCTTCACCCCAGTCAAGCAATTTAACTAACGATGAACAGAGACAGAACCTTTGTTAGTAAAACAAGAACGACTGATGCTTGTAGTTATCAGATCCATATTCCTTACATCAACAAACAAGTGGGAGTGGGATCAAATGAACTTTTAAAAATAATCAATTTCAGTTCAAACCCATGTAGAAAAATCAGAGATTGCAAAAGAATTAATCATCACCTCCTTCAAAACTCATTACTGTGAATAAAAATTTCATCTTTTCCAAAGACAGGAAAAAAAGGGGGGGAGGTAGAAAGAAAAACAAAGTGGTGAACTCCTCACCGGCGACATCCTGGCTATCATAGACGCCACGGTGGACAGTGCCAAAGGTACCACGTGCAATGACAGTCTTGATGGCGAGCAGACTAGGGTCGATCTCCCATTCCTGCCTCTGCTTCTTGAAAGGGGTGACTTTAGTGCTGGAAGGAGTAGATGAGAGATTAGCACCATCAAAAACAACAACATCATCATCTCTCTTGTTCTTGTTTTCAAGAGTTAACACTCTATTGAGATGCCTCTCCAATTGTTCATCTAGACTTTTTAGATCAATCTGATCTGCTCTCACAAACCCATCACTGCTATCCTTCATTTTATCTATAAAAAAGTATTGTTTTCCTTTCCTTTCCTTTCCCTTTCTCTCTCTAAAGAAACTGAGTGACAGCCTTGTGCATAGGTTAAAAAGAAAAAGAACTAAAAGGAAAGGAGAGAGTTATTGTTCTTGTGTCCAGCTACAATAAGCCATGTGGGCACATGCAATTGCCTTCAGGCTCTACTCTGCATAACGTGGTGCTCTTCCCATTGTATCTTTGAATTCTTAGTCTGACTTTCTTTTCTTCGTTTCTTTCTCTTCTCCCATCATTTTATTATTTATTGGAACTACAAGTATTTTAATCTCCTCCATTTCCATTTCCCTTTGCTCTGTTCTCCTCCTTCTCCACCATTAATTACTGCTTCGTTCAATTTGACTAGCTACCTACTCCATGTATGGTTTCGTGAAATGTCTGTCACCTCGCTTTATTATTTTGACAATATTATACAATCACATGTTATGATATGATTGGCATGCGTCATCTCAACTCAAAGGATGGTTTTGACTTCCACTCCATCTATTTTGTCCAGTTTTTCTATGCGGTAATATCCCATTTGCGGTACGACATTCATGAATTTCTCATTGAATTTAGAAAATAAATTTTTAAATGAAAATAATTATTACTTTAATACCAAACACTTTCTTTTGTATACAAATATACGATTCATTTTATTTTTTTTAAGCTTAACTCATCGTTGTTAAAGGAGCGAGAAATGCAAGAATCCAATATATTCCATTTGGTTTTCCATTCTATGTTCTCCCTTTCATTTTTTCTTTTGTAATTTAAGTTTTGCTTGGACACATATAACAATGTTTTCTCTGTAATTTCTCCCAGCTTGTTGCTGTTTCAGATTGATTATGGCAAGGATGTGTGCTTGGTTGCTGTGGCGCCAGCAATTGAAAAGTGGTTGTCGTTCTTTTTCTCTCAACTTCTAACCTACCAGCAATTCAATTTTGTTTTGTTGTTTGTTTGGTGGTTTAGCTCCCCCTCTTTTATCTACTACTAAGTTTTTCCTTTTCTTTCCTTGTTTTTCCTCTTTTCTTGAGTTTTTTCTTCTAGGTTTATCAAGGCATCTGATGATTTCTTAATTATGTTGTCATCTGCTTTGTCAGGTTACAACGGCTCTCTACGCAATCATCTTTTGGGTCCTTTCTAAGCATTTCAGCTGTACGTATCACAATTTTAGGTAGTATCTAGGAGTGGCAGTTGTGCAGCAATTTTTATGGTAAAAGATTATGATTTGATCCCTCGATATCTCAGATTTTTTTAAAAAAAAATTATTAAAAATATATAAAAATAATATATTTTTAAAACTTTCAAAAATTATTTTTTATATCTATTAAAATAATCTAAATATACTAAAAAAATTAATTTAAAAAAAAACAATTTCAATATAAAACAAACAGTCATTTCATGGTTTTGTAGTACAAACTTGTTGCTTCCTTCTTCTTTTTCTTCTTCTTATAAACCTTTTTCCATTCTTACAAACCTTTTTTTTTTTTTCTCAATTGTCACACTTCCTTCTTCTTCTTCTTCTTCTTCTTTTGTATTTCATAGGCATTTTTTTACTTAACGAACTTTTTTCATAGACATTTTGATTTTGTTTGTGTATCAATCTATTCATTTATAAGCTTACCTCTTCTCATGTTTCTCTTCTAATTAGTCCATTTTTTTTTTTGTGATGCCACCCTTTGATTTTAAGTTTGTTTTTTTCATCTTCCTTTTTCTCTATCTTTTTTCTTTCTTTGAGTTTTCTTGCTTATCTTTTTCACACAAATATTTACATTAGTTTTGTTACAATCTTCTTCTTTTTCGCTTTTTGTTCCATTCCCGCTTGTTTGTTAAGAAACCCATTACATCTTAATAAAGGATTTTTTTTAATTCATTGATTTTTTTATAACCCTTCATGTGTAGCCAAAATGCTTAAGTTACACTTCTATGATATTGGGGCTATTTTAACCCTTCTTTTTATGTCCATTCCACACTCCCTAAAGCCTGCTTAGACAGGTTAGATGTTGGTGTTCAATTTCTAGTTTCTATTAGGATGAAAAGTGCTTATCATAGTTCATGACATCATGTTTGCATCATTTTTTAGGCTTGGGTAGTTGGGTTCATTCTCATGCTTCGAAAACTTAGTCAACCATTGACAAACACAACTTGAACCAAATCGCTAACAGATTCAGTAATAAAAAAAGAAGAAATAAATCAATTAAGATAAACAAGATCTGAAATCAAATTAAAAAAATAATGAAATAGTGTTTTGTGTCAATTAAAAGGCTTGTAGATTATGGTAGTCACCCTCTTTCTATGTATGATTTGGGCAACATACATATGATAATATAAAGCATGCTACACAGGATAAATCTATATAGAAAAATTACAATATTTCTTATAATATAACACATTCTATAATAATAATGACTTTGCTCACCCAAACTCACAAAGCCAAGCATTTCTCCTCCACCTCAATATTTACAACTTTCTATTAGGCCACTACCATAAAATCGATAAAAACAAATTGAAATATCGAGAGAATATTTTTGTTGGTAAATTACCAACAGATTTTACCGAGGGAATTACAGTGGGAAAAATAATTAAAACAAAGCAAAAAAATAATGGCGTGCTATTTTTATCAACGGAATTGCCAACGGAAATTATTCAATTGGTAATTCCATTAGTAAAATCGTTGGTAAGCTGTCAACATTATTCATCATGTTAATTACAAAAAGAATCACCAATAGAATCACTAACGGAACATATTTGATGGTTTCTTCATGTTCGGCCACCAATAGAATTCCTTTAGGTCCTTATACATCTTAGTACTTTTTGGATGTACTGCAAACCTCGATTCATAGACTTCTCTTAGAAATTCCTCTTTCAAAGCTTTATTGTCAGGCAAATACATTCATCTATTCATCACTATCATTCCATCATCCAAGACTCAGAAGGGTGTTTCAACCCCCATTTTCACTTTATCTCTAACTTTGTCCACTTTAGTGTCATTTTGTTGAACTTCTAAAACTCTGTCTTACAACACAAATCATACTCTTAATTGAGCTGGTAATGAACCTTTAGGCCCAATCTCAATCTTAGCATCAATCTTTTTCAACTCTATAAATTTCCTTTTATCATCCTCCTTTATTGTCTTCATTACTGCCTTATTCTTACGACTGAGGGCATTTATGACCACAACAGCCTTCCCCAAGTGATAATATATTACATAATCAAAATTTTTAATTAACTCTATTCACCTCCTCTATCGCATATTCAACTCCTTTTGTGTCATTAAGTATCTCAAACTTTTATGGTTTGTAAAGATTTGAACACGAGACTCATATAAGTAATGTCTTCACACTTTTAATGCAATATCACAGTTGCTAGCTCTAAATCATGGACAAGATAATTGGCTTCATAAGTTTTGAGTTGTTTATATGCCTAGGCGATGACTTTACCATGTTGCATTAGGACATAACCAAGCCTTTTTTGGGATGCATCATTATACACTATAAACCCTTTAGTTCCCAAAGGAAGTGTCAGCACAGAGGCGATAGTTAACCTTTTATTTAATTCCTGATAGCTTTCTTCATACTCTTTTATCCATTCCCACCCGATTTCCTTCCTAGTCAGTCAAGTTAATAGAGTGACTATAGTAAAAAAAAAAAAAAACCTTATATAAACCTCTTTTATAATGCCCTACCAATCCTAAAACACTATGGATTTTTGTCATATTGTTAGGCTTTTTCCATTTCAATACAGCTCCAATCTTCATCGGGTCTACAAATATCCCCTTTGCAAATATAACCGCCCAAGAAATACCATCTATTTTAGCCAAAATTCATATTTATTTAATTTGGCATACAACTAGTGATCTATTAAGGTTTTAATTTCTATCTCAAGTGTTATTCATACTCTAAATAGAAGTTAGAATATATTAAAATATCATTTATAAACACCATTACAAACTTATATCAGTAAGGTCGGAAGACCCAGTTCATCAAATTAACAAACATTGTTAGTGTATTTGTTAATTCAAAGGGCATTATCAGGAACTCATAATGACCATACAAGTCTTGAAGGTAGTTTTCGTATACTTTGCTCATTGATTCTTAATTGAGAGTACCTCGATCTCAAATCTATTTTTGAAAATACCCAAGCCTATTTCAACTTATCAAACAAGTCATCTATTCGTGACAGTGAATACTTATTTTTCATCATCACTCTATTCAATTGTTTATAGTCATTATAAAGACTAAATGTTGCATCATTCTTTTTCACGAATAGAACTGGAGCTCCCCAAGATAAATTACTCGGGTGTATGAACCTTTTTACAATAATTATTGTAGTTGAATCTTCAACTCAATCAATTTTACTAATATTAGTGCCATCATATATGGTGTCTGAGCTATTAGATAGATACCAAACAATACGTCAATTGAGACTTCTACCTCTTTTTATAGGGGTAGCCATGGTAATTCTTCCAAAAACTCATCTGAAAACTCTCTTACAATGGGAAGGATAAAAACTCATCTGGAAACTCTTTTACAATGGGAAGGTTTTCTATCCTTACCTCACATTTTCCAAAATCTATTACATGAGCTAGATAAACCATATATCTTTTTTTATAAGCTTATTAGCTGTCATGTTTGAATTATACAATTTATTATGACATTCCTCTCCCTTCTAAAAGTCACTTCTTTCCCATCTAATCCACGTGGAGTCATTATTTTTGTAAAACAATCCATTTAAGCTCTATAATTGCTCAACCAATTCATCCTTAGAATTACATCAAAATCATGTGATTCTAATTGCATAATATCTACTTTTGTATCATATCCTCCAGTAGTGATTTTAACTTTGTTATACATATATGTTCAATAATTATCGCATCCCTAAAAGTGTACTAATTAGAAATCTCGTTTCTAATTTAAGTGGTTGGTTTTTTAATTTATCTTTAGTTTTCCATGCTACAAAAGAATGTGTAACATCAGGATCTATTAAAACATACACAAACTGATTTTCTAACAATAAAATACCTAGCTATTGCTACATCTATGGTAGTTTATACATCCTCTTAGGTCATGTGAAACACCATGCCTTGGGTCCTGTCCCCCTGACCTCGAGATCAACTACAATTTCCACTAGTCCCTGACTGCAATGGCTTGATAGATCTATCCACAGTGACTAACTATTAGTAGCTCTATGTCTGTTGTCTCGGACTCTATTCCTGCATATACTTAGCTCTTCTATAATAGTCTTTCTTAAAATATCTCTAATTACCACAATAATAACATCCCTAGCCTAAATAAAAACAATCTCGCCATATATGCCCATCCTATCGATAAATGTAGCATTGCCCAGGTGAGGCAGAACAATATCCAAGATGTCGTTGCTTCCACTTAACACGGTGTGGATATGTAATGATATTTTGTTCTGAAGCTCTCTTGGTAGAACTACCCTTCACATTTAACTGCCCCCCAGTTAACCCACAACTTACAATTTGATGTAACCTAGTAGCTAATTTACTTTGACTAGCCTTCCCTCCTTTCTTCTAAAATTAGTCATATTGTTCACTCTTTCCCTTCTAAAAAATGGGAGGCCTTAGGAGGTTTACTCATCGGATACTCCATCTCTTTTCTCTTACCATCATTTAATTGATTCTATTGACCCTCAATAATACATGCCTCATTATCCCAAATTGCAAAGCTATCAACCTTTGTTTTAGTTCTTGTTTATGTCCATCTCTAAATTTCTCTATCATATGCTGCTTAGTGGGCACATGATGTGGGGCAAATATTGAGAGGTCGTTGAACCTCCTCTCATATTCCAACACAGATATATCACGTTACCTCAATGTTAAGAACTCTTATTCCTTCATTTTGTGGTGATACCGTAAATAAAACTGATTCTCAGATTCAATTCTAAAATCTCCCAACGTCTATAACCCTATAACTTTCCTTGACTGCATGTCTCCCACCATGACTAGGTTCTGTCAGTCAATAGTTAAGAATCATAGTCTACCCTTAGTTCATTTAGTACCTTTATTTGTTTCAGGGTCTTCTCTATGTTTTTTATCCATCTACCTGCAACTTCTGCATCTTAATCTCCCATAAAAGGTTTATAACTTATCTCTCTCATGCTCTTCATAATCTGTAGTGTCGTAATCACTAGAGCTGGTGACATTGTTAGGGCCATAAGGGCTGGGACACTACCCATGGTCTCCATCGCTGCCATTACTATAAAAGTAGGATTAACATACAGGGCAAAAGTTCTCATCGGTGCCGCTGGTAGAGGTGCAATCGTTTGTTCCTGTCAAGCTATCCTTTTTGTCTGCAATGCCACAACATGTCTAGAAATAGTATCGTCATGAAGTCTAGTTGCCTTATTTCGTCCCTTGTGAGTAGAAGCTGGTGGCATATAAGATATAGTGTCAGCTAAACAATCCTCCCCTGGCTCTCACCTGAGTCCATATCTCAATCCCTCACTCTCACTAGAGAGAGATTTGTACTCATGCCATGTCTCGTACAAACCATCCTATGATAGTTTAACATATATCAATTTCCATAAAATTTCCTAAACCCAAGGGCTCTGATACCAACTATAACTCCCCAGTATTTTCATGCACTTTAAGCTTTATTTCTTGTAAATAATTACTATATTGGGGTGATTTTGTTTTTTCACTTTTTGATATATATTTTTTTAAAATCATAATTCAACCCCATTTTTTGGCCAGGAGTTTACATGCAACGTTGCAATCATCTTGGTGACCTTTACCTCCTTAGGTAATGTGTGTGGCTTACAACTTTTAGTTTGACACCAACGACCTTTTCTTTTTGTTTGCCTTATTTTCTCTCTCCTCCTTAATTTAAGCACCTGGCCCTTTAGATTTTTAAAGCAGCCATTTGAATATTTTTTTTTAGATTTAGTCCATATTCTTTTGATTGTTATTTTTTTATTTAAAATAATTTATAAAATTATAGTTTTTTTCAATTTCATCCTTTTTTTTATTTTTTTCACTTATCGGATTTTATCCCCATTTTCTTTATTGCTATTTATTTTATTTGAAATAATTTTTAATTTTTTTATGATTTCATCCTCCTCCAGTTTTTTTCTCTATCAAATTTGATACTCATTCTTTTTATTGCTATTTTTTTTACTTTGACAAACTTTTTAAATTGATTTTTTTTCTAAGTTCATTCTTGAACATTATATTGGTTAGAAACTGAGCTTATTAATTGAACCTGGAACTAAGATTTAACAGGTTGCAAATTTGAAAGATTAACCTAGGTTTAAGAGATTCACTAGGGTTTGTTTGGTTTTTTTTTAAAAAGCCTATATTTTTTCAATTTCATGCTTTAACACTTATTTAATTGGAGAATGGGTTCTGTTGCTTTTTTTATATATATAGGATTTTTCACTAATCTTGAAATGACTCAGATTATCTTAGGTTTTTTTTATTATTATTTAATGTTATTTGTTAAATTTAGCTTATTTTTAAGAAATTTTATTTTTTAATTGAATTAAATCAATTGATTAAATATAAATATCAAATGCTCACTTCATGATATTTTATTTGATTTGCTTTCTAGGTCGTTGCTCTAACGACGTATACAATCTCTTTTGGTGTCATCGTGCAACTTTTCATAGTGGTGTTAAAACCCTCTCGTTGAGCACTTTCTAATAGTGGAATGATGTCTACAGTGGAGCATCGACAAGTCTCCATTGAGCTTTTTTTTCTTGTTCTTCCAAGTATGATATTGACAACTTGTTTTTATAGTTAATTGTTACCATTTATTTTTGTTTGTCTTGTTTGCTGTTAATGCTTTTTTTAATTATATTATTAAATTAATTGAGTTTATTGAAATCAATCAAATCAATGATATGATTCTTATATTTTTCTTGTTTTTTAAAAAGCATTGATGTTATCTAAATATTTTTTTTATGTTAGAAAATGTAACTCGAACTGCATTGTGGCGCAAACCAATTATCTAGTTGTATATTATAACAAGTTCATTTGCTTAATCTTTTGATTATGCACTAACCATATATATCAAACATAATAATTGCATTGCATTGAAATATTAAATTTCCAAGGAGTTCAAGGTATGAAATGGCCTAGGGCTCCAGTACACCTATCGGTTTGGATGTAATGCTGGTTACAACAATATTTCTCTTTTATTTTATCACACCCTTGAGTACAATAGATCTCACATATATCCCATCATCGAGAGGAATTCACATAATATTTTTAAGCATCTCACCTTGATGGAGCTCTTCGTTTTTTAGTTGCCGATTTACCCTCTCATATACAAACTCTTAGGAAATCAGTTCTTGCAATCTTTCCCACACTCTTGAAGTCTCCACACCAACTCTGGAAATTCTAACCTAATACATTTACCAAGTAAATAACACTTTAGTTCGCATATAGAGATATTTATACATACAATTTGTACTTGCAGAAAAATGTGGTTGGAATAATTAAATTTGGTTAGAGAGTTGCATTTAATAATCACCTGTGCATGAATAGTGTGGAAAACCTTATCACCCACAGTTGAATAGCTAGCGCTGACAACTTCAGCTCCTTCATCGCTAAGAACAGTAATAACTTCATAAAACATGAAGTTCTTGTTCAACCCACTAACCAACACCACTTCTATGCTCGACCCAAAATCTTTTAGTTCAATCACCGGCAATCTCAAGCCAATCATCATACTAGTCATGCCACTCTTGCTTGTTTGAATTGTTGTGATTGCTTGTTCCTTCACCCTCTTCAGCTTCTCTACTCTTTCTCTCATTTGTTTTATATAGCAGGCAGCAAGCTCAAGTTGATCTTGTTGAGATAGCATGTCCTGAACATAAGAAAAAACAATCAGTAATTACGATGTCAAATCAAAGTTATTAGTATTTAATTATATATGGATCTTGATAATGAGCATCACTAATACGTTAATCAAGATGTGATTCAAGCATAACAGTTACAAATTATAATTAGCAATATACTCAAAAACAATTTTAGAATCCAAGCTTATCTAATTAGCATATAGCTGATTTCTACACCATGGTAAAATTATGCACATGGCTTGGCTGGAATCCTGATTAAAAATATGGGTAAGAAACTAGTTAAGGTTAAATCATTATTACTAGTTACAACCTGTACTTTGTGGGCACTGCATCCGTTGCCATGTGGAAATGCATAAAAGAGTAACCAAGAAATAATTATTCTTTCAATTACTAGAATCTTACACAAACATCAGTGATATGCCCAAGTATGATCCAATGTTCATTCAGATTTCACCATGAATTTTGAAAAATCTCATGCCTGAATTATATCTAATGACAGATAATAACTACAACAGACATGCATGGTTTGCTTTTTAGTGAGGGAAAAAGATGTCTGCTTTCTTGGGATTGCTTTATACGATCAGTCAATATCAGTAGCTAGTTAGGGGTTGCCAGCTTCTGGCTAGCTGTTAGATGGAAGATTGGCTAACACGTACGTGCTTTTCTGGTCTCAGATTCTAGCTGTTAGATGCAGGATAGGCTAACACGTACGTGCTTTTCTGGTCTCAGATTCAATATCGAATTGTCGGTTCTTTCCCTGATTATTATGATTAAGAGAAAAAAGATGTGCACATGAATCATCGACAGCAGATTTATATTTTTCTTTGAATTAGTTATGAAAAACAGCACATAGTACTGTACTGGCTAGTTTCCTTTATTTCACGAGTTCAAATGGATAAGAATACCAGAGAGAGCATGACCACAGAAAACTCTAAAAATCTAATCATGGCAAGTTAAGCACTGTCATAATCTGTATTTTCATCCGCGAATGGGAGCTAGAGAACCTGAGGCCCTCAGCTTCTCATCTAATCTTTTTTTCTTCCCATTATTAAATGAAATAGGTGTTCTGATTACTGACAGCTAAAATGCCGACAGTTTTTTGATTATCATTTGGTGTTAGGGTTCTTGCTAGGAATCTCTCCTGTAATTACTAGTTTAAACAAATGCATTTGTAAAAAAGTTTACTAGTCCACATACATCTTTTAACACCTTCAAAAACTATACATATTTTACTTGGACAAGAAGAAAATAATTTGATCCCATGAATTTATAGCATACCTAACTTCTTAACAAACACACATACACGAAAAATACCTTGGAGGGTTTGAACAAATGATGAGGAACTAGAGAAGCAAGCTTGAAGCATAAATCTTTCATGTGAACCCTCCGATTTTTCTCCACTGTTTTCCTATCAAGCTTGGATGTCTCCCTGTTGCTCTTCTTCATCTTGACTCTCCAAAGCAAAAAGTAATTATTTCCCTTCCTTCGTTTTGCACGACCAAAACCCTGACGCCCGGCAAATGCTTGAAAGCAAAGAAAGATGGAAGAAAATTGATGGGATGCAATAGACTAGCTTTGAATTCAAATGGTTACAAGTTCATGCACCAGATATATATAGAGAGAGAGAGACGGGACGGAGATTCATTCATTCATTCACGTTATAATTGAATGAATTGGCGGAAACGATACTGGAAACATCGTTTGTCAATTGTCAAAGGAATGGAAAGTAACGTAATCTGTCTATTGTCAAAGGAATAGAAAGTGGGTCCATGATTAGAAAAAGAAAAGGGATTATAAAAAACAATAGAAACACTTGGGAATCTAATCTAACTAGGACTGATTTCCCATGTTATTGTAGAGTCCCTTGATCAACAGTTGCTGACCCTTGACTCTTGACATGTACCCTCTTCGGCCGAAGACTTTAGCCTTCACCGACCAGTTTTTGTACCTGGGGTTTCATGATTGTATCATGGTTTCAATTCTTAAATTATTCTCTCTCTTTTTATTTTATGAAATTAACTGAAAATTTGTGAGCATAGATTAGGTTATTTGCGTAGGCCGTAGAGTACATAAAGTCAAATTCAGTATATTGTAAGAAGTTTTTTTTTTCTCTCTTTTTTTTCCCCCCGTTTAGTTTAAACTCTAAAAATGATATGGATAGTAAATCCATTCACTACCTAATCGGACAATGTTCAAAGGTTTTGCCTGTCTTGTAGGCTATGAGATATGATATGTTCTTCTCTGTGAATTATCAATTATATATGTTTATGATAATTAATTTATTCCAACAAATTGCTCTTATTATTATTATTATTATTATTATTATTATTATTATTATTATTATTATATCTTGAGCACGTTGATGGTGGCTTTTTTAAAGAGTCTATGTTTCAACATCTCTGTTCAACTGGTAATAATCATTCATACTTTGTATGAAGACGCACTTTTAAGCAGCAGGGAGAAGTCATTGAACGAGAGTCCTGTTGCAAAACACACCTGCTTTTCCAGAATTCCAACGTTGTATGTGTACAGAATCCAATAAGATCTCAAACCTCTATCATTATCATACGCGTTTATTCATAGTATTTCACTAATTCCCACAACGATGCATGCATGAACTTGTTATTATATAGTGGAGAACTCATCTTCTTGATCAAAATAAGAATTAATTATGGCTTTCTTTACTCCTATATTTTATTTTTATAGAAAACTAAGAGTGGGATCGAAGGAAGGTGCGTGAAACTTGCAGGCAGGTGAGGTCACATACATGACATCCCCCACATGTATTATGCCTTCTATTAAAAAAAAATAAAAATTGTAAGCTTTTATATACCATAAACCTCTATAAATTAATACTTTTGAGAACATGAAAATTTATTAATTAATCAAGATATTATTTAATAAAAATATTATTTAAACTTTAAATTTAATTTGAGAACAAACAAAAATATCATTTAATCAATGTTATTAATTTATTGAATATTTATTTATCGATGTTATACTTAATTTATGTGGCTTGCTCGCTCATTTCTAAATCCTATTTTGAGTTTTGGAAGCCCATTATAAAATTATGTTTCTACAAATATATCAGTACTGAAGTAAATGATTAGCAGTGGTGAAGCCTCACATAAAACTTTACAGGCTGATATATATATATATATATATATATATATATATATATATATATATATAAATATAAATAGATCTTGTTGTAGATTTTTTTTTGACAAAATAAATAAGATAAAATCTATGAAAAAACCTGAACACATCAAACATACAATCTGATAAAAAAAAATTTAAGTTTTTATTTAAATACTGGATCGTTTTTAAATTTAATTAAAAGATTTTATAGGCTTATCATAACCCTTCGAAGTTCTAAAATACCTTTAATTATATTGAAAAACAAAACTCACTTGATTCACATAACTAGCTTTTCATTGGTTATATTGCAACACCTACGTGCTCCATACCTCATAATTTGATTCTATATAGATATATGGAAGAATTAAAAACAAAAAATATTTTCTCAAATTATCTTTCTTCTCTAATGCATTCCTTCTAAAATTTTCTAGATTTCTTGCGTAAATGGAAATTAGAGAGAAAATGATTAATTAATGTGAGGATTGGAAAATAAAGAACTAGATAAAGGAAATTGATGGTTTTGTTTAAGGACTTGTATCTAGATTTGCATAAGAAAAATATAAATTTTAAAGAAAAGAACTTGTATTTCCTTTGTAGGATTATTACCTAATTTTTACCATATATAAGTACCCAATCAATTATTTGGATAATTTTGAAAAATCCATCATAAAATTAGCCTCCATAGGATATATCAATGATTTCTAGGAAAAAAAAATTAATAATCTAGCGGGCAGTAGCCCTCTTCATTCCCTTGAAGGCTCTGCTCCTGATATAACTAGTTTATTAAAAATAAACTTAATCTTTGTGCATAAAATTTGGTTATTGTTGAGATAAAAAAATCAAAGTTGTTGATTTTTTTTATTGTGATAGCATATTGAGTATTTTAGTGAAAAATTGGACAATTATTTTTTTTCTTTAGCACTAGAAGATTTACTACTAAAAAATTGGCAAATAAAAACAGAAATACTGACGGAAACAATTCCATCAGTAAATTGTAGTGAATTTTACCGATAAAATATTTTCTTGTTGTACCTCGATATAAATTGACAAAAACATCAATAAATTGCAATAAACTTTACCGACAAAATATTTTATTGCTATGTCCTTAGGTATAAATCAACGAAGATTTTCTTTCGGTGTATACCGAGGGAGTTATAGTGGAAAAGAAAGGCAAAAAAAAACAAAAAAATAACATGCCATTTTTACAATAGTATTACTAATGCAATAAACTCATCACTAATATCCGTTAGTGAATCCTTCAATAATTTTTAAGTTACAACCAGACAAATTACCCCCCTTTCCCCTCTCTCATTTCTTCTTTTTCTTTCATTTTTTTCTGCAAAAAACAGCAAAAGACCACTAGCTGCTCGCTCAGTTTATGTGATCCTGAAAATAAAAGAAAAGGTTGAAAAGTTTCTCCTGCTAGCTGGCCTAATCATTTAGTTGGAAATTCAGTAAGGAAAATTACCTATTTTTTTAACTCATTTTAAAAATGTTAATTTTTTTGTCATTTTGATTTAGTATATGTAGTTTGTTTGTGTTTTTACTTATTTTATAGCTTTTTTTTCATGGAGATTTGTTTTATGAATGTATGATTTGTACATGTTAGAGTTTGTTTGAAATTTTAAAATTTTATATTTGTTTGTAATTTGATGAAATTAATTGTTATTTTATGACTTGGTTGTTTTGTAATAAAATAAATAATGGCTTATTTAATTGGTGTGTTTTATATTTTATCAATTTTATTGTTAAGATAAGAATTTCAATAACTGTGGAGGAATTTGAGTTTTTGTAGAAAATTGATAATGATTTAAGGATACTATTAAAATATATTAAATAAGTTTGAGTTAAACTAATGTTAGCTAATTTATTTAGTTCACGTAATTAATTAATGCATGCTGTCAGCAATATTTTATATAAGTTTGATATAAGTAATGAATAATCGTTTTTTGATGTATCGAGTTTCAACCAAAAGGTTGCGTAAGATGAATTATTGTAATGGAGTTGAGGATTTTATTAATTACGCATTATCTAATTTGAGAAATATTAATGGAGACAATATTAGATGCTCATACAAGAAATGTAAAAATAAAAATTTTCTTGATCCAGATGTAGTAACAATGCATCTTCTACAAAAAAAATTCATGGAGAAATACTTGTGTCGGTTACACATGGAGAACTATATTTTTCTTACGAGACATTGGTAAAAAGGATGGTTAGGTCAACTTCTAGTTCTAGCAATGTTCAGTTGTGGATGACAATAGTAATCCTTATCAAAATATGGTTACAGAAGCGATGAAAATGAATCAAGGTCATGTAGGTGAATGTTCAATCGTAATGAAGAACCAAATGCAAATGCGGCCATGTTTTTTAGTTTTTTGAAAGACTCTAACGAACCATTTTGGAATGGAAGCACAAATCACAATAAATTATCAGTCGTTATATAGATATTCACCATCAAGTTAGATCATAGGATGAGTGAGGCCGATTATAATAGAATTGTTGAATGGACGAGAAGCATTTTATCTAAAGGGAATAGGCTAAAAAAGAACTTTTATGCTGCTAAATCCATTATGAAACTCATTGGCCTAGGATATTAGAAAATTAACATGTGTCTAAACTTGTGCATTTTGTACTACCTTAAAAATTAGATTTGATCGAGTGTAGAACCTATGAGCATGCTCGTTATAAACTCATAATTGGTAGGGCAAAGAACCTATGAGCATGCTCGTTATAAACTCATAATTGGTAGGGCAAAGAATTTTGATTCACATAAAAAAACTTAGATACTTCTCAATCATATAACATGTCTCCAAAGAATATTGAACATATAACATGGCATTATTCACATTATGCAATTGATGAAGTCATGGAGCACCATTTTCGATGGTGAATCCTGGAAACATTATAATATAGTTCCTTCTCTGTTTTCAATGGAATTAAGAAATGTACGTCTTGGGTTATGTACAAACGAATTCAATCCATTCAGGTCATTTGATGCTCTTTTTTCTTATTATCCGTTAATACTCATGGTTTACATATCTTGCCACCATAAATGTGGATGAGGCCAAAATTCATATTTTTATCTATAGTCATACCCAATCCTAATAGTTTGGGTCAGAATATAGATGTATGTAGTCGACCGTTGATTGATGGGTTGAAACAGTTTTGGTCATCCAGGACTTTGACTTATGATGTCTCGAGGAAACAGAATTTTCAAATGCAGACAACTTTAATGTGAACTATCAATGATTTTTCTATGTATGAAATGGTTTCTGGTTGAAGTACGTATGGAAAATTAACATGTCTATGCTGTATGGAAAATAACAAGTTATTCACCTTAACAAATAATGGTGAAACATCTTTTCTTCATTGTCACTAGCGATTCTTACCAAGTGATCACAAGTGTAGAAAGAATATAAAGGACTTCTTTGTTGGTAGAGTTGAAAGTGATGTTGCACCGCTGGTACCATCAGGTGAAAATTTGTATAATGTAGAGTCAGAGTACGATAATATTGTGTTTGGTTTTTAATCCAGTATGCAAAAGTTATGACTGTCACATGTTTATATAAAAATTCATTTCACATACTTATCAGGATATATTGACAAAAGGAATATGAGATGCATTCATGAAGATCAGTCACTTCCTTATAGATATATGCTCTAACAAGTTACATAGCAAATATATGAAGATGCTTAAAATGAATATCATCTAAATAATCTGCAAACTTGAAATGACATTCCCTCCATTATTTTTTGATTTAATAAAGTATCTACCCATACATTTATCGTTTGAGACAAAAGTTGGAGGCTCTGTCTAATATAAATAGATGTATTCATTTGAGAGGTTAGCGATTATATATGCATCCTAATTAAATTTCTATTATCTTCTTTTTAGAAAAATTCAAAATATTCATTTAATTTCATTTATAAAATTAGTATAAAACCCAACATAAATTGAAAGTTGATGGTTGAAATCGTAAAAAAATAAAAAAATCTATAAAACTAGTATATAACCTAACATAAAAAAATTTAAAAAATACAAATCATATATTGCAAAATAATTTAATATTAAATGATGAAATAAAAAAATTAAATTACTGAAAGATTAAATTAAAAGAAAAAAACAAAATAAGCAAAAAAAATTAATAGTAAATAATATTTTATGGAGGCCAAAAAAAGCAAGTTTTTTTTTTTGTTTATAATATATATTTTATGAGTACAACGCCTACTAAACATATATTTTTGTTAAAAATAATTTTTAAAAAATAAAAAATATTATTAACATGTATTTTGGTATAAAAAATTATTTAAAAAGCATTCATAATTACAATTTCAATCACGCTATAAGTTTATAGATATATATATATATATATACACACACCAGTGTGCCATGGATACGAGTGCACGAAGATACAGTGTTGCGCAGTGTGCCATGGATACGAGGGCCCGAAGACTGACAAGACTGACATATAAGACCGAGGACAGTGGTGCGCAGTGTGTCCAGAAGCCTTGCATAATTGACACTAAATAATTCTATCAGAGGTCTCATTGCCAAATTTATTGGAAGTGCAGTACGAATTATTCCAACTTTAGCTACCTTACAGATTTAGTTGTTTATGTTGGGTTATAATATAAATTATATTTTAAAATTTTATTTAATAATTTAAATTATTAAATTCAAATAGTTTCTTAACAGTTTCTTCATTTATTTTCTTTTTCTTTTCTTTTTTTTCCCTTTTTTGAAGGTTTATATATAAATGTTTTTGTTGTTTTATATATATAAAAAATATTTATAAATTATCTTACTTTACTTTAATCATTTGTGGTTATTCTATGTATAAAGAAATTTTTTTTTAAAAAAAAAGTTTGCTTAGGTTTAGTGTTGAAATGTATAAACACTAAGTAGTATAATTATTGAATCTTGCAAAGCAATTTGCAACCACCGCATGAACCAATTAACAAGAATTTCTCTTGAGAACAAAGAACACACAACTCTTGCAAGAATCATCTCTTTTTATTGTATCGTGTAATCTAGTCTTCAACAGGTGTGATTTATTTTGTTAATAATTTTAAGTACTTAATATATATATATATATATCTTTTATTGTCAAGCTAGTTTAATTTTTTTACATTGCTCTGCATACATACCGATTTTATTTTTTATAATTTATAATTTTTTATTTGATATAATATCTAGATTTAATTATTAATCATTTTTAGTTAAATAAATCTATTTTTATTTATTATTGGGAAAATAAATTAAACTTTCTTTGTTTGTTAAATCCAACAATCTTGAGACAAATTCTTGAAGTTTAATTATTTTGAAAAGCTAGTTTAGTTAAAGATTTATAAAGGATTTAATTTAATCAAATTTTATTAGAGTGTGTATATATATATATATGTTACTTTAAAAACTAAAAAAGATTGTATGTATAATAAAAATATAAAATAACAAGAAAACTAAATAAAAAATGACAAAAAAATAATAATTTTTAATAGAAATATGATATTTTTTAAGCAATGTTTGTTTGAAAGATTGTATGTATAATAAAAATAATAATAATAGGAGCATTCAATTATTACAGGAAGGCATATATTTGAGGAACACGTTTGGCCTCATGAATTAAAGGCAGTTATTGAGGCATGATACGTACATGTGGCTTCTCCAGTGGACAGAGTTGAGTTTCTGGATGTTTTTTGTCGGGATTGTTACCTATACATGCAATTTGCTGTCGAGCTTGCGACCGATAATATGAAAAAGAATTTGATTTTCCAGTTAGAGTACACCAAGTCCGGTCAACTATTGACATGAAATACGTTTTATTTTTTATATATAGAACAAATTATTTTGAGAACTTGTTAGAAAAAAAAATAGTAATTTTTTTAATTAAATTGAATACTTGTTCACACCTATAAACTAACTTCTACCAACCAAAGAAATTTTTAAAATTAAAAGGGAATTAATAATCTTATTGGTATTTTTAGTTCTAAGTTTCGAATATCAATATTTGATACAAGATTTACTAAAAATACTCTCTATGGTGTCTCTAAGAGAATCCACCCAGCAAAGCACACGCATGAACACTCAATAAGTTATTACAATAATAGAAGTCTTTGGATTGGGATGATGCACTTTTAACTTGATTTTTCATCATTTGTCTTGTTGGATAAAGGTTAGTGAACTTGATTTTTCATATACATGAACTGACCTCATTTACAGTGCTGAAAATATTCATCTCACGACAAACACGGGCAAGGGCATTTAGATTCTAATGTTACTGGTATACTGTAATTGTGTTCACTGTAACATTTAACAGTTTTACCTACGGAATTTTTCTGTTGGCGTGAGATTACCATTTTGTCGGTGAAAATTTTACTGACTAATTCACCGACAGAATACATCTTTCAGAATAACATTCGTCGGTAATTCCATCATTTGTCGCTAATTCTGTCGGTAAAACAAAACTCGATGGTCATATAACAAAAAACAATACCGTATGCAATTCCGTCGGTGATTATTTAAAAATATTTTTAAAAAAATCTATTTAACAAAACTATAAAATAATTAAATTAATATAAATCAACACTCCATAATACTCAGAATTGAGTTGCTTGGAAAAAAGAAGAAGAAAATCAACTCAAATAAGTTACAAAAAATAAATAACACAAAAAACAACAACAACAACATTGATCTCATATGAAAATATATATATATATGCTATAACAACATTCATACAATTATTAAGAACATAAAAATTTAAAAAATAAAATAAAAAAATGAATATAATGAAAAAAACATAAAAAAAAGAAAAATATTAACTTAATGTAGTTGTGAGTGAAGCTGAGAAGAGAAAAAAAAACAAATTCATAAAGTATGTTAATTAAAAAAAATTAAGAAGAGAAAAGAAAAAAAAAAGAAGAAGACATACCCGAGAGTGGAAGAGAAGAGGAGTTAAGGAGAGAAGAGAAGAGAAAAAAAGAAAGGGATGTTGATGTTTTTTTACACAAGGGGAAAAGGAAGAAGAAGAAGAAAAAAAAAAGAAGAAGAACAGGTTCGTTTGTTGTGAAATGAGGGATTCTATTTATTGGGACATTTTAACCATTCCGTCGGTGATTCCATTTGTAATATTTAATTTAAAATTTTAATTTAATCAAAAATTTTCAGAAACCCACCAAATAACACCGACAACTTTTCAATCCATCGGTGATTTCGTCTGTAAAGAACAATAATTAAAAGTGTAATTGGAAAGTAAATAGTTCTAGTACTCCCTTTGTAATTGACATGATGAACAGTATCAGGGAGAAGTGAACACGTTACCGATGATTTTATCGACATAATTAATTTCATCGGTAATTCCATTGATATAAATTACATGTCATTGTATTTTTTTGGCTTTGTTTTAATTTTTTTTCATTGTAATTCCCCCGGTATATACCGAGGGAATATTTTCATCGGCAAAATTCACTGTAATTTACCAACAGAAATATTTTATCAGTATTTTCGTTTGTATTTATCAATTTTCTAGTAGTAACTTGTTTCCGATCTTCTTTTTAGTTTTTTTTTTAATTCATTATATTTCTCTCGGTCATTATCTGAATAACTGTTTTATTAATAAATCAATCTATTATTAGTATAAAAAAACAATAATAGTAGTCTGTTTTTATAATTAAACACTTTAAAGCGAGTGCTTCTTGTTTATATTTATTTGTTATATACTATTTCATACAACGGAGACATAAAAAACAATTAACGAATTTCTTTGAGCCTAATAGCTTGATATATCCTTCCATATTAAGGCCTATTATCCTCTTCATTGAATCAAAAGCGGTTTTGCCTCTTCATTCAGCAGGGAGACGCAAAATGATTTACGAGCATTGATTGCATCATACGTACGTGAAGGTAGAGACTTAATGCATGCTATTAGTTATAAAGTCAATTTTCATCAAATTGCATGTGTTCCTGGATCTGATTTTCAAGAGGGTGCATGTGATCCACACTTCCTCCAGTTGCAGCGAAGTTTTAGAGACGCCATAGAAGAACAGCTGATGAACTGGTGACCTTTTCTCGTCTACTGCATGTGTCCCGTTGCTTTGTAAAAACTAGCCTTAAACACCCACCCGTCTCCATGAATAAATTGTCGCCGCCTAATGTAAAAGCCTGCTACTTGTGGCTATTGAGAGCTTTTGGAGATTCAAAAGGACATTGGCCATATGCGGCGTTCCGTTTCATTACATCTGTTGTTATTTCAACTTCAAAGCTTTTTGGACTGATCACACTAATCTTCTTTATATACAGTTTCCTTATTCACATGTGAATCTCGTAATATTTAATTTAAACAATATGATCATAAAATACTCTCTCCAATAAACACATGCAAGCCAATTCTTTTGACATATTGCTTGCTAACAACAAACCATCAGTGTCATTAATACGAGTAGCATGTGCGCTTCCTACATGTGTGACGTTCACCCATCTATGTCTAGAGGACAGAGGAGGGCGATTTTTTAATCCAACCAGGCACCGCCCATTGGAAAAAGCTCATGGGTCAAACATTGTTTTAGATTTGTAATTAAGAACTTTTGTACCTTTTTGTAATAACAAAAAAAAACCTTGTACGTTCATAATGTGAGGTAGGTTGCAGGACGGAAGGGTTTTTTTTTTTTTTTTAACTTGTTTGGAACGACATCGATTCATTAATGGTTAGAGGGCAAATTCAAAATAATGTTCAAAACATGCTAACGATGGCATGGAAGGAGACCAAGCGAAAGAAGGCATATCATTCCATGTAAGGTGGGGCCTTGAATTGCAATTTCTTACTCCTTGTTTTTCAAATTATTTTTTCATTTAAAAATTATTAAATTAATATATTTTTATATATTTTAAATGATTTTCACGTGTTTATATCAAAAATAAAAATATATATATAAAAAAATCATTATAATATATTTTAATTAAAAAAACACTTTTAAAAAAATTCTGCATCACAATACCAGACATACAATTACGCAAAAAATTTTGATATTTTCTCATGCAATGGCTATTTTTTCAAACACGACTCAAATATCATGCCATAATTTAGATTTTTATATTATTTGGTATTTTTATAATTATCTGATAAAAATTTTTAAAAAAACATATTTTTTGTTTTGAAATTTATTTTTATAATATATTTTTTTTTTTAAGTTTCACTCCAAATTGAAGATTTTATTGTTCATGCTATGCTATAGGTATAGATTCAAGACATCTGTAACATTATTTTTTCGCAGTTTTTTAAACAATCAACATTAACTCATAACATATTAAGTTAAATTGATGAAAACCCGATCTGACTAAAAAAAACATAAGATAATGCTTACCAAACTTTTAATATATTCCAAATGACATTGTTTTCTTAAACATAAAACAAATGGGCATGCCATGGAAGTCTTTGACAATGCCACTAAACTTAATCTAGTGGGTCAAAACCTCGTGACCTGATTGCTTGACTAGGTTGAACTTAAGTTAAATCTTAATTGATTGAACGGGTTTAAAGACAATCTAGAAGATCGATAAAAAACTGGGATTAGATTAAAAAAATCAAGATAACATTTTTTTATTTTAATATTGAGATAACAACATATTATATCACTCTCAGTCAACATGAATTAACTATTATATTCGCGACGCGAGTCATGTACATGACCAAAATGCGCTAAACTAGTCGAACAATTACCCCTTTCTTTTCTCTTCCGTTAATTTTTTTCTGGTTAGGTTTTCTTTTGGCTTGGATTGAATGAAATTTGATACTAAATTAAAGAGTTATTAGATAATTAAAGGTTATATTATTAAAATAAAAAAAAGTTTTAACTTAGGTGGGATGAGATCTGGGAGTACTCAATTAAATAATTACAATAGAATCAAAGATTAAATTAAACAAATGTGCAAAAAATTTGGTGCGTGTAAGGAGGGTTGTATTAGGATAGCATGCTTGGCTTCCTCTGGAATTCAGAAGCAGTGTATCTGGAGTTGTTAACATCAACATATTAAAATTATAAAAAAAAATAAAACACTTAAAAATATTAATATCTTAAATAAATAATAAAGCAGTCAAGTCTCTTACGTCTTTAAGAACACCAACATGAATAAGTTGTGTCTGAGATGGAGATGATAGCGAAAGTGCAATAATCAATTACGTCATGGTATCGTGGTCGGTGACACGACATAAGTTGTGTCTGAGAGCATGGTCAATGTGTAATGTGAACAATCATATCTTATTTCAGCTGACTCAACGTATGAAATTGGGCCTTTTTTCTATGATTATTATTATTTTTTTTAACTTGAAATGTTTAAATTAATTTACACGGACTACAATTAATTTTTAAATTCATCGAATATTCTACTAGCCTAATAAATATATAAGATCCACAACAAGAATAAATAAGACTTGAATCGTACTATAGAGAAAGAAACAAATTCCTTTCACCGCTAGGTCACAATCAAGATCATGATTATTATTTTTTTTAGTTTTTTTTTATGATTATTATTATTATTATTATTTATCATGGTTCTCTGAATGACAAAATGAAACTAGCCACCGTCCTTATTAGTACAAGAACTAAGAGACCTACACGACTCAAAGGATTACACGTGGCCTATATATGGATGAACCTCTCTAGCCTCTACCAAATGGGGGGCCAATAATTAAATCACGTACGCGAGTAGATAGATATCTCTGTCATAGGGATGGAGAAGTTTTTTTTTTCTTTTTTCTTTTATACATGGCTTTTTTTTTATTATTTCATACTTGATTTATTTATTAGTGTTTTCTTGTAAATACATATAGCACAAAAACAAAATGGTATTTTCTTGTAGAAATAATATAATTTTAAATTTTACTAATTTTTAGTGGTGTCAAAATTATAATTTTTTATTTTTTTATTTATAAAAATCAATTTTTTTTATATATTTTTTCTTTATCATTTTACATTTGGTTTATTTATCATTATTTGTTTTATTTTTATTTTTTTATAATATTTTTTTAGTTTTTCCTCTCTTTTTTTCCTTACACTCTTTTTGGACAAAAATTTTATTTTTTTATTTTTTACACTTTAAGTATTTATCACTCTATACTTGGTCTATTTATATTATTCTTTTTGTTCTTATCTTTTTTTATATTTTTTTTCTTTACTTTTTTTTTAAAAAAATATTATACAAAAACTAAAGAAATGATGTTTTATTATATCAATTACAATATTGTTTTATTCTTTTGCTACGTTAAAAATCAATATGAGATCTTACATATTTTTATTAACAATTATAATATTTATTATAGGTAAACATTGACTTTTTGATTCACGGTTATATTTTTTAATCGATGTCAAAAATATGTTAATAAAACCTACACATTAATTCTTTTGTGTTAGAAAAAAATTTAGTCGACTTGCAGTGAGGCTAGTTAAATAGACGCGTTAACACTTTATTTTTTATATTTATTGGCATAAATAATTCTCGATGCATTTAATTAAATTCATGCATAGGCTTTTTGATTGATAATTAGATTTATTTTTTTTTTGTAAAAACATAAGCATATTTGTAAAGCTTGCATATTTATTTTTTTCTAGAAAAATTATCCGACCCGTAGTGAAGCACATGTTAAATGACTACTTCGCAACTATTGGTTAATAAAAATTAAATGCTTAATCTTTTGATTTTCTAATTTTAGTCCTTTTAACTCTTTGTTGGTTGCAATTAACCTTTCCGACAATTATCTCTAGGGTTCCTTCCAAAAAGTTATGCAAACTCCATATGACAAGCTAACAAACTCAATTAATTTCAACATTGAAAAAATAAAAATAATTTAGAAAATAAAAATTCGAACTTCTTTTCTTCTAATAAATCATTGTTTCTTGATAAATCCCGATTAGGAGAGCAACTTGTAAACTCAAGTATCATCAAACCACACCCTTTCTTTCTCTTAATGATTTCAAAATTAACCTTTATTAAATTCAAAATCAAATTAAAGAAATTAAAATAATTGAAAATCAGCTCGAGAAATTAAAATAATTGAAAATCAAATAGTGCAATGTTTAAAATCTGTTAACTAATAATTTAGGGTATACTAGTATAGTATACATAGGAAAACATTACGTTGTTGGTTAGATAAACTTTTTTTAAAGCATAATAAAAAATAGTATTTAGGTTATAATTGATATTATTATTAAAGTCAACTTAATGGATTAACCTTAAAATTTTAAGACTCGACTCCTAACCTAGCTCACGTTTAAATTTAAATCGTGTGGGAGTTGTTTTAATATCACCAGACAACTTGGTCAGTCCAAAAAAATATCACCGACAAGAGTTTTTTAGACAGATTATTTCCATTCAGGAGCCCATCAAGAAAATTCATGTTGACGGACTATGAGTATAAATATTAATATAAATTTTCATCACTAAATCTAAAAATTCTAATAGTTTCTCATCATAATTATTTTCTCCTAATGTTTCCTCCTTAGCTCCCTCACCCTAGCCTTTTTAACTCTTTAAAAACCCTCCAAACCACCTAATTTCTTATTTTAATCACTAACTCTTTTAATCACTCTTTGTTAATCTTTTAGCAGATAAATTATTTTTATAATAAAGTAGAGAACATCATAAGTAGGGAACATCATATTTTTACCCTGAAGAATTATTATTTTTTCCTTCAACAAAATTTCAAGAGAACACAGTGTCGGGCAAACCTGTTTTTATATAAAAATTATATCTTTTATTCATAACACGATTTCTATATGAAAATTTATCATGACTGGAAAAATAAGTTTATATATAAAATAAAGAGATATCTTTGATAATTTTTATGTTACTATATGCACAAATCAACAAGTAATTAATTTGACAAAATTATAAAAAAAATTTATAATAAAAAAACAACTAGACATTTAATTCTTATTGAATATTCATAAGAAATGTTTTTTTTCAAGTATGCATATTATTTTTATATATAATTATTTATAAAGTAATTGCAAACATTACCATTAAAGATTTGATCTTATTTAAAATGTATAATATCATTATATGTTTTTTAAAATACCATTATAATTGTTTTATTTAAAAAGTAGAATATTAAAAGATGTACGAAAAATAAAGGGGGGGTAGTGGAGCCAGGCTCACATGCTTGGGCTTGCCTAAACAGCCTAGCTTACACATTTGACAGTATAAAGGAAAAGGCCCGGCACATGTTGGCCTAGAAACCCAAGCTCGTGTATATGATTTTTTTTTCTTTTAAAAAATAAATGGCTTCTTGTATGGGTTTTTTAATTTCTTTTCAAAAATAAATGAATGATATGTCATTTTTGTACAAACAACTTATTTTCTACTTTAACAGATTTCAAGCACCTAGAAAATCAAATTCTATATAATTTGTACTCCAAAACCTAAATTTCAATCTATTTTTATTTTAAAACACGGAAAATCCTAAGAAGCTCAATAATCTCATTTCAACTCTTTAATTAAAAATTCATAATCAAATCAAATCTAAAGAAACTTTATGGATTTTAATCTCTCTTTTTTTCTAGAAAATCAAGGCCCGGGTATTTTAAACTCTAAAACCCAAATTTTAATATATTTTCACCGAAAAACATGAAAAACAAATTTTACAAGTCTCAATAACTAAATTTTCAACCCCAAATACTATCTAAATAGTTTTAAAACTTATAATCAAAACAAATGTAAATTAGTTTTTCGGGTTCTATCTACTTTTTTCTAGCATAATTAAAGATATAAATCAACTTTATCGAACTCCATTCTTGAAAACAAACTAATTGACACAAAGATTATTTTTTTTATGCTTGAAAGATGACCGATTAAAATATTTTTCCATTGTCTCTTAACATCTTAGGATTGAACGGGGAAAAAATAAAGTTTTAAGGCTAAAATATCAATATTGAAAACTAAAGGTACGAAAGATATAAAAAATAAAATATTAAAGTACCAAACTGAATATTTTTCACCTCATAATCACTTAAAAAAGCATTGTAAATACATCGTAGCAATCATAGCACTTCCATGAGATGGCCACAATGGATGCAACAATAATAGAGTTATTTCTTTTAATTTAATTTACTTTAATGAGATGAGTATTTGTGAAAGTGAAATATGTGTCCCTCGTTGGGTAATACATTGTCACTTTTGGATCGATAGAAATTGTCAAAAAAATATGATCATGAGTTTTTGGCTTTCCAAATTTAATTTTTACAAGACACATAATCATCATATTCACGCCTTAATAAATAAATAAATAACTATTTTTTAATTAAAAAAAATTAATTTTTTTTATAGAAACTATAAAAACTTCAATTCAAAGTCAAAATGCTAATTATAAATCTTATTTGGTATTGTGATTTGTTTTTTACCCAATCATGGAAAAAAACCATTTGATTAGCCTAATAACTTATATTTTTTACACTAGGCTCCATGTATAATTGCATCTCAAAATTTGTTTTTTCAAAAGTTAGAATAATTTGTTTTTTTATTCACAAAGACTCGTTTGTTATTTATTTTACATATGAAAATTTATTTTATATCAGTTTTAACAAAACATATATTTCTTAAACCTACTATTTTAAAACCGCAACTAATTTAAAATTGCAATTACAAAAGCTATTAAAATATCAAAATCATACTTATAATCTATTTCTTCCTATCACTTTGGAGCTTGGTACAACCATGAATGAATTTCTCTAGCTAAGTTGAATTAGATGTTAATAAAACTAATCTTAAATATGATGTTTCCATGGCTTTCACTCTACTCTCCATCACTGATGAAGTCAAGGATTACGACTATATGACTATAAAATATTAAAGAAAAGAAAATTCAAAATACCTTCCAATTATATAAGTACTTTCAACTTTACATCCAAACTGTTTTTTTGTATCGATTTTACCTTCAAAGTTTCAAAAATCCTCAATCAAGGCTTTCTATCCAAATAGAAAGTGAAAAATTAACTCAAAAAAAAGGGACAAATAAGATAGAGAAAGAAAGAACCAAAATAATATATTTTAAGATCTATAAAAATGTTTTAGGTTTGAATTGGATTAGGGTTTCTCAAATTCATACCTGTTGAATAATGGTTTGGAAAGTATCAAAAATCAAACCTGATCCATCATTTCTATACTTATTATATTATGTCTGGACTTGATAAATTTTCCTGTGTTGAGTCAAATTAAGTTGTAGGTTTCATTTCTAGTGGTGCATTCCCATCAATTCCTTTAATTTTCAGCCTTACAACCATATTTCTCCCAGAACTCAAAAACTAAGAAGTTGTTTGGGAACGCATTGGAAACCATGTTCCCAACAAATTCAAATTATTTTTGTTGCTAAAATTTAATTTTTTTATATGTTTTGTATTGTTTTAATGTGCTGATATTAAAAATGATTTTTTAAAAAATAAAAAAAATATTATTTTAATATATTTTAACACAAAAATCACTTTAAAAAATAACCGCAATCACATTTCCAGACCCCCTCCCTACCTCCCTTCACTGGCTGCCAAACTTCGATGACCATGACTAGACTCGTCTCTTATTTCCCTCATTCTACCTCCTTTTCTCCATCCTTTTTTTTTTTTCTATAAAAAAAACTTTTCAGATACCTTATCCACCACCATAAATATCAGCGATAGGAAAGATGCTCCTTCTGCTAGCCACCAATAATAGCAATAATGTAGATCTATCAACCATTTAAAAAGTGGTTCAATAATATTTATTTTTTTTATATAGTTTTAGATTTAAATTATGTAATTACTCGTATGGTAACTACTAAAAATTTATATAATTATTAATTTTAAAACTCATAAAATTTATTAAAATACATGCAAAATTGTAACATCCACTTTAAATTTTTTTTTTTTAAAAGTGTAGATCTATCGATGTTGATTATTGATGATTCACATTGTCTTCTTCATCAATAATTAATGCGGGGCCACCTCACTTGGCTCCTCATCATCGGAAAAGTCATCAGCAAAGGGAGACAATGGCAACGCATGACAACCTGTCAACCACTTGCTCGAGGGTAATTTATGTATTTTTTTCTCATTTTACAAGGTTACTTTGTCTTTCCATTTTAATTTTCATCCGCACAATATTTTTATATCAATTCTCCATCACATTTTTAAATAAATTTTCTTTAAACTTAAAATGTGCAAGTGTCCTTTGATTTTGTTAAAGTTATTTGAACAAATTGAAAATTTTTCTTTGTGTTTCTTGAGTCATTGTTTACAACACCTTGGTCTCCTTACCTTTTTAATTAAACATTGCAAGTCGTCGCTTACAGCAATTTGGTTTATAGCTATTTAATTTGGTCATCCTATGTGGTACTTTGGTTTTTAAAATTTCCAACCAAGTCATCATTCATGATACTTTAATTTTTTCATGGTATTTTAAATTTTAATACTAACATATTAAAATAATCTGAAAATATAAAAAAAATTAATTTTAAATAAAAAAAAATTAAAAAATTTTAGAAAACGCGGTTTCAACTGTGTTTTCAAATATTGTCTAAATCAAGTTTCATTCACATTATTTTGATATTTTTCAATTTAATAAATCTTTTTACGTATCAATCTCATCTTATCCATATTCATCCCATGTTCAAATTATCTTTTGATTTTGACTTTAATTAACTTGTATTCATCAAATTGCATTTATACATATTATATATAACTTAAATAAAATCTTGAGAGATGGTGTATCGATTATGATATTTTAGATGTTTTAATGTCATTGTTATATCCTCAAATGTAAAACCAATCCCTATTATAAAAAATTAGAATATTGCTTGTTTATTTTCTTTCATATTATATTTTTAATTTTCTTATGTGCATTATCGAGTCTTGGGGCCTCTATTTCTTAAAAAGAAGATTTTTTCTTCCATTGTCTATTTGTTTATCCAATCATTACGAGTTGCTTAACAATCTTATTATTAATGAATAAATAAAAATTCTACATATATTCATATTTTATTATTAATATTCAAAGCGCCTTTTATAATGGTACAAAGTTCAAAATTAAAAATAAAATAACGACAAAGCACGAGATATAATTAAGAGAATTAAGATTAAAATGAGATCAATCATTAAAGTGACAAAGTCAAGATAGCAAGTTTAAGAAGATCTCCACACAAAATAATGATCTTTTTATCTTTGTACTTTTAAATATCTTTTGAGCTTTATATATATATATATATATATATATATATATATATATATATATTAAAAAAATTGAAAGATATTTTTGGAGTGAAATCATGGCTTATTTGTGTGTTGTATATTATTATTTAGGACATCAAATCATGATTTTTCAATAATAAATAGGCAAGAGCAATAAAATATAAAGGAAGATAATTTTACAAGCCAAAACTCTCCTTTAGAATCCAACTTCTTCTTTCCAAAATAGCATTTCATTTTTCTACATAATTTATCTAAGCATTCAATTTTTTAAAAAGAGAGCAAAGTTTTAGGATAACCATGTTTTTACACAATCTCAACCAACATCCATTTTGTTATATGTCCAACATAAAATCCAACATTAATCTATATCACTTGAATGTCATGTTTTCGACTTTCAACCAAAAAAATCTAAATGTTCATTTAATGAAAATACTTTTAAAATTACATTTTAATGATTTCATTTCAACTATTGAATTTACATGAATACAATTATTAAAAGTTACAGCTTTGCTCTAAAACACAAAAAAAAAATAAAATGATTTTTAGACAAAATATTATATAAAAAAAATCTCAATGACTGAATTTGCAAAATTCATGGAAAAAATGATTATGACAATGCATTGATGCCTTTTGATGGCTATTAGAAACATGAATACAACTATATCAACTAAGAGATTATTCAATTTAAAAGCAACATTTTGCAATGACAATAGCTAGATGATGACATGAAGAACTCTATCATAAACTATGAGTGGTAGAAATATTTTTTACTCTCCAAGCATTGATACTTTAAGCCTTAGAACATTTATCATAAAAAACAATAACAAACATTATTGTTCTTAGGATTGAAAGCATACTGTTCTCGGGATTGAAAGTTCTTTCTTTTATTTATCACAATCATCATTTGAAGTTATTGATTTTATCATCAGAGAGTTTTTAAATCTAATTAAAAAGAACTGTTTTGCGGATTCTAGAACTTATATCGTCAATTATTCCCTTCTTATGCTGCAGATAAGGGAATATTAATACAAACATTTGATTAATCATTATTTAAACACCAAATAAACATCCTTCAAGAGCATGTCATATTTCAAAACTTCTAATATATCAAATAATTAATTCTCGTAAATATATTATTACTTTGGTTTAAGAAACAAACATGCGATCAAAAAGATTCTTCAAAATCACATGCTATCTTCTCCTTTAAACAAAGCAAAGAAAATCAGGAGTTTGTGTACCTGCTTTCACTTTTTCCTAGAAACAGTTGTTAATGTCTGTCTTTAGTATGACAGGATTGCCGTATTTTCAGAGATAAAGTATTGACCGCATTATTCAAAGTGGGGCAATCTTTAGTATATAATATTTTATCTACGCCATAATTCCCTCGAGTGATAGACACACACTGATATAATTCAGCACTGAAAAGGTATATCCCGTGGATAATATTATAAAATCGGATAATAAATATGAAAAACAATTATAGCAGATAAAAAGTGAATATATTTTAACAATATTTATTCTTTGGTTGGTTGGTAGGAACAACTAAATAATCATCCATTAGAAATAACATGGTGGAAAAATCCGACAGACACAAACACGTGAATGTTATGAAAGAAACTGGGTAAAAAATTAAAAAAAAATAAATAAAACTTGAAGGGGGTGATGAATTTACTGTTTACCTAGATATAGTTTATTATAAACGAGAATAGTAAATTTACTGTTGGAAGTGTGGTTGCGGTTGTTTTTCAAAATGTTTTTCACTTAGAAATATATCAAAATAATATTTTTTTTATTTTTAAAAAATCACTTTTGAAATGAGCGCCTTAAAATGATCTAAAAACACCACAAAAATATTAATTTAAAGCAAAGAAAAAATAAAAAATTTTAATTTTTTTCAAAAATATTTTTAAAATGTAAAAAAAAATTAACATGCTAGTCTAAAAAAAAAGGGAGTTTAGAATAATAGTTGGGGTAGGATCATCTTTGAAACAATATCTTTTAGGCATTTAAAAATTAATTAGGGACATGATAAAAAAAAAATTCATAGTAAAATTACATTGATGCCATTAAAAAAAAATATTTGTCTGTGGTATTTTTTTTCCTTTTGTTTTATTATGCAAATTAAAATTATTAGATTACCTTTAGAATCAAGAAAAAATTAAAATGAAAATGAGGCTTCTGTTTTTCTTTTCATTTTTATAAATACATTAAAATACTTACTTGCCCTTACAATTTATATATTTTTAGCCTAGTCAGAGGGTATTTCATTCATTGCTGGTCTTTTTGTTGTTATTGAGGTGAGGAAGGGCAATTTGATCTTTTAAAAAATAGAAAGAAATTAAAAAAATTATTGATGCACACATCAGCTGCTTTGTCGTCTTTTAACATCATGTGTGACTGATTTCAGGGCCAAAAAAGCCATTATAAGATGACATCAGCTTTGTTTCGACGTCTCTTCCATGGATATGTGGTGTATACATCTATAAGAACTCTAGTTTGGCGTCGGCAGCTATTTTTTTCTTTCCTCTCTCTTCTTTGGTGTTTATGCCATGCCCCTGGTTTTTCAAGTCAACCCCTAAACTTCTTTTTTATTTAGTCCTTATTCTTTTGGTTATGATTTTTTTTAATAATTCATTCAATTAGATTCTTGTTTTGATTTCATCTTCATTCAATTTTTTTCTTTATCAAATTTAGTCCATATTATTTTGATTTTGATTTTTTTATAATCTAAAATAATTTTTAGAGTTACATTTTATTTATTCCACCCTCCGTAAATTTATTTCCTATTAAATTTTATCCTTGTTCTTTTAATTATTGTTATTTTTGCTTTGTGAAGTTTGTGAGATTTATTTTTTAATTAAATTTTATTATTGAGTTAAATATAATTGATTTATTGAATATAGACAGATGCTCATTTCATTTTGTTTATTCGTTTGCTTTTTCGGGACGTTGCTCTAGCAACCCATGCGGCTTCTAATATCATCACTAAGATTTTTGCAGTTAGGTTTGAACCGTCTCAACAAGCTTTTTATGATGGAAGATGTCCATAATAAAACGACAATGAGCTTTCAATGATTTTTTTTCTTCTCTTTTCAGGTATGATATCGATAACTCATTTATTTTAGTTAATTATTATCAAATATTTTTTTATAGTTCGTCTGTTACTGTTGTCTATAATTTAAATAAAATTATCAAATTATTTTATTTTATTAGATCTAATCGAGTTAATGACTTGAGTATTATATTTTTTTTAATTTTTTTTTAAATATTATTTTGTATAAGTAGTTTTTTATTGTGTACTAAATTGTTTTAGACCAGCCTATAGCATAAGTCACGAACCTAGTCTTGCATATAAATGGGAGACAAGAGTAACCTAATCTCACAACTCAAGCCAAACACTAAAAGCTTAGCGTATTGCATAACAATGACGAAGCTCTTCGGAATGGTGCTTGTCCTCCTTTTCCATTCCTTCCTCTCTCTGGCTTCGGCCTCGCAAACTCCTACCGTCATTATCATTGGAGCTGGAATGTCAGGTTGTCATATCTTCAAAATTACCAAAAATGGCTCTAGATATATGCATGCATTTCACTTGCCCTTTTACATTTCTGTATTATGAATGTTTTTTTCTGGTATTTAGGCGCACACATCATGCGGTAAAACACTTTCATTGTCCATATATACATATTCTTTTTTGGGTGAAAGACTTGCATAGTTTTTACACAAACTACTTTGTATGCTGAGCCTTTTTATTTAATCTTGGTTAACATTTCAGGAATTTCAGCAGCAAAAACACTTCAAGATGCTGGCATACGTGATATCTTGATACTGGAAGCAACAGATAGGATTGGCGGCCGTGTGATGAAAACCCAATTTAGTGGATATGCAGTAGAAATGGGTGCCAACTGGCTTTTTGGTGGGGGGCCTGTTCATAATCCTGTATTAGAAATGGCCAAGAAAGTCAAGCTCAAAACCTCCCTTAATGACTATGATAATCTTACATCAAATACCTATAAACAAGAGTAATTGAATTAAACAACTCTTCTTTGATATTCTTCTTTTCTTAAAAACCATCATCTTAATTGCTGACATTAATGGCATACCATTCGTAACATCTTTTCCACTGATCTCCACAGTGGTGGGCTATACCCAAAAAGATTGGTGGAGGCTATAGACAAAGTTGCTGTAGCCAGGGATGACTTCTGTGCAGAGTTTTCGACCCTTCTTACAAAAAAAGTCAAGAACGATGTTGATATCTCAATATTGGCAGGGCAGCGTCTATTCAAACAGTAAGCGCTAGGAATTTCATACATTAATTAAGTTTTTTTTTTTTTTAAGAGTAAATTAACTGAGTAATGGACATGGCTGTAGGGAGCCGAAAACCCCACTAGAAATGGTGATAGACTACTACCACAATGACTACGAAGATGGAGAACCACCAAAAGTGACAAGTTTGAAGCACACATACCCACGGAATGAGTTCGTGGACCATGGAGAGGATCCGTACTTTGTAGCAGATCCCAGGGGTTTTGAGATTGTAGTACAGTATCTTGCTAAGCAGTTCTTGTCTTCTTTGAAGAGCGACCCCAGACTCAAGCTAAATAAGGTAACCTTTTAGCACATTTTGCTGGGATCTTGAACTAATGTACTCGGTTATAGGTAGCTGAGCTAGCTATATCATGCAAGGTACTAAATCCTGATGTAGATTTGTGCTTTAAACACTATTTCAGGTAGTTAGAGAGATAATATACTCAAAGAATGGAGTTGCAGTCAAAACTGAAGATGGTTCCATTTACAAAGCTAAGTATGCTATTGTCTCTGTAAGCGTTGGAGTCCTCCAAACTGACCTCATTGATTTCAGGCCTAAGTTACCTGTGAGTATACATGATTATTGGTTTCTTTTCTTTTCTTTCTTGATTTTTTTTTATTGAGAGATTTTCTTTTTCAATCTTCACGAGATATTCAAATCAATTTCCTTTCTAACTTTTATGGATATCTTTATTTTCATTTTGGTATTTCCAGTACTGAATCTTATCTTGAATATGAATCAGCTATGGAAAAGGCTTGCAATATCAGATTTTAGCATGACCATATACACCAAGATATTCCTAAAATTTCCTTACAAGTTCTGGCCATCTGGTCCTGGAACTGAGTTCTTCCTTTACACGCATGTCAGGCGCGGATACTATCCACTTTGGCAGGTACTAACTAACATGTACATCTAAATTAGTAGCTAGCTATTTTGCTGTAAATTCATCCTAGCTCCACATTTATGATGTCTTGATGTTTTCTTTTCATGCAGCATCTAGAGAATGAATATCCAGGATCGAACATTTTGTTTGTGACAGTAACCGCTGAAGAATCAAGAAGGGTAGAGCAATTGTCAGACCAGGAAGTTGAAGCAGAGGTCATGGCTGTCCTGAAAACGTTGTTTGGTAACAACATTCCTAAGCCAGAAGACATACTTGTACCTAGATGGGGCTTAAACAGATTCTACAAAGGCAGCTATTCCAATTGGCCTGACAAGTACAACCAAAACCGCCACGACCAATTAGGGGTGAGCCTAAAATTAGCAAATTCAATTTCCTAATGTTGATGTAAGAAAAGGCGATTTCAGAAACATAGCTAGAAATACTGTCTTTTACAGGATCCTGTTGGTCCAGTTTACTTCACCGGGGAGCATAATAGCAATAAATACATAGGATATGTCACTGGTGCTTACTTTACAGGTTCGATCTCCCTAAACACCCAAATATGCTTTCTCATTTGGTGTATTGTGCTAACAAGATGACCTTTACCAACACTGATTTTTGTTCTTGGATGGTAGGTATTGACACAGCAAACGATTTGCTTGGATGCATAAAGAACCAAACTTGCAGAGGCTATAATAGCCAGCATATGTAAGAGAGAAGTTTCACCAAGAGACCAGTGCTCCTAGGTTCTGAAGGTACATGTCTGCATTTTCTGTTTAATTATTAAGGTAATATGTGCAAAGTACAAAGAGTTTCACAATTTGTACAATCGTTTATGTAGGTGAAGATGGATCAGGAGGATCAGTAGCTAGCAGGAATAAAATCTAGAGGGTGGACAACCATTACAACATCAACCTGTTTTTGAGTTTTTGCTAGATGTCCCATCTATGATATGTTCGGATATGCGTGTTGAGGAATGAAGATTTCAATTTTGTGATCTTACTTGACAACATTTAATAAAAAAAAATCAACAAAGGCAAGGACATCAAAGGGAAAGGGGAAATATTGCTCAAAGCCTGAAACTATAGTCAAATACTCTAGGGGGCATGTGGCAAGTGTGCTTAAATTAACCTTTTCTCCTTACAAAGTGGATCACATTCATACCTTACAGGATCCGAGCAATTCAGCACAGTTCCTTGGTAAAACACAACCCATTTTTTTAAATCTTGTTCTATCGTTGTTTTACTAAGAAATAAGGAGATGGCGTGTAATAGGAATTTCTTGTCTACCTCAAAGACAAGAAGAAAAGTACAAGACAAGGGTCAGAGAATATTCCCTCGTCTAATTATCAAAATATATCACAGTTCAAACTTCAAAACATAACACCTTCCTCCCGAACAAAATGACAGATTTCACAGCACTCCGCCAACATCAGGCCAAGGCCGCTGTAAAACCCCCGAGAGTCACTGCACGGGTACCCTGTTGTCGTTAAAACCTACTACTTTAGACACCAAGTCTTACACCTGATGTCAGGTATATTGCACATTTACAGCCCCACAGTGCCTGTTTACAGCATAGCCTCCCGAGGTCTTCAGTACATTACCTGTAATAACATAATAAAATAAAAGGACGACCTGGTCAAATGAGTGATCTTACCAGATGCTTTTATTGATTTTCGAAAAAAGAAGATGGTGCCTTTTAATCCCTCTAGAAGCTAATCGTTATTACTTGGAGGCCCTTTATTTGTGGAATACTCTAGCACAGTTGGCTTTCTAACGTTAAAAAACTGATTTTGACCGTACCAGTTGTTTGTTTCAATCTTTCCAAAATGTTTTTTAAAAAATTTATTTTCTTTAAATTAATAATTTTTTAATATTTTCATATCATTTTGATTACTGGAATTAAAAATATTTTTTAAAAAATAAAAAAATATATTATTTTGATGCATTTCCGAATAAAAAGTATTTTGAAAAGCAATCGCAACCAAATTCTCAAACACTCGAGGAAGAGTACGGTAACGGTTGCTTTTTAAAATATTTTTTTGTTTGAAAATGTATCAAAATAATATATTTTTTATTTTTTAAAAATTATTTTTAATATCAGCATATTAAAATGATACGAGAACAATGAAAAAAATTAATTTAAAATAAAAATAAAATAAATCTTTTGATATTTCATGGAGTTGTTTACCGGGGTATATCTCCTCAAAGTTTCTCCTGCTTTTGTACAAGACATGCAGCTTCCTAGAATTTTGCTTGGTTCATCTTGTAATTTTTTCACAAACTTGATTGAATATCAAGTATTCGTTACTTGATGTGTTCAAAATTTGTTCAGTTTCAATTTTCTTTAGGATTTTCTTAGAACTGCAATCTTTTTCTAAGAACTGTCTCCATTCTCCCATGTGACTATTAAACATTTGATTGTGTCAACAGCTGTTCAGAATAAGAATAATACTCTAATTTTTTGAAAAATTAAATTCATAAAAAAAAAAAACAAACTTCATATTCAAATACAATATTTTTCAGTCCAGAAAACTGTTTTCTATTACTGAACACACTCATTGTTACATTATTGCTTGACTTACAACTCTATCTAGAGATTGTTTTCCTAAATCCTTAGTAGGAATCTTCCATCTAGAAATGTTCATCAAGTAAATGTTGGAAATTTATTTAAAGAACATGATCAATAAGAATATTTAATTAAAGTCAAATTAAAACTAGAATCTACTCATTTTCAGAGTTAAAAAATTAATAGAATTTAATCTTCAACATATCCTCGTCAACATTAACATGATTTAAACAAATTATAGATAAATGAGAAATTGATCTTAATAAACCCTTGGTTGACATGTTTTGGTAAAACTCAAAACCCTTTAAAGAACTTTATCCCACCATGAAAATAAAAAAAACACTTCGCTAGTGTTTATACTTTTAAAAAATTAATTTTTGCAAATTGAAATTGGAATTGGGCTTGGTCCATGAAGAGTTATTTCTTCCAACTCATTGTTTATTTAGTCCGGCCTATAAATATTAACAGTCTCTTCTAAAAGTTTTTGCTACAAATCTGAACAATTTTTCAACTCAAAAAATTTAGATTTATAACCATTATGTTCAGATTTAATTATTGATTTGTAATGGGTAATCAAAGGTTGATCATAATGGAAATTAATTGTGATTATTACCATAATTAATTCTTCAACTTTTTAGTTTTCAAAACCCACAATAAAAAGGAGGGTGGAGGAAGAGTTCAAAGATAGTTTTATCTAGATTTTTACAAAATTTCCTCACCTCAGTTTTAACGCTTTCATTCTCTTTTCTATGTTTTAGTTTTCCTCTCAAATCTAAAGCTTACGTTCACTTTATTAAAAGATAATTAAGTCATTTTACTTTGGTTCAAAGACCTTATTTAGAAGTACATCTAGACTAAGGTAATGGTGTTGAGATCTTGGAGGACATATTGCAAATATTCTAATTACACAAGTGAGGAGGAATAAAGCTTAAATGACAAAGGATTCATCATTAATGACAACAAAAAATTTATTAATTTAAAGTGTTTCAACAAGTAAATAGCCTTTTTTGTTTTAATTTCAACAAGTGTATCCAAAAATTTTAATTTATTAATTTAAAATGACAAAAGACATATTTTTGCCTCGTGAGAGTTATTGAGACAGGAAAAGGGTTTTGGGTATAATCATAATATTATGATTATAAGATTCAGGAGTCGCCACTTATTATTAAGGTTACTAAGAAATCTATGACTTGCAAGAGTCTAGGTAAGGGATTAGTTGTGTAAGGGGAAGATGCACTACCATCAGTGCACCATACCTAAGGTAAGTTGCATTGTTATTTGATTATTTTTTTAGGTTATGCTTCTATTTGTTGGTCTCGTCTAAGATTCAAGGCAGATCTCTCTTCGTAAAGAGATCTCTACCTTTTGGGTTAGATCTTAACCATTTTAAGATCTAAATTTTAGAATCACATTTATTTCTTTGTATCTTTAATATTTGAAGGTATACTCTACCATGTAGTTTTACACCCTCAAATATTAAAGTCTACAGTTAAACACTAACATTTTAAATATAAAGTGAACAAAATAATTGGTGAAAGATATTTTATTTTTGGCCAAACCCTAACAAATAATCATAAACTAGCTACGAAATCCATTTTTGCATTTCAAAATATAAGAAAGATGCATTTTTTTATATATAAAAATATGTTAGAAAACTTTTAGGATTTGGCCGTATACATGAAAATAAAATATTTTTTTGTTTATTTGAAAGAGAATTAATTTAAAAAAATTGAGATTTTTTTTAATTTTCAAAAATTTTTAGAAACATTTTGGAGAAAATCGAGTATTTTAATATCAAATTTGTATCTTACAGTGTAAATATATAGTTTGATATTATGCAAAATTATTGGATAAATATGTGAGAAAATGATAAATATTTTGAAGTAACCCTTGGAATTTTTTGTTTTTTGTAGACAAGTGACCCAAAAAACCCTTCTTTTTTTAGGGTGGGTTGGGCCAAAACAGGTCCAGCCCATCTTGTATCTGCTGGTAGAAGCCAACAGTTGCAGGATATGAATTATTTCACATATTACATGCAGTTGGGAAGGGTGAAGGAGACGAAGAAACTTATCTAGTGTAGGGGTTTCAGCTACCGTCACTGGTCTAGCATATGGATGGTGGAAATGCTGGTGGCTCATGGTGGAGGCTAAAGATGTTGGTGGTTGGGTTGTTGCAGTGCAGAAAGAAGAAGTTTGTCATGGAAAAGGCAAAGCTTATGGTGGTTGTCCCTATCACTGGCGAGGAGATAGGTTTGTAGGGATGTTGAGTCATCGTTAGTCATGGCATGGGGGAGGTTGTAGTGGCTAAAAAAGCCGAAGCTATAGCGATGGAGGAGAAAAGTGGAAGCTTGGCGATTGGAAAAAACTGGGGATAACTAGTTTTTTATCGACTTTGGATCTGAATTTCTTCCTCTTCAGGCCATGAAATTCACCTCTTATAAGAGGATAAAGAGGGACATTTGGTCTTTAATGGTACCAAATCTTGGCCTTTGATTCAGCCTCAAAGAATCTCAATCATTGGTTCAAATTATGTATCATGAACTGTCAATTTTGGCATTTTTGGGTCGGCGTCATGACTTTTGTGGTGTCAATAGGCCAAAAAGAATCATACCAGGGTGTAGTCAAATGTCACGTGATCGTTTTTGTGCAAGTTTTGTCAAATTTGATGCAGAGATGAAGCATTAAATACCCTTAAAAAGCAGTCTCTTGAGCAGTCTCTTCGGGTGAAAATTGAAAAAGAAGATAAATAGTAACAAAACAGCGCCATTTTAATAAAGTTCAATCTAGTCCTTTTATTTGTAATCTCTCTCAATTACACCCCTAATTGACCTTAAACTTCCAATTTAATGCAATTTTACCCCTGACAAACTTTAATTGTAGCCCAAAATTTCACTGTCCTTATCATTTTGGTCATTAGTCTTTCATTTCTTCAATTAGCCTCTAATTGACAATTAAACTTTCAAATCTCTTCAATTTCACCCCTGATTTCAATCAATTAAGCCCCATGACGCCTTTTTCAAAATGATATTTGGCTGTAAATTTCTTCAATTTAGTCCTTAATTGACCCAAAAACTTTGATTTTCTTACAATTTTACCCTTGATTTCAATAAATTGACTTGGTAAAAATTAAATTTGAAAACCCCTAATAAAATTAATTTGATCAATTTAAAGTATAATTAGTCCTTGCACCTAATTAAATCCTTCAATTAAACCCAAATTAATTCTTAAACATAATTAAAATTTAATTTGGCCCATGATTAAATCAAATTGGCTTACTAAAAATATAATTATATCCTCGGACTTAATTTTTATGCAGATTCGTCCAATAATCATGTAATTTAACCATGAATCTTTATTGTATCTTCAATTTCGGGTAAAAATAGGATACAATTAAGCTCTCGATTCCTTTCAAAATTGTAGCTTGATTTTTTTTTTGCTTTTGCCAAAATGTGAGTCTTCTTGCTATTATTATTTAAGTTTTTTTTATTTTGAAAAGAATTTTGATTTTATATCAATTATAAGTTTGAATATATGTGTTTAATATGTGTGCTAGTATTCTATTATTATATTTATACTGAAAGCATGTTTGACATGAGTTTTATTTTGCTTGTTTATTGATGTTGTTTAGTTTGTTGAAAGCACATATATTAGACTTTGTTTAGTTTATCATGTGAAAAAATATTAATTATATAGATTATTGTTAAAGAGGTTTTTAGTATCTTTAAAATTTAAGATATAATGTAACTCTCTTTTAATTTTATATATTCTCTCTCTCACACACACACACATTATATGTTTTCATCTATAACTTCTTGGTTTGTTTATAGCTTTATGTTTTTTTTTTAAATTTTAGAAGGTTTTTATATATCTTTGTTTTAAAGTTATAGTTTATCTTCTAAAATTATAATTTATGCAATTTATTTGAATCTCTTTGAGTTGTTGCATGATATATATCTTTTTTTTAGTTTATATATGTTCTTGTCAACTTGTTGGTATAATCATGCATTTAGTCTTTCTTGTTTAAACATATTTTTTTGTATGTTTTTCTTAAACTAAAATAAACAAAAGAGTTTATTTTTTATGTTGTATAATTTAACTATTTTTGTTTATCAAGTTGCTATATTACAATTATTATTTTTTATATTACTTGCTTATTGTGGAATCGAAATATTTATTTATAAATATTATTGGCTATTGTTTTTATAATATTATATCATATTTTTAACTTGATAATTAGTTTTTTCAACCAATATTGCTTCGACAAGTACTACTTTGGTAGTGAGGATTCTACAATCATTTTTTTATGTTGTATAGTGAGAAACTTGAAAAGTTCAATTGATTGGATTTTAAACGGTAATAACATAAAATATTGATTCATGTGCTCACCTTAGACTTGGTTAAGTTCTTGTAGGAAAAAAAATATTAAAGTTGTCAAATAATGAATTTGATTTCATTATTATGGTAGCTTTAGACATGGAATCATAGTGATTTTTTGTGTAAAAAACTACATTTTGAATAGATTAAACCATACACAGTATGATGTGTATAGTTCAATCAAGAGTGAAAAGGCACTTTGAAAAACTTTGGATCAAAAGTTCATACGTGAAAATTTTCTAAATGTAAGAATGACATCAAAGCTATTTAGTCAGGTTTGTTCATGCATACAACATTATTCATGTATATATTATTGTTCACATATACAAAAAGTTAGTGTAGTGAATAAATACAACTTAGAAAGTTTTGTATAAGGAGATTAGATTTTAAACGGGATGGTTTGTGACCCCTCCAATCTTTCTAGTGAACTTACTTAGAGAAAGTATTATTCACACGATACCCTTTTCTTATACAATATAGTTTATAAGTGAAATTGTGATAATTGTGAATAAAATAGGGATCAATAAATCAACATAAGAAAGAAAATAATTGTTGAAACCAATATCAATAAGGTTGATTACCTCGTTAATGAAGTTTTGGAAATAAACATTTTTATAGTTTACAAAGTCAGCCTTATTAAACAATCATGAGTAATGATGGGTTGATGTTAGTGCTACAAGATATGTATATGTTGAGAAGATGATGTTTTTCACTTACAAAGAAGTTGATAGAAAAAACCTATACATAAAGAACTCATAAACCTCTAAAGTACTGGATTTTGAAAAGGTCATACTGAAGCTGACCTTTGGAAAGCATCTCACCTTCAACAATGTATTGCTTGTTGCTATTATTAGAAAGAACTTAGTGTCTCTCTTATTGTTGAGCAAAAACAATTTTAAGATGATTTTTTTTATAGTGATAAATTTATGTTCTCCAAGAGTGGTATGTTTGTAGAAAAAGTGTATCTCCATGATGGCTTCTTTTAAATGAATATAATAATCATTGTAACCAATTATTAGAACAATAATAAGATTTGTCTTTTCTTCTTATTTACTTAATTCTTGTTATGTATGGCATGACAAGTTGGGTTATGTGAATTATAATTATATACAAAGGTTAATAAACTATGAATTATTACCAAGTATGATTCTTGAGGGAAAAAACACGTGTGAAATTTGTTTAGAATAAAAAATTCATAAAACATTATTTTCAAACAATTGAAAAAAATAGTGAATCTCTAGGTTTAATTTGCTCGAATATCGGTGATTTAAAGTTTGCGCAAACGAGAGATAGAAAAAAGTCTTGCATTATTTTTATAAATGATTTCACAAATTATTGTTATATCTATTTGCTTGGAAGAAAAGATACAACTTTTGTAATGTTTAAACATTACAAGAATTATGTTACAAATCAACTTGATAAGAAAAATAAAAGTAATAATAAGTGATCGTCATTTAGCAAATTTTGTTTCCAAAATGGTATTATCCACCAAAATATCGCTTTTATTCACCATAATAAAATAAAATTGCAGACTATATGTGATGAATACTATGTTAATAAGTTTGGAGTTACCTCATAACTTGTGTTTGGAAGATAATCCTAACTTCCAATAATATACTTAACAAAATATCTCATTAAAAAAAATTAAATAAGACACTTTATGAATTATGAAAAGGTAGGAGAGCTTCTTCTGAATACCTTAAATTATGAGGGGCGTTTTGCAAAAGTAGTAATGCCTAATCTTAAAAAAGGAAAAAATAGGACCTAAGACTTTGGATTGCGTATTTATTAGATATGCATACAATAATAGTGCATATCAATTTCTTGTACACAAGTTAAATATTAAGGATATTCATCTTAATACTATTATAGAATCAATAAATGCTACATCCTTTGAAATTATGGTTTCATGAAAGGAAGCATGAGAAAATTATTCATTTAAGAGAACGATTAAGGCTAGATCAAGTGATCATCATCAATCACAATATGATGAAGTTGAGTTTAGAAGGAGAAAGGGGGGAAATGACCAAAGCATTTGGTCTTGATACATACTTGTTAAAAAAAATGAACCTTGAACCTATTCCGAGACAATATCCTATTTGGAATCTTTCTCTTTAAAGGAGGCAATCAATAGTAAAATTGAATCCATTATGAATAAGCATACATAGAAACTATTAGATCTTACTCTTGAAAGTAAATCATTAGACTATAAGTGGATCTTTAATAGAAAGATGAAAATTGATGGCATTATTGATAATTAAAGCTAGACTTGTTGTAAAAGGTTTTAGACAACAAGAAGGTAAGGATTATTTCTTACAAATATTCACTTGTATCAATAATAACTCTCATACAAATATTAATAGTCATCGTAGCTATTTACAAGCTTGAAATACATCAAATAAATGTAAAAACAACTTTTTTAAAATGGTGACCTTGATGAGGAGGTTTACATGGAAAAACCCGAGGGGTTTGTTGTCAATGGACAAGAAAAGAAAGTCTAAACTTGTCATATCATTATATGGTTTGAAATAAGCACCTAAACTATGGCATGAAAAATTTGACAAAGTTATGATATCAAATAAGTTTAAAATCAACAAAATTGATAAATGTATTTATGTGAAAACACATAAAGGTTATGTCATTGTATGTCTTTGGTAATTAGGAGTTGATGTATGTTATGAACTATATAAAACCTGATATTGTTTACTCAATTAGAAAACTAAGTAGATTTACAATTATTTTAAGTATGAATCATTGGAAAGCAATACGAATAGTACTCAAATATTTAAGGTACACCGTGGATTATTTGTTATACTATATTGGTTACCCAGCGGTACTAAAAGGTTATAGTGATGCTAATTGAAGATCCGACTCTAAGGATTCAAATTTTACATGTATATATGTCTTCACACTTGGTGGAGCAACTGTGTCATGAAAATCATTCAAATAAATGTGTATCGCTAGATTCACAATAGAATTAGAGTTTATTTCTTTTGATAAAGCTAGAAAGGAAGCCAAATTGATTTAAAATTTCTTATAGAATATTCCATGTTGGCCAAAATTAGTGTCAACTATTATATCTATTACGATAGTAAGTCGGCAAATTAAAAAGTCACAAAGTAGTATGTATAATGATAAATCTAGACATATACATCATAAACATAATATCATTGAATGTTTGCTCTCAAATAAAATTATTTCTATTGACTATATAAAGTCAAAGGAAAAATATCATGAATCTATTAACCAAAGGTTTGTCAAAAGAGCTTGTGTATAATTCATCTAGGGGATAGGTTTAAGGCCTTTAAAATGAAAAGGTATCATAATGGTAACCATACCTAGTTGATAGGAGATCCTAAGATCTAGATTCAAAAGGAAAACTAAGTTATATAATATTTTTGGTAGCACTAGGAAAATATTATTTTCTGCTTATTCTTATGTGAAATAAGTGATAATTACATCGTAATAAAAAGTGAGTTGAGCTCTTAATAACTTTTATATATTGGTACACCAAGTGGAGTATATCAGAATAATATTAATGAAAGATCACCTATATAAGTGAGAAATGTGATCGTGTTTTTGAGAATTTCAATAAATGATGAATTTTCTAAAGCACTGATGAATCCAAGAATTGTTCTAGGCCAAAATAAACACAACAGTGAGAATCAAAGGAAATCTTGAGATATAGAACTATATGAGCACTATTGTTTTTATTTACACAAAAGGTTAAATAGTTCAAAACATCACATTCACTATTTAGCCGAGTAAATCCGATAGTATTTTATTAAGAAAGGTTCAAAGCTAAAAGCTACCTATCCTGATGTAGTAATCTACCAAATCAATATCTCTCAACAAATCTTCAACTCGTTTTCAAACTAATGAGATAATTTTCATTCATATGGGAGATTATTGAAAATTTGCTTAACATGATTTAAATAAATTATAGGTGAATGAGAAATTAATCTTAAAGAACCCTTGGTTTTCGTACTTAAAAAACCCTTGATTTTTCTATATTTAATTCTTGATTTATGGTGAGTAATCAAAACTTGATAATTGTAAGAATTAATTCTTATTAATTTTTCAATCTTTCAGCTTTCAAAATTCATTATAAAAAAGGGGTGAATAAAGAGTTTTTAACTTTTTTTTTACACACTATTTCTCATCTTATTTTTAGTGTTTTTCTTGTCTTTTAATGCTTTTATTTTCTTTCTAAAAATCTAGAGATTAAGTTTATTTTGTTAAGAGATGATTGAGTCATTTTACTTTGGTTCAAAAACCTTAGTTTGGAAGTGTATTTAAATGAGGTGGAGTTGTTTGAATCTTACGAGGTATATTGCAAATATCCTAGATATACAAGTGAAGTCAACACGTTACTAAATTAAACTCTATTTATTGAAACAATATTAAGGTATTATCTAGAGATATAAACAAGATAAAAGGAACATGTCTCATGTTTCTCTTGTTTTAAAAAATCAAAAATTCCCTATAAAATTGTTCTAGAAACAGATTTATTTTATGTTTTTACCACCCATACATATTTTTATATCTCATGTATCTATTTCCTCTCTTCTGCAACACTAACTAAACACAAAGTAAGTGACTAATGAGTTCCAATAAACTATGTCTTACTGCGTTTATATTGTTTTCAAGGCTTGTTTTTACTATACATTAGACTCTCTGTTTGAAAGATCAATATGTTCTGCACCCGATGACTAAGAACTGGTAAACACTTACCCACATAGGTAGCTGGATTAAGAGGTGGGATAAAAATTTATGAGATTCACCATCCATAAATGTGGAAGAATTCCCCTTTCCATCTTTATGGGCCACTAGCCGGCTGCAAGGTCCGTTTCAACTCACAGTTGCACCGAGTTGACAATGAAGAAAGTGTACCCAAATTCCTCAGTAACAAAGAGAGAGGAAAACTGGTAAACACTCCTTTAACTTTGGTTCCTCCCTCACTTCATGTCTCGTTAAATATAAAGTAATAAGGTGGCCTTGTACAAGTAACTCGGCTCCATCTAGGAGTTCAGTTGGGCCAATTGATTGCACTGTGGGCTTTGCCTAGTAAAGTCATGAAACTCATTATCCTTTGTCAAGAAAAGAGAGAAATGATGACCCCACGAAATACCATAAAAATCACACTGCTATTGTTGAGGATAACGAGAAGCAGAAGCTGAATACAATGATGCTGCTTAATAGCAGAAGAAGAATGTCATCAGTCAAGACAACCCCGCCAAAATGCTAAAAATAACGACCACTTCAGTAACAGCTCCACCTCCACACTTATCTCCGTCTTCGTCATCAACAACCACCACCACTCAGAAAAACCTCCTTAACCACATAAACCGCCGCCACCTCCTCACTGCACTCTCTATCTCAATCTCCACATCCCATTTATCCACACCAGTCGCTGATGCCCGTGGCCTCTTCCAAATGCCTCCTCCCCGCCTCACCAACCAGTAACTCCATCAACCCGTTTCCTGTTTTCTTTCATTCTTTTTAATTTATAGTCTGTAGATCATAAATTTAAAGGAAACAACAAAAAGGAAATTGTATGTTACCTGGAACACTGTCAAGTTTAGAACTTTTTCTTGTACTTGCCTGTCGATGAATTGATGTTAAACTTATTTAACCTTACTAAGCTTCACAGTTGTATTAAGGCACTGCTAAATTATGGATTTAGTTTTCATTGGGGTCTGGTGATGTTAGCACTGTTGTTTCTTTTTGTTTGGATTTGTGGTTACATTGTGTTGTGGGTGTATGAAGGTATTATTTGGTGAGAGCTGGGGAGTCTGAGTTTGAGAGCCTGGGGATTATCAACACAAATCCGGTAGCAAAAACATCAGTTGATAGTGGGTTGTCAGAGAAAGGGAAGAAACAGATTGTGAAAGCTGCTTTACAGTTGAAAGAAATGGGAGCTTGTGATACAGGGTGTTGGATTTGGCCTTCCATTACTCAGAGAGCTTACCAAACTGCTGAGATTATTGCTTCTGTTAATAGGATTAGTAGGAGGTATGCATATTAATATTGAGTATATTTGGCAAATTGAGTACTAGCACGAATGGAATGTGGTGTTATAAGGCCCCTTGTTCTTACCTGAATTAGCTTTCTTGACCATTTAGCTATTTTGGCTAAGATCAAGTTCCTTGTAGAAAAATAGATTTTTTTTTTATTTAATTGTGGTCGGCTGCTCCATGCTTAATTTTGACAGCAATGTGGGAAAGTGAAGATGTGGCTGAGCTTTTCTAAAACATGGGGCTCCAATTTGCCGCTCAATGGAATTGGACATATAATTTCATATTCACATTGTTGTGTTTCCATTGGAAATTTAGAGAGGCTTTCTTTTTAAAAGGCTAATATATAGATGATATTAGTGTTTTATTCATTTAAAGGAATGGTGGCGTTTTCAGAATCTATTGCGATAGTGCATTAATTACTGCTATTGCTTCAAATAGTCCTCCGCTGTTGCAGTTATATAGTTCCAGAGTACAGCTTCCTGGATGCCCGTGGTTTAGGAGCTTATGAAGGCAAGAATTTGGAAGCTGTTTCGGAAGTAAGATCCCTCCCTGTTTACCAAATGATATGGATGCAATTTCAATGTTTTAGTTCTTGGTTTAAACAAGTTTTCCTTCAAGACAATACTAGCAAATATGTGTATGTGATGGTCATTGGTTTATTACTTGATTTCTTTCCTTTTACTGACAGAAGGTAAAATTTGAATAATCTGTCTTCGTGGGATCCATAAAATTCTAAGTCTTTTGTGAGTCTTGGGTGGTGGGGTGTTTGAATTTGATTGAGAACCTAACAAGGCATCTGCAGACTTCAGACCATGTGAGCTCTCTCTGCTCAAGTCAACTCATCTAAGTTTCAGGCCCTCAGTCCTAATGTCTTAAAAGATCCATTCCTTCCATCTCATTCTCTCTCTCTGAGCTGCAATTAATCATGTTGCAAATATATTTTTAAGAACTTTTTGCGAATAGGATGTTAATAGCTGAGGTCTTGGCTATGGTTCAGGTATATGCATCAGATACTATTTCTCCAAGAAACAAGCCCCCTCCCATCGACGATGGAACCCCAAATGAGAGTGTTGCAGACGTGTTTGTCCGTGTTACACAGTTGATGTCCATTCTTGAAACTCAGTACTCTGAGGAAACGATCATCATTGTATCTCCAGATTCTGATAATTTAACAATCCTCCAAGCTGGTTTAGTCGGTCTTGACCTTCGAAGGTAGCCATGTGACTCTTTAGCTTCTAGTGTATGGTCTAAAGCAGATTTACTATAAATGTGAATATGTCAAGAATAAACAATCCTTAGCCAGTATGTGATGGTTTGCCTTTGTTCTTTTGCAGGCATAGAGATCTTTCTTTTGCCCCTGGGGAAGTCAGATTTGTTGATATCAGCAGCATACCAACTTATAAACAACCTGCCTCTGCTGTATATAAATGTAGAAACCCACCAATCTGTAACTGAAATGTCTGTGTTCAATTTATACAAAGAATGAAGACATAAACTTAATTGTTTGACCATTCTGTATCTAGAGTAAATCATTACTGTAGCTTATATAATCCCGATCATGCATTTGTCAAGATATCTCAGCATAAATTGAAAAAAAACTGTCTTTGTACTTCGCTACCTTAACTAAGCTATGGAGCAAGATGAAAATTTGAACCATTTGTGCTTCAAGCTGTCACGACCTGGGTATCCTACTATAGCTTCACGTTATCTCATCTGTCAATCCCCTTCAACTTATTACTCAGATTGCAACAACTGTCCACGCTATCTAGTGGACGGTCGACCGATCTGCTGGATTGAGAGCATCATCTGCGTAAATTTTATGTTAAAGGTTTCCTTTGAGCAGCCACTAGAAAAACAAATAGTAAATACCACGCATGCACCCGTAGTGATGTCTCTTTGTTCAGCAGAAGTCAGATTTGTACACTGTACTTTCCGAGTTCGAAGAAAATGGACAACCTTCTCTGGGTTGTATTTTTATATGGGAATTTAAAGACGACAAGAAACATGCAGCAAGATAATGAGATCACTGTCCATGAACTGTCCCTTGAATAATCTAATATCTTGAATTCTTGTCAATGTTCTATATTTTGTATAATCAACTCTCATGAGGTGTAGGGTGTGAAATGACGGATTTGTTTCTTGAGTTGAAAAGGAGGTTGAAGTTTAATTATGAACTTACTATTATGGAGGGAAAAATATATTATTTTTAGTGTATTTTATTTAAAGTAAGTTGTATTATTATTTAATTGTTTTTTTAGATTGTGTTTCTATTTAATTGATTTTTTGATTATGGTTAATCTCTTTTTGTGAGAAAGTTTCTACCTTATAGGGTGAAATTCTAACCATTTTAAGTTCTAGATTTTAGTATTGTATTTATTTTGCACTTTGTATCTTTAATACTTGAGAGTATACTTTACAATGTAATTTTATACCCCAAATATTAAAATATACAGCTAAATCCTAACACTCCAGATATTAATTAAACAAAATAGTTGTTGAAGGATTTTTATATTTTATCCAAAACTTAACGGATAATTATAAACTGGTTACAATATCCATTTTGCATTTTTAAAATATGATAAAAATGATTTTATCTCTTTTTTATAGAAAATATACATGAAAAACCTTTAGAATTTGGTCGTATGCACGAAGACAAAAACATATTTTTTTTGTTTTTGGAAAGAAGAAATTAATCTAAATATTGTTTGTGAATTTTTCTTGAGATTTTTTCAAAGTTTTGGAGAAAACCAGGTATTTTTAATATCGAGTCCATATCTTACAGTGTAAGTCTATAACCCGATATTATGCAAAATTATTAAAAAAAACATGCGAGGGACCATAAATATTTTTTAAATACCTTTTGAAAAATTTGAATTTTTTTAGATTTTTTGTTTTTATATTATTATGTTATTATTTTATTTTATTTTATTATTAGTAAATTTATTGGGCTATACTCGGCCCAACCATCTTGGCTGGGCTAAAACAGGTCCAGCCTGACTCAATCGGGTTGGGCCGACTATCAGCCCAACAGCCTTATCTTCCTTTTTAATGTTGGGTCGAGCCTGGAGCCCAAGCCTGATCCAATCGGCTTGGGCTGACAGAAGGCCTAACCTCCCTCTTTTTTATGTTGGGCTGGACTCGACCTAGCCATCTAGGTTGGGCTGAAACAGGCCCGGCCCAGACCCACATGGTTATTGGGCCGACCCAACTACCATGTTAGATATTTGGCCATTACATTCATAATTCTGTATGAAATGGCCACCATCGGGGGGTTTAAAGAGAAAAATAGAAAGAATGCTTGCCTGGCTAGAGGAGAAAAGTTGATGTTGGCATTTCTGGTGGTGCTGGGAAGTCCAGCATATGGCTGGTGGCAGCAATGACGGTGGAGGCATGGCAAAGAAAGATGAATAAAACCGGTAGAGAGAAGGAAAATAAAGATTAGGGGAAAAGCTGATTTTTCTCCAACTTTGGCTTCCAATTTCTTCATGCTCAATGCCTAGAATCCACCCTTATTCATAGGGGATGGAAAAGGGATATTTTATCTTTATCCGAGACAAATCTTAACTCTTGATTCAACTGTGAAAGATCCCAACAATTAGCTTAAAGGCACAATCATGGACTGTGAAAATTGGCTGCTAAAGGATGGTTGAGTTGGCTACTTTGGGGGGCGGCTGTAAGGTCAGTTGGCTGGCAAGACCTACTTTAGGGTGTAGTACAATGTCAATTTATCATAGCGATGTATGGTTTGTCAGGTTTGGTTGAGAGATAAAGTATTAAATACTCCTGGAAAGTAGCCACTCGAGCAGTTTTTTCATGTGAAAAGGAGAAGATGATGAACAATATTGGTCTGATTTGTTCTTTTTTATTATTATTATTGTTTGGCAAAACAACGTCGTTTTGGTCAAAATGCGTCGTTTCATTAAAATGAAACGACGTTGTTTTGGCTTATAAGGTTTTAATTTAGGGATTTAACCAAAGTTCAATTTAGTCCCTTAGCTTTTGATTTCTTTCAATTGTATTCCTAATTGACCCTAAACTTTTGATTTTATGCAATTTTGTATTTCAACATTAGCCTCAAGTTTTAGCACCCTTTTCATTATGATCCTTGGTTTTGGATTTATAAAAATTTACCCTTAATTGACCATCAAACTTTCAATTTCACCATTGTCTTCCACCAGATTAAGTCCCTGAAGTTGAGCGCCTTTTTCAAAAAGGTTTTTGGCTGCAAGTTTCTTCAATTTGACCTCTTAATTGACCTTAAACTTTGATTGTTTTTGCGATTTTACCTCTGATTTCAATCAATTGACTTTGTAGAAATTAAGTTTGGTCTTCTAAAATTATAATCTTCTCAATTAAGCTCAAATTGGGCCCCTAAACTTAATTCTTCATTAATTAAGTCCCTAATAAAATTAATTTGACCAATTAAAAACATAATTGAGTCCTTGCACCTAATTAAATATTTTAATTAAACCTAAATTAATTCTTAAACATAATTAAACTTTAATTTGGCTCATGATTAAATCAAATATGCCTATTAAAAATCTAATTATATCCTTGGACTTAATTTTTATGCAGATTCGTCCAATAATCATTTAATTTGACTTTGAATCTGTATTGTCTTTCCGATCTTGGATATGACGGGGTATGATTAGCCTTTAAATTTTGTCAAAAAAATCCATCTTGAACCTTTTATATATATCTAAGACCTTCTTCAACCACCTTTTGCCATATTGTTGGTCTTCTTGTTATTGTTGCTTTTGTTTTTGTGCTTTTACAAGAAAAAAAGTAAATTTTAGGGAATAACCCAGAAATGAATTATGACAAACTGCTTGCTAGTTGTGAATCCTAAACTGTAATTAGTTCTTAAATGTGAGGTAACTAGAAAGATTTTAGAGAAATTTCTTATTTAACCTAAATTATCACAAGTCCTTATAGCAAGTTGACAAAATTACAATTGTTCTAAATGAGAAATTAAAAACAATTTCATTTGCACAATGCCCTTTTTAATAGTTGATTTCCCTTACCTTACCTTAATGTAAAAATAACATTTCATTCTCAAGTCTTACTTTTTTAAATAAACATATTAATATCGTGAATTTCAGTGACATCCTTCATGAGTTATATGTTAACTTTCTTTGCACTTAACCTAATTGGATTCATACATGGTTTCATATTTTCTAATTAAATAAGAGCAAATTATGATCTAGTACCTGTGTTTTTTTATGGTTTTGTAAGTTAGTCATTTTGGTTTTGAAATAAGTTAATTCATTGATTAAAATTTTAAATAACTCTTATTAATTACATTTTTAATTTTCCATATTATAGGTGAGTTTGAAAATTTTAATTATAAAGGATTTTTTAGACAAATGACAGATCAATTATCATGAAAAAACAAAAAAAAATAGATACAATCAAAGTACTAAATATTGAGTTTTTTTAAAAGCAAAGAGAATAATTAATTATTTTATGAAAAACACTTGTATCCAATAATAATTTAATCAATTAAAGGAAGATTTTATGATGTAGAGTTGAGGCCTATTAGTTACTTTTTATGATCCAGTTCCAAAAAAGAGACAAACACAAGTATGAGAGAGAATAAAATTCATGTTTCATCAAAAGTGACCTAAGATTTCTCTCTCCCACTTATAACTATCTCTTTTCTAAAAGTGAGCCTAGAAAATAACTAATAAGATGTCGCTAACTACTTCATGAGTATCATAAAATTTCTCCTCAATTAAGTGATTAACAATGAAGAGGTTGTCCTTTTTAGTCCCTTTTCTTAACAATAGGTAAAGTATTAACTTTTGATTCTATTACTTTTGATTTATAAGGTAGATACATGTATAGTTTGTATAAAGAGCTATTCTAGAAAGTTATTTTTAGCAATCAAAATCATTGATTGATCTGATTTAGATTGACTCTTAAATCGTAGGATTTAATACAAATAAATTAAGATAAATCTCTATAATTACTTCATTTTATTTTGCCAACTCACATTTGTTGTTATCCATTTTTTGGATCCCACATAAACAAAAAAAACATACAAAAAAATTAAAGAAAATGTTGGAAGAAAAAAAAATATCAGTGAGAAGAGTATACCAGAACATCTAGGAAATTATCGAAGATTGACTGAGAAAGATTAAATATACAAAATAAAAAAGTTTTACAATGTATTTTTCAATGAAGAAGGCCCTATTAACAACAATAAAAATCAATTTGAGGAGAAAAAATCAAAATTGGATGTTTAAGGATCAATTTGATTTTTTAAAGGTTTATTTGAATTTATTGAGGGCTTAATTGAAAGAAAAATTGATTTTTAAAAGTCAATTTAGACTTTAATTGGAAGAAATTAAAGTCTGAGGGTTGAATTGTGATTTTTAAGAGTTAATTTGGTCAAATTGATGGTTTAATTGCAAAAATATTATAGTTTAATGGCCAAATAGAGACTCAATTGAAGAAATCCAAAATCAAGGATCAAACTGGAAAAGGCACCTGAATATAGAGGCTGAAATTGACAAAATCAGAGGCCAAATTAAAAAAATTAGAAATCTGTTGGTCAATTGAGGGTCAAAATGGACAAATTCATAAACAAAGACCAAAATGAAAAGGATGACCAACGTAAGGGCTAATATATAAGTTTAGTGGGGGTTAAATTGCATGCAATTAACAAGTTTTTTGTGTCAATTAAAGGTATATACACCATAATTGAAAGAGCAAAGACTAAATTGAAACTTTGTTAAATCCCAAATTAAAAACTTTAATTTCTAGGATTTTAACCCAAACAATGCGTCATTCAGCCTCTGTTTATTTTCTTCCTTGGCAGTACATGGTGGTTAGGTTAGCATATTTCAAGAGCTCATTCTGAAGTTCTAGACCTCCAAATGGCATGAGATTTTTTATAAATAGAAGAGAAACATCCCCTCTACAACCTTATTTCCATGAAATTAGATATTTGCATCCCAATTTTTTAATGGAAGTCCCTAATATTTTGTCCTTAATCAACCATCACTCAATTTTTAGATGTGGTGTTGATCAAGTTGGCACCTTTAAATGAATAAATATGGAGCTACAAACCTCCAAATTGAGTAAGAATGTATCTAAATGAAAGTTGTACACCTCCTCTACTAGATTCAGGTGGTCTCAGGCAATGATAACATTAGAATTGTTTCGACAAAACCTCAAAAGTGGACAACTTAGTCAGTCCCAACAATGCAACTATCTTGCAAAAAATGATTTTGTTTTTGTGTGTACACATACAAAGTCTCCTCAATGAGTCCTTACCAAGGTTGGTGTTAGGGTCTGGGGTTTTTTTTTGGCTTAATATATGTGTTAGGCTTGATATCAAGTCTTTTATGGTTATATCGATAGTGATGATTAATCATGTAGAGACATACTGAGTTGATGTAGAAAGGTATTACATATCAAGAAGAGTGACAATCCTAGGTGTTTTAATACCATGTTAACAATAGGTAAAGTATAAAGTTTCTGTTGTGTTATTTTAGTTGACGAAGTATTTACATATATGTTATTTTACTATTTTAGGAAGTTATTTTTAACAATCAACTAATTAATTGTAGAATTTGATATGAAGGTAAGATAAATCTCTATAATTACTCCATTTTATTTTACCAACTCACAACAACACCCTTGACCATAATGTAAGAAAAAATAGCATTTCATTCCTAAGTTTTTTAATGTGAAATCAACATATTATTATGGAATTTCAATGAAATCCTTAATGAGTTGCATATTAGCTTATCCTTTGCACCAACTAGATTCATACGTAATTAAATAACTAGATAGATAGCTTATGCTACGTCATGAGCCACATCAATTAACGTAAAAGAAAAGGTATTTAGGTTGTGGAAACTTTTTGATGGCTAGTGGGTCAATTTTAAAATCTTTAAACCCTACTCCTTGTCTGGCCTGAGTTTCAAATCAAACTATATAGGAACTGCCCCAACATAACCCAGTTGACATGGAAATTTCAAAGGATATTGATGATCGGTAAAAATATGGTTGGCTTTAAGAAAAATTCAAGATGACATCTCGTTTAAAAAATATATTGGAGCAGCAACATATTAGATTGACTCGAGTTTCGCAGCTTAACCCATTAAATATGTAATTTAGGTCATGAACTCCATCAACTTTAATAATTATTTTAAATTATTTCTTACTTAATTATATGATAAAAAATACACTCACAAAATTTAGCAACAACTCAATGCCATGATATATGGTTAAGACTGCGACAACCTTATAAGAGTAAATTATGAAGCCAATTATCAATCAACCCAAGCTAACCTACGACCCGAGTCATTGATTGATTGTGTTTAATAATATTTTTAAACTATTTTTTATTTAATTACACAATGAAAAAATATGCTCACATAATTAAACATCAACACAATATCATAATGTTTGTTTAAGATCACGGTAACCCTATAGAAAGCAAAATAAAATAAATTATGAAACTTAACTATCTAATTAACTCATGTTAATCTGTCAAACCTGCAATTTAGGTCATAGACTCATTTGGATTTAATAACTTTATTTTTACTAATTTTTTTATGTAATTATATGATAAAAAAATACATGCTCATATAATTGAGCATCAATCAAATGCTGGGAAGCTTGTTTAAGACCGTAATAAACCTATAAAAAAAACTGAAATAAATTATAAAACCCAATTTAAAATCAATAAAATATTGAAGAATGAAATTGTAAAAAAAAAGTATTGAAAGTTAAAATTGAGAAAAAATCAACAAAAAATTTAAAGAAAAAAAAACAGGTCGAACACAGGCTTGTTTAGCCTAGCATGCCCAAGCATTTTAAAATTTTCTTATATCTTTTTTAAGAAAAGAAGAACGTTTCATCCACCTATTATTAAAAAAAACCACTCGCAGCAAATCACTTGTTGTTCTAGATGGTGACCGAAAAGTCATGTAGCTAACTCCAATAAGTAAAAACCCATTTTTTCAGCCAAAAAAACCAATTTGGCATTAAATTAGCATTTAATAAGTTAAAAAATGAAATAAAAACATAACTTAAATAATAAAAAATCCCCAATGTCATATCTATCTTTTTCAGTAATATCAAGGGAAAAAATACCTAAATAAAATTCTCTTTGTCAAATGAAACTCTTTGACATCAAGAATGATAAGTTTCACCATCGAATATTGATCATTTGTCAATTTTTTCTCTCTTCCACCGTAATATGACAACTCTTCTCCTCTCTTAAACTTAGAGACTAAAAAGCGAGCAAAACAAGTTTTTAGACCAAACATTTAATTTACAAATTAAAAGGGCCATAAAAGAAATTTGACAAAATCTTGAAAGCAAAAGACTCTAACACACAAAAAAAATTAAGGCCTTCTATTTTTTCTCTATGTCAATTTTGGTCATTTCTTTTTTAATTTTTCTCAAACAATAAAATTAGACTCTTTTTCATGAAATTGAGCGTTAACTTAATAACGAGATTTTTTTTAGATCATGATAATGACATAAAAGCATATTGAAACAAATTATCAACCTCAAACCCTAATCTGCATAATATTAAAAGATTAAATTGAAAAGAAAAAAAATGATGGCAAAAGGAAGAAAAAAAAAAGGGACTAGAATTGAACCATATTTCTCTTAAAAAAAGGCTTGCCATTATTTATTTGCTTTAATTTTGATCCCTTTATTTTCTATTCTTACAAATAATAAATTCAAAATTTTTTTTGTTATATTAATCACCAAACTGATATTGGGATGTTTTTTCAAAACTGCAATAACCACATAAAATACAAATCAAAATAAATTATCAACCTTAAATCTTAACAAATATAATATTAATAGATGAAATTAAAAAAGAAATTAAATAACCAAGATAAAAAAAAAAAAGACAAGAAAAAAGCAAAATACAATGCAAATCCTTAGTGTTTTGCCTTATAAGCCATGATACAACACTCATGGCTTTGATTTTATTTTTTTTTTCTAATGAAGAGTTTCTTACTTCCTTTTTTGCTTCTTTCTTTCTAGTACAAGTTATAGGGTCCAAATCATGGACCAATCCTACTCGAGGACAACCTAAATTATGACTAAAAAATTATTGAGATAACATTATTTTAAGGGTTTTTTTAATTAAAAAAACTGAGATAAGAATCAGAGTCACGCTTTCGGCTGATTTGATCGACCAAGATTTACATCTATGTTAATTCAAAAACGAAAAATCGCCATCATTGATGGGAAAAAAAAAAAGAAAGGAAAAAGAAAAGAAAAAGGAAAAGAAAAAGGAGGAAAACATGTCATGGAAGTACAAACTAGAAAACACTTCAGATAGATGATGAAAGGGACCAACCCACTTAACCCACTTAGCCAACCTAACCTCTTGTAAACACGTCAGCAACCCAAACCTACGTGTCAACCACTTGCTTACCTCCTTCCCAGAGTCCACAGCCACCCAACAATAGTTTTTTTCTTACAGAAAAAAAAGTTTCCACAAGTAGATGAAAAAAAATCCTATGACTGCTTACTGTCTTTTACCTAAAAAGAAAAAATTCAACAAGACCCCACTTAACGCCGTCAATTAACGTGACCCCAAATCTCTCCGTCAACAACCTGTCCTTCCTTAGTTCCATTATTATAATTATACTTCTCTCACTCTCTCTGCTGTTTTGAATAAACTCTCTTTAATCCAGTTTCAGTTACTGATGATTACTGCATTTAGTAAAAAAAAACATAGGACTCCATAGATGAAAGATTCTGATTCATTTCTCGTACCTGATGAGATTACGAGGATTGTTTGTCACTGATTCACATACAGAAACACTCTCACTCCCCCTCTTTCTTGTAATAAGTCTTTCTTTCCTTTTTTTGTCATAGGGTTTTCCAGTTAGTTATGGCAATTAGAGGAGTCGATTTCAAGTGGTTTGTCCTCAATCTTTCCTTCTAATTATCTTCACTATATCTGTAGATATTGGACTGGTGAGTGCCTACCCTTTTGTTTCAAGATTTTTGTTTTCATGTTGAAAAAGATTGGGTTTTGCAGGTACGATGGCTTCTTCTTGTCAATGCTTGCAACAAGTGCGTATCCTTTTTATTATGTTCACATTTTAAATTTTGGCATTCATATAATTCAGGGTTTTCATTTTATTTCTTTAATTCCCAAGAAAGTTTGAATCTTCGAGTCTGGTTTCTATGGTACAGCTAGCTAGGCTCTTGCTTAACCTTCTTGTTTGTGGCTTTCTTTTGGTGATTATTTAACATCAATCTCTCACTATCTTTTCTTGGTTTTATATTTTAACCGTTTGGTTTTGAAGAAAAACTCTCTGCATTTTTTGAAATTCCAAAGAAAGTTAGATCATGAATTGAGTTCTAAACGATTATTTTATGGGAATTGATAGTTAGGTTTACGTTGTTTGTTCTTTCTTTGACAATGTTACTGATAGAATCATCGTTGCCATCAATTGGAAGCGTTACCGTCTTTGTACATACCCTTTGCACATATGGATAATGGTAGGTTGTTCGATCTAATTCTTGTTCAAACTAATTATGTGAATTCAATGGTTCTTTTGCATCTCATTTCTAACTTTTGTTGGTTCAGGTTGACTACACTACCGTTTTTGTGTTTCGTTTGTTGATGTTCATAGATAATGGACTTGCTGCTGGAATGGGATTGTAAGGCCTGACCTTATACACCTTGTCATTAATGTTTTTAGTGATGGGTTTCTGCTACTTTAGATGAGAATTCTGCATGTTATGTAATTTTAAAGATTTTGGAGAGATTTCAAGAAAGAAATTTGCTCAAAATGATATATTGGATTGACACCCATATTATCTCTTTGCTTTTGGAAAAGGATTCTGTACAATAATTTTTTTTAACACTTTTTGAAATCAAGTGACTACAGAGTTTGCTTTGTTTTAATTGGTTTAATCCTGTTTCATTGTGAGTGAAGTCTTTCACAATGTTGTAGAAACTTGTTGTTAACAATTTGTTTTTCACTGTCATATGGTCGAATTGAATGGTTTGAGAATATTGTTTGCATAAGTGTAATGCATGTTCTTTTACTGAAAGTTTAAAAAGGCACTTTGTAAGCTGAATCTTGCCTAATAAGTTGTTTTTTTTTTTTTTTTTTATCTATTTCACTTCCTTGTAGGGATTTTGGGTGGCAGCAGAGATATACCTGTTTCATCAATTTTACTTCCTTGTATAGATAATAAGTTGTTCTTTTTTATCTATTTTATTTCCTTGTAGGGATTTTGGGTGGCAGCAGAGATATGCCCGTTTTTGTGGAAGAATTGTGGTTCTTTCAATTCTCTCTCTGCTACTATATCCATTTCTTTGGGCTTGGACTATAATTGGCACACTCTGGTTCACAAATGCAAGAGATTGTGTAAGTTCTTTTTTATATTCCTTGATGTTGTCATCTGAAGACAATTTTAATTCTGGAGGTGATATATTTAACTTCTTTCAGTTACCAGAAGAAGGTCAGAAATGGGGTTTTCTTATATGGTTGCTTTTCAGCTACTGTGGACTCATCGGTATCGCTTGCATCTCTGTTGGAAAGGTTATCATAGTTCCTTGTACTTCTATTTCTCTATTTAATTTTACATTCTATTGTGTACCCTGATATCCAAATCATTCTGCTCATTGATGCTTTCTTATTTTCACATGCCCCTTCTTATCCTCGACTTGTTTAATGTTCTTTTCTAGTGGCGGGTACGAAGACAAGCACATCATTTGCGTGCTCAGCAGGGCATTCCTATTTCAGAATATGGGGTAATGGTTCATTCATCTCAAGTATTGAAGTTTATTATTGCTTCTTTCACAATTTATTTTAATCATCCTACTCGTGAATCCAGGTTTTGGTTGATTTGATCCGGGTGCCAGATTGGGCATTTGAAGCTGCAGGCCAAGAAATGAGAGGTATGGGCCAAGATGCTGCTGCGTACCAACCTGGACTCTACTTGACTCCCACTCAGGTAAGTGCCTGTCACTATTAAGGGCTATGATTTATATGACTGCCATTTATTCTTCATTTTAACCCGGACAACATCGTGCGCATTCATGTTTTTATTATAACCTAAAAATACAGTACTTCAGGTTTCAAGTGCTCATTGGCGATTGAATGTGATCCAAATTATTACATCACAGTATGGATTAACCTTAATAGGGAAGGGCATCCAAGGGGAAAAGGGACTGTGAAGAAATTTTATTTTAACTCTTTGTTTGTGTCGGTGTGCTCTCCATATTTTTTGGAGGATGTCTAAGTTAATGCATTATATTATTGGACTTTAGGGTCATATGATTCCAATCCTTTCCAGTAGCTTACAGTAATATTTTTGAAGAAATCTGGTCGTGTAAACATTCTAAATTGGCATAAACTTTTTATTAGTTTATAATTCTGTTTCTGGTTATGTTGTCTTTTCATAGAGAGAAGCAGTGGAGGCACTCATTCAAGAACTTCCAAAGTTCAGGCTCAAGGCTGTTCCAACTGATTGCAGTGAATGCCCCATCTGCCTTGAAGAGTTCCATGTAGGGAATGAGGTAGATATTTTTTTATACGTGTCCAGTTGCCCTAGGGGAGGTCTATTCCACTGCAGAAATAGCCCTTCATGCTTAAAAAAGCTGCCGTTATTTTTTATTGAGTTTTTAAATAGAACTTCGGGTATAGTGTAGGTTGGTTACAACTCCAGAAGGAAAAACTTACCTGCTTTACTCCCACTGAATATATTCGAACTATTTTAGCTCAGTAATTTATCCACCAAGTCATTTGATTGCATATTAGACCACCTGTAAAAATGACAATGAAGAAAATTATCACTTTTACATAGTAATGGAAGGTTGGTTCTGGTAGTTAAACCTCATGCAAAATATTTCATTTCATATTGTCTTTACATAATTGGTTTGTTACCTGTCAGAGTTGACAAATAGCACAGGGCCACATGCTTTAGGGAAATAAAACACAGTTGAACTACCAAAGTTCCTTACTAGTTATGTTGCAGGTTCGTGGCCTGCCTTGTGCACATAATTTCCATGTTGAATGCATTGACGAGTGGCTTCGACTGAATGTGAAATGTCCACGGTGTCGCTGCTCAGTCTTCCCAAATCTTGACCTTAGTGCCTTGTCTAATCTCCTTGCCGATTCTGAAAGATCTCCTGCCACCCCAACAACCAACCGTTATGTGAGAACTGTCCCTTTCAGCCAAATCTATCTGTTGAGAATGCAGGGTCTGCTCTGGCCTGTCCGAACTGAGAATGCTGGGGTGCCCACCGATGCAGATATTGATGTGGAAGCTGCTGAGAATGGAAGAGGACACATGGCAACTGAGGAACCAAGAGGTGTGGAACCAGTTTCCTCAGCTGGATGTGTGCTTGTTGGTCAGTCCACCCAACCTCATCACTAGTCTTTTTTTCTGGATTGTCGCAGTTTTACGTCCTCCTAACCTCGTGCTGGGAAAAGCTAGGCGACGCTGAATCACACTTTAATGAAAAAACCAATGCCCTCAGCTGTTATATAACACAGAGAAAAGCAAAATGATGTTTGTCCATGACCACTGTCTAATTGTTGTGTTGATACGTGATGTACCAGAAAAGGAACCCCACTCAACAATTTACATGGGGATTTCCGGACTCAAAAATCAGTAATGATAACCTTTGTAATTTGTTAACGAGAATGGAGCTTAGATTTGCCGATATAGAATTATTATTGCGAAGTTTGTTTTGTTTTTTTTTTTATCAACGGCGAATTTTGGTTTAGGCGGATTGCATGTGGAGAGTATAATATTCATCGATTAATCATGAAGATATAAGCGGTGGTTCCAATATCTTGAATTTTGCATTACTAAGGCTGTGTTTGTTTCCTAAAACCGTGTTTCCGATTTTCAAATCTCAAAAAGGTTTTTTTGGCTTTTTTCGAGAAAGTGTTTTCCTAGAAAATTTGGGCGAAAACACTTTCCGAGTTCCGAAAAACTTAGAAATGCATTATTTGCTGATATAAACCAAACAAAAAAAATTTGTTTTGTATATTTATTTTTCAATTTCATCTATTAAAATTTAATTTTTATATTAATTTTGGTCCTTATTTTTATAATAGCTATTTGCTTTTTCCTTATCATTTTTTTATTGAAATGTTTTATCTATCAAATTTGGTCCTTATTCTTTTGATTGTTACTTATTTTATTTGAAATAATTTATGAAATGTTAATTATTATTATTTTAATTTATTCACCTTTTATTTTTTTTTAATTTTTTAGATTTGATCTCTATTATTTTGATTATTATTTATTTTATTTGAGATAATTTATGAAATTATATTTTTTTCAATTTCATTCTCATCCAACTTTTTAATTTGTAAGATTTGTTCCTCATTATTTTAATAAACTTGAGAAAAATAAAATATTAATAAGTTATTTTCCAAAATCATTTTCCATGACATAACCAAACACCGGAAAGTGTTTTCCAACTTATTTTTCATTACACTACCAAACATCGGAAAATACTTTCCCGGAATTCACTTTCCTGGAATTCACTTTTCCCGGAATTCACTTTCCAAAAAAAAACTACTTTACAACAAACAAACGGAGCCTAAATCCGTGCATGATTTTCAACTCATAAAGGTTTTTTCTTTCTTTGGACAAGGTCCCGGAACGACAATTACACAAAAAAAAAAAAAAAAAAAAAAAAAAAAAACTACTAAAAGCCCTCGGTGTTTTCCGGTGGCATGTGAGGAGAAACATTGCAGATTAGTGACCACTTTGTTTTTTATTGCACTTAGCAATTGTCTTGGCAGTGGGGTAAAGTCATTTTTATGTCATTTGATAATTAATTAGCTGAATAGTATAAATGCTCAGTTGCTCTTAAAAGCTAAAAAAATTGACCTTTTTGTCCAGGGGCATGTGTGTCTTTTCTCATTTATCTGCATAGTAAAATGATATTGGTATCCTCAAAAGCTTAAAAATATTCATCTTGCAAAAGAGAGGTTTTATTGTCTTTATATTTTTTTTTTGTGCAGTAAAATAATATATTTAACCTTTAACTTAAAAAAATTTAAGGCTGGCTTGGGAGGGCATTTTTGTCTTGCAACATGGTTTTTTTGGTAATATTTATATGCCCTTAGGGATAGTTTAGTAATTTATATTATTAAAATATTGATAAATCAATAAAATCCTTAGTGCATCATCGTCTCCGCGCCATTCGAAAGGTGTTTGGAGAGTATTTTGGTGGCCAAAAACTGTCGATCGGCATCTCATCTGACACGTAAGGTGGTGGTGCTACTGTTAAATTAGCATGTTTGGTTATGCTAGCGGCAGTTCGATGAAGATGAATTTTTTTCTTTCTCCCCTTCTTTTCTCTGTCATGGGCCTTGGTATTTATGCTCAGCTTTTAAAAATTCAGTTATGTCCTCCAATTTGTATTTGTTTTGAATTTGATCATCATGCTTTTTGTTTTTATTTTACTGCTTCTTGAAGTTTTTTATTTTTTTAATTTCATCCCTCAACATTTAATTTCATTTAATTTTTGTATTCAATGTAGTCCTCTTTCATTTGTTTACTATTTTTTTATCCTTTGTATTTTATTTATTTATTTTGACCTTTAGAATTTTATTGAATTTTTTTTTTAATTTTGGTCCTTATTTTTTATTGTTTTTTTTCCTATCATTTTCTTTGTTTATTTTATTTTTCAATTTAATCCTTAATTAGTTTTTTTAATTATTTTTTGTATAAGATTTAGTCCTTATTGTTTTAGTTTTTATTTTTTTATGATTAAAAATTTTATTTTGTAATTTTTTTGTGTTTGTCTTTTACATGGTGTGGGTGTAGATTAGTTGATTATTCAATAATGATGATGTTCTAAGAAATTAGAAAGCAATTGTGTTGTTTTTTTTTTTTAAAGAATGCTTTCTGGATTAATATTAATATGACATGTATGTGTGCATATAAGATTTGAAGTTTAGACATGAAATAATATTATAATAGCAGTGTTTTTAAAAATAATTTTTTTATTTAGAAATAATTGAAAAAATATTTTTATTTTTTAAAATTTATTTTTCACATAATACATTAAAAAGATTTGAAAGTATTAAAAAAATAAAAAATTTATAATTTTTTTCAAAAATATTTTTAAAATAAAAAAGAAGACAATTCTTGCCAAATATTACTGGTTTTTTCCATTTCAAAATTACGTCGGATAAAAATCTGAATACTTGCAAAAATAAAAATAAAAATAAAAATCGGTAAAATTTAGGCCCGTGTACATCAAAATGGATCCCACATATCCTCAGATTTTCTGTTCAGCCTGCTCTCCTCCTCCTTACAAGTTTATCCTCAGATATCACAACTAGATTAGTTACCATCAAACTCCTCTCTCTCAAAAACCCACAAGCAAGCATTGAGAGATGATAGTGGGAAATAATGTATATGGAATGGGGCAATCAATAACTACAGTGCCCCAATTGAGACCCTTTTGTTGCATTGATTTCTCAGCCCCAAAATCTACCAATTTTAGCTTTCTTTTTGGTTGGGGCTGCTCTTCTTCTCCTCACAATAACAAAAAGAATCCTTCTTTCTCTCTCAATAAAACCACCCGCGAGAACTCAAATCTGCACTGCTGTTATTATTATAATAGCAATAATAATAGTCCTAGTGCTTCTTCTGCTTTGGAGTGGGATTGGAATAGATGGAACCGCCATTTCTCTGAGATTGAACAAGCTGAAAGTTTTGCTTCTCTTCTCAAGGTGCTACCTCTTTTGTACTTTTACTAGGTTTATTTTGATGTTTTTTGCGGGGGGGTTTTATTGTTGTCTGCTTAGTTGCCTTAGTTGCCTTAATATGTTAAAGGGTCTAATTTGTTGTAGCTAAAAATACCAAGCTTATGTTTTCTAATTGTAATTATTTTGGTAGGATTTTTAATTTTTTTTTGGGTAATCAGTTTGCCTAATTGTGCAATTCACTAAATCTTGGTCTTTTTATTATTGGTATCAGTTCTGATCGTTTTTGTTTCTATGAATTTCGTATGTTTAATTTGGTCTTGCGGTATTTTATGGTCCTATAGGTGAAAATTTATTTCCTAGGAAAGTAAAAGTTTTCTGTTTTCAGTGAAGTGTGATATTTTTATGCAATTCAGAAGCGTGAATATTGCCGCATATATGTGGAATTGGCCGTTTCTCCCATTCTTCTGTTTCTTGGAAGAAAAGAGCTAGGGGATATATATGAGAAATATTGTATAGCATGACTGTTTTGAGCACCAAGTACATGAGAGATATAGCAGAATCTGAAAATTGTTTTAATTTATTTATTGTGATGCTAGTGTGTAAGCTTTTAACGTGTATCGGGTATTTTTAGAGCCAATGTGTTCTGATATGCCCATCTGATAATTGACTCTGCAAAAACTTGTAGATTGCCAATCAACTTTTGAAAATCAAAGTACTGGTTTTCCTCTATAATGAAGTAAGATTACATGCCTGATGAGTGATGAATTATGACTGCATATTAAGCATTTATTTGTCTCTGGTAATGGTCTCAAGTAATTTGGATCTGTCCATTTCCATTTGTAGCTGCTCAGGTATCAAAGGAAGAAGTTCTAGCACATCCATATTCCATATTTCTTGTTTTTTTATTTATTTAATTGAATGCCATTTTCTCAGTTTCAACTGGAAGATGCAATTGAAAATGAGGACTTCCAAGAGGCTGCAAAGTTGAAAATAGCCATTGCTGAAGCTACTTCAAAGGATAATGTAGCCCAAATAATGTCTCAACTGAAGGTTTGAGCTCTATATGGGGCATTAGAACTGTGTGCATGGAATTCTATACCAGTCCCTTGAAGTCTGGACCTGGATGCAAAACTTTTGGCTCTTACTAAAAACTTTCTGTTATCTGCAGAATGCAGTAGATGAAGAACGATACCATGATGCTTCAAGATTGTGTAAATATACAGGAAGTGGATTGGTAATTACAATAGCCCCTACACTATTATTGATTCTTACTCTTACAGTTAGAGATCATCTGCTTTAGGTTTTCAAGTGAAATTGTCAATTGGCATTTCTTGTCCTGGATGGAAGGGCTGGAGAGTAAATATAGTAAACTGCATTCTTAGACAAGAATTAAAGAAATTTTTTTTGGTTGCACCCCTGTTGTTTAATTACGAAGGGGATAAACTAGTTTAAGTTGCTTCCTTTGGAGGCATGGCTTCCTGAGATTTTATGTGAAAGCCTTCAACTATTAGTATGGACTGGTTGCTTTTTATTACAGAGCTCCTAGGTTTTGTTTTGTGACTTTATTCATGTCCTGTTTGATTTCATATTTCTCTTACCTTCATGAGTTTTTCTGTTGGAGTGTAGATTTAGCCTAACAAAGTAGATCACATATTGTTTCATGCGGGCTATCAACCAACAAAATTAGATCACATAATTTTGTTTAATCTTCTTGCAATTGACTTGTTGGGAAAAAAAATCCCATTAGTGGCAGTACTGACACTTTGCATGAAATATTGTCCTCAAGTGTCTGCCTTGTATCATCATGTCACTTTATTAATCTCACAACCACACCTGTTAACATTTCCTTGTGATGGCACTGTATGGGTCTTCATCAGATGATAATTATTAAACATGACTGGTTTCAACCGTATAAGAAGAATATTGAAAACCAATTAAAACTCTCCTTTCATGTTCAAAGATCAGTCCTTTGTCTTTCTTGCAATGTCAACTTAACTTCTATTTTTTGAGTTAACAGGTAGGTTGGTGGGTGGGCTACTCATCGGATTCTGATGATCCCTTTGGCAGACTGGTTCGCATAACACCAGATGTGGGCAGATTTGTTGGCCGGAGTTATACTCCAAGGTAAGGATCTTTGTTGTCTTGATTAATGTTTGATGCACTGGAGCAATTTTTGTAAAATCTCGTTTGCTGCAGGCAGTTGGTCAATTCATCTCCTGGAACTCCATTGTTTGAAATTTTTGTGGTCAAAGATGAAGAAGAAAAGTATGTTATGCAGGTGAGCCATTTCTCCTTTTAGATTGTACCTCAATTCAAATTCTCTAGTTATCGACCAAATTGAGTTTATTGACTTCATACTCTGCATTGCCAATATGAAGAGTCATGGGACGGGATGATACTGACTTTGTTGATGTGCTCATACTGATTCGGGACTAGTAAGAGCAGACAGCGCACATGCACAGAATGTCAGAACTGCAATATGAATTTGCTGTGAGGCACATGCCAAGTGGTTATGCTTAAAATTTATTGTGATAATCAAGTTCTGCAAATTTTGTAATCTAGAATACCCATTGATTACAGAACAAGTCTTTTATGGTGTGTGAGCTTGTAAACAACATGCATGTGACACATTGTGCAGCTCTGTTTATTCTTTAGGAGTTGCAATGATGTTTTGTTCATCAGCTGATCAAAGAGAGTCAAATGAATCAACTCTCTGTTGAGCTAATCTCTTTTCTCTTATTTTCTTTATGAACTCCAAGGTCAAGGTAGCATTTGGTTACTGTCTTGGCATGGAAAAGACAGACAGTGTAGACAAGGGGGATATGTCTCCCTATATTGTTTGTTTCTGTTTTGAAAGTACAAAAATCCAGTCAAAAATTATCTTGGAGACAAATTTATTTTATGTCTCCATTTTTGCCTTTTCAACCAATCATGTTTCCATTTCCACTGTCTCTATCTCATAGTTCCGGTTAGCCACTAGGAGGGTTTTTGTCATTGGGTGAAGATTTCCTTTTTGGCTTATGATGGTTGGCCTGCTAATATGCATCTGAATTTAGGAGTACAGTGCTAAAGTTTAAAGATATGTAGCTTACCGTGTTGATGTTGGCATGTAGTGTTGGGCATGGAGAAAATTATAGTAATTGTCAGCAAATGTTAAAAGGAAAACTGTCAATTACTTTTCTTTATATTTCCTTTTGCTTTGTTGGATATGTATGTTTGTATTGTAATTGTCAGCAATGTTAAAAGGAAAACTGTCAATTACTTTTCTTTATATTTTGGATATGTATGTTTGTATACACATAGACATTGATGTGTCCATGCATGAATGTATGCATGTGCTGTGTTCATATATGTGTCGGAACTATATGTTATTGTGATGAAAACAATGAGAATTTCCAAGAAGGATCTTATTATAGGTGGAGATGTTTTGATAAGTTCTGAGAATCTCCAACAAGAAGGATCTTATATAGGTGAAAGTGTTTCAGAAGTTTGTAATTTTTGTTCTAGCCATTTTCATTCTTCTAGTCATGTGGCATCTCCTCAGTGGAGTATCTGGTCTTGGATCTTCAGTTCTCTTTAATATTTCTTATGAAATGTCCAATTTTCTGACATTGCATTCGTTGACAGGTAGTATGTCTGCAACGAGCTAAAGGAAGTTCAACAAACTCCTCAAGTTCCCCATCCAAATCTGCACAAGTTCCATCCACTTCCAAAGCTGAGAATGCATCTGTAGTGGATGTTCAGGCAAATGATGTTAAGGTAGATAAAAGTGAGGAGAAGAGCATAAATATTGAAGAAGCAACTGAGGAAGGGATAAAAAGTGTGATAAATTTTCTCAAAGATAAGATTCCAGGGTTGAAAGTAAAAGTCATGAACGTTAATGCTACAGGGGAAGTGATGGAGGATAGTGATTCTGTGAAGCAGTTGATGCAAGAAGATGGTGATAAAACAGGTTCCAGTGAAAATTCAGAAGATGATGCCAGTAATTTAGAAGAGATACAGCCTGATGAGGATGCTTTGAAAGGCACTAATGATTCGTCAAAGGATGGAAAGGATTTAGACACGAAGCTTTTTATTGGTGGGGTTGTGCATAACAATGAAGATACTCCAAGCAAGGATGAGAATGTGCGTCTTCCAGCTGAAATTAAAAATATAGAGAAAGATTCTTTTACACTACATTTTCAAGGAAGTCTAGATTCTGGCAGTAAAGAAAGTAAAGCATCCAAGGCAAAAGTGGCATCTTTAGCAGCTAAAGGTGTTTCTGAGCTTATGCCTTCAGATATTGCCAAGGCATTTTGGGGTGCTGACAAAGTTTCTTCAAAGGTGAGAATAGAATTCAGGAATTTTGATAGTTGGAGGGTTTTCATACCATTTACATGACATCCTCCAATTGTTGTTATAGAAGTCACTCTTGATATAGATAGGAATTTTAGTTTCTTTGGGGTACTGAACAATATCTTACATCAGGCTTCCATTTATATCCTTGGAGAAAAAGAACAAGGGTGCGCTGTTACCTGGAAAAATTTGGCACTTATAACCATTACATGCCATCTTCCCAACCATTAGTACATATAATATACTAGATTTTGCCTGTGGGGCCCCTGTCATCTAAGATGCCATGTTTAGACAGAATTCTTAGTTGATCTCATGTGCCATGGTGGAAATTTCCATCCATTTGTATCATCAATTTTGACAGGTGGGACCAACTATACTAGTAACATTCAAACAATTTTTTTTCAGGGATCTAAGTGGTACCTTTCATGAAATGTGAGGACAAATTTGCCTGTTATCCTTTCTGAAGAAGAAAACACTCTGTTCAAGATAGAAGACTGTTGATTTTCATTTACGTTTTGCAATAGTGCCAGAAAAAACCTCTCTTTTTTTTCAAAACTTTGTGTGAATACCTTCACTGTGAAGATGGTGAAGTTTTTATCTTGTTGTTTCAGCTTCAGATTGGACAATCTCAATAGTTTGTTTTTCTTCCTCCTTAATGCAATAGTGCCAGAAAAACCTCTCTATTTTTTCAAAACTTTGTGTGAATACCTTCACTGTGAAGATGGTGAAGTTTTTATCTTGTTGTTTCAGCTTCAGATTGGACAATCTCAATAGTTTGTTTTTCTTCCTCCTTAATGCTGAATGGATATTGATAACCGAAGTTTGAGAATTGTTTGAGGATCAAAAATCTTAGATGCAGCCAATCTACTTGATTGTATCACTGTATTTTGTTGACAATCAGTGATTATTTTGTTCATTTTATTCTCAGGTTTCTAGAAATGTCCGTGAAATTGTCAAACTTGCTGTTAGTCAGGCACAGAAGCAAAGCAGTTTATCTGAGTATACAACTTTCAGTAGAATTACAACTTCTAATAGCAGTTTAGATCCGTTTGATGGTGAGTTTCTGTACACATGTTTTTCTATCTTTTGATTTAAGCAATAAAAGATGTGTATTATTGATGCTATAATCTGTTGGTTGAATTGTAGGCCTGTATGTTGGTGCATTTGGACCTTATGGGACTGAGATAGTGCAATTGAAGCGTAAATATGGTCATTGGAATAATGGAGATGACCAGTCATCAGATGTGGAGTTCTTTGAGTATGTTGAGGCAGTGAAGCTAACTGGGGATCTTAATGTCCCCGCTGGCCAGGTTTGCATTTTTTTTAATTACTTGAAGTTTGGCCATCGCGCTGAATTTTTATATGCTAGCAATGTAAAATTTATGCTGACCAATTTACCAACTACAAAGTTTAGGTCACATTTCGTGCTAGAATTGAGAAGGGAAGACGCAATTCCAACCGCGGGATGTATCCAGATGAATTGGGAGTGGTAATTATACTTGCTAGAGGATCTCTATCTATCTCTGAGCACAAATATAGCTTGGTCAAGGCCATTGTTGTTATCTTTGTTTCTGTTCTCCTTTCCATTGCATTTTTCCTTCACCCAAAATTATTGAAATTCACAACGTAATGGAACTTTTGATAACCATGAAAGAAGCCTTTTTTTTTTCCCTGAATGTTGAAACTAGTTCTTTGGAAATGTGTAGTGATTGCACCACTGTCTCGTGAAAAACACGAGGAAAGTTAATTCTCTTTATCTAATAACCCTACCGTTCTACAATGTGGACTATGAACAACTATAGGCCAGGCATTTCTGAATACTTCTCACATTATTTGTCACATCACAAACTTGGCCAGGAAATCTAAAAGTGCATGCAATTGTTTGTAAAATTCTATCCAGGTGGCAAGCTACAAAGGTCAAGGAAGAATAGCAGAGTTTGGCTTCAAGAATCCACAATGGGTTGATGGTGAACTTCTTCAACTTAATGGCAGGGTAATAAAAGTTCTCAAGATATTTGCTAGCGTTCTTCTTGTCTTTATTTGTAGTTTTTCTCAACTCCTTCCATTCTTTCATTTAGGGCATCGGACCATATGTCAAAGGGGCAGATCTTGGTTTCCTTTATGTCGTTCCTGAACAAAGTTTCCTTGTGCTGTTTAACCGGTTGAAACTACCAGACTAAACCACATTTGTTATCATCGGAAGAATGTGTCGGCTCAATACTGAAGGGAGAGTTCCTGTGTAAACCACGTGTGAGAAATGCAGCTTTATCCTATTACTAAGCCTACATATATTTTTTATAATCTTTAGTGACAGGCAGTTTTCGTTGTATATGCCTTCACCTATAAATTATTCTCCTTTTCTTCATCTCTGAGGTCTATATATGAAGTGTGATGCTTTCGAAGGGTTAGTAGACAGTTCAATATGTCCTGCTTTCTTTTCCTGACAAACAATAATGCGAAGCTTTTGAAGGGATTTCTTTATGGACGATTACAAGCATTGGAAAAGCCATTTGACTGGGTTGCTCCTCTGAAGGTAAAAAAAAAATATCACTTAATGATTATGAGGCTTGTAGTACAGCAACTTGATTTTGATGCACGTGTGCTTAATCATTCTGTGAAATGATTGTTCATGGAAGAGAGCATTGACAATTATGAGTCACTGATAAAGCTATCAGCATCAATGTGCTCTCAGCAATGAAAGGAATTCTTTTGAGTATTTGAAAAGGTGGCAGCGATTAACTAAACAGATACTAAATGGGGCGTGAAATTTCTCGAAAGTAAAAAAAGCAAAGAATGCCGCTGGTATTAAGGATTCTATCTGTGAAGAAAAAGGGTGTGACTGACGCTGATAATTTGGAGAAAGAGAGATTTGATGCTTTTCTTGTGGCTTTTGGGGGTATATTCTCAATTTTCTCATACAACCAATTGGCTAGCTTGTTGATTGAACTAAGAAAGGTGTGAAGCAGACCCACTTGCCAAGATCCACCATTATCTAATAGGGTTTCTTCTCAAGGTTGTTTTTGTACGCGTACGAGTGCTGGGGGTGATATGCAAGCAAGTCTAAGAAAACGAAAAGGCAAGAATTCATGTCTTTAGCCTAAGGGAAAGCCCACTGTGTAAAAGCTCCATTGAAAGAACTTTACTTTAAGAAATGCTAAAGAACTCTACTTTTGCCCACTGTATAAAAGACTCCATTGATAAAGCTCACCCTCTACTCTTTTTTTCTTTTTCTTTTTGAAATAGAGGATGAAACATGGAATCCATTAAAAAGATAGCTGGAGCATTACAGGTATAATGACCTAATAAAGATCCTACTGATCTAGAAAGGGTTCTAATAATAAAAGAATACAAGAATATCCAACTCGATAATCAAAGGGAAAACAAAACAAGAGGACACGCTCCGTCGTCCATATTATTTGCCTTTATTACTCCCGTCTACAAATACATATAAATGTCTTCCTTCTTTATACAATTTCCTTGGGATATTTGCAAATGCATCTAAGCCCACGATATTTGGCAGTTCAGAACTACAGTCCGGGAAGGCAAGAATTGGAGCTCGACGGACGGTAACCAACCCTATACATCTGTAACTCCAATAACTCTGTAGTTTGGTATATATTGATTAAATCTAAAAACAATATTCAAATACAACTTAAAATATGAAAAAATCTATTTTATTCTTTACATGTATTATTGTCAAACTTATAATTTTTTTTAAAAAAATTGGATATAATTTTTTTCATTTTGATTTATATTGAGTATCAAAATTAATAATATTATAATAACTATGATTATAAAATTTGGATTGGCCTAGCACGTTCTTTTGGGACTGGACAGATCTAGGATCTGGATCTGTCTAGTTTAAAGACTAAATAGTGGAAGGATGAATCACACCTAACCTAGTCAAAAACTCAGGTTGACATGGGATAAAGCATGAGTCAAAATCAATCAATTTTTTTTTTAATTTTGTTGGTCAAAATGAGGTTGTTTTGATTTAAAAAAAAAAATTAGGTTAACTCGGGATGATCCTCCAAACTTGTGACCCTGGTATTGCCTCAGTTCAAATTTTAAAACTATGTTAATAACAACTTTTATCATAATATTGACTCAGGTCAACCTAAGTTGACCCTCCCAACCTATGACCTGAGTCTTGCCCCAGGTCAATTCTCTATTTAGATTTTTAAATTATGATAATAAATATTTTTATCATTACATTGATCTAAATTAACTCGGGTTAATTCTCCCAACCCATAACTCAGTTTTTGCCCCAAGTTGACCCCCAGTCGTGTTTTGAAACTATAATAATAACCACTTTTATTTTTACATTGACTTGACTCAACCTAGGTTAATTCTCTCAATCTAGGACTCGAGCTTTATCCTTGGCAAACCTTTGAGTCGAGTTTTAAAATTATAATAGTAATCATCATTATCATTATCATTACGTTGACCCATGTCAACGATCAAGTAGACTCGTGCCCCGGGCCTTGTTCTAGGTCAATTCAATGAGCATTGTCCCTAGTCGACCCCTGAGTTGGGTCACCACTCTTAAATCAATATAATAGGTTAATAAAAGAAGTTTGAGTTAAAAAAATAGAGAAATGATGGACTTGGGTTGACCTAAACAAAACTCGAGTTGACCCGTGATCTAAATAAAACCCGTTGATTTTATTTTCTTATTTTGATCCTTTTTAAAAAAAAATTCTTAATTTTATATGAAGGGCAATATAGTCATTTCATAAATAACAATCCTTGTGCAAATAATTAAACAAGTTTATCCTACCTTTTTTAGTGGAAAATCAATTTATTCACTAGAACAACATAGGAAATAACAAAAAATAATTTTAAACTCTTAAAAAATATACCAAATAACTTCACAAAAACATTTATAATGCCGGGTATACCAAACACTTCTTAATTTATATATTTATATATTGATTTGGTTGGCAAGTCTCTTTTTTATTATTGGCTATCTATCTTTTTCTTTTTTAAAATTTCTCTTTTTAAATTTCATATAGCACCTTCTAAAATCACATGTTAATAAAATTAATATAAAGACTCTTTACACAATAATTTTATTTTTTTAAGTTATATTTAAATAGTAATACCTAAATGTACTTTGAAATAATATTAGATACTTGATTCGAGCTTCATAATGGGTGAAATTTTTTTTTTCAAAAAACATTGTATACAAAACACGAGTTTTTTCAATATGTTTTTGTAGTTAAAAGCATTCTAATAAAAAATCAAAAAGTTTATGTATACATGTAATTAAATAAATCGATAACTATGTGTGTTAATAAATGAAAAAAAAATCCATAAACAATAAATAAAAATAAAACTTGTGTAAATGATAATAAAAATGAAAAATTGAGAGACAAGTGTAAATTAAAATATTTAATTTTGCATGACGGGATATTTACTTGATTGTTTTTGCTATTTTTTTAATAATTTTTTTCAATTAAATGATAATAAAAATAGACACACACATTAAATTGATTGAATAAAATAAAATGAAAAAAAAACATTATACAAGGTTACACATATTAAAAATATTATCTTAAAATAAATATTTTTATTTAAAACTAAATTTTATCTATACAAAAGATAAAAAAATATAAATAAATTAGAAAAACCTCTTCAAAAATTAAATACATATAAAATAAATAAAAAATAAATTTTATTTAAAAGATGCTCTATAAAAAAAATAAAAAAGAGAGAGAATGGGTATTAATTTAAATATAAATAAAAAAATATAAAAAAGCATTATTATTTAAAAAATAGAAAAAAAATGTTTTCCTTTTAAAAAGAAATAGCTAGGTGTTGTTAAAAGCCTAGCAAGCTAGCCTAGTCTCCCTAACCCATTTCGTTAGGGCCTGTGCCTATACAAACTCGCCCGACTGGTGTTTTTTTATGTTTTTGTAGCTAAGGTAGTTATTTGTCCTAATTTTTTTGAAAAAAAAAATTCAAATGGCGCATCGTTCATCGTTTGTATTGCCTAATTTTAATGACCGAAAAAACATGGCTAATGGTTTTTTCGACCAAGAAACCAAATTTTTAACCTATTTTTTTACCCAAAATATCTATAAAACATCATAAACAACATGATAAACTTATTTGTAGTCTTAAAAAACCAAAAAAAAAATCTCAAAACCCAAAATCAACTCGAAACCAAAAATCTTACTTAAATCATGTTTTTTAAAAAAACTAAAATTGACTTTTCCTTATAATTTTAAAAACTGAAAGGATTTAATATTTATAATATGTAAAGTATAGGGATTATAATAAATATTTTTCCCAAACGTCCTTACATGTTTTTTACTTTGATGCCATGTCTTTTAATCTAACTCTTTCCTAATAAATTGACTTATAATTTGGTTGAATAAGAGCCAAATTAAAAAAGAAAGAAAAAGAAAAGGAAAAAAAAAAAAAAGGACGATAAAAAAATGGCACTATAAATAGTTTGTTTACAGTGCTTTATGAGTGGATAGACATGACACTTTGCAGTTTGCACAGTTATCCCCCCTGCATTTTATGTTTTTTAGTTAATATTTATTTAAAAAATAAAAAAATAAATAAAAATATCAGGTTGCGTGATAAGACAGGTTAACTCTTCACTTATTCCTACCGACTCAGATAAAACCAAGCTGAGTGACCTCAATTAACCAGGTAAAAGCTAATCTAAACGAATTGGAAGATCTCTACATTAAATAAATGAATGAAGTAATCTCACGTTACTTTGCTCCCACGTCTTCTTTTTTTAACTTTTTTTTTTTCTAGTAGGAAGAGCACTAGATAATATAGTTTTTAGGCCCAACTTGGTTAAGGTTCGAGTTCTGAATTTTAATAGAGTTATTGGGTTGTCCGGGTCAATGCTCTTTTAAAAAAAACAAAAGTTAATGAGTTACAACCGGGTCTTATCGGGTTGCCGAGTTTTTTCTTTCTCTGTTTTTTTTAACCTGATTTAGTTCCAGTTCCAAGATAACCAAGTCCTGAATTGACCTGCCAAATCATACCTGGTTTTAAAGCTATGCCAGGAAAGATTAAATGATGCGGTCATAAGCAAAAATTACTAATAATGAAATATGAAACAGTTTCCTGGCCTTCGGTATATTGCAGGCTAGATAAAAATAAAATTGAACATAAATTACAAAGTATTTAGGTTGGAAGTAATTATTTTATATTATTAATAATTTATTTTAGTTGATCAGCTTTAAATTTTTTTGATTTAACTTTTTATCTATTCAAATTTTAATTAACTTATATGAGAGTTTTTTTGATGTGATTTAATTGATTTAATAAATCTAAAAATAATATAGATAAATGATAAAAAAAATGTTTTCACTTAAAAAAATTTCAAGATGATAATTTTTTAATATTAAAATAATGATATATTAATTAATCCAAGCTTCGCGTGTTAACACGCCAAACTCATGCCTTGAATTATGGATTTTACTAGATTTAACAATTTTTTAAACTAATTTTTACTTAATGATATGATAATAAAAATAAACGGTTATAAAATTAAATGCCAACAAAATATCAAGATGTTAATTTGAGAATGTTGATAACTTCATAAAAAATAAACTAAAATAAATAATAAAGACTAATTCAAATCAATTAAATGTTGAATGGTAGAATAAAAAAAAAGTAAAAAAAGATTCAATAAAAAGAAAAGAAGGAAGATAGAATAAAAAAACCCATTTAGCATTATATTAAATTTGATCCAACGGGTCAACTTTGAAACCTACTCACTCGATTCCTTACCTAGTTTAAATTTAAAATTAACCCATATAAAAGTTGCTCCCACATGATCCAATCAACTTAACAAGTTTAAAGACAAATTAAATGACTAATAAAAGTATAGTTTGCTTTTAAAAGAATTTCAAGATATTATTTTTTTTAATATCAAGACAAAGACATATTGGGTTGACTCGAGTTTCGCGACTTATCTTGTCAAATCCACAACTCGGATTATAGACTCCATTGGATTTAAAAACTTTATTTTTAAAATTATTTTTTATTTAATGATATGATAATAAAATTAAGCACTAACTAAATACTAAAATATTTATTTCAGATTGTAATAATCTTGTAAAAATAAACTGAAATAAATTATGACAACCAATTTAAAATTTATAAAATAATAGAGAATAAAAGTAAAAAAAATTAATAAAAAACATGTTTTTTTTTTCAATAACATGAACAGGTAGAAAACCCCAACTATAGTAATCAATAGTAGAAATAACATCATTGTTTCTGTACTTGGTATTGAAGAATAAGAAAGAGTTGGACCCAACACAAGTATTATCATAACATATAGAGAATAAATAATATTTAAATTTTTAAGTTTGTTGACAAATATCACTGAACATAAATACATTCATATTTTGGTATTTAGGAAAGAAATCTCAAAGCATCATTCCTTTATGATTTTTTTTTATAGTGTTTAGGATTATGATCTTAGTTGATTTTAAATGTTTTTTTTTATAAATATATTAAAATAATATATATTTTTTTATTTTATAAAATTTATTTTTGATATAGTATATTAAATTGATATAAAGTCATAAAAAAATAATTTAAAAAAAATATTAAAATTTAAAATATTTTTTATAGTGTTTGTGATGGTAACATTAGTTATTTTTTAAAATATTTTTTAATATATTAAAATAATATATATATATTTTATTTTTTTAAATTTATTTTTTATATTAATATATTAAAATAATATAAACTCATAAAAAAACTTAATTTAAAATAATTTAAAAACTGTTTTTAAAAGTAAAAACAAACACACCTTTCTTCATTTATTTGTATAATAAATAAATAAATAAATTCTATTGCCGTCTGTCCCTCAGGAGTGCGCTCTATTAAGAGTTGTTCTTTTCTCTTTAATACATCGATGTTTTTTTTTTAAATTATTTTCAAAAAAACACTTTTTTTTTTTAAAAAAATTTAAAATTTAACAAAACACAGTTCCATAGAATGCTAAACGCTGCCTAACGTGGAATCTCTCAGTCTCTTTAAGTAAAACTTTTTCTAATCAACTATAAAACCAACGGTACCTTCATAGCATTCCATCCAATAGTGAGGTGCCACATCACAAACAACACAACTACTCTTGACCTGTTTCCTGTTTATTCTACGATTTACCTCACTTCATTGAACCCCTACAATATCAGAGCATAGCTCCTCTTTAGGCAATGCCACGTGTTCTTGTCGACAGGATCAAAACATAAGCTTATCTTCTCGCAACTGTAGCTTGATTATGGTTATTTTTTAAAGAATTGTTTTATTTAAAAATATATTAAAATAATATTATTTTTTATTTAAAAATTATTTTTAATATACCAAATCAAAATTATCTAAAAATATATAAAAAATATTAATTTAAAATAAAAAAATAAAAAAATTTAATGTTTTTCAAAAATATTTTTAAAATTCAAAAACAAATAATGATAAAGCAGCATCCTCTTCGAACGTTCTTTAAACAAATGTAAGAAAAGTCCCCTTGGTATGGACCTTGTCTCGATTGACTCCCCAAAGAAAGTTTTTCCCAATCGACTCAAATTTCTCAATTAGAATTTCATCTAAGATCTTCACATGCTCCTCCCTGCAAAAAGACATGCTTACATTGCTATTTCTATGCCACGGTTAGATTATGCCTTGGAAAACTGATAATTCTTTTAAACTCTTGGGACCCAATTGAGAAAATAACTTGTTTGAGGACTAGATAGAGAGAGTTGATATAGTTGGGGGATAATTAAAAGGTTTCCCCAACTTTATCTCTCTTTATGATTAGCAGTTTTGTACTTTGTTCTCTTCCTCACTCTTCTCAGACGACGAACACAGGGACTCGGATCCCATTAATAAATTCTTCGAATTCACCACCGAGACCAAAATCAGCAAAAAAATAAAAGAAAATGGAAACAATGAAGTCCAATTGGAAATCGAAGAAAATTCAATTACCAATTCGACGATCCTCCTCTTCAAACTCCGAGTCACTATCGCACTTCGAATCACCCATCTCCCCTCTCCGTTACGACTCCCCTCTCCGATCCGACCTAGGCGACCCTCCCGAATCCCCTCCCTATGGCTCTCCCAGCGCTTCACCCGAGAAACCACAACCTCCGCTCCAGAAATCCGTTGCTGTCACCGACAAGTCTACTCAGTACTCCCCCGCACTTTCCCCTATCCCGCCGAATAACCTCGCGGCGCCTCCGCAGGGGATGCCGGCGGTGGTGCTGAACAGGGCGGTGAGGGAGCAGGGACCGGCTGCGGGAGTGAAGCAGGTGGGGCCGGAGGGGAGGTCGACGGCCTCGGTGATGAGGGGGTCGAGGAAAGAAGAGAAGATGAAGATTGGCGAGTTAGGGTTTAGGGTTAGTGAGATTGTTTTGTGTTTGATATCTTTTTCTGTTATGGCTGCTGATAAGACTAAAGGATGGAGTGGTGATTCCTTCGATAGATATAAAGAGTACAGGTAGGTAGTGATTAATTATTGTTAATTATTTGCTTCTCTTTTTTTCGTGTGTTTTTATGGTTAATTGTGTGTTAAAATCTTTGGGGTTTACTTCTAATTTTGGAAATTGATGGAAGTGCAGGTATTGTTTGGCTGTGAATGTGATTGGGTTTGCGTATGCCGGATTCCAAGCTTATGATTTAACCTATCACATAGCCACAGGGAAACATGTGATTCGACACCATCTTCGTCATCACTTCAACTTATTCATGGATCAGGTGATTCATTTATGTTAAACTGTGATTTTTTTCTTCTTCTGTTTCTTCATGCAGAGTAGCTATATACTTATGCTAGTTACTATTGTGTTACATGGTTTTCATGTTTATTAAGGCTCTGGCAAGTGCTTTCTTTTTTGTCTTTTAATTTTTCTTTGTAAGTTATGATGTGGGGAATAATTTTTTTTTTTTTCCGGAGTCTATGTTATAGATGTAAGTTTGAGGAGTATATGCTGTTTGCATGCGAACTTGGAAGTTTTCTAGCCATAGGATGAATCTTCACTAGGTTACTATAGGGATGGAGGAGATACCCTTTTCATCTCATGGCTGGTAATTTCTCCATGGACAATTGTTGATTGAAAGAGTACATTACAATAGGTGATTATCTTGTTCCTGGAAGGAGAGTAGGTTAATTTGGCTGATGATGCTATTAAGAATTTGTGAAATGTCCTGTTTTTGGTTCAATGATAGTCAATAGATGCCTTCAGTTTGGGACCAAAGGTTTCGGGCTTGAATAGTGAGAGCAACTACTAAATTCTGGGAAAAGAAAAGAAAAGAAAGACAGGGCAGCTGAATGTAGCACTGTTTCCAGATTTCTTTTCCTTGGACCATAGTTCTCTGGGACCATTATTGTGAATAGCCGGTTGTGCCCTCAGAACTCCCATGGTGGTTTGTGCATGATGGTAGCAGCAGGGTTGGGTTGGATTTCAGTTTCAGCTTAGTCCACAAATTAGTATTTCCTTTAACTAGAGTCAGTGCTGACAAACACCCTTGTGTTGATCTCAGGAGTTGAAGTAGACTAGTGAGTAGGGACTATTCAGGGCAATGAGAGTGACCTTTGATTTCCCCAATCAAGGTTCTAGCATGTGGCTGATTCAATCTGCCCCTCCTTGTAATTCACTGCAAGTCCATGTTTCCTGGTTTCGGCATTAAACAGAGATTTCCATGACTTCTGGCTGACAGGAGATCCATTTTACTTGTACCACAACCAATTTCAAGCAGATCTGGCCACAAATGACTCGTAGGTATTCGGGTTGTTTGGGAGGCCTAAATCAATCAAGTGGATGTAATTTACATCTTTAGGACCAAATGAAAACACAATCATGCACAAAGAAAGAATTATTTTTCTTTTAAGTTTTTGTATACTGATAACGAATACAAGTAGGCATGATGATTTCTTTTCCCCTTTGTTTTTTGATATTGAAAGTGAATAGTTTGTTTTTTGGGTTCAAATTGGCAGATACTAGCATATCTTCTGGTATCAGCATCATCATCATCAGCCACTCGGGTTGATGACTGGCAATCTAACTGGGGCAAAGATGAATTCACAAAGATGGCAACTGTTTCGGTTGTCATGGCCTTCCTGGCTTTCATTGCCTATGCTGGTAGCTCCCTTATCTCTGGTTATAATTTATATAACCGCGACGGGCTTTGATCTCGAAGGCCTTCTCATATTATACTGAATAAGGTTGTGGGAAAGAAAAAAAGAGAGTCTAAAGCAAATTTTCTTTAATGTTGTACAGAGACAAATTAATAGTAAGCCCTTTTGCAAAAAAATCTTTCCACAAATCGGAAATATGTATACTATAGGTATGGATATCTGGATTCTGGGGTGTATATGAAACTATTTTTACCTTCCCGTCAATTACCTTGTTTGTAGAATTTGAGGATCTATTACCATCTGTTTGCCCCTTGATGAAACTCAGCTCATGGATATGGAAAATAATCTCATCTTCTTCTTTCTTCTTCCTCTTTAATAATTAAATCCCTTAACTTATACAATTAAAGAAGGCCTGAATCTCAGTGACCAAACCCGTCGCTTTACTTCCTTCCCCCATTATCTATCTACGAGGAAGAAAGGCCAAGCCCATCGCTTTACTCTATTCTTCCATTCACTCTCTTGACAAAAGCTTTTTTAACACTACATTATTATTTCAAGAGCATTTGTTTCTGATAATTGCTGGTTACAATTTGAGATAGTAGTCTAAAGGAGATGCTTTCATTGTTCTTATAATTATTACGTAACTTTCGTCCATTCATGATTTGGATAAATTGGGATTTAACACTTAAAATATAAATATATACCAAAATAGCACATGTGAAAAAGTTTTGATGAAATAATACAGTTTGAGGATGTTGTTTCACATTTCTGAACCACGATATCTAATTTAATGTCGCGATTTAGAACCATGATATTCTCAAGGAGATCGTTTTGAGAAACGGCTAGACATTTAATGAAACGGTCTAATTGTTTTGGCTACTATAAGGTTTTGGATCATTTTCATGTTTTAAGCTTGAAAAAGTTTATAAAATCTTAGTTTTTGTTAATATAAAATTTTATTTACTTTATGATTTCAGAGAGTTCAATTTTTTACAATTCACAGTAACCAATCAACAAATTCTAACTAAACTTAACATATTATCATATTTTATAATTACAAGTAGCGCCAGGAATAAAAAAAACAACATATATACATGCAAAATGAATAAAAAATATTTCAATAATACAATATTCAAGTAATCCCAAAATATAAACATAACTCATCTATCTATCTATGTTTACATTGTCAACTACATGATCCGGGTTCATGAGTAGCATAACTAGATCTATCTCTTATTCCTACCTGAGCGGTCTCGTCTTCTACCATGACATCATCAAGAGTTAGCTTCTTTCTAAAGGTTTCAAGTCCAATACGACAAATATTTAACCATCAAGACACTACTGTGTAAATTTCGCTTTCTTCGTCAGTACTATGAAGATAAGATGCGACCTCTAGACTCTTCTGTAGCAAAAAGCCAACCTAATATTAATAAGACACTAATGTTAAATTAAAAAATAAATACATAAAACTCAATAGTTAATATATATTAATCACAAAAAGACTTTATTACTTACGTGATGTTGAATCCACTAGGCATGTTGCTTGTACTACATATATCCAGGTGAAGGAACCTGCTCGGGATTCAGAGTAATGTTCCGATGTGTTATACTCATGTATCAAATCATATGCTTTTCGTCAATAATAACAAGATGCATCTCTGTAAATATTTTATTTCTCCGTGCATCCCATTGTGATATATAAGCATTATGACGGTCTAACTAGTCGTAATCATCATTTTTACCCCTACGAGTAATGGTGTGCAAAGCATCACTCGTATTGATATAGATTGGAATGTGCCGTCTGTAGTTGAAGTGTCGCATTACTCGATCCAGGAAATGTAGCTCGACCATCTTAAAACATATTAGCAGAATTACAATTGCCCATGTATCTATCCCGCTAGTATAGACAGCTAGAGCAACGACCAATTTTCTTCTGAGTAAAGCATCCACATGACCTACATATTATAAGTTAAATGAATATCAAAGAACAATAATTCGATGTAGTTAATTATTTTATTTACCAAATAGTTCAAAAAATATATGGATAGCATGTTGCCTATCGAGCTCACTCCGATAAATGCTAGCACGTTGTGCTAGATTATCTTTAAAAACTCGTCCAGCACACCACGTCGAGTTAAAAACATGTTAGATTAATTGCATTTTTCAAAGTTTCAAGAACACAATATAAATGTATATAATTGAAAAAATAATACCGCAATACTTGTATCCTAGTTGGAAATGAAGTGAAACCCCCATAGTTTGGACTATCATATCCGACAATCTCGGTATCTAGGGTTTTCCCACGTGGAGATATTTCCAAGACCATAATTGTTATTAAATAAAAACATTTTGTTAATTTTATTATGCATGAAATATTTAAATCTAAATAGTTATTTAGATTTTTTTCGATTCATACATATAGAAGTAGCAAACATCCTCCGACCTGTTTGGATCCCTTTATGCATGCAAGATATAAAAATGTCAATACAGTAGATCCCTAGCTTTATATGGGGATAACATCAAAATTTTCTTGGAGCGTCAGATAAGGCAAAGGAACATGTCTCTTTATGAGGTCAATGAATAATACATTGCCCAAAAAAATAGAATATATATGCTTTGGCATACCTACATATAAATTAAAACTAATTGATTTTGTACCTTCATAAGCCCTCTTCATCACTATCATCTGGTGGTGTCGTGAATATCTTCTCAATGCACTTAAAACATGTAATATCCCCTCCAATTCAAAAAGAAAGGACGCTAATCCAAATGACCGCTCACATAACACAATCCTATTATGAACACTAATAGATGTGATCGATCGTCCATCAATAAACAATCCAAACAAAATCACCGAGTCCTGTAGTGTTGATGTCATCTCTCAATGGAAATGAATAGTGTTTCATTCAATGAATATATTATTATTTTTTAATATTATTGCAATGAATAGTGTTTTATAATTTTTGCAAAATATATAGGAATAACATTTTTGTAAAAAAAAATAGTAAAATAGCATTTTATGTATCACTCTCGTAAAATATGCAAAACTAATATTGAAAAGCCTGTGTGCGCGCGCTAAAGATAACACACACACATATTATCTTTAGCATCTCAATTAGAGATACTCTTAGTGATTCACTTGTATACTGCACGAATATTGTAGCCGGATGTTTTTTTAAATTTATTTTTATTTAATTATATAAAAAATAAAATAGATATTTGTAGAAAATAAAACAATTAAAATTATGTAAGAAAAAAAACATCGTTTTTTTAATGAAAATTTTTTTTCTCATTTATGTTACTTTACAACAACAACAACAACAACATGTCTTTCCATTAGTAACATGATGATTTATTGAATAAAAACTAATGATGATTTAGAAAATATTTGTAAAACATTTAATGAATTGAATTCAAGAGGAAAAATATATCTTTTAATAAAAAAAAACTGGCTTTCCTTATTCATATAATTTTTTTTTACCAGCTCGTTGCATAGAGCATGAAAAAGATCACAATGACTGCAAATAGTATGCAGGGCAAAGGAGTCAATACATGATCAACTTGCATGCCAATAAAATCTATGCAAAAGTCTCAAAGAAATCCACAATATCCCACCAGAAGATACAATTGGAAGTTTCTAGTAAATTATAGCAAATATACAAATTATTTCACAATCCAAAATAGTTCTTATACCATTTAGTTAGTCCATACCATTTTATAAGGGATACATGCTATTAAATGTGATTTATGAAATAAATAATTTGAAAAAAATTAATTATTTATAATACTTATATTATAAATAATCCAATATAACATGAGAGCCGGAAAAATGAGAGCCGCTATACTTCGTTTGTTATGAGAAGAACAAAAAAATTGAGAAGTTTGCACGTATCTTGAGAAAGAAGTATTGCAATGAACATGAAAAATAAAAATTTAAATAGGAGGGGAAAAAATGAATAAATTATCGAAGATGGTTTAGAGAATATTAAAAAGAAGCCCACCAAATATCATGGAATAACTAATTACTAGCTTTTGTGCCTGTAATTTTGTTATGAGTCGGGTAAAAAGCTAATAATTACATTAAAAATCATGAATATTATTATTTTTCAATTTACGTGATTAAATATTTAAAAAAAAATTAAAAATTCCATCGATGTATTAGACAAAATTAATCAACCATTATAAACACCAATAAATGAAGAAAAAAGTTGGTGCGGCTTCTTCAACCTAGTGGACTAAGAAAGAGTTGGCCGGCTCGTTCATATAGCTATCTGGTTAAAATAAATCATGCAGCTATCGTTTTAACTTTGCCTAATCATAGGTAAAAAGTGAAACAACTAAATAACAAGGGATTAAATAAAAAAAAAGTGAGGGAGTGAAAAGAAAAGACTACACAGTCTATTGATCAAATTTAACACGTGAAATTTGTAACTCGGATAATAAATTCAATCATAATGAGTTAACTCGATTGGATAATTTGTCTGTTTTATTTTCTTTTCCTTATTCTTTTCATGGTTAGGCCTTGATTAGGTTTTAATTGACCACAAATTGGATTAAATCTGGAAGCAAATTGAAGAGTTATAAAACAATTGAAGATGAAATTTAAAAAATATCATATGATATCAACTCCGGTCAACTTGAATTAATAGACAAAGTTTACAATCCAAGTTGTGGATATGATCTTAATTAGACATAATTTATTTAAGCTAAATTATAGAAAAAAGATGAAATTGTATTTTTTTAATTTTAATTTTTAAAAAAATTAATGATAATAAATAGTTAAATTGCGTTTTTTTTTAAGTTAAAGGGAAAATACATAAAAAGAAGAAGAAAAGAAGCAGTGAACATTGTGTAATAACCGGTCAAAACTTTGATCTGGTCAAAGACTCTAGTAATTTTTCTTCTTCTCAAATTTATTATGCACCAAACTAACAGGGTGTTCTTCTTCTCCGATCGGCTTTAGGACTAAATTTTCGTCGATATTCGTCGGTCAGCCTCAGCCCATACATCCCAATGGAACAAAACCTTGGTAATCGGCCTCCAGATTAGACAAAATTCCAAACCTACAGCCTGACAACAGCCTGCCTGGTAACTGGTGACAATTCTTTTGGTTTTATGAATGTCTTTCAGATCTGCCTCCTGCTTGAATCCCAGAAGCAAGTATCACGATGAGAAAAATTCTCACAATTGTGTTGCTTTGGGCCAATTCGTAAGGATTGAGATTTGGTGGAATTCACCAAAAACTTTTCCTCTCCGTCCTGTTTATATGCTTGGCCCAAGCATATATTCTTGGTGCAGCAACAATCAAATTATTACTTAGAGTACTTGATTATGCTCAAGAGTTCTCAAGAAACGCCTGGCTCTCAAGTCTGACCAGACATCAGATTCCAAGAACAACAAAAAATCCTCTCGAAAAGCTTAAAAAGTTATGATTGTTGATACTGTTGTTGATAGATGGTATCATTGTCGATACGAACAGAAAGCGCTCTATTGCTCAAAGATGCTTTCAACCTCCGTTTCGCAGCGTAATTAGCTGGTCTAAAAAGAATGACAGTTTCGATTCTAACGAGTTGGCCCAGAAAATCCTAGAACGAAAAAGACATGCATGATTTGCAATACGTCTCTACAACGCCACCCATGGTTTACGTTTTCTTGACACATGATGAACATTCTGTACTAATTAATCCAAAAATAATTAATTCAGAGTAATGAATTAAATCGGTGTACAAGGATTATGTACTAATCTGAATAAACACATGTCATTAAAACTTCTGTCTTGAGGAGCTTTCAACAAGTTGCTAGAATTTTACTATATCAAAATTTTATTTCAACAAGATTCCATGTTATTAGAAAGTACACGTATAAACTTACATGGTGCTGAAGAAGGTTTAAAGTTTTGGAATATAGATCTTTAACAATTAAGCTTTGATTACATTATAATGTGATCTAAGAGATTTTATATTGGACAAATAAACAATTAGATAGTTATTATTTATTTTATGTTCAATTTTCTCAAATAGAAAAGAAAAAAAACATAAAGGAGGTGTTATATTTTCAAAATAAGAAAATTATTTCATTCAAAGAGAAAAAAAAATAAAAATACAAAAGCATAATAATGAAAAATATATAAAAAATAAAATTAATTAATTAAAAAAATATTTATTTTCTTTAAAAACTTTTGCATCAATCTCTTTAAGTTGGAAGAAACTCATCCTCGAGTTTATACTTCGCTAAAACATCATCCTCCACCATGAATATTCTTTTATGTATGGGTCATCTCATCGTGAGTTCCTAACACCCTTGTGTAGATTGTCTCATCATAAATCCTTAACACAATATTTTTTAGTGGGTTTCCCTATCATGGGCCCTTGATACTATATCTTTATACGGGAAGCCATATCATGGATCCCGCCACTAGAATCTACAATAACAAAAATTGATGTAGACAAAAACAACACACTAGTTTTTGAACATCTTTTTTTTTTTGGGAGGGGACCTTCTTATCCCCGCTTATATGAGCATGTTATGTTTTACGATCTCTTTCATCCATGATTATTTAATAGTACATAGAAACTAGCCATCAAGAATCATTAAGTTCTGGTACATGTCCTCTACAACTTTCAACTATGATGATTTGATAGCACACAACAAAACCCACATGAATTATTGGGCTACACCAACTAATGCACACGAGATCAAAGGATGTCAATGTTTGTTACAATACAAAAACACTCACAGACCAAGTGTCAAAGAACCATATCAACCCAGTAGTTTAAGCTGTTAGGTGAGACCCCGAGATATGATTTATATTATTTCACTAACACATCCCCTCAAGTGAAAGCCCTTTAGGCTTGAAACTTGCACATGCTCACATTACCTTGTATTTAATTTTTATCAAATAAATAGGAATGATGAGATTCAAATTCGTGACCACTTAGTTATCAAGGCTCTGATGCCTTGTTAAAGAACCATCTCAACCCAATAGGTTAAGCTGTTAGGTGAGGCCCCAAGATATGATTTATATTATAATTCTCTAACACCAAGAATACAATAACTATTGGAAGACTCTCAAAATACTTAATTTTATTTATTTTATGTCTCACTTACTAAAAAAATATTACAACTCTTTTATATAGAAAACTCTAGTAATACTGAATAAGAAAAATAAATTAGGGAAATAATTTCTTAAAAAAAGTAGTAAACCATAATAATGCAAAAAAAAAAAAACCAAGTTAACTTTATATCTTCTCAAATAAGCTCCTGCATTAATAATTAGACATTGGTTGTTGCATTGCTTTCACTATCCAAAGCTATTATCAAAGTTAATTTGAAAATTGATCTTTGTAATTTTTTTTAATTTTTTTTCATGAGACTATTCCAATCTTGTGCCCATGATTGCGGGTTATAACCCATTTTTTTTTTTTTTTTTTTCAGTTTCACCATTCAATATTGACTTGTTTGATAGTTGGACTTTATAGTTTTCTTCAATTCATTTTCATCAATGAATTTTTTTAATCTTTTATTGGCATGGATAATCACTTGATTAAACAAAATTCTAAGAAACAAAGTTATTAAACATAGTTGAGTGCATGTCCAATATTACGAGATCAAATATTTTAATCCTAGTTATTTCTTAATTAAATATCGATTTATTTAACTAGAGGTGTGTATAAGTATTTTGATTTATAATTATTGATTTTTTTTAATTCAAAAACATACTGGAAAAGCTTATATATTCATTTGTTTTATTAGAAAAGAAATTATTTTATCAATTACAAAGCGCAATTCAAATAGTTAGTTATTTATACAAGACTTCATGAAGCAATATGATATGGTGTTGCACTTAAACTATATACACAATCATTAACATTTAATTAAGTTTGAAGTATCCACCTACCATGATTATGAGAGGAGATTTGGATATATATTCTGTGCGATGAAGTTTGGCTAAGAACTGCATGTGCCTGTCTCCCAAATTATGCATTTATAAAATCAACAAAAAAAAACCAGTTATTAGTTGCCATATCTGATTCACCGACAACAATTTGGCAACACTTATGAAATATTTATCATTTCATATAAAAAAGAAAATATCAATAATAATATTTGATGATCGATTGGAAATTATTTGCAATATAATTAGACCCCTGATGATGACTTACGATCTGTAATACCCAAAAATCCAAAAAAGAAAAATATCATAGATTTTTGTATTGGTTTAATTTAAACATCCTAATCTTAGTATTATTATGCAAGGTAATACTAATTAATTATAAAGTTATATCTGAAAACATTAGACTGGAATTCATTTTATAACACAAGACAAATTAGTTTTTTTGAATCCTCTGTTTAATTAATTCTTCAGAGACTTTAATTTTTTTTTTATTTTTAATATGGATGTTCGAATCAGTTTATGCATATCTCAATTAATTTTATAAAATTTAAAATTAATGATTATATAAATCTTTAATAATAATAATGTTTGTAAAATTTAAATTATTAACTGAGAAAATATAAATTTAAAATTTAATAAGTTGAAAGTAGAATTTAATCCTTGCTACAATTTGTTACTGCTTCCACGGACGAAAAATATCAGCATAAAGTACTGTCCTGCTTACTAAGAAGGCGTTTGGGAAATGCTCGTGTACTTTTTTTTGCGCTAAATAAATAATTTTGGCTTCCAAACAACCTTATATTCCGCAAGCTTTGGTGCACAAAATCGGGCAAAGGACACTCATTGAGCCTCAATACACTCAACAGAAAAAAAACAAACATATTATTGTATTTCATATCCACGTATATTTTAAAAATATTTTATAAAAAACAATTAAAACGAAAGTTAAATTTCTTGTAGTTATAAACATTTTTTTTATTTACAGCTACAGTAAAATGATTTCTGTTCCCAAAAAAATCCACAATTAATTTCGGTATTTATATCTTTTTACATGAAGCATTAATCATTAAAAAATTATTTGAGAGTATAATTGTCACTTTCATCTTCTTTTTTTTCATAGTAAAATGATATAATTGATGCTTTGAACCAAGATTGTTTATTTTTTATAGAAATAATGTTCCTTATATTCCTTTATATATATATATATATATATGATAAATAAAAGAATATTAATTAACATGCCTTTTATACTCAAATTGATAAACAAATTGACTACTATAAAATATAATTAGCCTATTCTTATATGGATTAGGTTCAATCTTATTTTAAAATGATCGTGTTTATAGTCGATTCTCAATGCCACATATTAATATTTTTTTAGATGTTTGTTGTTGTTGTTCATTATTAACTAAAAAACTTATCTTTTCTAGTCTGAAAAATTATTTATTCGGTAAGGTGTATAGCTTTGCTTTAACTTTTCTTACTAATATGCTTGGGCATTGTATTCTTCTAAATTAGGTTTCAAACAATTGTTCTTGTTTTCATCTTCTTTCTAAAAGTTGGAGATATTAATTGTTAATAACATGATTATTATTTTCATTACCATGTTTGGATGATTTTTTATATTTTATCATAGATGGTGATTATATGACTTGGTATCAACTAATCTTTTAGGATTAAATGTCCTGACCTATCATTGAGTCATCACTAGCTCAACTTTTCCCCTCAAAATTTTTTCTTCAAAAAGGATGGTATAACGATTATACAATTATATGATTTTGTGGTTGTTTTGATTGGCTTGAATTTGAGTAGTTTTGCTTGTCTGATTAGGTTTGTTAATATATTAAATTAATTTTTTTTAATTTTTCTTGATTTTTCAATTTTTAAAAATATGCTAAAATAAGAGTACAAATGTGCTATGACAAAGATGGTGATTCTAATAATTGAAAGAACGGAATGATATATGTTTGAATTAACATTATTTATATTTTTAAACAAAAAAATTGAGCAATCCTTAATTAATGTATAACTCACCATTGAAAACCTAAACACTCATTTTTGATGGCCGGAGCTTTTTTAAAAAATTATTTGTTCAAATTACATTCATCTCATATATCAAGGCTCCCGGTCTCTTAAAAATTAATATATACCAAAAATCCCCCTTTTGTTTCAAGCCGCCGGAACACTATTTCATCCCTAAAAACTCTTTTAAGATACAGTTTAAACCGCATTTCATGTCTCTATACCTTGGAGTCCAGCTAAACTAATACATCAATCAAAACAAGATAAATGCAGAGATTTTTTCTTCTTTTTAATGGAATATGATGGGAATTGGGATTTAATCTGAAATGGTTAATTAATCCAACCCCAGAGCCCATTCCGAGCATGTCCCAGAAGGAGCCGGGTGTTTGCTAGGAAATGCCAGCCAGCCTCCACCAAAACCACTCCCCAGGCAGTCATGGCAGCTAGGCAGGGGCCTCTCCTCTGGTGGTGGAGAGTGACTCACGCGTTGTCACCTACAAGTGGGCCTTATGATGACACGTACAGTTTGCATTTCTAGCTTTTAGTACATGATGGTTACGTAGAATTAGAATCAGAGGTGGATTGGATACTTCAATTTTATTTTTATTTTTAAATAAAAAAATATTATTTTAATATATTAAAAAAAAAGCAAACAGTACAACACTGGCTTAAAATAATAAAAGCTAAGAAGGGTTAATAGTAATTAATTAGCTCTTTATCGATAGCAGTGAAGAAGAAGACAGAGACAGACCGTATACGGAAGAGGACCATACCATACGGCTTTGTCACGGATGGATACCACCTCATGTGTGAGTGGGACCCACTTCTTTCCCAAACCCCAATACCAAATAACGACGCTGTCCCCTCTCTCTCTTACTATTTTCTGTTTCTGTTTCTGTTTCTGTCTTGCAGTAGTCACCCGTAACGTCTCTCGTATACGGACACCAACGGAATGGCTTCCTTTCTTGTTTAATTACTCGCCTGCCCTTTCGTCCTTTCCTCCTCATTTTCACCGAACTGATCTTTGCATCCATGCCCCCATGTACTGCTAAAAGGGTTGAAGATCGTCTCAAGGCGTTAGTTATTGTATTTTAAAAATGTTTTTGAAGAGGATTTGTTTTTTTATCTTAATATTTTTTGTTTTTTTAGATTGTTTTGAGTTGTTGGTGATAAAAATAAATTTTTAAAAATAAATAAATATTATTTTGATATATTTTTAAATAATTATATTTTGTTTTGTGGTTTTTGTTGCTGGTTGATGAGATTTCAAAAAAAAAATTAACTCTCTTTTGGTAGATTGATGCATTAATCATTTACACTAAACCTTACTTTTGATCCTCTCCTGTTTTACTTGATGAAAAGAAGATGAGGTCTCCTGCAGGCATTAATTAGAGGGGGGAGGCCTTCGTGGTCAATTCAGAGCTCGTTAGAAAACACCAACATGGCATTGCAGGGAAAAAGCACAAGCTCAAGCACAAGATGGCATGGTGGATATTAAGAAAAAAAGTAAGGACAAATTGACAAAAGAGATGGGCAAAGGTCATTATCATGAAGACCCGGTTTGTCTCCTCAGAAGTGGATCTTCGCACGTTATGGCTGTCAAACACTTTTAAAACTCTCCCTCTTCCTCCTCCAGTTCAGAGAGAGTGAGTGAAGTTTGTGCTTTTCTCTATTTGATTTTCGGTTTTTTTCTTCAAGAATATAAAATTTTGAGGGACAGAGAGAGAGAGAACCGCCAGCACTTGGCATATGCTTTCCCTGCACACTAGAAACAACAACAATAATAACAGTATTTACACCAACCCAACCGACTCCCTAACTCTCTCTCTCTCTCTCTCTCTCTCCCCCCTTTAATCACATATCCAGATTCTCTCTACAATTTGATTCTGGATTCTTTCCGACTCTGTCTATGGAGCCAACAGTTGTTTATAGCTTGAAAAGATAAGAAAAACCATCCCTTTTGAGCTGTGTTTTTTTATACAAACTGTGTTCTTTCTGTTACTCTGTCTCTTTTTCTTTGATTTTAAGCTAAATTTGCGGAAGGGCCAGTTTGGTATCACGTGAATGAACATTTTTGGTAGGGAAAGAAGTAAACTTATTGGATTTTGTTTGCAGCTTAATGAAACAAACATTTGTTTTCTTGTTTCTAAATTTGTTTTCAAGTACTGAAGTTCAATTTAAATGGTTGATTAGAGTTTTTGGAATTGTTTTCATCAATGTTTGAATACGTGAAAACTGCATGTTTTCGAAATGTAGTTGAGTGAGAAACAGTTTCTATGCATGCAAGTTCAGATTTTTCCTTATCAGTCACGTACAAATTAAGTTTTTAGTCTAAATTTAGAGGCTTTTTTGTTTCTACATTGGGTTCTATAGGCTAAAGGGTTAAATATCTGATGATTTTGTTAAAATTTGGTTCAAATCCATGAGGAATCTAAACTGGTTTAAGCAAAGCTCTAACAATGGAAAATCAGAGAGGAGGCTGTCTCTTCGAGAATATAAGAGAGCAGTTTCTTGGTCCGAGTATTTGGTTTCATCTGGGGCAGAGATTAAAGGAGAGGGAGAAGGAGAATGGAGTGCAGATATGTCTCAGTTGTTTATTGGTAACAAATTTGCATCAGGGAGGCATAGTAGGATTTATAGAGGGATATATAAGCAAAGAGATGTGGCAGTCAAGCTTGTAAGTCAGCCTGAGGAGGATGAGAGCATGGCTGCAATGCTTGAGAACCACTTCATTTCAGAGGTAGCTTTGCTGTTTCGGTTAAGGCATCCTAATATCATCACCGTAAGCTCCCTCTTTCTTTAGTTGCATGTGTTAATGTCCTGTGCTTTATATCAGTAATGCATGGAGTTCCATATTCTTTTTGTTATAATGTTTGGATTTCGAAAGATGGTGTTGATTATCATGAAACTAAATTCTTAACCTCTCATTTGTAAGCTACCTGTGATCTTACTTGTTAACAAAGGATGGTGGAAATGGCTTGTGATTTTGCTGCAGAACAATGAAAGTGATTCTAACATCTAATTATGTTTCCTGGCTTGGTTTTGTGGAACCAATTTGGTAGACATTCATTGAACTTCGCACATGAATTACAGATTACCCATGTGCATTATTTATTACGTTCTCCTTTTGCTTCTGTTGATAAGGAGTCGTCTAAAAATTGTCTGCAGCCTTAAATTTGCATACTTTACTAAATTGTGAACTTTGCTCCATGTGCTTGCAATCTTGTAAAACAAAAACTCGTGGGATATACGAATTCTAATTTGGATTTAACATGACCGACATTTTTCTGTTCCCAAATGATGATACTGAATGGTTATTTGCAGTCGGAGGTGCTGTAAAAATGAAGTGGGCCACCAATGAAAAGTTAAAATTGATATTTATGGACATCATTGTTAGCTAGTATTTATGAGTGCAGTACTTACTTCACCTTTGCATTAAATATTTTTGGCAGCACATCCTTAGCAGTTAAAATTTTAGTGCTAAATCGTTAGTACATATCTAGGCTATTTCATTAGGAAATCCATACCAGATGTTGCAATGGCCAGTGGCGTCTTTAGTAACTTTTCTAGATGAACAAGGCTAGGATACTGAACATCTCAGCACTGAAGAATGAAGATTGAAGGAGAGTAAAAACAATTTGCCTTCTTATTTAAATTTCTATACAGGAATTCTATGCCAGTGTTGTAAATGGACCAAAAAATGCCATATATCCTCATTTCCTCATGTTCTGCAACTCTTATATTTGGAAGATTAGTAAATTAAATGCAAATTCCTAGACACTTGGGAATGTTTTTTTGTACAGATTAGCCTTTTTAATTTTTATACGTAGGCCGGCTTCGGATGTTGGAGTGAATTGAAGAATCTCTAAACTTACTGGTATTGCACACAGTCTAAATGGTTGAATTAAATGACAAATTTAGCAAATTTTTCATTTTTGTTGTTTACAAGTCGCTCTGTCTTCTTGACTTTCTTCGTTCAGTTTGTTGCAGCTTGTAAGAAACCTCCTGTATTTTGTATAATCACTGAGTATTTGGCCGGGGGCTCATTGAGAAAATTTCTCCATCAGCAAGAGCCACATTCAGTTCCTCTCAATCTAGTCCTGAAATTAGCCCTTGATATTGCACATGGGATGCAATATCTCCATTCACAGGGGATACTTCACAGGGATCTCAAATCTGAAAACTTACTGCTTGGAGAAGATATGAGCGTCAAAGTTGCTGATTTTGGTATTTCCTGCTTGGAATCTCAATGTGGTAGTTCAAAGGGATTCACAGGTACATATCGATGGATGGCTCCTGAAATGATCAAAGAAAAACACCACACGAAGAAAGTTGATGTCTACAGTTTTGGCATAGTCCTATGGGAGCTCCTCACAGCATTGACACCTTTTGACAACATGACTCCAGAACAAGCTGCATTTGCAGTCTGCCAAAAGGTAAGCTCAACTGATTCATTTTAGTGGTATGAATCTAATGATTGTAAGGAATTACTTTTTCTCAATTTACTTGTGAAATGCACCTGATTTTCCTGTTATGCAATCAGCTAGACATTTCAATGCCTCAAGCCCTGGTTGTTTCAGAAATCTTGCTTTTTAAAAACAATACGATAAATGACAAGCTAGATCCTGAAAGTTTAATGGAATGTTTAAAGGGGAAGAAAAAATTTAGAATGGGAATAGGAAGGAAACAACAGAGCCTCCTTATCAATGATGTTTCATATAACAATTAGTTTTTTTATTGATAATTAATGATTTTGCATTCTGAAATTGTCATGTAATTATTTTGGACAATTTGATTTGAGAACAAGTTACATATATGTGCTATTTGAAGTCAGAGAAAGCATAGCTAGGTGTTTTTAAATTGTTGGTAATTGTTTCTTCAAATTTTCATGGTATGAATTGTTTCACTATCGGCAAAGGATAAGAATTTGTTAGGATGCTTTAACGAGGGGAAGGGAAAAAACGATGGAGCAATTAGTACCATATAATCAAAGTGTCTGTAAGAAGGTTCGATATAATTGAGAAATATTAGATGGTGGTGATTTATGAATTGAAAGTAAACATGCTTCCGTTCACATTTTTTAAGGGATTATAAGATTCAGGGTGGAACTAGATAGAAAGTGGGTCAAGTTTTATGAAACAGGCAACTAGAATCAAGATTGAAGTTTTAAAGAGTTCATTTGAGTCCTGTTTTTGCTAATGATCGTAGCTCAACTGGCAATGTCCCTCTTCTTCTAAGAGGTCTGGAGTTGGAGCCTCTCCTCTGTTACCAAAAAAATTGGTGCAATAACTCCGAGTTTCATTAAAATCTCTTAGGTCATCTTGATATTAAGCCCCACTCATGCACAGGTTAATGATGCTTTAAGAACAAACTATCAGGCAATACGTTTTTTGAATATCCTAAAAAAATAGAATGTAATGTGGCACAATCTGATGCCAATTAGTCATTGACTAGAGGAGAAAGAATGCAAAGATGTATTTCATTTTATGATGGGGGTTCTGTCTTGAGGTCGTTATCTTCTGGGTATGAGTGTCAGTAGAACACATTCTCATGAAGTTCCAAACCAAATTCATTCAGCCACATAGATCATCGTGCACTGTTAAATTCAAAAGTGTCAATCCAAAATTTTTTTGAGGATGATGATACAATGTTACCATGACTGGTCTCATGATGATACGCAAGAAATTTTTGAGGATGATGTTTTTTTGTCATGTAGTTCCTAATTTTCTACTCATGCTAGCAATTGTGGACAATATGATGGTGGTTATGAAGATATGGTGGTGGTGTAGGTCTGGTATTTTAATGTTAATGAGATCTCTGATGGGGCATATTCATCTGGCCCAGTTAATGTATCCAGCACCATACAGATGGAGACTCTGGTTTTCGGAGTTGTTTGTCTATTAATTTTCTAGGCTGTCACCATGATGATAGATCTGATATGGACATGGCATCGTCACATATATTTTAAGCTTGCCTGATAAGATGTAGATTAGATTAGATTATAATTAGGGTTATGAGAATAGCTTATCTGGAGGAGGTCAAGAGAAATGCATGTCATCCTATCAATGTAATCCTAATAATACTTCACATCACAACTCGATAGAAATTGCCAGGTCCGTATTCTTTTCTGCTATCATCTAATAGATATCTTATCATCATCGAGCCATAGCAATATCTCATTCGTCATGTTGCTAGTGGTAGTAAGTCTTATTGTGGGATGTGCTCTTCAGTTTATCTGACAAGAGATAGCTATGGTTCAGAATGGATTTTCCCAGATTTCACATGTCCAAATGTGTTGACAATAGGAACATTTGAGCTGCAAGGAAAATACCAGTATTGCATCAATGATATGAAACTGCAATATTAGAATAAGGTGATCAAATCATTTGCAATGTTGTAACATTTGTAAGAACTGGTCTTCTAGGTTCATCTACTGAGATGCCTCTTCCTCACATGGAGCAGTGTTATTACAATTAGTCACATGTGCCCATGCCTGTGTTGTAGCCATTACAAGAGGGACCATGCTGTATTTGCCATTCTTATGTGTGGTCTGTTATCCATTACGGACGTCAATTCATGGCAATGCCCATGTGTACATCTTATGGTCATATTCTCCATCGAAATAAATACATGACAAGAAGTGACATCTGTTTCTCATTTCATTCTTTCTACCTTCATTGAAATTTGATTCGTGATGGAGCAAATAAATTCAAGATCCAGCTAAAAATCTGTACAAAGTAGAAGAGTTGATGTGTAATGATATTTACATCAACCATTGTCGGGAAGCTACAGAGTTAGCTTGCTGTGGTTTCTTGTGAGATTGCTCAAGGATTCCTTGTTATTAGCTTGGTGTGGTTTCTTGTGATTTCACGTGCAGGCCAAGATAATAAGTGGATTTCTTTTGAGGGAAACTGTACAGTGACAGTTGATTCAAGTACTTTTATCTGATATGTTTTGTGCTTTCTGCAGAATGCAAGACCACCATTGTCACCAAAATGTCCTCTGGCTTTTAGTCATCTCATTAATCGATGCTGGTCGAGCAATCCAGGCAAACGACCACATTTTGACGAGATAGTTGCGATCTTGGAAAGCTATTCGGAGTCCCTGGCGCAGGATCCAGAATTTTTCACATCCTACAAACCTCCCACTAATCATACTATTTTGAGATGCTTCCCAAAATTTATTGCAGGCCGTCGGTCCGCCTCTGTACAAGCCTAGGAACTTGAGTTACATTATGTGCAATGAAATATGCACGTACCATATTGTTTTCTAGGTTTGTTGTTGTTAGGAGCTTATGTATTTCCTTGTGCATCAAATATGTTGGAACAAAAGCATGTATTATGGACCACATTTTTCCATTAAACTTGTTTCTTTATATTTCTACCAAGAAGATGTTTATAAGACCTTAATGATTGCTCCCAGTTCTTCATATTTCACTTGGATGTGAGAATTGAAACTTGTTCTTGGATCTTCACGATTCTTGTAACTCTAATTATTCTCGGTTGATCTTTCTATTTTTGCAAATAGCATGATTATATTCACCTTTTATTTTACTTCTCTTCCCCAAAAACAAAAAAAAAAACATCAAGTATGAATTATGTTCCACATGGAGCTCTCTATTCGTTAAATTCACTTCGCATTTAATCTCAAATGTTTGCATGTATATCAAGGTTTACTTCTTCTTGTCCGAAAGCTTACAACAAGTGACAGTTTGGCCGAGTGGTCTAAGGCGCCAGATTTAGGCTCTGGTCCGAAAGGGCGTGGGTTCAAATCCCACAGCTGTCAATTTTTTGATAATGTTTTGGTTTTTTCAAGAAATAAGATAAAGTTCGGGTATTTATTTCATTCGATGCAGAACTTTTTCACCGTTTTATGTGTATTGAAGCTATGGCATGTTACAATATTTTTAAAATGGAAAATAATAAATTCTGAAATTAAAGATAACCAGTTAGGCACCTCGTGCTATGTCGTGGATTTTATGTTTAGGAGTGTGTTAATGATTATTTTTTAAAATATTTTTTATTTTAAAATATATTAAAATAATATTTTTTATTTTTTAAAAATTATTTTTGACATCAATACATCAAAATGATCTAAAAATATAAAAAAATATATTAATTTAAAGCAAAACAAATTCAACTTTTTTCAAAAAACACTTCCAAAACATAATGTCAAACACTACCTGAACAAATTTGCAATGCAGAAAAAAAAAGCTATGATTTTCTATGATGTGTTTTTTATGTCATAAAAAAATAAATTGAGAATTGAAAAAATAATGTTTGCATTTTATGAGATGAATTGAAAAATATATGAATTGATGAATAGTAGAAAGAGTTTTTAATGCTAATTAAAAACTAAAATGAAAGATTAATTTTTATTATATATAAAAAATATAATTGTTAATATTACTATAAAAAAAAACTATAATAATATTGTAAAACTATGGCACAATGAGATAATTTGTTAATATCACTATAAAAAAAAACTATAATAATATTGTAAAACTATGGCACAATGAGATAATTATTTAAACATCATTTGAATAAATTTATTTAAATTAAATCCTACTATAAAACATGAAAAAAAAATTAGGATCACTTAAAAAAAAAAAAAGGTTCAAACGTGCCTAGGCTAGAGACATTGGCCCAAACGTCTGGTTTTTTTCCTACCTCTATATATATATATATATATATATATATATATATATATATATATAGTGAACAACATGTAACCGCTTACAATATTATTTTATCATTACACATAGCTCTAGTAACTAGAAAAATAGGGTCCAAGTCTTTGGACCTTAAGAACTCAACTTTCAAACTTTTTTTATCCAAAACATTAAAAACCATCATATAGGCTTTTAAAAACTCATTCTTAACCACAAAATATATTTTAATTGGACATAAAAATCAAAATCAAACCAAATTTAAAATTATTTTCAAGCCCTCGTCTACCTTATCGGATATCATTAAAGGTAAAAACTACATTCATTAAATTCTCCTCTTAAAGACAAATCTAAATATACTAAAATTACAGTTATCGGTAGAATTTGTTCATCTAAGAGTTTTTTTTTTTTTGATGTCTTTCTCTCTTTTCTCGAGATATTTAGGGATTAAAATAAAAAAAAACAATAATTTTAGGACTTAAACATAAAAATCCAAAGAAAGAGGGACCAAGTTGAAGAAAGTTAGACTTGAGGGACCAAATTGAATATTTTCATGCCAATTGAAAAGTAAAAGGGTGGTCAAATGTTCTATTTTGTTTTTGAAATGTCAATTTTGGTTCTTGATCTTTCAATTTCAATTTTAACATATTTGTTTTTTATAAAATTGGTCTATAATTTAATTTTGGAATATTTTCCAACACATTAGACATGCGATAACAAGCAAAATGAAGAAAAAAAAGAGTTACCAAAATATAAAAAGGATAAAATTTCAAGTACCTGAAAGGAAAAAACCAATCATGAAATAAAATGGGAGAGAAGTTTAGAAGATGAACAGTAAAAACTCAAAATAATTATAATAATTACAATCTTTGTGTATTATAGTAGTATATCTAGATTGTTGGCTTGTGTTATACTGTGAGTCGTATCAATTTTTTTTTATGTAGAAAAAAAATTAAAGCTTTGCTAATGTTTTTCTAGTAAAAAAAATTAAATTATATAAAGATTGATTCAATATAACTCAGTTGACTTAGCAGGTACAAATGCAACCCGAACAACAGGTAAAAATATTGTTTGACTGAAAATAATTCAAGATGAATTTTTTTTTTAATATTGAGATGACAATATATTATATCAAATGGATCAACTTGGGTTACCCTACCAAATAAACTAAAATTTAAAGGATTAAATTAGAGGGAAAGATATAGGTTAAAAAAAAACATTATTATAATGAATAGTGTTGTGTGAGTTGGTGTATAGTAAAAACACCACTCCTTTTAGTTTTTGGAAAAATTGATAATAAATGGAAAAAATTCATTAATAAAAGAAAATAAATGGAAAAAAGTTATTAATAATAAATAAGAATGAAATTAGAAAAATTGATAGATAAATATAAATCAAAATATTTAATCTCGCAACACGGGTCATTTACTCGGTTGTATTTAATGAATTAATTTATTAAAATCATGTTTGTATGGAATAAAAAGATAGTAGAAATTGACACGCACGTAAAATTAAGTGAATAAAATAAAAGAAACAATATTATTAATGACTGGAAATGGCTCGTGTGCAGGTCGTTAATCCCACCCCCTTCTTAAATAAAATAGATGACGCGCCTTTTGGAATTACCCAGATTCAGTGGCTGGAAATTTGGGGTTCTTGGTTTCTTGGTTTAAAAACTCATTTTTAACTTGTTTTTGACATAAAACACCTAAAATAGACCCTAAACACCTCGATAAACCCATAAATATCCATAAAACCTATTAAAACAGCAAAAAAAAAAAAACATGAAATTAACTTGAAATAAAAACTCTTCCCAAGCTTATATATGATTTTTTAGGCATCTTAACGTTTAAAAACATTTAAGTGGCTGCCCCTCATTAAATACAACATGTTGGTACCTAGATATATAAGTTTGATGACTGGAATCATTGTGAACGCCAATTTTTTTTTTTCTAATGCTAAAATCCAGCAATTTCTCTCTTTCCTTTCTCTCTCTAACTAAAGACAAAAATGTAAGAAAATTGAATTTTTTAACCAAAATTAAATTGAAAAAATATTGAGGGACCAAATAAATATAATATGTGAAGTTTGAGGACTAAGGTGAATTTTTTGTGATAACCTTGAAACCATCATCTAGTTATAGCCCCTTTCCTATTGTGATCACCTGCCTTTCAAATTTTTTCTTAATCAAAAAATTTGATTTAATTATTTTTAATATAACCTAAAAATAAAGTTATCGTGTAAAATAAAGTATGAGGGTCAAAAAAAAAAAAAAAGAACAAAGAAATCATAATAAAACATGAGAGGATAAATAGTGGATTGTGCACAGTGTTTTGGCCATAGAATATTTGTTAGTAAAATCTAATGTTGCTGCATGCTTCATGAATGTTTGAACATTTAGCGTCTGACTTGTAACTTCCAACAATGGTGGGAAACATTTAAGAATATAAACCCTCATTAGGGTTTGTCTATAGATTACTTCAAAAGACACTACTTATTTAAACTGTTTTTTATTTTTTATTTTTTTTTTCATGCAAAACACTATTTATTTGTACCGAATAGCAAAACAAAACTTTAATATAAAATTCAACTTTAAAGTCTCTTTTCTCCTTCACATATCTTTCTTTCTAGCCAAATCTAATTTTGACTTCGAATTTCAATCAACATCAATTGGATCAGAATAGGTTATTTATAGGTGAGGTTGAATTCTAGTTAAATCTTGACATTTCAGATTAATTTTCAAGCCGGATCGCTACCTACTTAAAGTAAACTAGCTAAATTTGTAATGTAGTTCATGAATTTAATTGAGTTTAAAAAATTATTTTATTTAAAATAATCATTCATAAAATATCAAAATGATTAAAAAAAATAAATCAAAATAAATTGCATTATTCAATTAATAATTAATCAAATATTAAATGATAAAATTAAAAAAAAACAAAGAAGAAAAAATATAAATGCAATTGTAATGGATTAAAAAACCAAAAGGTCGGGCCTCTTGATTTAGGAAGGCGCAGAGCTCATGGGCCTCCATAAAAGGCCCAGGTTTGCGGGTCTGAAGCAGGCCCCATGTCTGGGCTTTATTTTTTCTTAATTTTCTTTAGGGAAGAATGACGAGTCATCCGTTTTTTAATGATTTGAAAAAAAAGATAGAGGCGACGCGTTGCCTCTACTGCCTAGATTAGAGCGACCTGTAGTTATCAAAAAATCAGGTTGGTCTATTTTAGACGGAAAAAAAAAACTCATTTCTAACCATATTTCAACTTAAAAAACCATAAAACACCCTAAAATATATTGTAAAACATATTCATAACCTCAAACACCCACAAATTATCTCCAAAACTCACATTCAACCCAAATAGGTATCAATGGAAACTTTTTTTTTTACAACTAGAATCTAGCCACTCTCTCTCATCTCTCATATTAGAAATCAAAAAATAAAAAAAAATAAAGTTTGAGACCAAAATTAATTTTTATAAATTATTAAGAACTAAAATCTTATAATCTAAAAAGATGGAGGACTAAAGTGTACATTTAACCATAATTTTAGTAAGATCATCTCTTTTTGTCATGTATTTCATTTTAGTTTCCTATCTTAGAATCTTGTCCTTTCTTAATAAATAAGTTTTAATTGACCATCAATTTAGATTTATAAAAGTATAATAAGAAAAAACAAAGAATTAATTAAACAAATCACTATAGCAATTCATAATGATTTGTTTTTTGGTGAACAGTAGCGTGACAAATATTATTTTTTCCACGCTTTTAAAATTATTATTTAATGAAAACTTTATTTTGATGTAGTATTATAAAGTGTAAAATTCTATACGAACACATGCTAGTTTCAACATATTTTGATACTTAGAGTCTATCAGTTTAGACAAAAATTTTGATATTATTTTTCAGATAAATTATTCTTTTATCTTTTTACTTCTATCACATACAGAATATCAAGTTATGATTGTTTCTCTTTGTTATTGAAGATATATTTTTATACCATGATATTTGTTTTAAAAAAGAAAGTAATGATTCTTATAGAAAAACATGTTTTTATTAAAAAAAATTAATTAACAAGGAAAGGAAGTTTTTATTGAAGATATAAATTTTTTTCTTGAAAATCCTTATGAATATTTATTTTATGGACATTATTTTTTAATTAAAAAAACATGCTACAAAAAAAAAAGATATATTTCTTGTAAAAAAAACTTTCATGAATAAAAAAACAAAAATTTTCATGTGATAAAATTTATTTCTTTTTAAGAATTTAAATGGTTTCCTTTCTTATAAATATCTATTTTAAAACCGTTTCAAAGTATCATGGAGAAAAAAACTTATCATAGTACAAATTCTTAAATTGATTCTAAAGAGTAATAATATTGAAACGGAGGAAAGAAAAAGACTAAAAAACATTCAACCCTAAAGTAAAATATTTTTTTTTGTGAAAAAACTCAATAAATTTGGTGCCAAAATAAATATAAAAAAATAAATTAAAGGGAGTTTAAAAACCCCATCTACCCATATGATGGGGCTCTGTTTATTTATTTCCCCGAAGCAAATTTCTTTGGGAAAGGTAAGGCACTGGTCCATTGCATATGGTCATAATAAAATGCTTCGGCCATTGTAGAAAGGGAGCCTACGTGCGGACCGATCCACTTAAAAAAAAAAAAAAAACCCTATAATATATAGTAATGTTATCTCCTTGAAAGATGCCAAAATCATTGGATACCACATCAATCCAGCCTAGATCATTGCAAAAATAACTCATGTATGCCCAATAATTTATCAAAAGGGAGGCACAATTCGTTCCTAAAATCCCATTAATTAATTAAAGTGCCCCTTCTTGATGCTCTCCATGAACTCTCTCTTTAGCCATTTCATGCACCATAATTGAGAGTTACAATCCAAATATTTTATGTATAAAATGCTCATATTCCTACTACTTATTTTATGTATATAAAATCAAATGCCCACATGCACACAATCTTGTACCAATCACAAATTCGCAATCATGCATGGCAATAATCACTTCATTGTAATATCAGTATTTAGCAATGTAGTTCTAGAAATCGTGTTTTTTAAAATTTTAATAAATTTTAAATAAAATATACTTTAAACACAAACCGTTATTATACTTTTAAACACTTCTAGATCATGAAATATTTGCAGTATTTAGTGACCGCTGAATTGCTAGGAAATGGAAATGACTTAGTTTTTATTTTATTATTTTTTACGCACACACAAGCTTTTATAGTTAAAATGATTCACTCAATTCATCCACCGACAAGAACATAGCTGAATAATACATGAACTTGCTTCATGACCAATTGTTTATCTCTCACTTTATATATATATATATATAGTCTCATGCCATTGGAGAATATTATCTCCCACCAACTACTAAGTTAGAGGATGGGGAATCTATGTTTCGTGAAATTCTAACCAATTTCTTTGTTGCTTTCTTCGACTAGACTGGACTGAAAAAAAAATATGACAACAACAATTCTCTCTCTCTCTCTCTCTCTCTCTCTCTCTCTATATATATATATATATATATATATATATATATATATATATAACAAATGATTGTTTTGGGCAGTCATATCATAACAAAATATATTCCCAATTTTTATGATCATCATAACACTCAATCATGTTTTTAATTCAATTTTCTTTTAAAGAAAAGAAATGATGATACCGTCCAAGAGTCTGTTTATTTTTATTTTTTTAAAAATCTTGTTAATATATTTTTTTATTTTTTAAAATTATTTTTAGATTGTTTTGATATATTAATATTAAAAATAATTTTTAATAAATAAATAAATTTTATTTTAATTAATTTTTAAATATAAAATACTTTAACAAACAACTATAATTACAATATCAAAAGAATTCTAAATTTATTGACAAATTTGTTTACAAAACTTAAAGAGTAGGGTGATGATGCATATGGATGTATATATTTTACAACTTTCGTTTATTTTTACCGTCCTACACAAAAGGAACATAGATGTTAAATTAGTTACGTGTGTTTTGTTATGGGTTAAATATTTTTATTTTTTATAAAACATTATATATGTAGATTTTTTCAATGTATTTTTATAGTTTAAAAAATCCAAGTTTAAATAAAAAATTTTCTATATACATATAATAAAATAAATTGAGAATTATGTGTGTGAATAAATAAATAAAAAGTAATTAACGATATCTAAAAATAAAATTTGAAAAATCAAAAGATAGATGTAAATCAAGATATTTAATTTTGAAAGACGAGACATATACCTAGTTGTGTTTGCCAAATTTATTTATTAAAATAATTTTTTGTTTAAGAAAATAATAATAGAAATTGAGACACAAATTAAATTGATCAAATAAAATAAAAGGAGAAAAAAACATCATGTAAGGTTACACATATTAGAAATATTATTTGAAAATATTTTTTTATTTTAAAAAATAAAGTTCATCCATTCAAAAAAAATATAGATTAATTAGAAAAATATTATAGATGTCAAGGCCCAGGCATAGGCCTGCCCTAGCAGGCCAACGCAATTAGGCCCTTATTGTTTTTGGTTTGCAATTGGGACGGACAACATGTTGTCCCAAACTTGAAAAAAAGGATAACCGTGCCTAGGCCATTATAGTAGCCGGAAAATCAGGGCTTAAGTTTTTTAAACCCCAAAACCATTTTAAACCAATTTTGACCAAAAACACTTGTAAAACACTGTAGATACCGTGATAAACCTATTTATAGCCTTAAAAAATCATCCTAAAAACCAAAATCAACCCGAGCTCAAATCTGTTTGTTCAAGAACATTAAAGGTAAAAAAAAAAAATCTAATATCAACTCTCTTTGTCAGATGGAACCATTCCATTTTGGTGGCCTAAATTGATGTCAATGACATTTTTTTCTCTTTATCACCAGCATTTGACGACCTCTTTCTCCTCTATCAAATAGGAACTAAAAATTTACAAAAATAAATTTTTGTACCAAAATTGAATTAGAAAAATATTGAGGTATTGAAATTGTATAATTTACTTGATTTTTAAAGCTCAAGAATCAACGTGTATCTTTTGCGAAGCTTATAGCATGCCATCTATGTTTGACGTCCTTTTCATTTCAGTCTATTTTTTTTTAATTTTATCTTTTCATATAAAATTGAAATTAATTTATCTTTAATTAAAATTAAATCACTAAAAAATTATTCGAGAATCAAATAAAAAAAAACATAAAATTCTACATATCTCATCCATAATAACACGTGAAAGGATGAAGATTAGAGCCTTTAACAATGAAAAATCCACATATTATAGAATAATACTTAATGATTAAAAAGTGACACCCACATTTGACCTTACCAGCTTAGCTCTCAAGGATGAAAGAGGGCAAGTATGGCTCATGAGCATGACCCCATAACTATCTTCACAAGTTAATTCTACCCAAAGTCAAAGAACCTCTTAATTACTTCCAGGGACACCAATTCAACATTCGAACAAGGTCACAACTGTCGTTCCACCTCGTCATAAACATGATCCAACTGCCACGTGTCAAGATCCCACTAAACAGGGAAAAACGGACAGAAAGCAGATCGGCAGTTGCAGGCCTCCCGCGCTATTTAGGTCTGACTATAGGGTGGGAGAAAAGTCCCCTTCTTTATCCTTTCACTCGCTGACTCTGACATTCCACCTCTGCAGGAATATTTTTATTTATTCATTTATTTATCTTTGTTGAACTCCCATTTTCATTTCTAACCAGCTTAGCTCTGCAAGTTCCCATTTTGTCCTTGTGTTATGTTTTTTTCATCTGCCTAACTTCTTCCTTTTATATATACAGAGAGAGGGGGAGAGAGAGAGAGAGAGAGAGAGATAGGATACAAAAACTAAATTAAAGATTTTTTCTTTCTTTTTCTCTTGGCTAAGCGCGAGCATTGAATCGATATCTCCTGTTTAAAACCCAGATAACATATCACCTCGGAATCTTCTTTCATGACTGGTTCTTAAGGTACTGAGTTTATTAATTAATATTGTCTTCTTTTCTTTTTTCTTGGCATTTATATTCTGTCTGTTACTGGATAAGTTTGAGAGGTAAATAAAAATTAAAGTTGTCTTTTTTGTTCAATGAATTTTTGTTTAGTCATTTATATAATTTGTGGGTTTGTGTTGTTTTGTATTGATTTTTGTTTTCGTTATTGATGAACTTTATATTATAAGGGTTCATTTTATTGAATTTTGGAAACATTTTTGAAAAGATCTAATTAAGGAACGTTAATTTTTATTTATTTTTTGGTTGTTGCAAGCATGGAAAGTTAGATGGGCTGTTTGACCCAGAAGTTAAAGAATTGAGCTTTTGATGTTATCATTATTGCTGTTTTTGCTTGGGTTTTAGTTGACTTTGTTTTCATATATTAGCTACATGTGTATTGTTTGGTTCAGTTTGTTTATAATTAGATAGCTTGCATAAAGATATGATTATCTTGTTTGGATCTAAAGTACCAATTGTATATATAGCTTGCCTTCATCTTTTTTTATGAAAAGTTTCTTGCAGTTGATATATTGGAACTCGGTGTTTTCGTGGACTTGGGTGAATAAATATGCCTGGAATTGTTATGGATGGAATTAACGAGGAAGCGATAGTGAATGAAATGAACGGAAATTCAGTGCCGATGAAGGAAAATTCTGTGCCTAATAAGTCCCCTAGGAGTGCATCGAGCCCCCACGGCCTTCACAGTGCTGGCCTAGATCCTCCTGTTGATGCAGTTGCTGTTCATGGTGTGGCTGTTGATGGGGTGGTTGACACCTCCATTGAGCAGCTTTATGAGAATGTATGTGATATGCAGAGTTCTGATCAGTCCCCCTCTAGGCATAGCTTTGCATCTGATGGTGAAGAGTCTAGGATTGATTCAGAGTTGTGCCATCTGGTAGGAGGAGAGATGAGAGAGGTTGGGATAATGGAAGAGGAAGAGGTGGATAAGCCTGAGCATGACACTCGTAGCAACTCTTCTTCTAAGAAGGGAAGTTCATCAGGGAGCAAGAAGTCAGGGAAATTGGAAAAGATCAAATCTGCAAGCACCAAGTCTGCTTCTTCAAGCTCCTCCAAGAAGCAATTGGAATCTGAAGCATCATCAAAGTTGAGTCCTAAGGGAAAAAGTCCTCCAGAGAAACCTCCTATTGATAAACGGAATGATAAGAATTTGAAAAAAGGAAATGTAGGAAACAGATTAATGAAGAAACGGAGGGGTTCTCCTCCTGGTGGAGTGAAGTTACTGAATGGAACGAATGATGAATCGGGGTTAGAAAATCCAGATCTTGGCCGGTTTTTGCTAAAGCAAGCAAGGGATTTGATTTCTTCAGGGGATAATCCTCAGAAAGCTCTTGAATTAGCTCTTCGAGCGTCAAAATCATTTGAAATATGTGCAAATGGTAAATCCAGTTTAGAACTGGTAATGTGTTTGCATGTCACAGCGGCAATACACTGCAGCATAGGCCAGTACAGAGAGGCCATTCCCATCCTTGAGCATTCAATTGAGATTCCGGTGCCTGAGGAAGGCCAAGAGCATGCCCTTGCCAAGTTTGCTGGTTACATGCAGTTGGGTGATACTTATGCGATGCTGGGCCAGGTTGAGAATTCAACAAATTGCTACTCAACAGGATTGGAGGTGCAGAAAAAAGTTCTGGGAGAAACTGACCCTAGAGTCGGTGAGACTTGTAGATATTTGGCTGAGGCCCATGTTCAAGCATTGCAGTTTGATGATGCTCAGATGGTTTGTCAGATGGCTCTAGACATTCATAGAGAGAATGGTTCTCCTGCTTCTCTAGAAGAGGCAGCAGATCGACGGCTTATGGGTCTTATATGTGAAACAAAGGGGGATCATGAGGCTGCTCTTGAGCATCTTGTGTTAGCCAGTATGGCCATGGTGGCAAATGGCCAGGAATCTGAGGTGGCCTCTATTGATTGTGGCATTGGAGATGCATACTTATCTTTGTCTAGGTATGACGAGGCTGTTTTTGCTTATCAAAAAGCACTCACAGCTTTTAAGACAACGAAAGGAGAGAATCATCCATCTGTTGCTTCAGTGTTTGTTCGTTTGGCTGATTTATATAACAAAACTGGGAAGTTGAGGGACTCTAAATCGTATTGTGAGAATGCCCTTAGGATTTATGAAAAGCCTGTGCCAGGGATCCCTCCAGAGGAGATCGCTAGTGGTCTCAGTGATGTTTCTGCTATCTATGAATCAATGAATGAGCTTGATCAGGCAATCAAGTTGCTTGAAAAGGCATTAAAGATATATAATGATGCCCCTGGTCAGCAAAGCACTATTGCTGGAATCGAAGCCCAAATGGGGGTCATGTACTACATGATGGGAAATTATTCTGAATCTTACAACTCCTTCAAAAATGCAATTTCTAAGCTCCGTGCAAGTGGAGAGAAGAAATCTGCCTTCTTTGGCATTGCTCTTAACCAAATGGGTCTCTCCTGTGTTCAGCGCTATGCTATTAATGAGGCAGCGGAATTGTTTGAGGAAGCCAAGATTATTTTAGAACAAGAGTGTGGACCATATCACCCTGACACTCTTGGGGTATATAGCAATCTTGCTGGCACTTACGATGCAATGGGCAGGTGAGCACCCTTTTCACTTGTGTCTTTTATCCTCATATGCATCTGTCAAAAGTTTATTATCATTTTGCTTAACATTGTTTAAGTTGTTTATGTTGCTCATCTCACAAAGTGATGTTCGGTGGTATGGTTACCCAATGGCTGTGGTTGTTTTCCTTCACTTGGTACTTTGTACCAAATAAAATACTAAAGTTGTAAATCTTGGATTTGTTTGGCTGATTTTATGTATGTGAGCATATGCATTTTTCCAATGCATAACAAATTTGAATTGAAGTTGAGCTGAGGTGCTCTGTAACGTATTATCACAGGTTGGATGATGCAATTGAAATCTTAGAATATGTAGTTGAGATGAGAGAGGAAAAGCTTGGGACGGCAAATCCCGATGTTGTTGATGAGAAAAAAAGGTTGGCCGAGCTGTTGAAAGAAGCGGGAAGAGTTCGGAGCAGAAAAGCTAGGTCACTGGAGAACCTCCTTGATGGCAACTCTCATGACATAAACAAAGATGGCATTACGGTATCGTAAAGATGTTACATGTATAGCTGTATTTATTCAAACTGAACAGAATGTATTATAGGAGTTAATTTAAGAAGAAAAGAAACCAAAAGAAAAGAAGAAAGGAATAGGTGGTTGGTGTTCTCATAGATTCTTATCTGGAAACAACTGCAGTCATGGGTTTGGTTGTCCTATTGATTTTCATTTTCATATTTATTTAAGTTTATTTTTTGTGTACCTTACTGTTTATTACTGCTGTAAATCATTGGTGATATTAGTGTTTCTCCCACATAATGATCAAGAAACTATGGATTCATTTGTACTGTAACGGCTACAAGAATTGTATGATTGGATATTTATCATTTGATAATAGAATGCCATCATTTGGTGTAAGAGTTGTTGCTTCTGATAGTATTTTTTTTTTTTTATAACCCGGGTTGTCCTCCTTTACACCAGCTGTAACTAATTTCCGGATTCATTAAATATCTTGTAAATCTAGTAGGTAGATAAGACACCACCTAGGATGCAGAGACAGAATTTACAGAGACAGAAAATTTCTTGCCAGGACCGCAAGGACACTAACATGCTTTCTGTTAGTATTCTTAATCTTACTCGTAGCATGTCATCCATCGCCATCAAGGAAAGTAGGATCCTTTGCTCTAACATCATCTTTTCTTTTTGTTATTCAGTAGGGGACCAATCATGATGCCTCCTGCTTACCGATATTTTAGGGTTTGATGGCAATTTAATAGACGAAGACCTATCTGCAAGTTGTGTATGATGAGCTGTTTTTGGTTTCCATTTTCTATGATTGTGGGGGTCCCAAATGCTTTCCAATCCTTCAACTAACAAGCTAAATCAGTACTCTTTTCATAAATGTTTTTCAAGGACCGCTATGGCAATTAATCTCCTCCTGGTATCTTTTCTTTGCCTAGCCATGGCAGCTTTGACTGCATGCTTCAAGGTAGTTTGAGGTTATCTCAAAAGAAGGGCGAGGGGACAAGGGGGTGGTTTGAGGTTATTTACACCTAGCTCATACAACTGGTGGCCTACCTAGCTGAAAGAATTCATGTGTGCAACCATATTGCCTAACGTTCATGTCCCGCGTCTGCAAATTTATTAGCAGTCCAAACTCCAGAAGCTAATTTTGCACCCAGGGAAAAGATACAGGAGCTTTTATGAAGGTTGTTTGAGTAGATTTTTTATGTCACTCTCCATTTTCATAGAGCTGTGTGTTGTTGAAGTGGTTGATACGAAAGTGTGGTGGGAAATAGCGATGAGTTGTGGCGCTGCATGCTGCACAGAAAAAAAAAAGGGTAAATTGAGCTACCATTGGTGAAGAGAATTTAGCATAGTGACAGATTGCGGTGAAATTGTGGAAGCACTACTTATTCGTTATTTTGTACCTTTATTTTAGGTATTAGATAGAAATTTGGTAGCGCAACCATTTTATGACAGAGCATGCTAGCATGGCCAGGCTTGCTTTCGAGCATCAAACTGTAAATTCCAATAAAAATAAAAAAAAACTAAAAGGGAAGGAGATTTTCTTTAGTCAAGACAATATTCACTACAATATAGCGTTTATTGTCTAGATACAATCCACTGTCCATTATAATAATAAAGTGGGGCCTTGAAAAAATTATTTTTTTTGAATTATTACTTTTTAAAATGTTTTTTACAATTATTATTTTTATATAATTTCATCTTTTAATATCTAATTGATTAGAAATTAAATTTTATTTTTTTCTAGATTGAATACAAAAAGTTAACATATATTTTTTTAATTTATAGTTCTTTTTATTTTTTTATTAGGTTATTCTAGTCACATGATTTAAATCATAAATTTAATAGATTATCTTGTATTTGGCTTAACCCTAATTAATATTATTATAAATCAGAATCATTAATTTTTTATGTTTTTTTTACCCCATTTCAATATCTATATTTATTTTTTAACATAAAAATTAAATAGTCTAATCTCGGGATGAATGACGTGCACCAAAGCTAGTATATACGGTCTTTATGTTCTTTATTTTTCAAAGTAAAAAAAAGAAGCTTTTCATGCCTAGTTAAAGCATTTCTTTTCTTTTTACCATAGCCCGTCATCTTTAAATCTTTTAATTCGGTTTGTCTTTTAACCATAGATCTCTCCCCAAAAAACATATCACTGTCCGAAGCAGAAATGGCTTGGAATTAATTGATGCAATATGAATATTTCAGTTTGATATACATTAATTTAAAGCGAAAAGGAAGTGAAATTTACTGGAAAATATATTTGCTGTATTGATGTGCTAGCTCGAAGCCCGTTGAGAGAAGAAAACAGCTTGTGCTTACAGAGAGGACAGGTCTCTGATGGATGTAGGCAGGTGAGCCAGAAGTTTTCTTACTTCTCCCGTGGTATGATAATGGTGGGCACCGCACAAGATTTGTCTGAACTCCGAAGGTCCTGCATATTACGTCCACTATAAAAACCATTATTCAACTAAGAAATATCAAAATATAAAGTTCACGGTTTTCCTGTCTAGAATAATTATCTTGACCATCTCTCGGCCATTTCACAGTTGGCTCCATATTATTTTTGTTCCCTTCTGGCCTCGGCGACAAGAGAAGGTGCAAGTCGGTAGGGATTGGCCCAAGTAGTTCCAATTTCGTAATCTATTTTTATCTTTATTGGCAGTGTCCCACATAAGAAAATTGATCTTTGTAGTTATCCAATACAGGTCGGCAAGGAAATCCGAGGAAGTACGATTTCTCATATTTCTCTCAAAACTCGAACACCGCAGAGGAGGGGATGTATCACCGGAGACCTCTCCAACTGACCAAACATGAACGTCGAGTTGTTGAATCTACAGGTGATGACTCCCCTGTCATGCAATAACGTCAAGAGTTTCTAACATTCCCCTCACTCCATTCTTTTGAAACAAATGTTTGTGCTGCCTGATTTTGACATCCTACCTCAGCTCGATTTCCAAGATTTCAAGTAAAAAAAATTAACGACTTGCCTTCAAGTTTCAAGAAAAGCTCTTAAATGATCACATCATGAAAAGGCTTTTCAACTTTTTTTACCAGCAAATCATCCAATCCATCCCAGCTAAGCTTGCCCGGAGATGATGAGACATGTTAATTACTTGTAAGAGATATAATTTGACAGCATTTTAATGAGTAAAAACAACCAATCTGGAGTAATAGGAAACATCAGATAGCCGCAACAGAAACTTAGAGTAAAAAATCAATGAGTTGGTATCTGCATAATTATTTCAAATCTCAATTACTCAATCAATGCCCGCTTCCTTCCCTTCCAATATCATCCATACAGCTTGCCATTGAACAAGTATTGGCTCATTACTTTCAACAAGTGTTCTTCTGCTACTTACGAGGTTACACCCAAAGACATTAGAAATGACTTGCTTCAATATTTCAAGGAAAGTTCTTAACTGACATCTCAGGAATAAGCTTTACCTTTTGATTACCATCAAATTGTCGAATTCATCTCAGATAAGTTTGCCTGGAAACAAGAAGAGTTAACTAATTGCTTATAAAAGATGAATAATTTGACGAGGTGATGAACAAAAAACCGACCTTTCCAGAGTAAGGAGAAACATTACATAATCACTTTAGTTTATTTTGTAAGGTCTTGTATCCTTCCCACCGCTGCCGCTGCTGTTATTTATTCACTTTAGTTTCCAATCTCAACAGATTTTACAGCAAATCTTAATTTGCTCTGTCAAGTGAATTGTGCCAATTTTACAGAAAGTCCCCTAATCACTACAAAAATCTCATTGATTCTGTGGATGGGATCCAATTTTAGAATTCAACACAACAAATTCCATATTTTGCAACTGTCATAACAGTCTGCCTTCTGGCTCGGTGCACAGCATTGATTATTTCTTTCTTCCAACATTGATAAATGAACAAAAAACTGTGGCTGAACACTTCGAACTGAAATTGCACTTCTAATGTTTCCTTTGATTCATGATTCTTGGAACAGGTAGGTGCTCTGCTTTATGTTCGAGTTGTGAAGGCAAATCCTGGAAAGTAATGCTGAGCTCACCAACATGTCCGGTTCTTGAGGCAATTGGCAAGAAGCTCTCCTTTGAGATAGCAGTTGGCTTAAATGGCCGTGTTTGGGTATGACTTTTTTATGCAGTATTATGATATTGATTTCCAATTTTTTCTTCTACTCACTTTTCATTCATTCTTCTCTCACTCTCGCATCTTCCCCTGCTTTAGGCATGTTTGCCTACTTCCATGTCCACAAGACTGCTCTCTGTTTTGCTTGTGTTGAAAAGTCCAACTTCTATTAATATAACCTGTTGTTTTTCGTGTTTGAATACAGGTGAAAGCTGATTCTCCATCAACAGTTATTATTGTTGTCAATGCAATTATGAAGTCGGAGTCTTTGAGTGGGGTACAGCAGAAAATTACGGCAGAGAAATTACTTCAGAAAATTCAGGTAAATTCATGGCATTATGATTCAACCCCCTACACTTAGTCCTGTCATCCTTGCTTTCTTTTTTGCTTTTTTCAATCATATTTTCTGAACTTCAGTAACTGCAGAATGATTAGAGAAGACTGCAAACGTTGTTTCTTGGATCCACCATGGTCATTAATTGGCAGGGGCAGGGTCATGTACGCAGAAGTTTGAAGACACCAATTGTCACCAGCTCATAGTTTTGGAGGCCTATAATGGCAAGTACTTCTTGAATGTACATTAACTACTACTTTTGAAGCCTTATTTTCCTATTTACTTTGGGTTTAGAAGATGATTAAGCTGAGGATTCTGATTGAATCTCTCCAAGTGCTTCTATCAGTCAGCATTTGTAATTGTGGATATGCTGAGACATTGAATCTTATTGAAACTAGTTAATTATTTTGAGCCGGTAATGTGTAAGTAATTTGTCAAGAATCATGAACACATACTTCCTTGCATTATTTATCTTGTCTTGAGGAACCTCCACTAGGTAATCCAAGTTCTCATTGAGTTCATTTGTGACCACAACGCCAGTTGGTATTAGCTGTGTTGGAATAGGAGGATTTCCGAGACATAACCCTTGAGAAATGAGAGTCGGTTCATTCGGCAGTCAAAGCACCATGAGGTGAAGGTAACATATGCCTCCTCCCCTTCGTTATCCTGCAACTCCGAGACCCACTCCTAGATTGTCTGGGACTACAAAGACAAAGCACTGGACATGATGAAAGGGAATATGGAGGGTAACTTTTATCGTTGGTTGTGTAGTTTGTTTTGGAAAAAAGAAGCTCTTTGCTGATTCCTCGAGACAAGATAAATAATGCACGGTTACAGAGAAATGATTATTTTAAGCCTCTGTTTGTTTGTAAAAAAATTATTTTATTTGGAAAATAAATTCTAATAAAAGCGAATTTTTAGAAAATGAATTTTAAGAAAGTATTTTTTGATATTTGGTAGTGTTATAAAAAATAAAATGAAAAACATTTTCCAGTGTTTGGTTATGTTATGGAAAATAAACTGAAAAATAATTTATTAATGAATTAATTTTTTTTCAAGTTTATCTAATATATATAAAATATTTAATCAATTACAATAAAAAAACGAAATCTAAAATGTATAATAATGAATTTTTTTTATTATATCCTATATTCATACATAGCGTATTTTATAAAATATAATTATATATGTCATATCATATTATAGAGAAATAAGCTTGTGAAATATTTTTCACGTAAAACCTATTAATATATTTTTTTCAATTTTAAAAGCTTAAAATAAGTTTTTTTTTTCATATGAAGAAAGCCAAATTAGTTTATGGTAAGAGTTATATATTTGGGTTTTTTTTTTGGTATGAAGAATTTTTTAAAAGATAAATACATACAAAAATATTTTTATGGGTTTTTTGGATAAATATTTTTTTTGTACGGGTAAAGGCAATTATCTCTTTAATATCCCTTTAATATATATCAAATAAACATCAAGATATAAATATAAATATCTAACATCAAACATAATCATACATAAATATTAAGTTTCGATGTCATATACATACATATTAGTTCAAATTACAAATATAAACATGCTAGATCGAATTAAACAAGTAAACATACTCGTTAAATAACAAACATAGTCTGAACCCAAATTTTGAACATAGTTAAACCATCTTAGCAAGCAGGCCTGTAGTAGTGTTGGTTCACAAAATCCTGAACCCAAATTTTCCTCAAATTAGCATTTTTTGCCATAAATGCTTTTGCCAACATTTCATTTTGGACCAAATGATCAAATGCATCCCCAAGAGTGATCTCATCAAAGCTTTCAATTTTCATCACTTCCGTATACAGCGCATTAACATCAAGTTGATTTTTGCTGAGACTTTGAATTGCAAATGCTACATCTCCAATCTGTTTAGACAACTTTTCAATACCATCATCTTCATACATGCGTTTTCTCTTCCTATGTTGCCTCTTTTGTGTACTAGAGGAAGATGTTTCTTTTCCCTTATAACTTTCTTCATATTCATCTTCATTTTCAATTGGAATTGATTGCTCTTCAGTGTTCTCTTCTAAGTTGACATCAGCATATGATTTGGTATAATTTCCAATTGCCATGTCTTTTTCAACAACAATTGCCATTGCCTCGTACATATCAAGTTTTTTGTTGAGAAACTTGTCATGATTGGGATGTGCCTGTTCATAAAGTTTAGAATATGCAATTTTTTAGTTCATTGTATAACATTCTAGTAAATATAAAAATTACAAAGAGTATAATATTTATCATACCTTTACTTCTTCATCATATACATCTTTTGAAACTGTAATCATCTTCAAACAATCATCCCAGCCAAAGCCACTTTTATTTTTAAGTTTGGTTATTTTTCCCCATTTTTTTTCACCGTCTTGAAATGATTGGCCACATGCTTAGGCTCGCATTGGACGTTGAACTTTTGACTTATTTCTGTAGCCACCTTAAAAAAAGATTCTGCTTTAAAGGTCGAAGAAGGTTTGCTTCCTTTAAATGCCTCCTCAGCTAATATCTCAAGCAACATGTGAGACATAGGCTTAGACCATGTGAAGTGCTTGCCCTTGCATTTTTCATTCTGCGTGGAACTCATTTCTACAAAAAATAAATTACAAATTTATACAAAATAAAATCATACAATATTTAGATTTAATAAATTTCATATAAAAACTACAATTAATAATTAAAAGAGAAAATATAATAAAGTCAACATCTACTCCAAATACATAATAAAGATAATACAAACTCAAGCAAGACATAATAAAAACAAACACATATAATTAGCACTCAATTACTAGTTTCTTTGAGTGTTATAGTCATTCCACATGGTTGATGCAATCATTTCTCTTTTTATTATCCACTCCCTATTCTCTTCCCTTTCCTCCCGTTGATTTAAGTTGATTGTTCGTCTAATTGGTTCACTATCCGAACATATTTCTTCCATAATAAAGTCATAAAGATCAACCCCTATTATGTGATTATGAATAATACAACATGCAAGTACAACATCTACTTGTGTTTCATAAGACCAAAAAGATTTTCCATCAATTGATCTAAAACGACTCTTCAAAATACCAAACCCTCGCTCAATAGCGGTTCTCAATGAAGAGTGTCGAAGATTAAATAGCTGCTTTTCATTTTCTCGTGCACGTTCTGTGAACTCATTCAAGTGATGTCGAACTCCACAAAAAGGAGAAATGATTTCTTTTCGAATACCGTAACCAGCATCACCAAGATAATATTTCCCTACAAATTAAAAAAATAAAACCTATTACTATCTTTATCTGATAAAACATTTTATATGTTTATTGCATATAATACAATACTTTATTATATACCTTCTGGAATTTTTAGACCACGAGGTCTTGATAATGCATCACCTAAAACCCATGAATCATGTGCACTTCCTTCCCAGCCAGCTAAAATATATATAAACTTCAAATCAAAAGTTGTAGCTGCTAAAATATTTTGTGTTGTTCCTTCTTTTCGACCTTGAAACTTTCCTTGAATCTCAGCAGGAACATTTGCAGGAACATGGGTACCATCAATTGCTCCCACACAATCCTATATAAACATGAAAAAGTAATTTATAAACTTTACTTCTAGATGTAATTAATTAATGTATAAAAATATTGGTATTGTTCTCATACCTTAAAATAAGGATAGAATCTTCGATTATTCATTATCTCAGCTGGAACTGTATCCTTTGGATCTTTAATAAGGTGCTTGTATAACTTAAGAATTGCTTTTAAAACAATTCTAAAGTAACGATGGATAGTTTCAACAGACCTATAGTATATACCACTAATAAAACGAAATCTTTGGTTATGGCCTACAATTTGTAAGAATACAATTACTTGCTCCCTAATCGACATATTTTGAGTTGATCGTAATAGGTCATGACTTGTGAGAACATCACACAATCTATATAAGACAACAGGTTTCATACGAATTTGTTCAACGCAATGCCTATCACCTCGATTCAAAATGCTGTCAATATAAAATTCTCGTTGAGCAATTGCATTTATACGTGATTCTCTTGGTATATAAATTGTATTTCTTTCTTGTTCAATAATAGCTACCCCTGTAACTATCACAGTTACAGCTGCTCCCATACATGCTGCATGAATTATCTTACTATCCATATAATGAAATTGAAGTTTTATGATAACAAAACCTAAAATTTTAGGGAAATAAATATTAAAAAAAACATATAAAATACTTACACAATTAATACAATAAATTATGTTGAAAGAAGTAGACAATGTATAATAGTTACACCAATGATATTTGATTCCCTAAACAAACAAGGTCTTAAAATATATTATTTAAGACCATAACATTCAATTTCTCGATGATAAAACCGTTTTGAAAATTATACATTTCATAAGTTCACAACGATCAATAGACATTGCGCAATGAAATCCATATAATTACCGACATAGTCACACAAATTTATCCATATATAACAAATATAATCAAACACTAATCATCAATTAATCAAAACAAAATAAAACACAAATTTATATTTATTAGGGTTCTGTTATAATTTCATTGTTCCCATCTCATTCTCCCATTCCCCACAACCTATCGATTTCTATAATTCCCTATTTTTCCTGTTATATTCATTCCCCATTTCCCCTGTTATAACCGGTTTGTATAATTCCCCATTAACATCCCCAATTGCACTGTTCCATTCCCCTTCCATTCCCCATTTCCCCTGTTATTCATTCCCTATTTTCCATATAATTTCGTTACGGTTTGTATAATTTCCCATTAGCATTCAACAATTTCACTGTTCCCATTCCCCTCTCCTCTCGGTTCCAGTTCCCCCAATTCCCCTGTTCCCATTTTGTTTGTAAAGTTCACAGAAATCACTGGAAAAGATAGCATGGGTTCACTGTAAAAGTTCACTGAAATCCCCCTGTTTTGTCTCTCTTTGCTAATAGATTGATCGCCCCCTAACAGAAATCACCCCCTCATAGAAATTGATCGCCCCCCGTTCATTTTGATCTCACAGAAATCGATCACCCCTCTCCACAGAAATTGATCGCCCCCCCTGTTTTGGTCTCTCTTACAGAAATTGATCGCCCCCCCCGTTTTGGCCTCTCTTTGTTCACATAAATCGACCCCCCCACCGCGTTGCCTCTCCATGTTAACAGAAATCGCCCCCTTTGTTTTGCCTCACTGTTCACAGAAATCACCCCCCACCGTTTTGCCTCTCTCTGTTCACAGTTATCTCCCCCCCCGATTTTATCTCTCTGTTTGGTTACTGAGCTGCCGATTGTGATTCATGAAGAAGAAAACAGTAGCAGAAAAAATGTGTATTTTTGGGTTGCTTGATTAGTTGAATGTGACGAGATTAAAGATGAAGAGTTATGGAAATGTTATGGAAAAAATATGACAGTAGCAGATTCATCAAGAATATCAAAGATTTATGCCATCATTTTTACAGATCTACGTAGAAGAAGATAAAAACATAAAGGAAATAAAGAGGAAAAAAAATACCTGTATTACAAAATGATTGGGAAAAATCTAATTTGAGGAGAGAGGAGAGAGAAAAAAGAAAAAGAAAAAGGAGGCTCTAATAACAACATTACAGGTATTACAAAAAAGATCTTAACGAGACGAATCCAATAATAATAGAGAATATCAATAACAAAGATCAAAATAGGCCACACAAGCTTCCCAAAGATAGTGAGACACACTTGCCTTGATATTGTTAGATTCGTTTCATCAAGATTTTTTTTATGATACTTGTGATATTATCATCAAAGTTTTGATATGCTTTCAAGATTTTTCTTTTCACTCTCTCCCCTCTCCTCAATTTAAATTTGTATAGACCATTTTATAATTCTAAAAAAGTCATATGTGATACTTCCTGCTCGAATTGCATGTATCATATATGACTCTCTCTACTATATTAATTTCTTCAATGTTTTATGGAATGTATTATTTCTCTAATTTTTTTGTTTGAGTGTGCTAAAGTAAAATAAAAAAAACTCTTAAAACATCTAATCCGAACCCAGCTCGTTTAAACTAACAAATGTCAGCAGTATAATAATAAAAAAATGACTAAGAAAAGTACTAGCCTAGATGTAGCCAACGTGGTAATTTTCAGATTGTGAAAGGGCTGGAGAATCTTTAGTAGCCAGACAATTGAAAAGGCACGTACATTTATAATTTGTTGTCGTTTATGTAACCAACAAAAACTTATTTTCTTCCTCTGGACCACCTAGATTACCATTGATATATTGTTGTCATGAACTTTGTCACTTCTCATGACTCATAATTTCCACTGCTTCAAAAACTTTCTTAAACCTCAATAATTTGTGGGGAAGGGGAAGGAATCGTAGCCCCCCCTCTATCAATGACTTCCTTTTCATGCATATCCTCCGTATATATAAACTATAAAATATTGGGGCACTACACTACGGGTTTCAAAACTTCTTTCTAGCAACCTCTCATCGAAAAGGGTTTATTAATAATTATAAATATCTTCATATTTACAATAAAACGTCATTTTGCTGCAACAACAATGGAAGGAGCTGGGAGTAGAGAATATAGAAAAGGGTTGTGGACAGTGGAGGAAGATAGAATCTTGATGGATTACGTAAAGGTGCATGGCAAAGGGAAGTGGAATCGGGCAGCAAAAGTCACAGGTTAGCATTTCTTTTTTACCTTTCCATGTAGAAGGGATTGATGTTAGTTTTAGAGCTCGTGGTGTTTTTTTATCAGCTAAAAGATTTGAATGTTGTGGTTTAGGCCTCAAGAGATGTGGCAAAAGCTGCAGGTTAAGATGGATGAATTATCTAAGCCCTAGTGTTAAGCGCGGGGCTTTCTCAGAGGAAGAGGATGACCTTATCATCCGGCTCCATAAGCTTCTTGGCAATAGGTTTCTCCTCATCTCGTATGCACGTTATATAATTTTGAGTTAGCATGCGTCTCATCTTTTTTCCTAGATAAAACATAATAATTAAGTCTTAAAAAATGCGTGGTAAATTTTAATAAATTGATCATTTGATTAATTTATTAATAAAGTTGGTGAATGTAATTGATTGATCGTCACTGTGGAGACAATGATACTATTGTTTCTTAACGATACTATCATCAGCAATTCTTCTGTACTCGTTAAAATAAGAGCTAGTTTCTGGGCTTTGTTGTTTGTTATTGAATATACCAAACGTATGTTCTTATAATTTCAATTACTTTTTTTAGGTGGTCTCTAATTGCTGGTCGGCTTCCCGGAAGAACAGATAATCAAGTGAAGAATCATTGGAACACTCATTTGAGCATAAAACTTGGGGTTAAGAAGGGAAAATCTAAAATTAGCTCATCAAAATTCTCCAAAAAAATAGAGGCCAATTTCAATACTAAATTAAGTTCAAATGAGAGGTTAATTCCTAGTAATAAGACTGAAACTGAACTCCAAAATGTGATAGAAGATAGTCATGAAAAGGAAATAGAAATCACTAGCGCGCATGAGCCAATATTGGCAAGTGATTGCTATGAGAATTTTTGGCTTTTTAATGATGATTCATATCTATATACTCCTAGTTTAATGGAACTTTTAGATGAGTCTCTTGAATCTTTTATGGCATGACTTGTAAAGCGCCATTTTGTATCTCAACATCTTTTTTTAATAAATAAGTACTTTCCTTTTGTTTTTTGTTTTTTTTTTTTGCCTGTAAATTAATGCACGAGTTCACATGTGATATCCTGAAATGAGGCTCAGGATGTTCAGCAACTCACATACAAGGGAACCCACTCCATGATAGGGTTTGATTATTATTCCGAGATATCGAGATGAAAAAAATATCATAACTCGATTTTGACCTTATTTTTTTAAACATTTTCCATAAAAAAAGAATAAATAAATAAATCAAAGAAATATATTTTTGATGCATTTTAGTTGTTTACATGTTTATTTTGTGATTTTCAACTATTTTTCTCTTATTAATGTTTTTTTTAAAAAACAATTCAAGAAAATCCAAAAAAAAAGAAGAGAGAGAGATATGGTGGAGGTGACAAGTGAGAGAGTCATTGTTTTTATGTGGCATAAAAATGAAAAAAAAAAAAACAACAAGGAGAAGAAGCTAATGTGTCCCTCCTACCACACAAAATCCCATGTGAAGAAAGTGGATTTTTATCAAACTAGTATAGTTTGATAAAAGTTGGTGGGAAATAGCATAGTTTTGACTCAACTGCTATTAAAAAATACGGTTTTATTAACAATCGTTAATGGTAATAGCGGTTGTAAACAACTGTTATTTTCGTCAGCGTTTTATTAAACAACTGTTATTACCATTAACAGTCATTTAGAAATGCTAAACAATCGTTATCGAGAATAACGGTTGTGCCCCACACCTAGTTTCAATGTTGAACTAAGTCTAAACCACAACAACTAAAAGCCAAACAAGATCTATAAATTATCAAACCTCATATCCATAATTCAAAGTGTAATATTTTAATATCATTTTTATTTGTTAATTATAATTCCAAATTATATGTGTTTTTTAAACATTGTTTTAATTTTTGCATTTTTTAAGTTGTTAATGGATGATTTTAAATTTTAAACAACTTGTTCACATGTTTATATGTTTTTTGACGATATTAAATCATGCTTATATAAACAAAGTATGAAAATACATAATATGTAAGATAACTTTAAAATCAACATGACAATTTGCAAAAACAATATTACAAAACTAGTAATAATAAAAATAACCCTTAACAAGAAAAATAACACTACATAATTATACACTTCATAATAATATATCTTAGTCTATCTATGTCTTCTGCGATGAAGGATTGTTGGACCAATTTTGTCAATAGCATGACTTCCACTTGTCTATGTGATCTCATCATTTGAGTCAACATCATCTAGGCTCAATATCTCTCTTAACAGGTCAAGTATAGTATAATACGTCTCGAGCCAAGAAGATGCATAATAACGAACAAGTTCATCATCAAGATCACGAAGATCAAATACAACACATCGACCATCATGTATCAACTGTCCAACCTAATATGAAGCAAATAGAAATTATGAATTCATAAATAAAATACAATGATTTTGCCAAAGCCTATAAAAAAGTAAGAAATACTTACAGCATTATGAATCCATCGTGCATGTGACTAATACTCCATCTCTTTGCATGGAGGAACTTGCGCTTGGTTAGCTGTAATGATTTGATGTGTTATACTCAGATACCAACCCATGTATTTCTCCTTAAAAATTATAGGATGCACCTCTCTAAAAACAAAATTTCTTCATGCATCCTACATCAATATATGTTAGAGATAGTGGATCATCCAATTATAATTAGAGTGCTACCTGAATGATTAATGAAATGCAACTGATTACTCATATATATGTCATATGAGATATGTTGCTTAAAGCCAAATTGTTGCATCACACGGTCCAAACAATGCAACTCAACAAGTTCAAAAGGTACAAGGAGGACAACTGATGTCCATAAATCTATGACAATTGTGCATATAACAAGAACATGTGTCATATTATCTGTTGAGTAAGGATTCCACACGACCTATTGAAACATCAACAATGCAATTATTTCTCATTATTTACCAATATCAACCCATCAAAAATTATCTCCCAACATTTATAAATATCAAAAAATTTATTAAATAAGGTTTCCAAGAAAAATATTCTTAATCTAAAAAACATAATTTATATGTTCAATAACATATTACTTGTATCCTAATGAAGATTATATATCAACCTCTAAAACTTGGATAGACATAACATGTATAGACTCAATTCGTGGCCACCCCAAGTGTAAATGCTCCCTCCCACGACCATAACTTTATGTAAAAAAAAATACAATAATTAGTAACCAACTCAAATATAAAAAAAAACATAATACAAAAATATTGGGTAACTCAAAAAAGTTTTCCCAGAGCCATTTCATGGATAAAGCATTCCTCTTGAACATTTTAGGAAGGGGTATACGTCTAAATACACTCTCGCATAAAGTTATCTTATTCTGAATATCCACAGCAGTACACGCTTGCCCATCTATAGACAAGCCAAGTAGAACATCAATGTTTTGCAATGTAGGTGTCATCCCATGACACGAAGGTGGAACATATGAGTCTCCCGTCTCCATCTCTCAATGAGCGCCGTGAACAAGTCATGATCTATCTTTATGTGTTGCAAATATATGATGTAATAAAAACCCGTCTATATAATATATGGAATCATTGGATCTGGAAGCGGCATCAACTTATAAAATTTGCAATAAATCTTACCCAAATCTTGCATAATAAAAGAAAATATTTTGATGTATTAACATGAATTATAGGGTAATTAGCACAATAATTAATCATCTTTGTCAAATGAAAAACAAACGTACATTCCCATTCCATATGGCATGTGATTTATGTGACTCTCGCAACCATAAAATGGATGGATCAACCGGTCCAGGATCCATGTACTAAGGAATAACAAAGATATACTTTTTAGAATGTGAAAGGAATAACAAAGATGGCCTTTCCTCATTTCAAACGCAAGTAGTTAAGATTAATAAACTTTGGCCTCATCCAATATGATGATTTGGTTTTTGTAAAGAGATGTATTTCATGAGACTATGAGCAATGAGTTCAATTCATACTATTATTCATACATTTAAAATAACATGTCTCAAGAGTCGAGGTGTGAGGATGACAATTCATTTTCTATTCGTGCATTTTGGTTCAGAGTTTAGTCACCTTAATGAAGGATTTGCTTGATTCATGTGTCATTTTACAAGTAGAATGTCATAAATATTGTTTTAAATAAATACCAAATTATTTTTGAAATCAAAATGCAAGTTTAATTTTTCAAAATTCCAATGGGGAAATTGATTTTGGTAAAAGAGATGAATTGAGTCTATGAGATTACGCGAGGCTTCAAAAGTGTGTTTGTGAGCACTTAGAGGGAATCCCTTTCAGGAAATTTTAATTGTAAATCAAAGAAAGGAAACGTTTTCTTCTCAGTTGAGTCAGCAACCCTTCCTAAACGGATAACTTGTTTGATCATCTCAACTATAGTGACCAAGTCATAAAAATATTGTGCAAAGCTTTCAACCAAGTATTCAAAGTACGGGGCCTTAAAAGTGTTGACAAACAAATTGATCATCTCCTTTTCCAATAAAGGAGGATCAACACGTGCGGCAGTCTCACGCCACCTTTGAGTGTATTCTTTTATGGACTCCTTGTTGTCCTTTTCCATAGCTTGCAAACTTGACCTATCAGGGGCCACATCCATATCGAACTTATATTGCCTAATGAAGGCATCAACTAAGTCCTTCAACTTTTTTATCTTAGTATTGTCCATCCGCATATACCAAGTAAAGGAAACGTCACTCAAACTATCTTGAAAGAAGTGAATCAACAATTTCTCGTCATAGACCACCTCGACCATTTTGTTACAGTATGCCTTGAGATGAGTTACAGGGCATTGAGTTCCTGTATATTTGATGAATTCTGGCACCTTAAATTTCTTTAGGAATGACTACGTTGGGTACCAAACACATCTCGACAGCTTTTATATGGTCATGTAGGCTAGTTCCTTCGAATGCTCTCAGCTTTTGTTCTAGGGCAGCCTATTTGTTCAGGCCATCTTTTTTTACCATCTTGTTCTTTTGAGATTCCTTTATTGTAAGGTTAATGGTAGATGACATTCTTATAGGATATGCTGGTTGAGCGAATTGGGAATACATAGCCTGTTAAGACACCTCATTTGCCCCCAGATTCTGTGGATTTACGAGCATAGGTTCAGGCTAAGTTGTAAATTTTTGCTTCTTTGGGTTTAGATCTCAAGGCCTGTTCGAGTAGGCTAGTAAGCCTGACAACTTCTTCTCTAAGACTTTCCATATCTTTTCGGTGTTGGGCTTCCAACTAAGCTCTTTCTTTGTTTTCCATTTGTTTTTTTTGCAGTCGAGTGCCATAGGTGTGTTTCAATGGGGGACTCGTATTTCACCTGAAGTGCAGTATCATGACAGTTCATAAGTGTATGTTCAAACATGCATGAAGATAAACGAAACATATTGGATATGGATTTGTTTTTGTTTTGGACGACATAACGATCGTTATTCTTTGGATGTGTGGTTAGATCCGAATCGATATTCATTGCAATGCCTAGAGGAGATCTGTTTAGCCCTTTATCATCTGAACTTTCAGCCACATTCTTGGTGCCTTTTATTATGCATTTAATGTCTTTAAGTAGCGGTATCTCACCGACATCCAGTCTAGGGCAGTTTCCCTCGGTCATTTGTAAGGATTCAGACTTGAGTCCATACTCAACAGTTGTTTATCTTAGAAATAACGACCATTATGTCACTCGAAAGCCCTGTAATAAGTATGCTTACACGTTTAAGCTTATTTTAGTGAAATTACACAGGGATCAACCTAAAGGATAGATTCTAGTCATTCAATGTATCAGGGTAATTTTGCTATTTAGTCTCAACGGTCTTTCGCATGCTCAGTGATCGTCCTCGAAAGGTTGATATGAGGTTTACAAGCAGCGTGAAAATAGAGGCCCTGAGTAATATCAGTTTGGCATATCAACACTGTCGAGCAAACAATCATGCAAGAGTTGGATAGTTTCACGAGCCTTACCCGAGCTAAAGCTATTGGGGTGCCGTTACTCCTCCATTTATCTTAAAGTTGAAACCTATATAGTTTAAAAATGAGATGAGTGATGCATGAAGACCTAGATCCACATCCAATATATATGAATGATAAACATGAATAACTATCTATGCATGCTAAAACAGTAAAAAGAGCAAAAAAATAAATCTTGATAAACACAAAAACACAGTATGACAAATATTTTCAGCAATAAAAAGATAAAAAGCAAATCTTAGTCCTAAGAGGTCCCCAGTGGAGTCGCCATTCTGTCTCACCCGAACATCACGGCGACCGATTAAAAATTAATCTCTCGTTTGAAAAAAAAAGAACAGATATCTAACATCTTATTCTTTTAGGGGAAAAGGTCTTGTTCAAGGAGTCGCCACCTAGTATTATGGTCACTAGGAACTCTAACTGGTCAACAGAGATTCTATAGTACAAGACTGGTTACGCAAAAGAGAAGATGCTCTCATCCCTTAAGCGTTCTACCTAAGACAGACTACATTGCTGGTTTTGTCTAAAATTACTAAGAATTTGTTCTTCTTTTTCCCTTTTTTTATTCTTCTTTTCATACTCTGACTCTAGCGTCAGTGAACAATTCCTACGAATATTTCCAACTCTGGCGTTGGTAAATATCGCACAAATCCAAAAAATACGATACTCCTGACTCTGGCATTAGTGAATATTTTCGCAAAAAAATGAATTTGAAGAAGAAATTTTCTATGTCATTTTTTTCTTGTTTATCCTTTATTATTATTTGCCCTTTTTAGATGGAAGTAAAAAACATTGCATGACATATTTGCATTTAACAAGTAATAGTCCACAGATTGAGCACATCTACAAAAAAATACAAACACAAAGAAAAAAATAAAACAAAGTGCGAGGGGCCCACAAATAAATCAACAAAGGCCTCAAATATTTTTGGAATTTTCTGTTATAAAAAAGGGGTTCGTTTGGTCAAATATCAAATCAGAATGGGCATAGAAATTATGGCCAAGGCATAAGGGTGTGTTTTGCCAAGCACACCCTTAGCAAACACAATTTGGGTCGGCTAGGCTTAAAGCCCAGACCCGGCGCACTCATTTTTTCTTTTTTTTTGGGCTGGATCTAGCCCAGCAATGCGTGAAAGGTTCACGCATGCATGCAACAGTAACCGATTAATTATTTTAGCAAGGAAGGAAGGAAACTTACCTAGGCGTGCGACTGCTGGAGGCGAAGTAGAGGGAGACTGGGCTAAAAAAAAGGTTGAGAGAGGCGGCGACTAGTATAGGGTTCATTGCCCTTTTTTTTATGTTTCTCTCTTTTAGGGTTTCTGGTAATGGCCTCTTCTTGGGGTCTCTTCTTTTAAGGTTTCTCTCTAATCGTCCTCTTTTTATACCCTGAGATCTATATTTATAGTGCCAGAGTCCCTTTGCGTGTGAGAAACCAAGTTTCAATCAAACTCATTCTCTTCTTTGAAGTTTGAATTTGATTAAGAATCAAATTTGAAAGCGGATAACTATCATTATCTTGAAGACAAGGATTATCTTGAAGATAGAGATTATCTTGAAGATAAAGATAGAATGACAAAAGCACATTGTAGTCCTTAATTTTCACGCAAGTTAACAAATCACACTTTTTATCGAAATAAATCTCTGATCTTTTAATTTTATATTTTAAACCCTGTAAAAATTAAATTAAAAGCCAATGGGCCAAAATTGAGTTACAACAAATATTATGAATTGATTTTGCATTAAACAAAATTTACCAATATGTAATAGTAAGAACATGGAATGTTAGGGTAGGGTCCTGTATAGGAAGATGCTACTGAGATTTTATAAAAAATAGATATAATGAAAAATTATATTGATTTAGCTGTTTTGTTTAGATGTTGAGAAAAATTTTAGCATTGAGACGGAGCAGTTCTACTTTTTTAATTAGTATTGTACCAAGCCTACGATGCATTTAATCAGTAGTCTACCTGCTATATAGGCTACCGATGCAAGCTTGTCAAATACGAGCCACAGATTTGACATCCCATCTACCAGTGAACTATTTTCTAGCAAGCTTATTGTGGAATGGAAGCTAGATCTCATCATGTCAAAAACATTTCTCGAAAATAACATTAACAAATTGATGAAGTGTTTATATAGTTTTTCATTAATTAATTGGTTTGCAGGTTTACAAATATGAAAGTTGAAAGCATGATAACATCGATGGAAGTGCCTTTATACCAATGAAGCTATCTTATACATTATGGATGCCTATGGTTGAGGCATATTAGGGATAGTTTAAGGTTAATAAATAAATAATCAATATTTTTAGATAGTATATGTATTTTTTAAATTTAAAAACAAATTATTTTATGAAAATGATTATAAGAGAATTTTTTAGTGGGATGTTGCAAACACTAGTGTGGCTAGGCAAGTCTGAAAAAATCACTGCGAAATTAGGTAACTTTTAACGTGTGAAGTGTATATCTTTTGTGAAAATGTAATATGTTTTTTCGTTATAGTTCTTTTGTTTAACAAATAATGAATTTCTAAAATAGGTTAAGTAATTTATGATATAACACACACAACTACGCTAAGAGAAGAGTCAAGTTAGATGACTTTGAGATGTTGAAGAATTATAGATCTCCCAACATCATTGAGAGAGTAATTGAGAGAGATATCTTAAGTTCTTGACATCGGAGGGTTTTAGGAGGCAGTCACGAAGTTAGTCCTTGAATATAAACAAAGACACTCGCGATTCTATTAGCAAGTATATTGGTGGATCATTTCCTTTTATTAACCATGCAAAGCGTGTGGTAAAAGTCTATTTTATTTTTAAGTAATTTTTTTTAAATGTTAGTGATTATTTGTGACAAAGTTCAACTAATTATTTATTTTCCAGGCTACAAAGTTTGGGCACGAGCCAACTTGATGGAGTTGTAAATGAAAACACATATACGAAAAGAGTATAGATAGAAAGGGATGCAACAGTTCATGGATAGTCGAGCTGTCATGTTTGTTGTAATTAAACTTTGAAACCTTTTGAATATTTTTTTGAAAAAATGTTTTTTTATATGCTTGACTTGTTTTGTTTTTTATATAGGAAAATGTAATGCCGATATACATACCAAACTTGGAGAGGATCTTTTAACCTATCTAGAATATAATTCAGAATTGTAGTTGGAAGCGGGAGTAACTGGTGGACCCGATATAAATTGAGTTTATAATTTTTTTATGACTAAAACCCGAGATATGAGGGTAGACTGTAGTTTCTTGACCGTAGGTACCCCATAATCAGGCCCGAGGCATCCATCACCAGCCGTTGAAAAGTTGGTTGAAGAACAAATTGATGTTGCGATGACTGAACTAAGGGCCAAAATGGAGGCGCAATATGAAAACATGGTAAGAAGAAATGAGAGCAAATGACGACATATATGTCTAATAATTATCCTCCTTTTTATAAACTTCTAGGAGATTTTCCTCCCCCTCCATCTTCACATGCAATGCCAACTTCTTTCTAATGTATAATTACATTTGTAATTGATTTTACATTTAAATTAACAATATAAAATATGTTATTTAATTTAATTTAGTTGTTTAATGTTAAATTATTTTCTCTAAATAAGTATGTATTGAAAAAAAAATCACTGAAATATCAATGGAATCACCGACATATATAATTTTTTTTTGTTAGGGATTTTGTCAGTTATATTTGACCAATTTCCTCGAAGTCTTATATAATATTGTGAATTGTTTTCATATAAACCGATGATTTTACCAATATATTTTTATGTTTATCAATCTTTTAGTTACATGCGGTGAATTATTATTGATAATAATTATTGATGGATTGGCTCAAAAAAGTGATAAATTTGCACCAATATTATATTGGTGTTTCTATTGGTAATTATGTTCATCAATTAAATAAGTACATGATATCCCTTATAAGAAACTTTGGTTATTTTTATACCAATAAAAATATATCTTATTAGCCGATGAAATATTTCGTTGATGAAAGCCAATTTTCTAGTCGTGCTTGCCGCAGCCACAAAACTTCAATTCCAAATTAGTTGGCCTTCTCGTTTGCTACTTTCCTTAAATTAATTGCCTTGTAATTTATGAATTTTGGATTTTGTTAGCAATAAAGATGAATACACTCACGGGTCACTATAAAAATACACCAAAGAGAATCTTATTTCGCTCGTGAAACATTGGTTTAAGGGCTGATGTACGATTTCTGATATCATATTAGTTGTATTTACTTCAATGTTTCAGGGCTCTTGTAAGTGTACTGACTTTTCACTGCGCCCGAGAGTCCATTTTCTGGTTGGGAGTTGGACAGCAAAGGCATGAGATCTGTAGTCAATTTTGACCTTAAAATTTTGACCTCACTAACATGCATGGACGAGATGGATCTCCCTTTGAGGCTTCCCATTAGTCTTGTAATTAACTAATTAATTAATTAATTAATATCATGAGATAATTTCCCGTTAATCCTCTAATTGATCAATCATTTTTTTTTTAATTTTTATATAATAGAATAACGTTGTTTGGTACTATATCGAACAAATAAATGGACCTGATCATTATCCTATACAAAGAAAAACAACTCTAAAAAATATAGCTTAATTGGTCAAGTTATAAATTTATTATTTAGAGATCACCAGTTTGAACCCCACAAATTTCAAAGTCACTTGAGACTTACATAATTTCTTAATTTACTGGGAAAAAGGAAAAGGAGAAGGGAGTCAGGGACAGGGAGAGTGTGAGACAGGGAGTGGAACGATTGGACGAAATCTGGACTCTGGAGTCAGGGAGAGTGTGAGAGTGAGACAGGGACGAAGTCACAAGAGGGTGGTCGATGACTCGGGTGGGAATTGGAAAAAAAAATAGATTAGTGCTCAGGGAGGGTTCCTAAGTTAAATTTTTTTGGATTTCTAATTTTTCATTCGGTGACCGTGACATTTTGGTTAACTCGTAAAAACATAATGTTTTTAATGTTTTTTTGTGAATTGACCTGTTTTTTGTGAGTTTGGCCCAGTTTTATGCAATTTTAATGATTTTTAAATTTTACTTTTGTTTCTACATATTTTATGAATTTTAACTTGTAAAATTATAATTTTACGAGGTAAAACACATTTTTAACAACAATGAGCAGCTCTCTTCGTATTTGTTCAGACAAGACTCTCTCGCAGGGTGGAAGTCCACCAAGTCAGAATGGCCTCCGTATTATCACCTTTGTCAATGTTTGCAGCTTCTCCTTCTGCCTTGCATTCAGATGTGTGCATGGTAACGAATTGCTTGCCCATCACACTCACTCTCGAGTCACGCCCTTGATTGATTTGAGAGAACAGAAGCTACAATTACAATTATAAATTATAATTATATATAAAAAAACTCATTGTGATACCAAAAACACCATTATGTCCCCACATAGCACTGTTTGTCAGAACATTGCCCATTTGTTTTCTTTTTTTAGTCTTTTTATGCCTTTTCTATCTCAGCAACTATTTTTTTTTTAATTTTATCTTTAAGGTTAAGTTTTTTAAAATTTGAAACTTGAAAATTGTTTGTGTTAGCTTACTATGGGTTCTTGATGAATGCAATGTTTTTTTTTTATGTTTAATTTGACAAAAATAAATTTAGTTTTGTTGCTTGAAAATATTGAAAATGCAGGACTGGATTTGACATTATATATAAACTAAGGTTTTTTTTTGTAACTAAATTTCACAAAGATTTCATTTTAGTATTTTTTTCCCCTTTATCTTGTAGGAAAATGTGAAATGAGGTTGGAAAAGAATTTTTTATATTAATTTTGTGTTTTTAAACCAATTTTTTTTTTTGAGTTGAGATATTATAATATCTAATTTTCTGACCACTCCTATGTTGATAAAAAAAACTAGCATTCAAGACTACACGTTATTTAGTGTGACAGACAATGCATTGTTTTTTTTTTTAAAAAGACAGACAATCCACAAAAAAATAAATAAATAAAATAAAATAAAAGGGAAAATGTCAGGTGTGTATACCTGGTCTTGCAAGCCCTAGAGCATGTTCTTTCATCTTATAGGCCGGGCACACTAGCCTATCCAAACCAAGTGTCTGACATTTAAATTTTTTTCCTCTTAGATTTAGATTTAGATTTAATAATTTTTTTTTTTATCTTTCATTGGATTTTCCCATAAATGTCTACTTTTAGTGTTGCAAAATTAAATGATAGGTGGATTCTAAAAAAAACCTATATTGAACCCATGGCCATGACCTGAGTTATAATTTTTGCTAATTAATTAGCTTGATTTGTTTTAATTCAAAATATTACTGTCTCAATATTTTTTAAAATTAAGATAAAAAATTAATCTTTAAATATTATTTTTTAGTTCAAGCTAGGTCTTGAAATTTTTTAATTGAAATTCATTTATTAAAAGAATTAAAAAAATATTTTGTATATTATTTAAGGAAGTATAATTCAATTCTTTTTATGATTATAATATATTTTTCTAATACTAACAAGCATTTTTTTTGTGAAATTCTTCATAATTTTTTTCTTATTTTATTGTATCTATTTTCTTTGCTTATCAATTTTGTTATTATAATTACATAAAAACCTTGATTAATAAAATCAAATTTATTAAATTTAACTACATCCATGAGGGGATTAGAAGATTAATCTGGATTAATAAAAAATAATATAATTTTAAATATATATTTTTTAAAAAATTAAACAATGTGACTTGGAATTTCTTTTCCTATCAAATTGGGTGAATCAATGAAAATGCATTTGAACTTTACAAGATGAACAAGTCACATCAACTTGACACTAACTCCTTTTAATTTGACACAATTATTAATTAGTTTTATTAAACACACGTTCAGCTTTTCAATTCATATTTGAAATTTTGTTTAGTTTAAAAGAAGTAGCAACGCCAGCATATTCTTTTAAAAAAATACCTTCTACTCCAGTTTAGGATGAAGCTTGAACACCGAGTTAAATCTAAAAAAAAAACCTTAAATAGAATTTATTAAATCTAAAAAGAAATCTTAAATAGGAGCCTAGATTACTCCATTAATTGATGTGGTTAGAACGACGTCGAACTTGAACTAGTAGTCCAGTAAATTCGACAACAAAACTATCTCATATGGCGGTGTATAAAATGGATTATAATTCATGGATGACCCAGCATGAGTACACTACTGGCTACTGCTACTGCTGCTAAAAAAACAAGAACAGTGGGAAAGAGACACCGCATGACTTTTATCAGGAAAGCATCCAATGAGCAGAAACAGGTCGTCTCTCTATAAAGTAGACACTACACCATGATTACCCAAGGATGGCTGTGTGTTCTTTCCCATGGAAGCACATGAAACTCATGGTGCTTTCATCATTGAGCACTATATAGTTGTTGTATACCGTGTTGCAACAATGAGGTTCAAAAAATGATTTGCTTACGCAGGGCCTTTTCTCTTAGAAGTCGTTTATATATTTACTTATTTTTTATATATATTTTCCATGAATTTATTTTGTTTTTTCCACCCTAAATTAAGTTAGAAAGATTGATTTACAATATTTTTATTTAATTTAATTTATTGTAAAATAAACGTATAGTTTATTTTTTTTTAAAAAAGATGTTATTACTGCTTTCTATATATATATATATATATATATATAAGATTAGCGTGTTTAAGAGTGTGGTTATAGTTGTTTTATAAAGTGCTTTTCACTCTAAAATGTATCACGATAATGTTTTTAAAAAAATTATTTTTGACATCAGAGTATCAAAATGATATAAAAATACCAAAAAATATTAATTTGAAGTGAAGAAAAAAATAAAATTTTTAAACTTTTTTCAAAAATATTTTTAAAATACAAAAACAAAAAAAACATAGTATCGATGCCTGTAAAACACCTAATCATCCCTTTTATTATGAATAAAATAAAAAAGAAAAAGAAAAAGGAAACGAAAGAACTCTTAACTAGAAAGATAGGTCAACCACCCAACATAACATTTATATTATATAATTTTATTATTATTGATGATTGTTTTTCGATATAGTTATGTTTGTTTTATCAAATTTTTTTAATAATATAATTAATAGTGTAATAAGAGTTTTGATGTGTTTTAAATTTTGTTTTATTATTTTTTTCTTTTCTTTTTAATAATAGCATGTACAAATTGTATTATTTCAATAATTTTTTTAATTGAATTATTTTACTAAGATGTGTTAAAAAATTGCTAATAAGAAAAAAAAAAGCCAATCTAAGGTGGCCTGGCATTGAAAAGTCACGAACATTTATAATTTGCTGTCGTTTATGTAACCAAAAGCCTATTTTCTTCATGTGGGTCAACTGGATTCATTACCATTGATCATAGTATTGTCGTTATGAACTTTGTCACTGCTCATGCCTAATAATTTCCACTGTTTAAAAAACTTGCTTAAAAAGCAATAATTTATCGTAGCCACCACAACAATCACACAATCTATCTATGACTAGCTAGTATATAAGCAGAGCAGGCCTCCCTTTTTATGCATAGCCTCCATATATATAAACTATAAAATATTGAGGTACAATTACTACTCCAGATTTCAAAACTTCTTTCTACCTACCTCTCTTCGAAAAGGGTTCGTTAATAATTATAAATATCTCCATATTTACAATAAACAATTTGCTGCAACAACAATGGAAGGAGCTGGGAGTAGTGAATATAAAAAAGCGTTTTGGACAGCGGAGGAAGATAGAATCTTGATGGATTACGTAAAGGCGCATGGCAAAGGGAAGTGGAATCGTGCAGCAAAAGTCACAGGCCAGAACTTCTTTTTTCTTTTTCTTTTTTATTTGTCCATGTTGAAGGAATTGATGCTAGTTCTAGTGCTCGTGGCATGTTTTTTTTATCAGCTAAAAGATTTGAATGTTGTGGTTTAGGCCTCAAGAGATGTGGCAAAAGCTGCAGGTTAAGATGGATGAATTATCTAAGCCCTAGTGTTAAGCACGGGGGTTTCTCAGAGGAAGAAGATGACCTTATCATCCGGCTCCATAAGCTTCTTGGCAATAGGTTTCTCTTCATCTCTTATCAACGTTACATAATTTTGAGTTAGCATTCTTCTGATTCATTTTTCCCTAGCTAAATGGAGTACTGGGCTTAATTTGTTGTTTATTATTAAATACCAAATTAATATATGTTCTTATACTTTCCCTTTATATATATATATATATATATATATATATATATATATATATATATATATATAGGTGGTCCTTAATTGCTGGTCGGGTCCCGGGAAGAACAGATAATCAAGTGAAGAATCATTGGAACACTCATTTAAGCAAAAAACTTGGAATCAAGAAGAGAAAGTGTAAAATTAGTGATTCTTCGTCAAAACTCTCCGAGAAATCAGAGGCTAATTTCCATAGTAAATTAAGTTCAAATGATGAATCAATTCCTTGTAATAATAACACTACTGAAATTGAACTCCAAAATGTGATAGAAAGTAGTCATGAGAAGGCGAAAGAAATCACAAGCACCCATGAGCCAACAATAAGGAGTGATTGCTATGAGAATTTTTGGCTTTCTTATGAAGATCCATATCTATGTATTCCTAGCTTAATGGAACTTTCAGACGAGTTTCTTGGTTTTTTTATGGCATGAAATGTAAAGCTCCATTTTGTATTTCGACAAATCTTTTTTTAATAAGATAATTTTTTTCCTGTTCTTTTTTTTTCCCCCTTCCTGTGAGTTCACAGATACACGCACGTGTTCACATATTTGATGTCCTGAAATGAGATTCAAGATTTTCGGCAACTCAATGCCAATATTTGCATAGTCTCAACAAACATATTTACAAATATGTAAGAGTGCATGTGAGGATTAGTCACCCGTTTTTTATGGCTATCGTACCCTACAAGAATTGAGAAATGCGTGGCGTTTTTTAGAAGAAGAAAAAAAAGGCAAATCTTGTTGAAAGATACACTTAGATTAATAATTAATCCAAACTTTTGAAACTTTCAAAATTGATTATTATTAATTAGATTAATGGAGCAAGTGGCTGTTTGTTTGTATTCCAAATTATGTTTCTAAAAAAAATTAAAATTTGTTAGAATAAAATTACTTTTTATATTTTCAATTTTTTGATTTGATGTTAAAAATAATTTTTAAAAATAAAAAATATATTTTTTAAAAATTTCAAAATTAAAATTATTTTAAAATACAATTATTAACAACTCGTAAACGTTCCCCAAACCCCCAAAAAGTCTTATAAGATATTCTCACCCTGTGAAATTAAACTAATTGAAATTGAGGTAAAAGGTTTCGCATTTGAAATTTGAAATTAAGGTGTAATCATTATTATTTATATTATATGTTTTAAAAAATATATTTTTAAAATTATTTTTAATATTATCATATTAAAATGATATGAAAATATTAAAAAATATTAATTTAAAGTAAACAAAAAATAAAAAAAATCAAAAATTTTAAAAGCTTTTTCAAAAAGCAAAAATAAACAACCCAATAACCCAAATTGGTTTAACAGGTTCATGTGTAAGACCGGGGAAAGTAGATAACCATGCATGAGAGGACACACTAAACCAGGTTTCGCATTTGAAACCCCCCCCCCCCCCCCCCCCCCCGCCCCCTTTTTTTGAAATTAAGCGTGTCAATCATTATTATTTATATTGTAAAATGCTATTATTAAACGCGGGCCTCATCGACAAATACATATATAAAAGAAATGTCCCATATTTTGTCAAGTTTGCAGCTTTCTTGGTACCTTAATTAATATCTTCATCTTAATTTACTTGTAATGAAAGCTTAGACTATTAAATCGGCTTTGAAATATTGGTTTGATGATTTCGATTGGTTTGGAATTAAACTACAGGGTCACTAATGTAACTGACAATGCCAATTAAGGATTCAATTGCTTATGAAAGTGCACCAGGTTTGGACAGGAAGTAGCTGGCAAATTCCTGAAAATGCATCGACAAAAAGACTATGAATTTCTTGTCAGAATATTGAGTCATATACCAACGACAGTCAAGTGCAGTATCTACTAGTAGTTGATAAGAAGATGGGCACCATTTGAAGGGACCAACTGTGAGTGTTTCTGCATCACATTTTCATTCCTTTTCTTCTACCTTTCAACATTTCTTGCTATGGGATCCTTGAACTGTTGAATTTTCCATATATATAGTTGTACGTACGGCCATTCTTTACTCTCGATCTGTCGAATATATAAATCACTCACATTGAAAAGGGGCAGAATTAGTGGGGGAAATGATTGTAATACTTATGGAAATCCTAGAGCTCTGCTGTTAAGCTCCCAGAATGCACCAAGACAATGAGAGGCCTTGAAGGAGCCACCATGGCCATGTTGAAAAGGATTACATAACACGTACGAGTGCTGCCAAAAAGAAAAACTATTTTACTATCATATAATTCCCAGACAAACTAGATAATTCTTTGGAAATTAGTCCTGCATGCCACCCCCGAAGTGGGTTGCTTTCCCTGACTTCTTTTCACATCTCTATATATTCTCTTGTATTTACCTTGCATGCATTTTCAACAACATAATAATTAGCCATCATGGAAACAGGAAGAAAAAAACACAAAGGTTAAGGCTGTGGGGTTGAGTTTCAAAGGTTGGCCTGATATCTGTAGGTTTTGGCTACTTTCCAGCCAAGATTCTTTCTACCCAATTGAATTGCATTCACACCATCCATTAAAATGTACTTTGTAGGGCACATATTTATTGTTCATATTACTTTATCTTCCAACTTTACTCTTTTTTATTGATGGAGTTCTTATATATGTCAGAAACGCTAGAAAATTAATCAAAGAGCCTAGCTAATCCAAAAAGGTGTGAACTCTTTGTCAATGGTGGACTTGCTAGGAAACATGTCAATCTCTACTAATAATAACTGACTTGTAATATACTGCGAGTCAAAACTTTTCTTTTCTTTTTCAATGTAAACAGAATATTCAGGTTAGTATTCTACAATAAAAAAAATTAATTATTAATTTAAAATTTAATGTATATATTTAATAAAATAAATTAAAAATTAATAAATGCTAAAAGAATCATAACACTAACTAAAAATTAAGTTGTAAAGTTCAGAAATTGGCACAAATGATAATACTAGTAGTGTTTTTAACTACACAAATATTTTTTTTATAAGTAGTCTTCATTTCCTTATCAATTTAAATTCCGTTGATATAAAATAATTTGCTAGTAAAAGCTTCCTTTTTTCTTATTAATATCTTTGATTTTAAAAAATCTTAAAGTTTTTTCTCTATCATTTTATTTAAAAAAAATTAAAGAATTTATAAGATATAACCATGAAAATCAAGAAAATTAAAATAGAAATAAAAAACATACCTCCCTGACAAAAAGACTTGTTCTGAATCTTTACTGTGCTCATTTTTTTTCTGAAAATTTTCACCACGATATTTTTTCCTGGACGACATTTTATCATTATTTCAAAGCAATTTTCAATTCAAAAAAATTAACGCCCTAGTAATTTTAATGCAAGTGTATTAAAGAATGTCATAATGACACAATGTTCGTATATTGTTGCATGAAACTATTTAGAAGTGTAATTAAACTCAACTTAGCTAATCATCCTTGAAACATTTCAATGTGAATCCTTATCTAGCCTAGGTTTTCAAACTAAATCATATGGATATTAACGTGATGTGACATGTTTAACTTGATGAATATAAAAACAACTTAAAAAATTTGTAAACACGTGGCTTGACTTACAAGAAATTCAAGATAACATTATTTTTTTTAATACTGAGAAGGTGACATATCATATTGATCCAAGTCAACCTACTAAACTTGCAACTCGAGTCATAAATCCTTCTAGGTTTAATAAGTTCTTTTAAAACTATTTTTATTTAATTATATGATAAAAATTCAATGATCTCAACATAGGAATTCAAAAAATAAAATATGATGGATTGTGCAAAAAGAATGATGATTCAAGACCAAAGTAAAAATTAAATAGAATTTAATAAAATAAAACAAAATCCTTCATTGATCTAGGAATTTAAAAGAAATCAAATACATTATATTTTAAATTATTTAATTTTTAAGAGTTTAAATATGAATGATCAAGATTTTTTTTTTTTAAAAAGAAACTAGACGTTGGATCATAGGCGGCCTAAAAATAAGCTCAAGCCCACATGCTTGAGTCTTTTTTATTTCTTCTTCAAATTAGACAGACAATTTGTCATACACCTGATTTTTTTTAAAAGAATTAAATGACATGTTGTTGTCCTGCCTAGATTTCAGCCACCATAGAGGTAGGCAGAAAATCAAGGTTGTGTTATTTGATCTAAAAACCTATTTTTCAACTCATTTTCATCTAGAAACATTGTTATAACCTCCTTTTAAAATCAATTTATCAATCCAAAAAATCTCAAAAACTAGGGTCTTTAATTCATTTTATGGTCGCACCAAAGATTTTGAGTCAATCGAGTCAAGTCAACCCGATTAGGTCAAAATCAAGTCAAAGAGTTAAGACCTATTTGGTTTCCAATCTTTTTGCTAAAGGGTTTTTTGGTTTAAGGGTGTGTTTTACAAATACCCCCTTAAGCTTGTTTTGACAGTTTTATTACAAAAAAAAAGAGGTTTTTGCCAAACAAAGTAAAAAAAATAAAAAAATATATTTTTTCTTGCATATGGCCAAAACTACTTCAAATTACTTTAGTATTTTAAAAAAATCTAAAATACTGCGGCATGTTTTAGAAAGGGTGTTGCATGGATTTACAACAAGTTTGTAAAGTTCCCAAGGATTTTGGCCTATATTTAAAAAATATTAAAAATTTATTTTTAGGCAAGAGAATATATTATTCACTTTTAATATAAAGATAAAAAACTTACAAAATGGTTAATATCCAAAATATTATTAGGGATAATGATTTATTATTACTCACCTTTAATATAAGGATTAAAAAAACTTGCCTGAAGTTAATATCTAAAATATTATTGTGAGTGAGACAACTCATTCACTCATGATATAAGGATAAAAAACCACAAAGAATTTTATCTGAAATATTATTTAGAATGATCCAATAGCAAAAAATTTCAAGTTTATCCCGCAAAAAAGCCTCAATTATAATTGAGGATATTTCACCATTTCAGATCAAGTTCTTGACCTAGGAAACCAGAGTTTGTTTATGGTAGCAAACCCTCCAATGTAGACTGATAGAAATAGAAATAGAAATAGAAACATCATCGAACCATAACAAACAAAGATAAAAAAAAAACAATGCAGCTTACTTCAAGTAAGATGTACTAGGGGTACTAATAACTTCTCATTACACTACTAGTTCCTTGTCTTGAATCTCTATAAGACCAATTAGGGTTTCTAGTAACCATAATACTACATGACGACTCCCTTATCCAACTAAATCCCTTACTAGTAAAAGCTTTGTTTTTTCTTATTAATATCTTTGATTTTAAAAAATCTAACAGTTTTTTTATCTATCATTTGATTAAAAAAAACGAAAATAATTCATAAGATAAAACCATGAAAATCAAGAAAAATAAAATAAGAAATTGAAAACATACCTCCCTAATAAAAAAAACCTCTTCTGACTCTTTATTGTGCTCATTTTGGTTTCTAAAAATTTTCACCAAAATATTTGTTTCCTAGACAACATTGTATCATTATTTCAAAAGCAATTTTCAATTCTAAAAAAATAACACCCTAGTAATTTTAATATGAGCATATTAAAGAATGTAATAATAACACAATGCTCATATATTATTGCAGGAAACTCTTTAGAAGTGTCATTAAACTCGACTTAGCTGATCATCCCTGAAACATTTCGATGTGAATCCTTGCCTAGCCTAGGATTTCAAATTAAATCATGTTGATAGTAACATGATGTGACATGGTTGACTTGATTTGGGTATATAGACAACTTGAAAGATTGGTCAATACGTGACTTGACTTAAAAGAAATTCAAGACAACATTATTTTTTTTAATACTGAGCAGACAACATATCGGATTAATCCAAGTAAACCATTGAACTTGCAACCCGGGTCATGGACTTGCCTAGGTTTAATAAGTTATTGTTTTGGAAACTATTTTTTATTTAACTATATGATATATTAGAGAATGTGTATATATATATATAGGAAATATTATAGGACTATTGACACGATCAAAAGATTGATGTTTTATCCCAAGTGCAAGAGTGTCGAAGTAATAAATAACCCGGCAAGACTGGGGTCGAACCATAGGGAGGTGAACTATATAAATTACAAATAATATATATATATTTAATAAAACAAAGAGTTTATGAGAATTTTATGCGATATTGATGTAAGGATTAAACAAGGATAAAACTATTGTTAAGGTTAGAGGATCTACTAATGGTATTTGAAATAAGTATAGTATAAACTCTTTTTATTACTTAACTGGAAACCACACACAAAGGAGGTTCCAATCGGATTATAAATTATTAACATGATTACATTAGTAATCTTATTTGAATAATTCTAATATTTGTAAATATTATCAGGTATTCATGATGTTAATTTATGTTAACAACAAATCAAGTTCCTTTCATAGCACAAGTGTCGGTTAAACCATACAGTAGGCTATGAAAGGGTCAAGCATTTATTGTACCAAGGGTTATACAACATAAATCTAGATTTACCATTTAACAAGCAAAGTATTAAGAGTGAAATAGATAAAAAATACAAAACATGTTAGTATCGAACATTAAAGTCCATGTTGAGTTTACACTATACTCATTCTTACACCATTAGTGTAACCTTTTCACCTTGACATAATAAACTTAACTAAACATAACGAAAGAGAGAAACATAAATAAACAAGATAAGAACATAAATAAGATATAAGTTAACTAAGTATAGTAAAGAAAATGAAAAGCATGAACAAGAGATTAATATAACATAAAAATAAAAATAAAGATTACAAAAAACAAAGAAAGAGAGTGATCTTGATCTGAACACCAAGATGCCTAAATGGATGACAAATGCCTCCTTTTATAGGCCAAAATTTAGAATTATTAATTTGATGACTAATTGTTGAGTGGGTGGCCACCTCTTAACTTGGTAACAATCCTTATTTCTTATCTGCAGAAAACATCATTGCTAACATAAGAATTGGAACAGATAGTATTCATGAAAGTTTTGGAAAATTGTCTCAGCTTTCCAACAAAATAAGAATAAGGTCATTTAGACTTCTAGAACTCGAGATATGGGCTGAACACTAAACAATATCTGGGTTGCAAGACAGATTCCGACTTCTCTATTGTTGCTACAATTTGAACTTGAAAACAGTCTTTTTAAATCTTGGACTCTTTATGAACATTTTAGGCTTATGTCTTAGCTTTCTATTCATATAAGCCAGACCTAAATCCAAGTTCTATAGCTCCAGTTATGATCCAATAACTGAATGATGTTCCAATTTGAATTCAACTAGCATCTCTTTTCTAAGCTTAGCCCTCTCTTTGTCTTCTCAATTTCAGTAATTAAACTCATCAATCAATCCTTTGATTTATGTAATAGGTCTGTATTTAAAATGAATATTTACCATAAATTAAAGGTATCTTATATTATCAGACTTGTTATTATAAAACATGCTCTAGTTAAGGAGTTATTGATACTTCAAGTGCAAAATAATAATATAAAACCTTGATAAAAATACACTTTTAAGTACTAATCAACTACTCTAGTGTTGTAGTCTCTACACTTACTTTTGTATAGTGCCCTATACATATAAATAGAAAAGGTTGGCTAACTAATAAGTCAAGCCTTCTATTATTCACAACTTGGTATTAGAGCCCTAAACAACTTAAAACTCTTTCTCCCTCTCTCCAATGGACTCTTCTTCTCAGCCACCGGTGCAGACTTCCTCTGCCTCTACTGCACCACCGGTGCAAACCTTCTCCTTTATTGCACCACCAATGCAGTCTGCATATGAGGCTTCCTTTACTCCTGCCTCTGTTTTACACTTTGCCCCTACTGATGTTGGCCGAAATCTTGCCAACATGAATGTCTCAAATTTGCAAACTTCTTTTGTTGCTGCCATCCATATTGCTTCGGTGGATACCATTGTTCCACTCTCCAATACCCATCAAGTTATTTCTCTGAAACTTACAAACACAAATTACTTATATTGGTGAATGTATATGAAGCCAAATCATTTAGGACAAGGAGTTTTCCAATTTGTTGATGGCTTATTATCGTGTCCTCCTCATGTGTTTGCTGTTGATGGTACTTATCTTTAGGTAAATCACTCTTTTCTTTGTTGGAAATAACGGGACCAATTCATTCTAAGTGCACTGCTTTCTTCGCTCTTAACGGATGTTCTCCATCTTGTTATTGACTGTCAAACCTCGCACTTTGTTTGGTGCACTCTTGAGCAAGCTCTTGCTTCTCCATCTAACTCTAGCAATGGATGAGGACACAGGTTTTCTTTCAAGTCTGATTTTCTCAGCTTCAATGCGTCTTCCAACAATGACTGGAGGTAGGGAAATTGGCAGCGAAATAAGGGGCATCATGCTTGTTCACAGTGGTCTAATGTTCATTGTCAGTTATGCCAAGCCTTCGGCCACTTAGCCCCTCAATGGGCTCAACTTCAGAGCCATGGACAACAGTCTAGTGCAAATCTGATGCTGAGCAATATTTCCTTAACAAGTTCTGCCGATTGGTCTCTTGACACCGATGCTATTCAACATGTCACAACTGATCTTGCAAATCTGACAGAGTTCGAACCATATATCGGTAATGATTACTTGCTTGTTGGTGATGGTAAGGGACTTCCCATATCTAATATCGGTCATACAAAGATATATACACCACATCGTACTTTCAATTTGTCTAATGTTCTTCATGTCCCACATATTAAAAAACCTTTGCTTTCTGTTTGTTGCTACTTAATTTTTGACCCATATTTTGATAAAAAAATTTTAAAAAATAATAAAAAAAATAAAGGTTTACATGTAGCGATAACATAGAGCATCAGGGCTAATATTAAGGAAGCAATATGTCAAGGAGATAATTATTGAATCATATATAATTACTGCAATATAAAATACCATAGATATATGATTTGATTCGTGCTGGTTATAGAAAATAATCAATGCAATATAAAATACCATATATATAGGATTTGTTGGTGCTGATTATAGAAGACAATCTCTGCAATAATTATTGCAGTATTTCCTTGAATAACACGTGCAAAGATTTATATTAAGTGAACCTCCAGTCATATAGAGGGAGAGAAAAATATTCAAAAGGGGGCAATTTTTCAGAAAAGGGGAGCCAAACATAAAAAACCCTAAAGATAAGAAAACCCTAAACCCGTTTCATCTTTCTCTTCTGGTCGCTCCCTCCCTTTGAAAAGAAAAAAACAGAGCCGCCCTCCCTGCGAGGTTAGTGTTATGACAATATGACATGCATGTTTTTTTGTTACCTATTTTGAAAACATAGGTCCCCTTTTTTGTTGTTGCCTTCTTCGAGCTCTTATTTTCATTTGTTTGCTCGACCTGTCCTTTTTAACCAATATGTGCTCCACGTGCTACATTTCCTATCCTTTTCATGCTTGATGAAGATATCTCTAGTTCCTTATAGGGCCCTTTCTTGCTCCATTAAATATTGCCTTTTATTATACTTTTGCAGATGTTTTAATTGTCTTTTCCATTTTTTAAGAAATTATTTTTAGAGGAAAACTCAAAGGATTTGGTTTTACTCATGAAAACTAAAACTTTTAATGCAATCATCATATTTTGTTTTAAGAAACTCTCATGAAAGGTGTTTCAGAAGTTCTATGATGATACCCTTTTGAGCTTTAGTTCACTGTAGACTCCTATGTGCACTCTTTGCCCCCAGTATGGTGTGCAATACCTATCAGATTTAAATTTGGTTTAGATCGCTCCAATATGAGAATTGATGGAGTCATCTCCTTAGTCATGCATAAAAATAGTAAAAGATTTTGAATGCTATGAGATCATGCGTTTTACGAAGAAAAGGTTCTTTACAGAGAGAATTCATGGCCAAACTTTATTTTATTGATCAGGAAGCATAATATTTCTTTATAGGGTTAGCATTCACAAGTCTAACTAGATCTTCTCCATCCATCTAGATAACAATAAAGCTCCTCCCGAGAACGCTTTCTTTACCACGTAAGGGCCCTTATTGTTTGGCACCCATTTACTCTGATCTTCTTATGGTAAAGGCTATATTTTATTCAGTGCAAAATCTCCTTCGTGGAATCCTCGAGGTCAGACCTTCTTATCATATGGTTTGGCTTTCTTTGATGATGACAGATTGCCGCTATCCTCTTTTCATTGATCAGATTAAACTATTCATATCTAACTTTTACCCATTCCACCTCTTCTAAACTTAGAGTCTACCAATACTTTTAATGAGGGGTTTTCCACTTCTAAAGGCATCACCGCCTCCATTCCATATACCAAAGTGTACGAGGTGGCTCCTATTGAAGTTCGGACCGCGGTGCGGTATGCATGAAGAGCAAATAGCAACATCTTATGCCAATCCTTATAGGTGACCACTATTTTCAAAATAATCTTTTTAACATTCTTGTTTGTAGCTTCTACTGTGCCATTCATCTTTGGCCTTTTCGGCGAGGAATTGGAATGCTTGATTTTCCATTTAGCGCAGAGTTCTATTATCATCTGCCATTGAAGTTTTGGGCATTATTAGTTATACTCTTTTCTCACGGACCATATCGACAGATCAAATCTCTTTCCATAAATTCTTTACCACTTTTTGTCTCCACGTTATCCAAACATCTCAACAAAGTTTCGTCAGATGATTTCTTATTCAAACTTTACCCATCAAGATAGAAATCCATTGGCAACCTCCTCAAAGTCTTCTTGTTAATTTTGGATGCTCCCATGGGATATGTCTAGTTTTGGATGAAATTCTTGATATCATAGTACCAAGGGTTTCCAGCTATTTCTCTTTTAACTGAGCAACAATGAGCTGGATTATTTCTGATATTAATGCGTACCGACTGTACCTTGTGCCCAAAGTCTATTCTAGCCATAGAAGCTAGCGTGACCAAAGCGTTAGCAAAATGGTTTCCTTCCCTTCCTAGATGGGTGAACTTCATTTCCTCAAATTCTCTAGCCAATTTTAGACAGGTATTCTTGGTAAAGTCTCAACTTCTTATACTTGGTTTGCCATTTTCTTTTCACTTGGAAAATAATCAAAATCATCTCCATACATATCTATCTTTCTAATATTCAGCTCCAATGCCACCTCTAAAACAAGAATGCAAGCTTCATACTCCTACGTTGTTATTGCACCCAAACTGCAACTTAACCAAATACTGCTTTTTATTAGGAGAGATTATCATTGTATCAGCTTTGTTACCATATTTGTTTACAGCACCATCCAAGTACATAGTCCACTAATCTAATTTTCCTTCCTCAACTGAAAGCACATCTTTATCAGGTTAGTCAAATTTTAATGGCTCATTATCTTCCATAGCATGGTCAGCTAGGTGATCGACAATAACACTCCCTTTTACAGCTTTCCTTGTCATATATACTATGTCATACTCAGCTAGTAGAACTTGTCATCTTGCAATTTGGTTTGATAGATGAAGCTTTCCAGATGTACCTTAATGGGTCTAATTTTGAAATCAACCATGTACTATGATACAACATATATTGACGCAATCTTTTCATAGCCCATGCTAGTGCACAACATAGTTTCTCAATCATAATATACCTAGACTTGCATTCCTTGAAGTTCTTGGTTAGGTAATAAATGACCTTTCATTCCTTTTAGTTTTGTCGTGTTGGCCAAGCACACATCCCATTGTCGTTTCAGTTACTGTTAAGTACAAGATCAACGGCCTTTCTGGTACAGGAGGAACAAGCTGGGGTGGATTCAGTAGGTACTGAAAGCTTCTTCGCTGTTAATATTATCGGGAATATCCAAAATATTATTGAGAATAACTTGTTATTATTCGCTGTTAATATTTGGATAAAGAAGCTCTAAGTGGTAAATATCCAAAATAATTTTCTAGGAATAATAAGTCATCACACATCCTTGAAAGAAGCCTTGATTATAATCGAGGACATTTCAATTTTTGACTCCACGGTTTACGAGCTGTGAGAGTATGAAACACTAAGGCAAAAATAAGCTTTTAAAGCGCCCTGAATTTCCTTAGATTTCTATTTTTTCCCCTCCTTCTTATGATTTACGAGTCACAAACTTTTGAAATACTAAGGGAAAAATGAGTTTTTAAAGCACATGGAATCTCCTTGGATTTCTATCTTAATAAATGATGCAACCATATTATTCGATATTTTCACCCACATTTAACTAGTGTTTTGCCTATGTTTTATATATAAAATGCCTTGATATTCTTTGTTTTTTGTTTTGAAGGCACTTTTGGATGAAAGATGCAAAAAGGAGTAAATTGGAGATAATTGGCAGATTTGACCTTCAGTCGATGTTTTGTGCAGAGCATGAGCTCTAGAGGTTGAAATGAAGTGATTCCAGTGGAATTAAAAAGCTAACATCCATACCTTTCTAGAAATCTATGGCAAAAAAATAAAATAAGGAAGAGCATGGAAATCTCAGCCTTCAAAGTCAAATCTCGCAATCTGCCAATGTTGACCTTCGACCATTTCAACTTAAATATATGGAGCTACAGAAGTCCAATTGATGCAAACTCAATTTTTATGGATTCTTGACTCAAAGACCTATAAACATGCCAAATTTCTTCCAAACACGATGCATATTAGGGAGATATGATTTTTTAAAGATGACAACTGAATTCTTCCAGCAAACAGGTTTCGTGAAGAAACGAGTCCAAATTACGTTCCGAAGCATCTAAACCGATATCCAAGTTTTTATTTCAGCAATTTAGCTCCTCTAAGTCAAATTTTGAAGATTTCATGCAAGGTTATTTCTTCTTTTTTAGGAAAATAGTTATTGAAGTACTTAAATGCAAACAGTCTACTTAAATGAGGATAGAGACTAGGGTTTCCTAGGATATAAAAAGAATGAGAGAAGAGAAGGGGGGCAGCCAGCCAAGAAGAGAAAAATGCCCCCCTCCTCTAAGAAACCCGAAATCATGCATTCCTCCTTCTTTTTGATTAGTTGTTCAACAAACATGCAAGACTAAACTCTTTTTCTTGGTTGCAAGGACATGGAAACCTTTGGATTTCAAGAACTGTGAGATTTATTTTACCTTTTCTTTTTAGTTTATATGATGAATATGTTTGTTCTCCTATGCTTATTTTTTCTATGATTGTTTATTTTAATTGCTAGAGCGGATTCTAAGTTATTATTGTAGACAATCTATTGCTAAGTTTGATATCAAAACCAGAGTTGTGGTATATGAACTTGTGAAGCAACTGATTTTAATAATTATGGCGGATCTACGTTATTAATCTTAGGGAGAACATTCAATCAAATTAAACGTAGACTGCGGACAGTTATGTTTTCTTGATTAATCAACTTATCCAGTTCTTAAGGCAGCCATTGAATTAAATTACAATTGCGGACACTGTGGTTGTTTGATGGTTAGGGTTAGTTATTTGGCAGATTCGTTAACTAACCAATGTTAAGAAGAGATAAATATTCAAAATATAAATTGAAGTTTCGTTTCCATGATTAGTTCTGATTTCTGTAGGTGGATGTGTGCTTGCGACCAAGGTTTGTTCTCTTGATAATTTTCTGATTTTATTAAATTTTGTTTAATAGTTTTCTGTTTTCTTTTGCTTTAGCCTAGATAACATCCAAACCCCCCCTCTCAAAATGCATATCATCTAGCATAAAAATCTGACTTGAACCTTCCTCGTGGGGTCGACCCCTTACTTGCTCTATACTATCTTGTGTGTTGTGTTTTAAGCTAGGGTAATTAATTTGTGCGACCGCGACATCGCAACAATAAATTTAGTCTGAATCAAACACAGATTTCAAGAGATTTGCATTGGCTCTCCATGGTACTTTATAGACATATCTAAGGGTGTGATCCACATTGACTAAGGGTTATTTCTTTTTAAACTTTCAGCCTAAATCCATTCATCATAGCAAAACATATCCTAGAAAAACACGAACACCATAGCAATTATAAAGCAAACCAAACACCAAGCAGCTTACCTTAGGTAGGGCGTACTAGGGGTGCTAATACCTTCCCTTTACGCAACCAGTCCCTTGCTTTAGAATATCTGAAAGACCAGTTAGGTTTCCTTGTGACCAAAATATTAGGTGGTGACCCCTTTATTCACAAAAACAAATAAACCCAAAATCAAATGAAAGTTCGCCATCAAACGCCGCGCGGGGGACGTGCGACAAAATGGCTACTCCACTAAGGACCCTTGGACTAAGTTTGGTAATTGTTTTTTTATTATGCTATGTATTGTTTTTTGTTTTATTATGAATGATACTTTGTTTCAAAGCTTTAGCATGCATCTTTACATTCTGTTATACATGGTCAAATTTGTCCGTTATGAAAATAAGATTGCTTTAGCTTTTGCATGTATTTTCAATTTTTTAGTCTAAAAAAATAAGATTGCTTGTAATAACAAACGTCTTCATTTTCAATGTCAAATTTATCCATTACAAAAATCGTCGCGTTTGTCTTTAGGACCTACAAGCCATGAAACTTCTACTCCACTTGAATTAATTTTTAGTGATGTTTGGGGTTCTGCTCCTCTTTTTTCATCTGATAGTTTTTGCTATTTTGTTATTTTTATTGATGCGCATACAAAATATATATGGTATTACCCTCTTCTTGCAAAGTTTGATGTTTACTTTGTTTCTCATCAATTTCAAACTCTCGTTTAACGTCAATTTTCACTAAAAATTAAATATTTTCAAACTGATTAGGGCAGTGAATACCACAAGTTATCCTCTTTCTTTCAGACCATTGGTATTCATCATCCTCTAATTTTTCGTCACACTCATGAACAAAATGGAACAGTTGAATATTTTCATAGGCATATTGTGGAAATCGGACTTACTCTTTTAGGACAGTGTAAAGCACCATTAAGATTTTGGAATTATGCTTTTGAAACCTCAGTTTATCTTATTAATTGAATGTCTACTCTTGTCCTCGACAATAGATCTCCTTTTGATTGTCTTTTTCAATGGTCTCTAGATTATCATTTTTTTCCATTTCTGCGTCCCTATCATAATCATAAATTAGATTTTCATTCCTCTCCATGTGTGTTTTTAGAGAATAGCTCTTCTCATCTTTGTTATCGTTGTCTTGATATCGCATCTCAACGTATTTATATCTCTCGTCATGTTCGTTTTTATGAACATGTTTTTCCTTTTGATAGATTTGAACATATTGCACAGTCCACCTCTCATTCCTCAAACCAATCTGACCCTGCCCTTCTACCCACTGTTTTCACACTACTATGGATTGCATAGGATCCATAGTAGTGACGCCTCTACTGCAAGCTCTACCTCTGCTTCTACTGGTGGGTTGAATCTAGTTGTTGATTTGTCTTCTTATTCATTGCAGCAGGATCCTTTTTTGCACTCACTTCTATTTGTATCGCTGCCCATGGTCAGTAGGCACCCTATGGTCCTTCGTCCGCGGTAGCCGAAGACAACTAATTTGATTGTTTTTTCCGCCACTACTGCCATTCTTGTCACTCGGGTAATGTCTTCTTCTAACTCTGAACCCATTGCATTCTCTGATGTTGATGGGTATGAGGCTTGGCATGGTGCTATGCGTGATGAAATTCAGGTTTTGCGCTCTAAGAACACTTGGTCTTTGCTTCCCTTTCATCCTTCGATGAATGTTATTGGCAGTCGGTGGGTGTACAAGATAAAGCGACATGTGCGACATGTTGATGACAACATTGAGAGGTATAAGGCGAGCCTAGTTGCTAGAGATTTTAGTCAACATGAAGGCATTGATCACTCTAAAACTTTTAGTCTGGTTATTAAGCAGACGACCATCATATTAGTCTTTTTAATTACATTTTCGCGTAATTGAAAGATCCATCAACTTGATATCCATAATGCTTTCCTCAATGGCGTTATTGCCGAAGAAGTCTATATGAAACAACCTCTAGGTTTTGTTGACTCTACTCTTCCATCTCATGTGTGTTGGTTGCATAAGTCTCTGTATGGTTTAAAACAGGCACCGCGGGCATGGTATACTCGTCTGAGTGATTTTTTGCTCTCTATTAGCTTTCATGCTTCCAAGGTTGACACCTTCTTATTTATCTTGTTTGGTGGTACTAATATCTTCTATCTTCTTATTTATGTTGATGATATCCTATTTACATGCAACAACTCTACTATGCTTCACCTTCTAATACAGTTACTGAGCCCAGAGTTCAAGCTTCGTGACTTAGGTGCAATTCAAATATGAATGGTCAAGATTTGTTTTAAAAAAAGAAACTAGATGTTCGAGCATAGGCAGCCTAAAAATAAGCTCAAGCCCACATGTTCGAGTCTTTTTTTATTTCTTCTTCAAATTAGACAGACAATGTGTCATACACTTAATTTTTTTTTAAAAGAATCAAATGACGTGTTGTTGTCCTGGCTAGATTTCACCTACTATAGAAGTGGGCGGAAAATCAAAGGTGTGTTTTTTTTTTTATCTGAAAACCCATTTTCAACCCATCTTTATCTAAAAACATTGTTATAACCTCCTTCAAAAACCAATTTATCAATCCAAAAAATCTAAAAACAACAAGGGTCTTTAATTCGTATTATGGTCAAACCAAAGATTTCAGGTCAATCAAGTCAGGTCAACCTGGTCAGGTCAAAATCAGGTTAAAGAGTTAAAACCCTATTTGGTTTACAATCTTTTTGCTAAAGGGTTTTTTTGGTTTAAGGGTGTGTTTTGCAAACACCCTCTTAGGCTTGTTTTGACAGTTTTATTACAAAGAAAAATAGATTTTTGCCAAAAAAAGTAAAAAATATATTTTTTTTTCTTGCGTATGGCCAAAAATACTTAAAATTACTTAAGTATTTTAAAAAAATCTAAAATACTTTGACAAGTTTTAGAAAGGGTGTTGCATGGATTTCTAACAACTTTGTAATGTTCCCAAGGATTTTGGCCTACATTTAAAAAATATTAAAAATTTATTTTTGGCAAGAGAATATATTATTCACTTTTAATATAAAAATAATAACCTATAAAAGGGTTAATATCCAAAACATTATTAGGGATAATGATTTATTATTACTCATCTTTAATATAAGGATTAAAAAAACTTGTATGAGGTTAATATCTAAAATATTATTGGAAGTAATTGAACTCATTCACTCATAATATAATGATAAAAAACTGTAAGGAATTTTATCTGAAATATTATTTAAAATGACCTGATAGAAAAAATTTCAAGTTTATCCCAGAAAAAAGCTTAATGATAATTGAGGATATTTCACCATTCCAAACCAAGTTCTTGACCTAGAAAACCATAGTTTATTCATTGTAGCAAACCCACCATAATAAACTGATAGAAATGGAAACATCATCAGACCATAACAAACAAGGATGGTACGACACCCTATATTCATTACATTCTAATCCTTAATTTCTAAAATTTATTTACATTCAAGTTACACTTGATTAATTTCTAACCAATGATTTTTATGTGTGTGACATATTAAGTTCCCTAATATGCTCAAATATAAATCACAATTCTAAATAAAATAGGAATAAATAAATTAAATAAATTAATTTATTATCAATTTTACAATTAATTAATTTATATTTGAAGATCAAGAATAATGTCCAGCAACCTGTTATGATTCCCCAAATAATACGAAAGTCATAAAAAATTTAATTTAATTTAATTTTTTTGTGATCAGATTCTTATTATAATTATTATCCTTTCATCAATAATGTTTCGATTTAGTTATTACAACTTAGAATGTGTATACTTTATCACATCAAGTATGGCCTCACACCAATATGGTCATCGAAGTCCTTCAATTCCCCTTAGTAACAACATCAAGAGTAATTTTGAGTGCAATGAAAATAACCAGACAAAACCATCTATTCATTCAAGGAGCTCCCCAGCTTTTATTCATTCTGAAATTATTATTCATGATGACAAATCTGCAACACACGTTCCCATTATGGGATACACAGTAACAAGCACCACATGCATAAAGTAAATCAAAGAGTGATGGAAACAACATAGATATTGTGATTTTATGTAGCTGAGGATCTTGAAAATCTTGATGGCGTAACGATGGACTTGACCTATTTGCAACACGTGGAGATAGGTGGCGTAACGATGGACTTGACCTCCCAGAGCTGGAAACACCCTTGAACAAAATCATAATAACCACCCCTCAGTGCTAGAGCTCCCTCTGCCATCCTTTCTTGAACATATGGGTATGTCTGTAAGTTTATCAGTGATAAATTCACAGCCTCCTGCATAACAGTGTTGCCTAAACTAATTAATATCACCAGCTTCATTTCAGCTATTGATTGATCACAAAGTTTTCAATAATAATTACCTTTTCACATTTATGGTTCTGTTCATGAGGTCGAAGATGCCCAAACTTAGCTTTGACCTTGGCCTTGGCAGGTAAACCGATTTTGACCCAATCATCTACGAAGTCACTGCACATAAATTCATTTGAATTTCCATCATTAATCATCACTTCTCCACAACTCATTTTCTTAAAAAAAACAAGAAAACCTTACTTAGCAGTCGAACCATCCTCTGGGAGAGTCATAAGCCTCTCTATCCCACCACAGCGACTATGTCCAATGACCAAGATGTTTTCTACCTGTCAAACTCTCTTGTAGTTAGCAATCAGGAATTCCTCTAATAAAATTGATATATAAAGACAAAAAAGGAGTTAAAGATGAACGTAAATTTACCCGCAAACTGGCCACAGCATATTCAATAGCTGCTCCAACTCCAGAGTATCTCAACTGAGTGCCAGACCACCATATATCAGTTACATAATACATGCATGAATCATTGAGAATAAACGTAGATTAACTACTCATAAATAAGATTTCAGAATTCAGTTCTTGAGACCTGGTTAAATGCAGGAACCAGGTTGGCAATGTTGCGGACCATGAAGGCTTCACCAGGTTGGAAGTCCAGGACATGAGAAGGGCTAACCCGGGAATCAGAGCACGCGAAAACCAGAAACTGCATCATGGGATTATCTTAATAATCGTTTGATTTAATTATTGATTATACACCAAGAAATTAAACATCACCTTGGGGGACTGGCCTTCTGCAAGTTCACGGTACCACTCTGGATACTTGCTGCAAGAGTAAATATCCAAGGAATTAATAATCATAAAACCATATATATATAGCTATTGATCATTTGGTTGAGTTGCATTATCGTACTCAAATTTAGTGGTCTTGAAGCGATGAAACCCATCCAGAATTCTTCCGACTGGATCACAGTGATCATGGGGCCTTTTCCCTTGCAACTCACCAATCAGCTTCTCAATTTTTGCCTCAACCTCCTTGTTCAACTGGTCATCCTTTTCACTGCAAGCAAGATAATAATTATATATAACCCTCGCAGAAGTTTAGCCCTTGACAATCATCAGTTTTTGAACAACATTGGAGATTTAATTAGATATTTGTGTCAAACCAAACCAAGTAGGGTTACGGTTCATTTTTCAAGTGAGACAAACACTTTGGTAGTCATGTTTTTATTAACTTAGCTACCTGAACTTTTGGTTAAATTATAATTAATCCCTTCGCAAGTTTATTTGATCAACTACTTTTTACCTTTCTGACTTATTATCCAATTTTGTTCGAGGATTATACACACTTTTACTCTTAATTCAATCACCATAAAATGATTAGAAAGAACATTACTTATCAATTAGAAGCTTCTTCAATCCTTCAATAGCCCCTTCATGTGACAGATTACTCATGCCTGTATATCTACATGAAATCAAAATTAAAGAAACATTTTTATATTAAAGGAGCACTATTCAATCATAAAATAATGATAATATAAAAAGAATAATAACATATATAAAATTTTACAATTCATTCTCAATGCAATGCACACGATATTTGAATAGGTATATCTAACAGAATTTTGTAAACGATTTCTTGAGACCAAACATAAAAAGTTCAAGGGTAAGTTACACAAAATGAGCGGGCGAAAAAGAAGAAGAAGACGAAGACCTTTTGCTAGCTAGGAAATGGGAAGTTGTGGATTGAATATATATTGATATTCACTAGACAACTTGGGCACAATTTTGCAGCAAATTCAAGTTCTTATTTATAGTCAATGTGCGGCATACGTTTCACCGACTTCCAAAATGTTAATCTCCTCGGACGAGAGAATACTTGACAAAACAACCATTTGTTTACAAGTAAAATTTACAAACGTTTTACATACATTGATATTGACATCAGTTTATAATTTAAAAAACATAATTGAAAATGCTTGCGTGCATGTGAATGTACATTTCCTTGATCTTATCTTAATAATAGAATGAATAAATTAAAACCCTGTGGTCATCAATTCAGCTCTTGTGTATATAGGATGGGTTCATCTCATATATATTTACTGGAATTAGTTTTCAAATGCCAATTTAGCTAAAATAAACAAATAATTAATTATTAATTTACCATTTTGATTTTATTCATGTCATTCTAATGTTTATTATTATTTATTTTAAAAAGCTTTATGTAGTTTAATGGATGTGTTTTGTGCATAAAGACACAAAAAGTTGCATAACTTGTGACAAATCAACATTATAGTGTTAGAAATATTTTAGGATGTAAATAAATAAGGAGTTGGTTTAAAGACATGAAAACATTGTTTTTAAGATGTATATTTGTCACATACATAGACAATACTTCTATGATATAACTAACCCCTCTAAACATGTAAAAGAATGAGAAGATAAGACAAAGGAAAGAAAAATTATTTTTTTATTGTATATTTTTTTTTTTTTGTGTAGTAACAAACATTAATAGATTTGAAAACATTATAACGAAACATTATGTCTTTTAATATTATGATTGTAAATGAAATTATATGATTATTAATGAAATAATTATATATTTTATTTTAAACTGAATAACTGTTATTCAGTTTTATCTCAACAGTCATAAATATCGAAATTAATTATGAAAATTAAAAAAATTAAATAAAAAATGAATTAATTTCTTTGATATTTTAAGTTCTAAATACAAGTGTCATCTTTTGATATTATAAATATCATATAATAGCACTAAGAAGCTCACTAAAAAGTTTTTCTATCGTAATTTTCACTTAATTTACTATACAATAGAAATTTATACTTGTAAATATTAATTAGAAGAAAATGTTTCTTTTCAATTTAAAATCCATGAAAATAAATATCAAACATCAACAATCCCCCACAAGTTTATAATGAAGGTCAAGTGACATTAGTTTAAATTCGAAAATGAAGAATACAAACAAAATTGAAAATGCTTGCGTGCCTGGTTAGTTCACTAGGAATTATTATAAGCATGGGAACGTATTATCTCAATAATAGAATGAATAAATTAACACCCTATGGTTATCAATTAAGCTCTATGTATATGGGGTAACCTCATATTCAACCCCCCCCCCCCCACGCCAGCGACCCCCAGAATAGTGGCAGCAGGTTGGGAACAAATTTAAGGTTACCCAAAAAAAAAAAAGTCAAGGCTTGCAATTCTCTTTGTAAGTAATAACTTTATAAGCAATTACTTTATAGATAATAATTAAATAAATTTGTAATTTTCTTTGTAATTAGTAGAATTTCAATTTTAATTTTATAAATTAAAATTATCAAAAAGATATTTCATTATTCAGGAGTTCGAATTCGTGCATGTAATCATAATATGAATTACTCTATAAATATATGTATTTATTTATTAAGTTATTAAGTTTACTTTATATTCAAATTGTTTTAATTGTTTCATTACTTTTTCAGTTGAATTACTATTTGTGTGAAGTGGATTTTATCAGATTGATACTTATATAACTTTATAATACAAATTTAGAATTATGTAAGTAGATCTAGGACTATATCCAGAGTCAGTTAATCGAGAACTTTAGATTTCAAACCAGTTAACTTACTTTAATCTTAAGTCTGTGAAGTTCGCTTAACTGAGGCAGACATAAAAAAGTCTACATCAAACAATTGATGATCATATTTAATTTTTTAGAATTATAGCATTGAAGAAATCAAAATTACCAGAATTAGTTTTTAGTTTTCAAAAACTAATATCTCAATTTTAGTTTTTAGTTAGATGATCTATTTACTGGAATTAGTTTTCAAATGTCAATTTAGCTAAAATAAGCAATTAATTAATTAATTTACCGGTTCGATTTTATTCATGTAATCCTAATGTTTATTATTATTTATTTTAAAAAGCTTTATGTAGTTTAATTGATGTGTTTTGTTAATAAAGACACAAAAAGTTGCATAACTTGTGACAAATCAACATTATAGTGTTAGAACTATTTCAGGATAGAAACAAATAAGAAGTTGGCTTAAAGATATGAAAATACTATTTTTAAGGTGTTTATTTATTTCATACAGAGACAATACCTTTAGGATACAACTAATCCCTTTAAACCTGTAAAAGAAAGAGAAGATAATACAAAGAAAATAAAATTTGTTTTCTTATTGATTTTTTTTTTGTGTAGGAAAAAGTTTTAATAGATTTGAAAACATTATAATAAAACATTATGTCTTTTAATATTATGATTGTAAATGAAATTATATGACTGTTGATAAAATAATTATATATTTTAAATTAAACTAAATAGTTGCTATTTAGTTTTATCTTAACAAACACAAATGTCAAAATTAATTATGAAAATTAAAGAAATTAAATATAAAATAAATTAATTTCTCTGACATATTAAGTTTCAAGTGCAAGTGTCATCTTTTAATATTATTAATGTTTATATAATAGTATTAAGAAGCCTGCTAAGAAAGTTTTTCCATCGTGACTTTCACTTAATTTATTATACAATAGAAATCCACATTATAAAAACTAAGAAGGAAATGTTTCTTTTCAATTTAAAATCCATGAAAATAAATATCAAATCTTAATAATCCCCCACAAATTTCTAATGAATGTCATGTGACATTAATTAAAGTAAAAAATGAATAATACAAACAAAATTGAACATGCTTGCGTGCTTGGTTAGTTCACTAGGAATTATAATAAGCGTGGGAACGCATTATCTCAATAATAGAATGAATAAATTAACACCCTATGCTTATCAATTCAGCTCAGCTCTATGTATATGGGGTAACCTGATATTCAACCCCCCCTCCCCCACCCACGCCAGCCGCCCCCCTGTAAAAGAATAAGGATAAAGACAAAAGAAATATAATTTGTTTTTTTTTATTGTATTTTTTTTTGTTTTCTATGTAATAACAAGTTTTAATAAATTTAAAAAAATTATAATGAAACATTATGTCTTTTAATATTATGATCGTAAATGAAATTATATGACTGTTGATGAAACAATTATATATTTTAGATTAAACTGAATAGCTACTATTCAGTTTTGTCTCAACAGACACAAATGTCAAAATTAATTATGAAAATTAAAGAAATTAAATAAAAAATGAATTAATTTCTCTTACATATTAAATTCCAAGTGCAAGTGTCGTGTCATCTTTTAATATTATAAATGTCTATATAATAGCATTAGGAAGCCCACTAAGAAAGTCTTTCCATCGTGACTTTCACTTAATTTACTATACAATAGAAATCGATACTTATAAACACTTATGAGGAAGTGTTTCTCTTTGCAATTTAAAATCCATAAAAATAAATATCAAACATCAACAATCCTCTACAAGTTTATAATGAATATCATGTGACATTAGTTTAAATTAAAAAATGAAGAATACAAACAAAATTGAAAATGCTTGCATGCTTGGTTAGTTCACTAGGAATTATTATAAGCATAGGAACGTAATATATTAATTAGTTAAGGAGTCTTCTTGTTTGTTGATGGCTCGACTCCATGCCCCTCTCTGGATGATTTGTCCAGTACGATTTATGCTACCTCTGCTACCTTCAATTCTAGCCCTTCCCAAGCGTTTCTGACTTGGAAACAACAAAACCAGCTCATCCTTAGTGTTGTGATGTCCTCTCTCTCGATTGATGTTCTCCATCTTGTTGTTACTTATTTTTGAGCCCCACATACTGGAGATGGTGTGTATCCCTCTTGAACAAAATGCAGGAGTTTAGTTCATGGTTGATGAAAAATTGACAAAAGCAGAGAAGAAAGGAATGTTTTTTGAACCCTGTTTTAGCTGTTTTCTACTCTCTTCATCCTTCCCCTTCGTTGCCGGAATCGTCAGGATTCTTAGATTAATTAGGAGTCTTTGTGATGCTAAACTTGTCCCTTCCTTATCTGGTCTTTAAATTTGGATAAATCCCTTAGAATTTGCAGTAAAAAATCATTCTGCTGTTGTTACAATTCAGTTGTAAAACAAATTTTGTTCCAACTTAGACTTTGATTCTAATTTGGTTTCGTGCAATATCTGACCATCCCAACTATATTCTATCTTTTATGACATGTTAAAGAATATATCTGCACCATTATTGGGTCCTAGGGCCCACGGTTCTTATGTCAGACTCTCAATGATATGGGGATGCTCAACATTGTTAATTTTCCGAATGAGATCAAGAGATCTTTTTGACCAACTAGATTGCGGCCAGATTCTGTTCTTCAAAATGAATTTATCTCACTTTGAACCCTTCATGAAATTTGTAGTCCTGTACGTTTAGAAAAATTTGGGGTTTTGAATTGCCTAATTTTGATATCAGAAGCTCAAGATATTCCTTTTTGAATATCAAATGTGAAATCAGCGAATCCTGCCACGAGAAAGGTTTAGGCACGAGTTCGCAAGTCTGATTCGAGCGATTACGGGCCACTGTGAATGACTTTTTTGGATCAAGGACTGAATTGAAAAGTGTCAAAATGAGGGATTTAATCGAAGATGAAATTAGAAGGAAATGGGCTGGTTTTTAAGAAGTTGAAGAGGGGGACTGGATCATTAGAAAATGACAGGAATTCTAACACCCCGGATAAAGAAATAAGACTTTGCAGCATGCACTCCTCCCCATCTGATTTCTTTCCTTTTCTCTGCAACTTCCTGCTAGTTTCTAGGATTCTCTCACTTGATTTTTGAGGGCTGCAGACCATGTTTTTTCTACCTCAGTCAAAAGAAAACAGTTGGTGCCTCACTGTGCCAGCTAAGGAAGGAAAGAAAAGAGTTGTACCACCCTTTGATCGTTGGAAAGTAATTGCTGGAATCCTAGAATATGAATTATAATATTTCAGTTTCCTCATTTGCGTTATTCGATTGGAAATCAGCCGAGATTTGCATCATAGATTAGTGTATTTTGTTTCCTAAATAGAGTTGTTGTTTAGGCTATATAAACCGCCTCTATTGGGAAAAGAAGGGTGGAAGAAAAAAAAAGATGGAAAGAGGGAGAGTGTAAGAGAGAAAAAAACAGAGAGAGGGAGAAACAGTGAGAAAGCATAGGGGAGAGAAGAGGAGGGAGAGATGAGGAAGGAGATGAGATAACACAGAAGGAAACACAAAGAAAGGCTGAATAAGGAGATAGGAACAGAAGAGTAAAGGAATAGAAACAAACTGAACAAATGAACAAAGAACACAGATAGCAGAGGAGGTTAGCACCACCATCGTCTTCATCTCTCCAGAACCAGGTATGTTCATTTCCATTCTCAGTCTCTAAAAATGATGCATGTTAGTGCATGAAAAACAAAAACAAAACTCAAGAAAGCCAACACCAGAATCATCATTCATCAGTTGCTAGTAATCTTGTGCCCAACACCAGAATCATCATTCTTCAGTTGATAGTAATCATGTGCCTGCGTTTTTGCTATTTGGAAAAACGAGCATGAACAGTGCAAATTTAAAATTGTACGCGTGCATGGCCTATTTCGGTCACTAGCTTAGGCCAGTGACAAGGTTAGGCTGGCTGGGTCCAGCCCAGCCACACGAGCTTGCTGAGTCCAGCCCTCCACATGGGCCGGGCTGGGCCCACGTTGAAAAAAAAAAGAGGAAATTTTCTTTAAAAAAAATTATTTAAAAAAATGTCATTTTCCCGCGTATTTTTCTACTGAATTTTGCTTGATATTGGTTTGTATTTTTATACCGTAAAGATACAAATCCAGTATTAAAATACCCAATTTTCATAAAAAACATTGAAAAATAAAAAAAATTGTTTTTTTTTTGTTTTCATGCATACAACCAAGTATCTCAAAGACAAAAATATATCATATTTTCATACAAACAAAAATTCAAAAATATTGCATTAGCATGCATTTTGGCTTTAATAACTAGTTTATTAAAGTCCATGAAAAAAATTATTTTGTTTTTTTTTATATGGGGTTACGACCTTATATGTAAGACGTATTCCGGATATTAAATTCTTTTGTTAATGTTAGAACGGTTAGGTTTTACCCGATAAGATATGGATCTCCTTACCGATGAGGACTTTTCTTAATTCATAGACAGACCAACAACTTGAAAACACAACAAGATCTTAGATTTTACTAGACAATAAAATAATGCAGCTTACCTTAGGTAGGGCATATTTGGGATGCTAACACCTTCCCTTTACGTAACCAGTCTCATACCCGATCTCTGAGACCAATTAGGATTCCTAGTGACCAAAATACTAGGTGGCAACTCTCATTCCATTTTTCCACTGATAAGAGACAAGAATTCCTTGTCTCCCGCCGTAACTCCGCATTTACGTGTGACACATCTCGTGGTTGATTGCCTGACTTATGCTAGTTTTTGAGCACGCTTGAACATGCTCTCGTCTCCCCGTCCAACTCTTGGATCATGCAATTTCATAACTCTCTTCAAGATCTTTGACAAGGTGATGATATTGTCACTCTTTACTTGCAACGCACTAAAGTTTTGTTTGATTAATTAGTTGTTATTGACATACCTATTTCCCTCACTGATTTCAACTTATATGTGTTTCGAGGACTTCATGGTGAATTTTGCGATTTAGTTACATCATAGCTCTCTTACATCCATTCCGCCTTTTGCCCACACTGCGCAGCCCCCCTTAACCTATGCTGCCTATCGTGGTTTTTCTAGGTCTATTGGCAGTGGTTTCATGGCTCATCAGGGCAGAGGAAGAAGGGGTGGCTAGCGGCATCCTCAAATCAATTTTCCTCAGTCCAGCGGTCAGTATTTTCGTGGCGCTGGTGGTGGTTCTCCTTGGCAGCAAAATCGCAGTCATAGTGGACAGTAGCAGCAACATCAACAACGGTCTGCAGCAACAAATCAATGCCCACGACAATAAATAAAATGGTAGCTTTGCAACATCTATGGACACTCTACACAACAGTGTTCCCAGCTTGTCCATCATGGAAATCCAGCCTCGACCAACCTTTTCTTTAGTGTTGCGTCAACAAAAAATTCTGCCACTTGGTTTCCTAACAAAGGTGCGAATAACCACGTTACTCCAGATATTACCAGTATGACACACGCAAAACCCTTTCTTGGTAATGATCAATTGCATGTTGGTGATGGTAAGGGACTTGTTGTATCTAATATCGCACATAATATCTTGCATACACCAAAACAAGTATTCACCTTGTCCAATATATTGCATGTTCCACACATTAAAAAAATATTACTATCTGTTCAACAATTTTATCGTGAGAATTATGTCTTTTTTGAATTTCACTCTTCTGTTTTCTATGTCAAGGATCTCATCACCAAGGAAGTTCTTCTTTCCGGTCAAAGTAAAGATGGCCTTTATGTCATTTCAGAGTCTTCTGCCACATCTATGCCGCAAGCTTTTCTGTCCACTAGCTTGCCTACTTCTGTTGATATTTGGCATCCTCGACTCGATCATCTTAATTCACTTATTCTAAGTTTCTTAGCGTCTAATAAAAATGTTGTTTGTACCTCTCATCATCTTAATTTTCAATGTCAAGCTTGTCCGTTAGGAAAATCCTCTTGTTTGTCTTTAGGACCCACGGGCCATAAAACTTATGCTCCTCTTGAACTTATTTTTAGTGATTTTGGGGCCCTGCTCCTATGATATCTTTTGATGGTTTTTTTTTATTTTATCATATTTATGAATGAACATATAAAACTTATTTGGGTTTACCCTATTGCTGTAAAATCAGATGTATTCAATGTGTTTCATCAATTTCAAATATTTATTGAACGTCAGCTCTCTTGCAAAATCAAATATATTCAAACAGACTGGGGTGGTGAATATCGTACGTTAAATTTCTTTTTCAAAACCATCGGTATTCATCATTGCCTCATATGTCCATATACACATGAACATAATGGTATTATTGAGTGTCATCATCATCATATTGTTGAAACTGGTCTTACTCTTCTTGGCTAATGTAAGGCACCTCTAAAATTTTGGACCATACTTTTACATGCATACATGAACATGATTAAGGCATTCTTTGTTATGTACCTTATATAGTCTAACAACCCACCTTTGGATAAAATTTTCCATTGACACCCCTTTTGAGCTGATAGACTTTTTCTTTGAATATAAACCCACATTACAAGTTGTAAACCACACAGTTTCTCACCCAAGCCATAGAACTAGTGGAGCATCATACATCATTATATAAGCATGGGAATACATGAAATAAGTGTAGGGTGTTTTAAATTCAGAGGGGCTATGTCAAATGCAGAAGAATGAAAAAAAAAAGAAAAAAAGAAGAAAAAAATGACAAAAAAAAGGTCTTGTGAAGGTTTGAAGCTTCAAAAAGGTGAAAAATCATCTTCTAGTTTGAACTAAAATCTTGTTCTGTTGTACAATCAATTTTCCAATAAAGAAGGATAATGTAGCTTTAATTTTTGCCAAGTTCAAAATGGCTTGAAGAAATGTTTAACATTCTATGTCTTGTTTTGAGATATTTTGTTTCATTGGTTTTGACAACTTTAAACTACCTTACCAAAGATTTCCTACCTTGAATCAAGCCAAATTACAACCCTAATTGGAAAGACCTTATGATTTGTGAAATGCATGTAATCTAAATGGTGGAAAGTGAGATGATTTGTAAGCTTATGATAGATCATTTCCAATGAAATGAATTGGAGTGAAATACTAACCTTTCAAACACATTAAAATTGAGTGATTATTCCTATGAGGTCTCTTATTTGGTTGTTTTATTCTGAAGTAAAATTGCTTGTTAAACAGTTTTAAAGTTATTGGAATTTTATTCATGATATGTTATAATGTTATGAGAGTTTAATTGTTGTTCATTTATGGCATTACATTTTTGACATTGGAAATTAAAGTTAAAAGTTTGCTCGAGAACGTGCAAAAGCTAAGTGTGAGGGAATTTGATGAGTGTAAAATATACATATGCTTTAACTCCTTTTACACTATGCTTTCTAATGTATTTTGATCTTATTTGAGTTTATTGGAAGTTATATTTATGATTTTGGCATGCCTAAGAGACTTTGTGAATTAATTGTTAAGATTAGAAATTCTGTATTTTATGTTTTGGACCTAGCTTCTTGTGACATGTGTTTCGCCAAGTTAGAGTTTCAGAATGAGAATGTGGGCTTAATCTAAGTCGAAGTACTCATGTCAAGCTTTTCAAGAAGGTATCATGGGAAAAAATCTAATCAAACCTGGAAACTCGGGCCAAAATCCTACTCACAGCATGATTCTCTACTTTCACACTAGATATTCAAATAAGAATATCTTGAGCTTTAGATATCGAAATTAGACGATTCAAAAGCCCAAATTCATTTACACATCCAAGACTAAAACTTTCATGAGAACTCTAAGTCAGATAAAATTCTTTTGAAGGCCAAAATCCGAACGCAATTTGGAGGATGAGATGGGTCTCCTGATTTGATAAAGAAACTAACGCCGTTGAGCATTCTACTACGGTTGAGAGTCAGACATAAAAATGGTGGGTCTTATGACCCAAGAAAGGTTTAGATCAAGCCTCTAACATGTAATGAATTAAATAATACATCTAGTATGGTTAAATATTATAAGAAACCAAGTCAAAAACAAATTATAAGTTGCAATAAAGTTGGAATTACAATAAAATTGTGATAGCAACAGAGTTAGTTTTCAACACAAATTCTGAGAGATTTATTCAATTTTAAGGACCAGATAAAGAAGGAACAAATTAAGTATCATGAAGAACTCTAATTAGCCTAATAATCCTGAAGAAATTCGACAGCCAAGGGAGAGGAAAATTAGTTTAGAACACATCTGAAACATGGTTCAAAAAACATTCATTTCTTCTATACTTTTGTCAAATTTCTAGCAACTATGAATTAAACTTCTAAATTCAGTTCAAGAGGGATATACACCATCTCCATTAGCAAGTTCTGAGAAGTAGCATTATCATTGTAATTCTTTCAGATTCAATTATCTATTTTTCCTTGTTTAGAATTATGTTATTGATTGTTATTCAAGCTTATTGAATTATTTTGAGATGACATATATGCTTTCTAGTTTCTTTCAATCTATAATTATTGTTAGGGACTAGAGTAAGAAGCTAAAGAATTAATTTGATTGTTGTAACTCTCATCTTGATTTATCATCGAAGAATAAACCAAGTTAAATCGTCAAGCTTTTGAACGTTTGCTTAGAATAAACACAAAGATTTTATTCCTAAGACTATTGCCGAGTGAATGAAAATTGCTTTCAATTACATTCACTTGTTGGTAAGAAATTGATTAGAGAGCTTCTCCTAATTAATGTACTCGTAATCTCATTGATTTCCCTTAGTTTTAAAGAATATCAAATTTATTTGCTTGACGTGAAAGAATATTTATTTTACTTCAATGATCAACAAACTTATAGGAATGGATGAGTGGACCCTTAAACTGATTTGATGGCATATCAATTTATTATGTTTAGAATTAGTGTTTCTTGAATTTTTCATTAAAATCCCCTGTTCTTTCTTATTTCAATATATTGTAAGAAGATTAAATGAAATTTCCCTTGGCTTCGACCTGGTTTTCATGATCATACTATAAATTTATTTTCTTTGCGGTAGTTAAGTCAGATTTTTTTTTTTTGTAGTTCTGACGACCAACCAATATATCTAGGTTCCTATTATAGAAGAGGACATCCATAAAACTACCATTAGATGTCTAGGCTCAGTTAGAGCATATGAATGAGTAATGATTCCTTCTGGGCTGAAAAACGTAGGGGTTGTATATCATAGGGCAAGGAATATGATTTTTCATGATTTGATCGGTAAAAAATAGAAGTCCACATCAATGATGTGGTGATTAAGTCAAATGTGTTTAGAGAACATATGGATGACTTACAAAAAGACTTTTGATGGGATGAACAAATTTGATTTAAAAATGAATCCCTCGAAATGTGCTTTTAGAGTTGCAATAGGGAATTTCTTAGGATTTTTCATTCATAATAAAGGAATATAAGTTGAGACAAAATAAAGCACAAGCAATTTTAACAGCAAAACCTCCTACTAACACGAAAAAGTTCTTAAACTTATTGTTGCACGTGTGCGGCGTCGCGGCGAACGTCCTCCACACTCAAATGTGCGTGTGTATATGGAAAATATGGGAGACAAAGAATTTTTGTCTCTTATCAGTGTAAAATGGAATGGGAGTCATCACCTAATATTTTGGTCACAAGGAACCCTAACTTGTCTTAGAGATCGGGTACGGAGACTGGTTGCGTAAAGGGAAGGTATTAGCACCCCAAATACGCCCTACCTAAGGTAAGCTGCATTGTTTTATTTGTCTGATCAAAATCTAGGTTTGGTAGCGTTTTCTAATTGTTGGTCCTGTCTGTCTAAGATTCAAGAAAAACCCTCCTCAATAAGAAGGTTCTTATCTTATAGGGTAAGACCTAACCGTTCTAATGTCTATAAAAGAACTATTGTTTTAATATCGGGAATATGCTTTACGTGTAAATTCGTAATCCCTAATATAAAGAGAAACAAAATAATTTTTTTGGATTTTTTTGAAATATTGGCCAAATTCTCGTGACTTTAATAAACTGGTTATTAAAACCAAAATGCATGATAAAACATTTTTTTTTAATTTTTCTTTATTGTATGATATGAGTTTTTTAGCTTTGAGAGATTTGGCCGTATGAATAAAAACAAAAACATTTTTAAAAATTTTTTTTTGACAAAAACCGGGTATTTGAATACTAAATTTGTATTTGTATGATGTAAAAATAAAAATTAATATTAAGTAAAATTTAGTATAAAAATACGTGGAAGAATCACACATTCTTGAAAAAAAAAATTTGAAAATTTTTTTGGGACCGGGCTAGAACCGGCCCACTCATTTTGGGCTGGGAACAGTGGAGCACTCTCCACTGTTCACGCAGAACAGTGGAGACGGTGCAGTGAAGAGGAGAAGAAGAAGGAAGAGGGGCGGGCCTGCAGTGGCTTCAAGGAGGTGCTACTGGCGGTTTCTGACCGGAGAACGGCTTGGACGGTGGCCGGCTTTTCTTCTTCTTCTCCGCGTCTTTTTTCCTGCTATGTGCTTCTCTGTTTCTGTTTTTTCTGTGTTTCTTCTTCTCGCCGCTTCTGTCTCCTGCTTATCCTTTCTTCTTGTGTTTCTAATGGTGGCTGCTGTTGTGGGCGGAGCGATGGTGGTCCCAGGCGGAGATGCTGCAGTTTGTTTTCTTCTTCCCGTGCGAGGCGCAAGCCTCTGTTTCTCTATTTTTCTTCCTCTCACTTTTCCGCCTCTTCTTCTATTTTTGGGCGTTGATGGTGCTGTCGGGGGTGACCGGGAGGAACAGTGGAGGCGATGGTGGTTCTTCTCTCCGGTGGCGGCGGTGTCTGCTGCTTTTTTCCTTTGTCCGAGGTGCTTGGCTCCTTCTTCTTCAAGGGTGTTGCGGGGGAAGGAAGGAAGATGGTGGGAGGCTGCCGCTGGTTCTTTGACCGATGGATTTCTTTGTGGGCGCCGGTGAGGAGTAGAGGCAAGCTGCTGCAATTTTTCTTTTCCCCTGCGTGTTTCCTCTGTCAACAATGTTCTCCTCTCTTTGTTCCTTCTCAAATCTCTCCTCTGTTTTTTTTTTACACTCTCCTTTCTCTCGTCTTGCTCCCCTCTCTGTCACTACCCTTCTCTCCTTCTCCAAAATTTTGCCACCCCTGGTGTTCCTCTCTTTCTCAAAAAATCGTCTCCCTCTCTGGTTCTGTTCTCTTCCCTGTATTTATAGGCAGCCGGGGGAGAGGTTCACCATACCCTGTCCAAGTGCAGGGCATGGTGGCGTGGGAGTTGCAGGGTATGGTTGTGTAGGTGTGGGTATGGGTCATGCGGGATTTTTGGGCAAGTGGGGTGGAGAGAGAGAGAAGAAGAATAGCGGGAAACAAAGATTTAAAATCTTCTTCTTCCCTGCCTCTGCATGCGCAGGGAAGAAGAAGCTGCACCGTGCCGTTCAAAACGGCATCGTGCAGTATTTTTTTTTTTTTTGGTTTCAAGAAAAAGAAAAAAAAAATTGGAAGTGAAAAAAAATAGATTATGACACTTATATGGGTCATTAAGTCATTTAAGGAGATTTATTGCTAACATTGGAGGAAAAACCAAAGTATTCACACATTTATTTAAGCTCAAGTCATAAATAAAGTTTGAATGGAGAGAAGAACATCAAGATGCATTTAACAAAATCAAATATTATCTAACTAATTCATCAATGTTAGTTCTTCCAGAAATGAGAAACCATTGAAGTTATACATTGTAATAATAGAAAATTCAATTTGAAGCTTATTACTCGAAGATCATAAATGGGGTCAAAAGTAAGCTATATTCCTGACAAAAGTACAATGCAGATACTTTCTGATGCAAAAGTTATATTTGTCCTTGTATTATGTTTTTTGATTGTATTATGTTTTTTGATTGTTGTCGAACCACCAAAATTAATTCTTACTTTTCTATCTTTTTAAAGAATTGATTTTAATAAAAGCCAAGTTAAACCCAAAAGAAATTATGTCAATTCTCCTTACAAGAAATTGAAATAAATATTGGGGATTAATAAGAAAACTAAAAAAAATTGAAATTTTAAAAAGAAAATGTAAAAGACAATTCAGTGTTTATATGCTTGGTTCAAAGAGATTATTCATTCAACGAATTATATTTTTTTCGAAGTAAAATAAGTATTCTTTTAATTCAAACAAGTACTTAAATTCTTTTAAGCAAAACAGATTGAAAAATATAAATTAATTAGAAAAATCTCCTAATTAATTCATTAATATCACTCGAATTAAAAATTGGAAAGCAATTTTTATATTAAGTTATGAAGGCCTTCTATAGTGAAAAACAATCAAGTATTCCAAGCTATTGTTAAGCAGCTTAATGATTTTTACTTGTCTTATTCTTTTAACCTAAAATTTAAATCAACCAAATTCATTTATTTTTGTTCCTTCTTAATGCAAATCAACAATTACAGATTGAAAATTCATAAAAAAAAAAAAACATGCTTGCTATATAAACCATTCAAAAAGCTTGAATGAAGATAATAGCTTACACACAAAATTTAGGCAAGATAAAGAACTTGAATGTTAAGAAATAAAGTTGGTAATATCTGCTCTCACAATCTAAAACAATAATGGAACAAAAAAATTTTGATCTGAAAGCCAAAGTACAGTTCATAACTGCTGGAAAATTAAAAAAAAAAGAAAAGAAGAAAATAGCACTCTTCTATCCCCTTGGTTCTACCATGATTGGTTTCCTTTATTCTCTCCCTTAACTACTTTCTTTCATTAGGATTCTTTAATGTTACTTAATTCCTTCCTCATTATCTAGTCATTAAGGTTGGTTAAATCCCTAAAGCGCCTTTCTTTATTGCCTTTGGCTATACATAGTTTTCTTCATGTCATGCATGTATGTAGATTGGATCAGCCAGTTTAACTTCCTTCTCAATAGTGTCTCTAAAATTCTCAACAAAAGACCTAAGTCTGTGGCCATTCATCTTGAAAACTTTGTTAGTTTCATTGCTTTTGATTTCAATAGCACCATGAGAAAAAACATTTAAAACAACAAATGGTCCAATCCATCTAGATCATAATTTCCCAAGCATGAATTTTAATCTAGAGTTGAAAAGTAATACTTTCTGCCCAATAAAAAATTATTTGCACAGTAAAAACTTATCGTGAAGATATTTGGTTCACTCTTTATATAGCCTTGCATTTTTATATGCTTCCAATTGAATTTCTTCAAGTTCTTGCAGCTCAAACTTCTATTCTTCTCCTGTCTTTTTAGCATCAAGATTGCATTATTTCACTGCCTAGAAGGCACGATGTTCAATTTCTACCAAAACCAACCTATATGGTGACATTCCAATTGGAGTTTTGTATGTTATGTGGTATGCCTAAAGTGCATCTTCTAAATGTAGGCTCTAATCCTTTCGATTGGGGTTCACCATCTTTTCCAAGATGTGTTTTAGTTCTCAATTTGAAACCTTAGCTTGGTCGATGGTTTGTGGGTGGTAAGTTGTGGCTACTCGATAATGTGCTCCATACTTTCACATCAATGCTTCAACAGTTCAGTTGCAAAAATGGGTGCCTTGATCACTTATCATTGCTCTTGGAATTCCAAACCTACTGAAAATGTTAGATTTGAAAAATCCTATAACAACTTTAGAATCGTTAATACGGGTAGCCTTTGCTTCTACCCATTTTGAAACATAATCCACAAAAAACAAAATGTAAAGAAAACCAAAAGAACTAGGAAAGTGTCCCATAAAATACATGCCCCATACATAAAAAAATCTCACAATATAAAATAGGAGCTTATGGCATTTCATTCCTATAGGATAAACCACCCATTTTTTGATATTTTTTTGCAACTTTTGCAACATTGGTAAGCATCCCTAAAAAGAGTTTCCCAATAAAACCCACTGTCTAAGATTTTCCTGGTTGTTCTTTTGAGTCCAAAATGCCCTCCATATGTATGATTATGACAATAAGTAAGAATGGAATGAATTTCATCGTTAGTTACACATTGACGAATATTATGATCAAAACTTATTTTCCAAAAGTATGGTTCATCCCATATATAATACTTAGAGTCTTTTTTATTTTGTCTTTGTTTTCCTTATTCAAATCATTAGATAACATTCTAGTAACTATCAAATTTGCCATATCAGCAAACCAAGGTTCCTTACCTTGTAGATGCAGTAGTTGCTCATCGGGGAATGTCTCAGCAATAGGTAATGGATCTTCCTCACACACAAGTCTACTCAAATGATCTACCACAGAGTTATCAACACCTCTTTGATCTTTGATTTCTAAATCAAACTCTTGCAACAAAAGAATCCAGCGTATGAGTCTTGATTGGATTCTTTCTTTGCCAATAAATATTTGAGGGCAGCATGATTATAAAAAAAAAAAACAATCACTTTAGATCATAATAAATATGATCTAAATTTTTCTACAACAAATATAATAGCTAAAAGCTCATTTTTAGTGATTGAATAGTTACATTGAGCAGAGTTCAGCATCCTTGACGTATAACAAATGACATGACTTTTCTTTTCCATTTGTTGGCCAAGTACGACTCCTATAACATAATTACTAGCATCACTCATGATCTCAAAGTGCATATCCCAACATGGTGGCTGTATAATTGGCACTGAAGTGAGTGATGTTTTCAATTTGTCAAATGGTATTTGACAATCTTCCTTGAAATCAAAAGGTACATTCTTTTACAATAACCTTGACAATGGTTGTGCAATTTTTGAGAAATTTTTTATGAACCTACTATAAAAACCTCCATGACCAAGAAAACTACGAATGTCCTTAACAATAGTAGGATATGGTAAGCTTGTAATTAAATCAACCTTGGCCTTATCAACCACAATACCCCTAGCTGAAACTACATGACCCAAGACTATTCCTTGTTGGACCATAAAATGACATTTTTCATAATTTAGAACCAAGTTGGTGTTAATACATCGTTTCAAAACCGTGGTCAAATGATCTAAACATTGATCGAAAGAATTTCCATAAACAGTAAAGTCATCCATAAAAATTTCAATGCAATTTCAATCAAGTCAGAAAAACTGTTCATCATGCATCTCTGAAACGTGCCAGGGGTATTTTGCACAATCCAAAAGGCATATGTATGTAAGCGAAGGTTCCAAATGGACAAGTGAAAGTTGTTTTTTTCCTGATCTTTATAAGCTACAACAATTTGATAATAACCAGAAAACCCATCTAAGAAACAGAAAAAAGACTTACCTGCCAGTCTCTTTAGCATTTCATCAATGAAATGAATTAGAAAATGATCTTTTCTTATGGTAGCATTCAATTTCCTAAAATCGATGCACATTCTCCACCCATTCTAAACTCTCATGGGAACAAGCTCATTTTATTCATTAGGAACAAGAGTCAAACCCATCAGTAATGTCTCACATTCTCGTAAGTATATATACTTCAAATGCTTAGGCAAAGACTTCAATTCCAACTTTGGTGCTTGTTTAGCAGAGGGTAAAACCCTTTCATGAGAATTTCATAGTTGTAAAGGAGAGTTTACTAACCTATTTGGCATTTGAAATAGTGAATGTAAAGACATAATTGTTTCTTTTATGTCTTCATTATTCTCCAACCTTACATCCTTATCTATATTCTTTTGTTGTAATACAAAGTTCAACTCATCTTGCAAAAACATTTATTCAAAATCAGCTCGCACAATGAGGTCAATTACATCAATAAGAAAAAGATTCAGAGTAATTAGGAAATGTCATGGCATCAAAAAAGTTAAATGTTACTACTTCCCATCAAACTCACAAGATAAAATTCCTTTATGCACATCGATCATAGTTCTTGTTGTTTTCATAAATGGCCTGCCTAACAATATATATATAAGTTGAGTTTGATGCAAATTCATCATCCATGTCTATAATATAAAAATCCAGCAAAAAAATCAATTTATTTATTCTAATTAAAATATCCTCAACGCCTTCTCGGTATGAATTAGACCTATCTGCCAATTGAATTATTACACTTCTTTCTTTTAAAAGTCCTAGATTCAAAACTTTATAAATTGAAAGTGACATAACATTGATCGAAGCTCCTAAATCAAGCATACCTCTTTCTACCCTATGTTTTCCAATTACACATGTTATAGTCAACATACCTGGGTCCTTGCATTTTTTAGGCAATTTCATTTGTATGATTGCGAATACATTCTCTTCAACTCTTATTTTCTTATTAATGTTTAATTTCTTTTTGTTGGTGCACAGTTCTTTAAGAAATTTTGTATACCGTGGAATTTGCTTGATTGCATCCAACAATGGAATGTTAACTTCAACCTTCCAAAAGGTTTAAAAAATATCATGTTTCGACTCTTCCTTCCTTGCCTTCGCTAATTTTCCAGGAAATGGAGGTGTAACCAAATTCTTAGTGATAGGAAAAATGGGCTTACCACTTAACTTTATTCTTGGTGAATCCAAGATTGTTGGTTCTGTTTCTAGCTTGCTATTCTTGGTTTCAGCTGATTCTGGTGTTGCAATTGGCAGCATATTTGTTGCTGATTCTGGTGTTGCAGGTAGCTGGGTAGTCTGCACTGCAGTAGCTGCTGAATTTGGCTCTATTTTTGGTGTTGTTTCTAACTTGGTGTTCCTAGTAGTTGTTGAATCTGATGTTGCAGCTAGCAGTATGGTCTGCACAACGGTAGCTGGTAATCCTGGCATTATAGCTGGCTGGGTAGTCTGTACCATAGTAGCTGCTGAATCTGGGGTTGCAATTGGTGGTATATTTCCTGCTGAATCTGGTTTTGCAGCTGGTAACACATTTGCTGTTGATTCTGGGGTTGAAATTGGTAGCATATTTGCTGCTGATTCTGGTGTTGCAACTGGCAACATGGTCTACACTTCCTTTCCACTTCTAAGAGTCATTGCACTTGCGTTTTGTCTTGGATTAATTTCAAGTTGAGATGGTAGCTTCCCTCTATTTGTCTCAATGTTCCTCACAGACGATGCAAGGTGTGAAATTTGAGTCTCGAAATTCTGGATGCTAGCTCTTGTTTCTTGTTGGAACATCTGTGTATTAATGGCTAAAGATTTCACAATTTCTTCTAAATACATACCTGAATTTGATGCTTGGTGAGGAGGAAAGCTGAATTTCCATTGGCATATGACCGGAAGGGTTGCTGATTTGGGGGCTGGCCATTCTTCAGGTTTAGGTGGTCTTTCCAACTGGGTTTTCATGGTTTGATTATGGTTCATTCTTCCTTGGATGATTAATAAACCCTTCTATTGCATTCACCTGAGGGGCTGCATCTTCTTGAAGTTGTGGACACATATCAGTAGCATGTTTTAGAACTGCACAAATGTCGCACACTATGGATTGCCTAACTTGTCCCAACACAACTTGTCTCACAAAAGAAGTTCAATCTGAAAGTTTTGTCTTAATATTAGAATGCATCACCTTATTTACCTTTCTAGGGGTGTGGTCTGCTCTGATTCCAAACTGTTGTGAGTTTGCTGTCATTTTAGAGATCAAATCTCTTGCTTCCACAGGATTTTTTTCTACAAGTGCACCACCACTTACAGCATCTACCATGCTTCGGTACATAGGCAACAATCCTTTATAAAAATATTGCGACAATAATTGGTCAGAAATTTGGTGATGTGGGCAACTTGCGCACAACTAATCAAAACGTTCCTAGTATTAATATAATGTTTCCCCATTGTTTTAACGAATTCCACTAATTTCTTTACGAATTGTTCTAGCCCATAAGGCTAGAAAGAATTTTTCCAAGAACTTTTTCTTCAAATCATTCCATGTTAGTATTGATCCTGAAGGAAGGTAATAAAGCTAGTCCTTTGCCTTGTCTGCCAAAGAGAATGGGAAAGCTCTCAATTTAATATGTTCCTCAAACACTCCTTGTGGCTTCATGGTTGAACAAACCACATAGAATTCCTTCAAGTGCTTGTGGGGGTCTTCACATGCAAAGCCTCAGAAAGTTGGTAGTAAATGAATCAAACCAGATTTTAACTCAAAGGCCACATCAATATTTGAAAATTCAATGCATTATTGTTGCTTGTTAATATTGGGAGTAGCTAACTCTCTTAATGTTCTATGTTTTGCCATGTTTTAAAAAACCTCTACTTCTCTTTCGCTTTCAAAATTGCTGGTTGAAAGCATTAAGGTTGGCAGGTTCTCCTCTCGCCTCTTTGCTTTCCTATTTGCTCTTACAATTCTCTCAAATTTTAGATAAAAAACTAGTTCACCTGTATGAGAAAAATAGATAAAAACTTCCCGGGCAACAACGCCAAAATTTGGTCAGTTGTCGAAACCACCAAAATATAATTTTGACTTCAGTATCACAAACAAAATAAATTTGTAGTATGATCGTGAAAACCATGTTGAACCCAAGAAAAATTTCATTTAATCTTCTTACAGTATACTGAAATGAGAAAAAACGGGGGATTTGAATGAAAAATTTAAGAAACAATAATTATGAAAATAATAAATTGATATGTCGTTAAATCAGTTCAATGGTCCACACATCCATTTCTATAAATCTATTGATCATCGAAGTAAAATAAATATTCTTTCATGTCAAGCAAATAAATTCGATATCCCTTAAAGCTGAGGGAAATTGATGAGATTACAAGTACATTAATTAGGAAAAACTCTTTAATCAATTTCTTACCATTAAGTGAATGTAATATTGAAAGCAATTTTCATTCACTCGGCAGAGTCTTAGGAATAAAATTTATGCATTTATTCTAAGCAAACATTCAAAAGCTTGACAATTTTAACTTAGTTTATTCTTCCTTAATAAATCAAGATAAGAGTTGCAGCAATCAAATTAATTCTTTTGCTTCTTACTCTAGTCGTTAACAGCAATTATGGATTGAAAGAAACTAGAAAGCATACATGTCATCTCAAAACAATTCAATAAGCTTGAATAACAATCAATAGCATAATTCTGAATAAGAAAAAATAAATACTTGAATATGAAAGAATTACAATGATAATGTTACTTGTCACAACTTGTTAATTGAGATAGAGTGGATCCCTCTTGAATCGAATTCAGGAGTTTAGTTCATAGTTGCTGGAAAATTGACAAAAGAAGAGAAAAAAGGAATGTTTTTTGGATCCTGTTTCAGTTGTGTTCTACTCTATTTATCCCCCCCTTGGTTGCCGAATTTATTTAGGATTATTAGGCTAATTAGAAGTCTTCATGGTACTTAATTTGTTCTTTTTTTATCTGGTCCTTAAGGTTGGATAAATCACTTAAAGTTAGTGTTGATAACTGACTCTGCTACTATCACATCTATGTTGTAATTCCAACTCTGCTGCAACTTAGACTTTGTTTCTGACTTGATTTCTTGCAATATCCTATTATCCCAGCTGTATTGATTCATTCATGGCATGTTAGAGTTAGAATCTCAGTCGTAGTAGGATGCTTATCATCGTTGGTTTCCTTATCAGATTAGGAGACTCATCTCATCCTTCATATTGCGGCCAGAGTTTGGCCTTCAAAACGATTTTATTGGACTTGGAGTCCTTCATCACAGTTGTAGTTCTAGATGTGTAGATGAATTTTAGCTTTTGAATCTCCTGATTTCGATATCTGAAAGTCAAGATATTTCTATTTTAATATCTAGTATGAAAACAAAAAAATCTTGCTGCAAGTAGAATTCTGACCCGAGTTTGTAGGTCTGATAAAAGATCCAAATGAGATTGGGTTTTTTTCCCATAATATCTTATCTTAAGCAATTAATTCATAAAGTCTCTTAGGCATGCCAAACTCATAAAAATAACTTCTATTAAATTCAAATAAGCTCAAAATACATTAAAAAACATAGTGTAAAAGAAATAAGAACATATGTATAAGTCTTCCTCTCTTCAAGCTGCTTAAGCTTCAGTTGAGGAGACTACTCCATGAACACCAAAAGGTTATGATTCATGCTAGACAAGTTAGGGTATCGGCATAAACAAAGAGTATATATTCAAGGCATATGAGGTGTCTCTTAATTACTGCCGGTATATACAGGTTAGGGTGCTCCACCAACTCTGTACTTATTGATCGTAGCAGTAAATACACTTGGTTTTTGTCATAAAGGTTAAGCCCAAGAGATTTTAACAGATCCAGAAAAGGAGTTACTGTGAGTTTTCTTAACAAGGGAGACCATAATCAATTTTAAAAAATGAATATATATATATATATGTATATATGGATAAATAAAAACTAACTAAAATAATAACAAATATCTATTATTAGACTATTACCATGACTAGTTGGTTCATCATCTTTCTTCAAATTCAGGGAGTTAAGGACTAACGTAGGTGTTCCAGAGGAGGCTGAGGTTCTACACTGGTGCCGCTCACTTTACAGTAATAGGCTCTTTAACTGAAGCGGGTTTAGAAGAAGCAGACATGGTTTGTGGCCTGATTACATGATGAAGGGGAACTTCTTCAGAATCAGAGTTCGGATAAAAAAAGTGATAAATTAAAAGGAAGGCTCTGGACAATAGATTGCATTCTTTTTACTTTCCTTGAAGGAGAGGAAGCATTAACAGCTGACACAGACCTGAGATAGGGTTGGCTTCGGATAGATTTTACAGCAGGCTTAGTCTCAGCTTTCATCACCTTCTTGGGATCCTGAAGGTGTGAGCTAGAAGATGGAAAAGCAGAGGCTTTACGCTTTTTGCTATCAGCTCCATATGTAAATTATTTAGAGGGTTAAAGAAAACCCCAAAGTCAGAAATAGCCTTTACAATACCTTATTGAATGAAACTTTGTTCCTGAATCGTAGCCCACCAAAGATAAAAGGTAATAGTTGATGCAGGAAAACAATTTGGACAAGACAAATTAGAGAATTCAGAAACAACCTTACTGTTTCTTTCCAAGATTTCAAGAACATCCGAAACCTTGGCATTATAACCCCTACGATGTAAAGGTGGTTTGACATGGTTATGAAGAAAGATGGCATGCAGAGGGGCCTTGACACATTCCAAATTTCCTGGCAGTGAGATTAAAAGACCATTCTCCTTCTAGTCCCTCCATCCCCATCTCTCCTAAAAGTATCTTTGTCATGTACATTGTTCGAGTCCATTATTTTTTAAACACCGTTATTTCATTCAAAAATACTTGCCGCTTCCCTTCAAACTTAAACCTTTGAAGGAGCACAATTCTCTCTTTACGGATTCTCTCTTTCTTTTCCTTTTTTGTTTCTTTTTTTAACCTGCACTCCATTCACATGTCTTCTTTGAAGATTTGTTTTATTTCTCAATTTATGATGTCGTGTGTATATCAAAGTTTTAAATCTAAGAATTTTCAAATGACCAATAAAATAGTCACATGAATGCGCTCGCTTCTCTACACGGGACAAGCTTGGCATAGGCTTGGATTTGGATTTATGGTCAAATAATTTGTTGGACTACAAGTACTTTTTACTAGTCTATTAACTATACATGTCCATAATCAAATGAATCTACATGGTTGATCAGCTGTATATGTTTAATACTTGAACATATTAAAGTCCTAGACACGTGCTTTAAAGTCCTAAATGTTTTTTAAAAACATCTTTAATCTTTTTTATTTACTAACAAATGCTAAATTTAATTTTCGTAACTTAGAATTAATTATAATTGTCTTGTTGCTTACATAAATAGGGGTCGGGGGTTGTCCAAACTTTTAAAGGAAATGGGTTTTCTAGCTAGCAATTAGGTAGCCTACAAGGACTCACAGTCAAATTAAAATTCTTGATTTCTATTTGTCTTCTCATTACTTTCATCTCTCAATTAAACAAAGTAACTTTACAATAATATCCAACAAATTAAATAAACCAATCCATACTAGTACTTTTATTGGTTCGTTTTACACAATTGGCCAGTCATTTTCAATCACTGATAATCATCTATTCATGCTTGCTAGTGTGAATACCCAGTCAAAAGTTTTCTAGTATTAACGATTTATCAAAAAAAAAAAAATAGAATCATTAATGAAGTCAAAAAATATTTTTGATAAAAAAAAGAAGTAAAGAGATTAAACTATGAAGAAGAGAAATTGATTTAGAGATAATAAAAATTTAAAATAAAGATAAATGAACAAAATTAAATTAGAGAGCGGTGCAATTGAGTAATATTAAACAGTGATAGTGGGATTAAATCAAAATAAAGAGATGAAAGACTAGATTCTAAAGTTAGAATTAAAGGAACTTAGGGCTATTATGCAAATAAAAAAAACTATATATTATAAATATTATAGGAATGCCTTCCTCATGGCCAACTAAAAAGAGAGGGAAAAAAAAAAGAAGACAAAGACCTTTTGACGATTGAGTTTGACAGGGGTGATGATTGTGATATCCATTATTCAAAAACCACTCATTTTTTCATGTGTTCACACTTCAAATTTTTCAAAGGGTCCTTATCAAGGGCTTAAAATTGTCCTCTCAAGATAAGATGGCCAAAAAACCTCACAATAACCTCCAGGTTTTGTAAAAACTATTTTTGAGTTTGTTACAAAACCACCATTGCACAACTAGCCAAGGACATATTGCCTTAGCTATATGATTTTGACCTTTTTTTCATTTCATTTCATTGCATTTACATCTTTGCATGATATTTTTAGCTAATAATCTAGGGTTATTTTGTATTTATAACGTATATTTCAGTGTTTTAATCTTAGGATTTTGGTTTTAGACCGAAACCTTTTTCTGATCAAATTGTGGAGATTTAATGATAATCGAAGTAAATAAACCTTTAATTCTTTATCCATGAATGATTTCCAACCTTTCTATGCTTTTGATTTCATAAAATCTAGTCTGGATTAGTGTTCCCCATTGAAACCCGTCTATAACACTCGTTCGAGAAAAAAACAAATAGAAAATGAAGAAAGAGCCCAGTTGGAAGCCCAACATTAAAAAGAGGTGGACAATCTTAAAGAAGAAGTCACAAGGCTTATTAGTCTACTCGAGCAGGCCTTGAGAGATAAATCTGGAAAAGCAACACTTATAGCTCAGCTTGAAGATATGCATGTAACTCATTTCGATCTACAAAATCTAGGGGCAAATAGGGTGTCATCTAAATTTCAACAAGCCATGCATTTTCAACCACCATACCCCATGAGAATGTCGTTTACCATTGATTCTACAAAGAAAGAATCTCAAAAGGGCAAGATGGTGAAAGAAGAGGGTTTGGAAAAATGGACTGCCCTAGAAGAGAGGATAAGGACAGTTGAGGGAAACCATTTGTGTGACGTGGTGAAAGCTATCATTATATGTTTGGTACCTAAAGTAGTCATTCCTAAGAAGTTTAGGGTGCCAAAATTTATTAAATATACAGGAACCCAATGCCCATATAACTCATCTTAAGGCATACTACAACAAAATGGCTAAGGTGGTTGATGATGAGAAATTGTTGATTCATTTCTTTCAAGACAACTTAAGTGGCACTGCCCTCACTTGGTATATACGATTGGATAATACTAAGGTTAAAAAATGGAAGGATTTAGTTGATGCCTTCGTGAGGCAATATAAGTTCAATATAGACGTGGGCCCTGATCGGTTGAGCTTGCAAGCTATGGAGAAGAACAACAAGGAGTCCATAAGAGAATACGCCCGAAGATGGAGTGAGGTAGCTGCACAAGTTAACCCTTCCATGTTGGAAAAGGAGATGATCAGTTTATTTTCCAACACCTTTAAAGCTCCGTACTATAGGAATATAGGAATGGCTTCCTCATGGCCGACCAAAAAGAAGGGAAAAAAAGAAAAGAAGACGAAGACCTTTTGACAATTGAGTTTGACAGGGGTGAAATTGTATGAAATTAAAAGTTGGAGGGAAATTACAGGTGCAATTAAAAGAAATTGGAAAACATGGACTAAAGATAAATTTGTCAAATCCCAAATTAAAAACCCCAACTTTTAGGGTTTAACCTAGACGACGCATCACTCAGATTTAATGAAGGGATTAAATGATATGTCATTCGGCTACTATTCACCTTCTTCCTTTGATAGTTTTGGCTAATCGAGCAGGCATCTTTAGACGAATAAATATGACATCTCTGACCACCTCAAGGGCTGTAACTATCACTATTTGATTGAGAAACACCCCTTCTATAAAGATCAGTTGCTCCCATCAAATGTTTACATCCTATTTTCTTCAATGAACTCAACATCTTGTCCCTGATACCCTCATTACATTGACAGAGTCTAGGCTAATTGAGTTAACACCTTCAAACGAGTGAACGTGAATCTACAGGCTTCCAAATCGAGCAAGGTTGGATCCAAATGAAAGATGTACACCTCCTCTACCAACTTCAAGTGATAATCAACGACAATGAGATTAGAATTGCTTCGATGAGTATTCAAAAGTGGATAACTCGGTCGTTGATGATTGTGATACCTATTATTTAAAAACCACTCATTTTTTCATGTGTTCACACTTCAAAGTTCTCATATGGTCCTTATCAAAGGTTTAAAATTGTCCTCTCAAGATCAGATGGCCAAAAAACCTCACATTGACCTCCACGTTTTGTAAAAACTATTTTTGAGTTTGTTACAAAACCATCATTGCACAACTAGCCAAGGACATTGCCTTAACTATATGATTTTGACTTTTTTTTTGTTTCATTTCTTTGCATTTGCATCTTCGCATGACATTTTTAGCTAATAATCTAGGGTTATTTTGTATTTATAACATATATTTCAGTGTTTTTGTTTCATTAATTATCTAAAATATTATTTGGAATGACTTGATAGCTAAAATTTTCAAGTTTATCCTGAAACAAGCCTTTTATGATAGTTGAGGACATTTCACCATTCCAGACCAAGTTCTTGACCTAGAAAACCAGAGTTTGTTCATCATAGCAAACCTGTCAAAGTAGGCTGATAGAAATAGAAATATTATCAAATCATAGCAAACAAAGAGAAAACAATAATATAGTTTACCTCAGGTAAGGCGTACTAGAGATACTAATACATTCTCTTAACACCACCAATCTCTTGCCTAGAATCTCGAAAAGACTAGTTAAGGTTCCTGATAATCATAATACTATGTGGTGACTCCCTTATACAACCAAAGACCATCCAGAACATGTCCGGGAAGGGTCGTCATGACATCACGCACCCACGAGAGGGGTATGACACATTGTATTAATTATATTTTAATCCTTAATTTCTAAAATTTATTTACAATCAAGTCATACTTGATTAATCAACCCATTTTAATTTCTAACCACTGGTTCTTATGTGTGTGACTGATTAGATTCCTTAATAATTTGGCCCAAATATAAATCACAATTCTAAATAAAGTAGGAATAAATAAATTAAACAAATTAATTTATTACCAATTCGACAATTGATTTATTTATATTTGAAGATCAAGTAGAATGTCTAGCAACCTATGATGATTCTTTAAAAATTAGAAAAGTCATAAATAATTTAACTTAATTTTTGTATGACCAGATTTTTATTGTAATTATCATCCTTTTATAAACAATATTTTAATTTAAACATTATAATATAAAATTTGTTTACTATATCAAATCAAGTAGAACCTCGCACTTATATAATCACCTAAGTCCTTTCAATATAAAATATGTTTACTATATCAAATCAAGTTGAGACTCCCACTGATATGATCACCTTAGTCCTTCAATTCCCCTTAATAATTAACAACATCAAGAGTAATTTTGAGTGCAATGAAAACAACCAGACAAACCAACTATTCATTAAAGGAGCTGCCCAGCTTTTATTCATTCTGAAATTATTATTCATGATGACAAATCTGCAACACACGCTCCCATTATTGGAAACACAGTAACAAGCACCACATGGTTAAAGCAAATCAAAGGGTGATGGAAACAACATAGATATTGTGATTTTATGTGGTTGAGGATCTTGAATCTTGATGGCGTAACGATGGACATGACCTATTTGCAACACGTGGAAATGGGCGGCGTAACGGTGGACTTGACCTCCCAGAGCTCGAAACACCCTTTAACAAAATCATAATAACCACCCCTCAGTGCTAGAGCTCCCTCTGCCATCCTTTCTTGAACATATGGGTATGTCTGTAAGTTTATCAGTGATAAATTCACAGCCTCCTGCATAACAGTGTTGCCTAAACTAATTAATATCACCAGCTTCATTTCAGCTATTGATTGATCACAAAGTTTTGAATAATAATTACCTTTTCACATTTATGGATCTGTTCAGGAAGTGGAAGATGCGCAAACTCAGCTTTGACCTTGGCCTTGGCAGGTAAACCGATTTTGACCCAATCATCTACGAAGTCACTGCACATAAATTCATGAAATAATTCATTTGAATTTCCATCATTAATCATCACTTCTCCACAACTCATTTTCTTAAAAAAAACAAGAAAATCTTACTTAGCAGTCGAACCATCCTCTGGGAGAGTCATAAGCCTCTCTATCCCACCACAGCGACTATGTCCATTGACCAAGATGTTTTCTACCTGTCAAACTCTCTTGTAGTTAGCAATCAGGAATTCCTCTAATAAAATTGATATATAAAGAAAGAAAAAAAAGTGTTCAGGAGTTTAAGATGAACGTAAATTTACCCCCAAAGTCGCCACAGCATATTCAATAGTTGCTCCAACTCCAGAGTATCTCAACTGTGTGCCAGACCACCATATCAGTTACATAATACATGCATGAATCATTGAGAATAAACGTAGATTAACTACTCATAAATAAGATTTCAGAATTCAGTTCTTGAGACCTGGTTAAATGCAGGAACCAGGTTGGCAATGTTGCGGACCATGAAGGCTTCACCAGGTTGGAAGTCCAGGACATGAGAAGGGCTAACCCGGGAATCAGAGCACGCGAAAACCAGAAACTGCATCATGGGATTATCTTAATAATCGTTTGATTTAATTATTGATTATACACCAAGAAATTAAACATCACCTTGGGGGACTGGCCTTCTGCAAGTTCACGGTACCACTCTGGATACTTGCTGCAAGAGTAAATATCCAAGGAATTAATAATCATAAAATCATATATATATAGCTATTGATCATTTGGTTGAGTTGCATTATCGTACTCAAATTTAGTGGTCTTGAAGCGATGAAACCCATCCAGAATTCTTCCGACTGGATCACAGTGATCATGGGGCCTTTTCCCTTGCAACTCACCAATCAGCTTCTCAATTTTTGCCTCAACCTCCTTGTTCAACTGGTCATCCTTTTCACTGCAAGCAAGATAATAATTATATATAACCCTCGCAGAAGTTTAGCCCTTGACAATCATCAGTTTTTGAACAACATTGGAGATTTAATTAGATATTTGTGTCAAACCAAACCAAGTAGGGTTACGGTTCATTTTTCAAGTGAGACAAACACTTTGGTAGTCATGTTTTTATTAACTTAGCTACCTGAACTTTTGGTTAAATTATAATTAATCCCTTCGCAAGTTTATTTGATCAACTACTTTTTACCTTTCTGACTTATTATCCAATTTTGTTCGAGGATTATACACACTTTTACTCTTAATTCAATCACCATAAAATGATTAGAAAGAACATTACTTATCAATTAGAAGCTTCTTCAATCCTTCAATAGCCCCTTCATGTGACAGATTACTCATGCCTGTATATCTACATGAAATCAAAATTAAAGAAACATTTTTATATTAAAGGAGCACTATTCAATCATAAAATAATGATAATATAAAAAGAATAATAACATATATAAAATTTTACAATTCATTCTCAATGCAATGCACACGATATTTGAATAGGTATATCTAACAGAATTTTGTAAACGATTTCTTGAGACCAAACATAAAAAGTTCAAGGGTAAGTTACACAAAATGAGCGGGCGAAAAAAGAAGAAGAAGACGAAGACCTTTTGCTAGCTAGGAAATGGGAAGTTGTGGATTGAATATATATTGATATTCACTAGACAACTTGGGCACAATTTTGCAGCAAATTCAAGTTCTTATTTATAGTCAATGTGCGGCATACGTTTCACCGACTTCCAAAATGTTAATCTCCTCGGACGAGAGAATACTTGACAAAACAACCATTTGTTTACAAGTAAAATTTACAAACGTTTTACATACATTGATATTGACATCAGTTTATAATTTAAAAAACATAATTGAAAATGCTTGCGTGCATGTGAATGTACATTTCCTTGATCTTATCTTAATAATAGAATGAATAAATTAAAACCCTGTGGTCATCAATTCAGCTCTTGTGTATATAGGATGGGTTCATCTCATATATATTTACTGGAATTAGTTTTCAAATGCCAATTTAGCTAAAATAAACAAATAATTAATTATTAATTTACCATTTTGATTTTATTCATGTCATTCTAATGTTTATTATTATTTATTTTAAAAAGCTTTATGTAGTTTAATGGATGTGTTTTGTGCATAAAGACACAAAAAGTTGCATAACTTGTGACAAATCAACATTATAGTGTTAGAAATATTTTAGGATGTAAATAAATAAGGAGTTGGTTTAAAGACATGAAAACATTGTTTTTAAGATGTATATTTGTCACATACATAGACAATACTTCTATGATATAACTAACCCCTCTAAACATGTAAAAGAATGAGAAGATAAGACAAAGGAAAGAAAAATTATTTTTTTATTGTATATTTTTTGTTTTTTGTGTAGTAACAAACATTAATAGATTTGAAAACATTATAACGAAACATTATGTCTTTTAATATTATGATTGTAAATGAAATTATATGATTATTAATGAAATAATTATATATTTTATTTTAAACTGAATAACTGTTATTCAGTTTTATCTCAACAGTCATAAATATCAAAATTAATTATGAAAATTAAAAAAATTAAATAAAAAATGAATTAATTTCTTTGATATTTTAAGTTCTAAATACAAGTGTCATCTTTTGATATTATAAATATCATATAATAGCACTAAGAAGCTCACTAAAAAGTTTTTCTATCATAATTTTCACTTAATTTACTATACAATAGAAATTTATACTTGTAAATATTAATTAGAAGAAAATGTTTCTTTTCAATTTAAAATCCATGAAAATAAATATCAAACATCAACAATCCCCCACAAGTTTATAATGAAGGTCAAGTGACATTAGTTTAAATTCGAAAATGAAGAATACAAACAAAATTGAAAATGCTTGCGTGCCTGGTTAGTTCACTAGGAATTATTATAAGCATGGGAACGTATTATCTCAATAATAGAATGAATAAATTAACACCCTATGGTTATCAATTCAGCTCTATGTATATGGGGTAACCTCATATTCAACCACCCCTCCCCCACGCCAGCGACCCCCAGAATAGTGGCAGCAGGTTGGGAACAAATTTAAGGTTACCCAAAAAAAAAAAAAGCAAGGCTTGCAATTCTCTTTGTAAGTAATAACTTTATAAGCAATTACTTTATAGATAATAATTAAATAAATTTGTAATTTTCTTTGTAATTAGTAGAATTTCAATTTTAATTTTATAAATTAAAATTATCAAAAAGATATTTCATTATTCAGGAGTTCGAATTCGTGCATGTAATCATAATATGAATTACTCTATAAATATATGTATTTATTTATTAAGTTATTAAGTTTACTTTATATTCAAATTGTTTTAATTGTTTCATTACTTTTTCAGTTGAATTACTATTTGTGTGAAGTGGATTTTATCAGATTGATACTTATATAACTTTATAATACAAATTTAGAATTATGTAAGTAGATCTAGGACTATATCCAGAGTCAGTTAATCGAGAACTTTAGATTTCAAACCAGTTAACTTACTTTAATCTTAAGTCCGTGAAGTTAACTTAACTGAGGCAGACATAAAAAAGTCTACATCAAACAATTGATGATCATATTTAATTTTTTAGAATTATAGCATTGAAGAAATCAAAATTACCAGAATTAGTTTTTAGTTTTCAAAAACTAATATCTCAATTTTAGTTTTTAGTTAGATGATCTATTTACTGGAATTAGTTTTCAAATGTCAATTTAGCTAAAATAAGCAATTAATTAATTAATTTACCGGTTTGATTTTATTCATGTAATCCTAATGTTTATTATTATTTATTTTAAAAAGCTTTATGTAGTTTAACTGATGTGTTTTGTTAATAAAGACACAAAAAGTTGCATAACTTGTGACAAATCAACATTATAGTGTTAGAACTATTTCAGGATAGAAACAAATAAGAAGTTGGCTTAAAGACATGAAAATACTATTTTTAAGGTGTTTATTTATCTCATACAGAAACAATACCTTTAGGATACAACTAATCCCTTTAAACTTGTAAAAGAAAGAGAAGATAATACAAAGAAAATAAAATTTGTTTTTTTATTGTTTTTTTTTTTGTGTAGGAAAAAGTTTTAATAGATTTGAAAACATTATAATAAAACATTATGTCTTTTAATATTATGATTGTAAATGAAATTATATGACTGTTGATAAAATAATTATATATTTTAAATTAAACTAAATAGTTGCTATTTAGTTTTATCTTAACAAACACAAATGTCAAAATTAATTATGAAAATTAAAGAAATTAAATATAAAATAAATTAATTTCTCTGACATATTAAGTTTCAAGTGCAAGTGTCATCTTTTAATATTATTAATGTTTATATAATAGTATTAAGAAGCCTGCTAAGAAAGTTTTTCCATCGTGACTTTCACTTAATTTATTATACAATAGAAATCCACATTATAAAAACTAAGAAGGAAATGTTTCTTTTCAATTTAAAATCCATGAAAATAAATATCAAATCTTAATAATCCCCCACAAATTTCTAATGAATGTCATGTGACATTAATTAAATTAAAAAATGAATAATACAAACAAAATTGAACATGCTTGCGTGCTTGGTTAGTTCACTAGGAATTATTATAAGCGTGGGAACGCATTATCTCAATAATAGAATGAATAAATTAACACCCTATGCTTATCAATTCAGCTCAGCTCTATGTATATGGGGTAACCTGATATTCAACCCCCCCTCCCCCACCCACGCCAGCCGCCCCCCTGTAAAAGAATAAGGATAAAGACAAAAGAAATATAATTTGTTTTTTTTATTGTATTTTTTTTGTTTTCTATGTAATAACAAGTTTTAATAAATTTAAAAAAATTATAATGAAACATTATGTCTTTTAATATTATGATCAGTAAATGAAATTATATGACTTGTTGATGAAACAATTATATATTTTAGATTAAACCTGAATAGCTACTATTCAGCTTTTGTCTCAACAGAACACAAATGTCAAAATTAATTATGAAAATTAAAGAAATTAAATAAAAAATGAATTAATTTCTCTTACATATTAAATTCCAAGTGCAAGTGTCGTGTCATCTTTTAATAGTATAAATGTCTATATAATAGCATTAGGAAGCCCACTAAGAAAGTCTTTCCATCGTGACTTTCACTTAATTTACTATACAATAGAAATCGATACTTATAAACACTTATGAGGAAGTGTTTCTCTTTGCAATTTAAAATTCATAAAAATAAATATCAAACATCAACAATCCTCTACAAGTTTATAATGAATATCATGTGACATTAGTTTAAATTCAAAAATGAAGAATACAAACAAAATTGAAAATGCTTGCATGTTTGGTTAGTTCACTAGGAATTATTATAAGCATAGGAACGTAATATATTAATTAGTTAAGGAGTCTTCTTGTTTGTTGATGGCTCGACTCCATGCCCCTCTCTGCATGATTTGTCCAGTACGATTTATGCTGCCTCTGCTACCTTCAATTCTAGCCCTTCCCAAGCGTTTCTGACTTGGAAACAACAAGACCAGCTCATCCTTAGTGTTGTGATGTCCTCTCTCTCGATTGATGTTCTCCATCTTGTTGTTACTTATTTTTGGGCCCCACATACTGGAGATGGTGTGTATCCCTCTTGAACAAAATGCAGGAGTTTAGTTCATGGTTGATGAAAAATTGACAAAAGCAGAGAAGAAAGGAATGTTTTTTGAACCCTGTTTTAGCTGTTTTCTACTCTCTTCATCCTTCCCCTTCGTTGCCGGAATCGTCAGGATTCTTAGATTAATTAGGAGTCTTTGTGATGCTAAACTTGTCCCTTCCTTATCTGGTCTTTAAATTTGGATAAATCCCTCAGAATTTGCACTAAAAAATCATTCTGCTGTTGTTACAATTCAGTTGTAAAACAAATTTTGTTCCAACTTAGACTTTGATTCTAATTTGGTTTCGTGCAATATCTGACCATCCCAACTATATTCTATCTTTTATGACATGTTAAAGAATATATCTGCACCATTATTGGGTCCTAGGGCCCACGGTTCTTATGTCAGACTCTCAATGATATGGGGATGCTCGACATTGTTAATTTTCCGAATGAGATCAAGAGATCTTTTTGACCAACTAGATTGCGGCCAGATTCTGTTCTTCAAAATGAATTTATCTCACTTTGAACCCTTCATGAAATTTGTAGTCCTGTACATTTAGATGAATTTGGGGTTTTGAATTACCTAATTTTGATATCAGAAGCTCAAGATATTCCTTTTTGAATATCAAATGTGAAATCAGCAAATCCTGCCGCGAGAAAGGTTTAGGCACGAGTTCGCAAGTCTGATTCGAGGGATTACGGGCCACTGTGAATGACTTTTTTGGATCAAGGACTGAATTGAAAAGTGTCAAAATGAGGGATTTAATCGAAGATGAAATTAGAAGGAAATGGGCTGGTTTTTAAGAAGTTGAAGAGGGGGACTGGATCATTAGAAAATGACAGGAATTCTAACACGCCGGATAAAGAAATAAGACTTTGCAGCATGCACTCCTCCCCATCTGATTTCTTTCCTTTTCTCTGCAACTTCCTGCTAGTTTCTAGGATTCTCTCACTTGATTTTTGAGGGCTGCAGACCATGTTTTTTCTACCTCATTCAAAAGAAAACAGTTGGTGCCTCACTGTGCCAGCTAATGAAGGAAAGAAAGGAGTTGTACCACCCTTTGATCGTTGGAAAGTAATTGCTGGAATCCTAGAATATGAATTATAATATTTCAGTTTCCTCATTTGCGTTATTCGATTGGAAATCAGCCGAGATTTGCATCCTAGATTAGTGTATTTTGTTTCCTAAATAGAGTTGTTGTTTAGGCTATATAAACCGCCTCTATTGGGAAAAGAAGGGTGGAAGAAAGAAAAAGATGGAAAGAGGGAGAGTGTAAGAGAGAAAAAAACAGAGAGAGGGAGAAACAGTGAGAAAGCATAGGGGAGAGAAGAGGAAAGAGAGGAGATAACACAGAAGGAAACACAAAGAAAGGCTGAATAAGGAGATAGGAACAGAAGAGTAAAGGAATAGAAACAAACTGAACGGCGAAGCAAAGAACACAGATAGTAGAGGAGGTTAGCACCACCATCGTCTTCATCTCTCCAGAACCAGGTATGTTCATTTCCATTCTCAGTCTCTAAAAATGATGCATGTTAGTGCATGAAAAACAAAAACAAAACTCAAGAAAGCCAACACCAGAATCATCATTCATCAGTTGCTAGTAATCTTGTGCCCAACACCAGAATCATCATTCTTCAGTTGATAGTAATCATGTGCCTGCGTTTTTGCTATTTGGAAAAACGAGCATGAACAGTGCAAATTTAAAATTGTACGCGTGCATGGCCTATTTCGGTCACTAGCTTAGGCGGTGACAAGGTTAAGTTTGGTCGGGTCCAAGCCACCGCACCGAGCTTCTTGAGTCCAACCCTCCACACGTGGTAGGCCGGGCCCACGTTGAAAAAAAAAAGAGGAAATTTTCTTTAAAAAAAATTATTTAAAAAAATGTCATTTTCCCGCGTATTTTTCTACTGAATTTTGTTTGATATTGGTTTGTATTTTTATACCGTAAAGATACAAATCCAGTATTAAAATACCCAATTTTCATAAAAAACATTGAAAAATAAAAAAAATTGTTTTTTTTTTGTTTTCATGCATACAACCAAGTATCTCAAAGACAAAAATATATCATATTTTCATACAAACAAAAATTCAAAAATATTGCATTAGCATGCATTTTGGCTTTAATAACTAGTTTATTAAAGTCCATGAAAAAAATTATTTTGTTTTTTTTTGTATATGGGGTTACGACTTTATATGTAAGACATATTCCAGATATTAAATTCTTTTGTTAATGTTAGAACGGTTAGGTTTTACCCGATAAGATATGGATCTCCTTACCGATGAGGACTTTTCTTAATTCATAGACAGACCAACAACTTGAAAATACGACAAGATCTTAGATTTTACTAGACAATAAAATAATGCAGCTTACCTTAGGTAGGGCATATTTGGGGTGCTAACACCTTCCCTTTACGTAACCAGTCTCATACCCGATCTCTAAGACCAATTAGGATTCCTAGTGACCAAAATACTAGGTGGCGACTCTCATTCCATTTTTCCACTGATAAGAGACAAGAATTCCTTGTCTCCCGCCGCAACTCCGCATTTACGTGTGACACATCTCGTGGTTGATTGCCTAACTTCTGCTAGTTTTTGAGCACGCTTGAACATGCTCTCACCTCCCCGTCCAACTCTTGGATCATGCAATTTCATAACTCTCTTCAAGATCTTTGACAAGGTGATGATATTGTCACTCTTTACTTGCAACGCACTAAAGTTTTGTTTGATTAATTAGTTGTTATTGACATACCTATTTCCCTCACTGATTTCAACTTATATGTGTTTCGAGGACTTCGTGGTGAATTTTGCGATTTAGTTACATCATAGCTCTCTTCCATCCATTCCGCCTGTTGCCCACACTGCGCAGCCCCCCTTAACCTATGCTGCCTATCGTGGTTTTTCTAGGTCTATTGGCAGTGGTTTCATGGCTCATCAGGGTAGAGGAAGAAGGGGTGGCTAGCGGCATCCTCAAATCAATTTTCCTCAGTCCAGCGGTCAGTATTTTCGTGGCGCTGGTGGTGGTTCTCCTTGGCAGCAAAATCGCAGTCATAGTGGACAGTAGCAGCAACATCAACAACGGTCTGCAGCAACAAATCAATGCCCATGACAATAAATAAAATGGTAGCTTTGCAACATCTATGGACACTCTACACAACAGTGTTCCCAGCTTGTCCATCATGGAAATCCAGCCTCGACCAACCTTTTCTTTAGTGTTGCGTCAACAAAAAATTCTGCCACTTGGTTTCCTAACAAAGGTGCGAATAACCACGTTACTCCAGATATTACCAGTATGACACACGCAAAACCCTTTCTTGGTAATGATCAATTGCATGTTGGTGATGGTAAGGGACTTGTTGTATCTAATATCGCACATAATATCTTGCATACACCAAAACAAGTATTCACCTTGTCCAATATATTGCATGTTCCATACATTAAAAAAATATTACTATCTGTTCAACAATTTTATCGTGAGAATTATGTCTTTTTTGAATTTCACTCTTCTGTTTTCTATGTCAAGGATCTCATCACCAAGGAAGTTCTTCTTTCCGGTCAAAGTAAAGATGGCCTTTATGTCATTTCAGAGTCTTCTGCCACATCTATGCCGCAAGCTTTTCTGTCTACTAGCTTGCCTACTTCTGTTGATATTTGGCATCCTCGACTCGATCATCTCAATTCACTTATTCTAAGTTTCTTAGCGTCTAATAAAAATGTTGTTTGTACCTCTCATCATCTTAATTTTCAATGTCAAGCTTGTCCGTTAGGAAAATCCTCTTGTTTGTCTTTAGGACCCACGGGCCATAAAACTTATGCTCCTCTTGAACTTATTTTTAGTGATTTTGGGGCCTTGCTCCTATGATATCTTTTGATGGTTTTTTTTTTATTTTATCATATTTATGAATGAACATATAAAACTTATTTGGGTTTACCCTATTGCTGTAAAATCAGATGTATTCAATGTGTTTCATCAATTTCAAATATTTATTGAACGTCAGCTCTCTTGCAAAATCAAATATATTCAAACAGACTGGGGTGGTGAATATCGTACATTAAATTTCTTTTTCAAAACCATCGGTATTCATCATTGCCTCATATGTCTATATACACATGAACATAATGGTATTATTGAGTGTCATCATCATCATATTGTTGAAACTGGTCTTACTCTTCTTGGCTAATGTAAGGCACCTCTAAAATTTTGGACCATACTTTTACATGCATACATGAACATGATTAAGGTATTCTTTGTTATGTACCTTATATAGTCTAACAACCCACCTTTGGATAAAATTTTCCATTGAGACCCCTTTTGAGCTGATAGACTTTTTCTTTGAATATAAACCCACATTACAAGTTGTAAACCACATAGTTTCTCACCCAAGCCATAGAACTAGTGGAGCATCATACATCATTATATAAGCATGGGAATACATGAAATAAGTGTAGGGTGTATTAAATTCAGAGGGGCTATGTCAAATGCAGAAGAATGAAAAAAAAAAGAAAAAAATGACAAAAAAAAGGTCTTGTGAAGGTTTGAAGCTTCAAAAAGGTAAAAAATCATCTTCTAGTTTGAACCAAAATCTTGTTCTGTTGTACAATCAATTTTCCAATAAAGAAGGATAATGTAGCTTTAATTTTTGCCAAGTTCAAAATGGCTTGAAGAAGTGTTTAACATTCTATGTCTTGTTTTGAGATATTTTGTTTCATTGGTTTTGACAACTTTAAACTACCTTACCAAAGATTTCCTACCTTGAATCAAGCCAAATTACAACCCTAATTGGAAAGACCTTATGATTTGTGAAATGCATGTAATCTAAATGGTGGAAAGTGAGATGATTTGTAAGCTTATGATAGATCATTTCCAATGAAATGAATTGGAGTGAAATACTAACCTTTCAAACACATTAAAATTGAGTGATTATTCCTATGAGGTCTCTTATTTGGTTGTTTTATTCTGAAGTAAAATTGCTTGTTAAACAGTTTTAAAGTTATTGGAATTTTATTCATGATATGTTATAATGTTATGAGAGTTTAATTGTTGTTCATTTATGGCATTACATTTTTGACATTGGAAATTAAAGTTAAAAGTTTGCTCGAGAACGTGCAAAAGCTAAGTGTGAGGGAATTTGATGAGTGTAAAATATACATATGCTTTAACTCCTTTTACACTATGCTTTCTAATGTATTTTGATCTTATTTGAGTTTATTGGAAGTTATATTTATGATTTTGGCATGCCTAAGAGACTTTGTGAATTAATTGTTAAGATTAGAAATTCTGTATTTCATGTTTTGGACCTAGCTTCTTGTGACATGTGTTTCGCCAAGTTAGAGTTTCAGAATGAGAACGTGGGCTTAATCTAAGTCGAAGTACTCATGTCAAGCTTTTCAAGAAGGTATCATGGGAAAAAATCTAATCAGACCTGGAAACTCGGGCCAAAATCCTACTCACAGCATGATTCTCTACTTTCACACTAGATATTCAAATAAGAATATCTTGAGCTTTAGATATCGAAATTAGACGATTTAAAAGCCCAAATTCATTTACACATCCAAGACTAAAACTTTCATGAGAACTCTAAGTCAGATAAAATTCTTTTGAAGGCCAAAATCCGAACGCAATTTGGAGGATGAGATGGGTCTCCTGATTTGATAAAGAAACTAACGACGTTGAGCATTCTACTACGGTTGAGAGTCAGACATAAAAATGGTGGGTCTTATGACCCAAGAAAGGTTTAGATCAAGCCTCTAACATGTAATGAATTAAATAATACATCTAGTATGGTTAAATATTATAAGAAACCAAGTCAAAAACAAATTATAAGTTGCAATAAAGTTGGAATTACAATAAAATTGTGACAGCAACAGAGTTAGTTTTCAACACAAATTCTGAGAGATTTATTCAACTTTAAGGACCACATAAAGAAGGAACAAATTAAGTATCATGAAGAACTCTAATTAGCCTAATAATCCTGAAGAAATTCGACAGCCAAGGGAGAGGAAAATTAGTGTAGAACACATCTGAAACAGGGTTCGAAAAACATTTATTTCTTCTATACTTTTGTCAAATTTCTAGCAACTATGAACTAAACTTCTAAATTCAGTTCCAGAGGGATATACACCATCTCCATTAGCAAGTTCTGAGAAGTAGCATTATCATTGTAATTCTTTCAGATTCAATTATCTATTTTTCCTTGTTTAGAATTATGTTATTGATTGTTATTCAAGCTTATTGAATTATTTTGAGATGGCATATATGCTTTCTAGTTTCTTTCAATCTATAATTATTGTTAGGGACTAAAGTAAGAAGCTAAAGAATTAATTTGATTGTTGTAACTCTCATCTTGATTTATCATCGAAGAATAAACCAAGTTAAATCGTCAAGCTTTTGAACGTTTGCTTAGAATAAACACAAAGATTTTATTCCTAAGACTATTGCTGAGTGAATGAAAATTGCTTTCAATTACATTCGCTTGTTGGTAAGAAATTGATTAGAGAGCTTCTCCTAATTAATGTACTCGTAATCTCATTGATTTCCCTTAGTTTTAAAGAATATAAAATTTATTTGCTTGACGTGAAAGAATATTTATTTTACTTCAATGATCAACAAACTTATAGGAATGGATGTGTGGACCCTTAAACTGATTTGATGGCATATCAATTTATTATGTTTGGAATTAGTGTTTCTTGAATTTTTCATTAAAATCCCCTGTTCTTTCTTATTTCAATATATTGTAAGAAGATTAAATGAAATTTCCCTTGGCTTCGACCTGGTTTTCATGATCATACTATAAATTTATTTTCTTTGCGGTAGTTAAGTCAGATTTTTTTTTTTCGTAGTTCTGACGACCAACCAATATATCTAGGTTCCTATTATAGAAGAGGACATCCATAAAACTACCATTAGATGTCTAGGCTCAGTTAGAGCATATGAATGAGTAATGATTCCTTCTGGGCTGAAAAACGTAGGGGTTGTATATCATAGGGCAAGGAATATGATTTTTCATGATTTGATCGGTAAAAAATAGAAGTCCACATCAATGATGTGGTGATTAAGTCAAATGTGTTTAGAGAACATATGGATGACTTACAAAAAAAACTTTTGATGGGATGAACAAATTTGATTTAAAAATGAATCCCTCGAAATGTGCTTTTAGAGTTGCAATAGGGAATTTCTTAGGATTTTTCATTCATAATAAAGGAATATAAGTTGAGACAAAATAAAGCACAAGCAATTTTAACAGCAAAACCTCATACTAACACGAAAGAGTTCTTAAACTTATTGTTGCACGTGTGCAGCGTCGCGGCGAACGTCCTCCACACTCAAATGTGCGTGTGTATATGAAAAATATGGGAGACAAGGAATTCTTGTCTCTTATCAGTGTAAAATGGAATGGGAGTCGTCACCTAGTATTTTGGTCATAAGAAACCCTAACTTGTCTTAGAGATCGGGTACGGAGACTGGTTGCGTAAAGGGAAGGTATTAGCACCCCAAATACGCCCTACCTAAGGTAAGCTGTATTGTTTTATTTGTTTGATCAAAATCTAGGTTTGGTAGCGTTTTCTAATTGTTGGTCCTGTCTGTCTAAGATTCAAGAAAAACCCTCCTCAATAAGAAGGTTCTTATCTTATAGGGTAAGACCTAACCGTTCTAATGTATATAAAAGAACTATTGTTTTAATATCGGGAATATGCTTTACGCGTAAATTCGTAATCCCTAATATAAAGAGAAACAAAATATTTTTTTTGGATTTTTTTGAAATATTAGCCAAATTCTCGTGACTTTAATAAACTGGTTATTAAAGCCAAAATGCATGATAAAACATTTTTTTTTGAATTTTTCTTTGTTGTATGATATGAGTTTTTTAGCTTTGAGAGATTTGGCCGTACGAATAAAAACAAAAACATTTTTTTAAAAACAATTTGACAAAAACCGGGTATTTGAATACCAAATTTGTATTTGTATGATGTAAAAATACAAATTAATATTAAGCAAAATTTAGTATAAAAATACGCGGAAGAATCACACATTCTTGAAAAAAAAAATTTGAAAATTTTTTTGGGACCGGGCTAGAACCGGCCCACTCATTTTGGGTTTGGGAAGTGGAGCACTCTCCACGTTCCGCATGACTGGGAGACGGTGCAGTGAAGAGGAGAAGAAGAAGGAAGAGGGGCGGGCCTGCGGTGGCTTCAAGGCGGTGCTGCTGGCGGTTTCTGACCGGAGAACGGCTTGGACGGTGGCCGGCTTTTCTTCTTCTTCTCCGCGTCTTTTTTCCTGCTCTGTGCTTCTCTGTTTCTGTTTTTTTTCTGTGTTTCTTCTTCTCGCCGCTTCTGTCTCCTGCTTATCCTTTCTTCTTGTGTTTCTAATGGTGGCTGCTGTTGTGGGCGGAGCGATGGTGGTCCCAGGCGGAGATGCTGCAGTTTGTTTTCTTCTTCCCCGTGCAGAGGCGCAAGCCTCTGTTTCTCTGTATTTTTCTTCCTCTCACTTTTCTGCCTCTTCTTCTATTTTTGGACGTTGATGGTGCTGTCGAGGGTGACTGGGAGGAACAGTGGAGGCGATGGTGGTTCTTCTCTACGGTGGCAGGCAGTGTCTGCTGCTGTTTTTCCTTTGTCTGAGAGGTGCCGCTCCTTCTTCTTCAAGGGTGTTGCGCGGGGGAAGGAAGATGGTGGGAGGCTGCCGGCGGTTGCTGACCAGTGGATTTGCTGTGGGGGGCGCCGGTGAGGAGTAGAGGCAAGCTGCTGCAATTTTTCTTTTCCCCTGCGTGTTTCCTCTGTCAACAATGTTCTCCTCTCTTTGTTCCTTCTCAAATCTCTCCTCTGTTTTTTTTTACACTCTCCTTTCTCTCGTCTTGCTCCCCTCTCTGTCACTACCCTTCTCTCCTTCTCCAAAATTTTGCCACCCCTGGTGTTCCTCTCTTTCTCAAAAAATCGTCCCCCTCTCTGGTTCTGTTCTCTTCCCTGTATTTATAGGCAGCCGGGGGAGAGGTTCACCATACCCTGTCCAAGTGCAGGGCATGGTGGCGTGGGAGTTGCAGGGTATGGTTGTGTAGGTGTGGGTATGGGTCATGCGGGATTTTTGGGCAAGTGGGGTGGAGAGAGAGAGGAGAAGAATAGCGGGAAACAAAGATTTAAAATCTTCTTCTTCCCTGCCTCTGCATGCGCAGGGAAGAAGAAGCTGCACCGTGCCGTTCAAAACGACATCGTGCAGTTTTTTTTTTTTTTGGTTTCAAGAAAAAGAAAAAAAAAAATTGGAAGTGAAAAAAAATAGATTATGACACTTATATGGGTCATTAAGTCATTTAAGGAGATTTATTGCTAACATTGGAGGAAAAACCAAAGTATTCACACATTTATTTAAGCTCAAGTCATAAATAAAGTTTGAATGGAGAGAAGAACATCAAGATACATTTAACAAAATCAAATATTATCTAACTAATTCATCAATGTTAGTTCTTCCAGAAATGAGAAACCATTGAAGTTATACATTGTAATAATAGAAAATTCAATTTGAAGCTTATTAGTCGAAGATCATAAATGGGGTCAAAAGCAAGCTATATTCCTGACAAAAGTACATTGCAGATACTTTCTGATGCAAAAGTTATATTTGTCCTTGTATTATGTTTTTTGATTGTTGTCCAACCACCAAAATTAATTCTTACTTTTCTATCTTTTTAAAGAATTGATTTTAATAAAAGCCAAGTTAAACCCAAAAGAAATTATGTCAATTCTCCTTACAAGAAATTGAAATAAATATTGGGGATTAATAAGAAAACTAAAAAAAATTGAAATTTTAAAAAGAAAATGTAAAAGACAATTCAGTGTTTATATGCTTGGTTCAAAGAGATTATTCATTCAACGAATTATATTTTTTTCGAAGTAAAATAAGTATTCTTTTAATTCAAACAAGTACTTAAATTCTTTTAAGCAAAGCAGATCGAAAAATATAAATTAATTAGAAAAATCTCCTAATTAATTCATTAATATCACTCGAATTAAAGATTGGAAAGCAATTTTTATATTCAGTTATGAAGGCCTTCTATAGTGAAAAACAGTCAAGTATTCCAAGCTATTGTTAAGCAGCTTAATGATTTTTACTTGTCTTATTCTTTTAACCTAAAATTTAAATCAACCAAATTCATTTATTTTTGTTCCTTCTTAATCCAAATCAACAATTACAGATTGAAAATTCATAAAAAAAAAAAAAACATGCTTGCTGTATAAACCATTCAAAAAGCTTGAATGAAGATAATAGCTTACACACAAAATTTAGGCAAGATAAGAACTTGAATGTTAAGAAATAAAGTTGGTAATATCTGCTCTCACAATCTAAAACAATAATGGAACAAAAATTTTTTGATTTGAAAGCCAAAGTATAGTTTATAACTGCTGGAAAATTAAAAAGAAAAAGAAAAAAAGAAAATAGCACTCTTCTATCCCCTTGGTTCTACCATGATTGGTTTCCTTTATTCTCTCCCTTAACTACTTTCTTTTATTAGGATTCTTTAATATTACTTAATTCCTTCCTCATTATCTGGTCATTAAGGTTGGTTAAATCCCTAAAGCGCCTTTCTTTATTGTCTTTGGCTAGACATAGTTTTTTTCATGTCATGCATGCATGTAGATTGGATCAGCCAGTTTAACTTCCTTCTCAATAGTGTCTCTAAAATTCTCAACAAAAGACCTAAGTTTGTGGCCATTCACCTTGAAAACTTTGTTAGTTTCATTGCTTTTGATTTCAATAGCACCATGAGAAAAAACATTTAAAACAATAAATGGTCCAATCCATCTAAATCATAATTTTCCAGGCATGAATTTTAATCTAGAGTTGAAAAGTAATACTTTCTGCCCAATAAAAAATTATTTGCACTGTAAAAACTTATCATGAAGATATTTGGTTCACTCTTTATATAGCCTTGCATTTTTATATGCTTCCAATTGAATTTCTTCAAGTTCTTGCAGCTCAAACTTCTGTTCTTCTCCCGTCTTTTTAGCATCAAGATTACATTGTTTCACTACCTAGAAGGCATGATGTTCAATTTCTACCAAAACCAACCTATATGGTGACATTCCAATTGGAGTTTTGTATGTTATGTGGTATGCCTAAAGTGCATCTTCTAAATGTAGGCTCCAATCCTTTCAATTGGGGTTCACCATCTTTTCCAAGATGTGTTTTAGTTCTCAGTTTGAAACCTTAGCTTGGTCGTTGGTTTGTGGGTGGTAAGTTGTGGCTACTCGATGATGTGCTCCATACTTTCATATCAATGCTTCAACAGTTCAGTTGCAAAAATGGGTGCCTTGATCACTTATCATTGCTCTTGGAATTCCAAACCTACTGAAAATGTTAGATTTGAAAAATCCTATAACAACTTTAGAATCGTTAGTACGGGTAGCCTTTGCTTCTATCCATTTTGAAACATAATCCATAAAAAACAAAATGTAAATAAAACCAAAAGAACTAGGAAAGTGTCCCACAAAATACATGCCCCATACATAAAAAAAATCTCACAATATAAAATAGGAGTTTATGGCATTTCATTCCTATAGGATAAACCACCCATTTTTTGATATTTTTTTGCAACTCTTGCAACATTGGTAAGCATCCCTAAAAAGAGTTTCCCAATAAAACCCACTGTCTAAGATTTTCCTGGTTGTTCTTTTGAGTCCAAAATGCCCTCCACATGTATGATTATGACAATAAGTAAGAATGGAATGAATTTCATCGTTAGTTACACATTGACGAATATTATGGTCAAAATTTATTTTCCAAAAGTATGGTTCATCCCATATATAATACTTAAGAGTCTTTTTTATTTTGTCTTTGTTTTCCTTATTCAAATCATTAGATAACATTCTAGTAACTATCAAATTTGCCATATCAACAAACCAAGGTTCCTTACCTTGTAGATGCAGTAGCTTCTCATCAGGGAATGTCTCAGCAATAGGTAATGGATCTTCCTTACACACAAGTCTACTCAAATGATCTACCACAGAGTTATCAACGCCTCTTCGATCTTTGATTTCTAAATCAAACTCTTGCAACAAAAGAATCCAGCGTATGAGTCTCGATTTGGATTCCTTCTTTGCCAATAAATATTTGAGGGCATCATGATTAGAAAAAAAACAATCACTTTAGATCATAATAAATATGATCTAAATTTTTCTACAACAAATATAATAGCTAAAAGCTCATTTTTAGTGGTTGAATAGTTGCATTGAGCAGAGTTCAGCATCCTTGACGTATAACAAATGACATGACTTTTCTTTTCCATTTGTTGGCCAAGTACGACTCCTATAACATAATTACTAGCATCACTCATGATCTCAAAGTGCATATCCCAACATGGTGGCTGTATAATTGGCACTGAAGTGAGTGATGTCTTCAATTTGTCAAATGGTATTTGACAATCTTTCTTGAAATTAAAAGGTACATCCTTTTACAATAACCTTGACAATGGTTGTGCAATTTTTGAGAAATTTTTTATGAACCTACTATAAAAACCTGCATGACCAAGAAAACTACGAATGTCCTTAACAATAGTAGGATATGGTAAGCTTGTAATTAAATCAACCTTGGCCTTATCAACCTCAATACCCCTAGCTGAAACTACATTACCCAAGATTATTCCTTGTTGGATCCTAAAATGACATTTTTCATAATTTAGAACCAAGTTGGTGTTAATACATCATTTCAAATCCGTGGTCAAATGATCTAAACATTGATCGAAAGAATTTCCATAAACAGTAAAGTCATCCATAAAAATTTCAATGCAATTTCAATCAAGTCAGAAAAACTGTTCATCATGCATCTCTGAAACGTGCCAAGGGTATTTTGCACAATCCAAAAGGCATATGTATGTAAGCGAAGGTTCCAAATGGACAAGTGAAAGTTGTTTTTTTCCTGATCTTTATAAGCTACAACAATTTGATAATAACCAGAAAACCCATCTAAGAAACAAAAAAAAGACTTACCTGCCAGTCTCTTTAGCATTTCATCAATGAAATGAATTAGAAAATGATCTTTTCTTGTGGTAGTATTCAATTTCCTAAAATTGATGCACATTATCCACCCATTCTAAACTCTCATGGGAACAAGCTCATTTTATTCATTGGGAACAAGAGTCAAACCCATCAGTAATGTCTCACATTCTCCTAAGTATATATACTTCAAATGCCTAGGCAAAGACTTCAATTCCAACTTTGGTGCTTGTTCAGCAGAGGGTAAAACCCTTTCATGAGAATTTCATAGTTGTAAAGGAGAGTTTACTAACCTATTTGGCATTTGAAATAGTGAATGCAAAGACATAATTGTTTCTTTTATGTCTTTATTATTCTCCAACCTTACATCCTTATCTATATTCCTTTATTATAATACAAAGTTCAACTCATCTTGCAAAAACATTTATTCAAAATCAGCTTGCACAATGGGGTCAATTATATCAATAAAAAAAAGATTCAAAGTAATTAGGATATGTCATGGCATCAAAAAAGTTAAATGTTACTACTTCCCATCAAACTCGCAAGATAAAATTCCTTTATGCACATCGATCATAGTTCTTGTTGTTTTCATAAATGGCATGCCTAACAATATATATATATATAAGTTGAGTTTGATGCAATTTCATCATCCAAGTCTATAATATAAAAATCCAGTGAAAAAATCAATTTATTTATCCTAATTAAAATATCCTCAACGCCTTCTCGGTATGAATTAGACCCATCTGCCAATTGAATTATTACACTTCTTTCTTTTAAAAGTCCTAGATTCAAAACCTTATAAATTGAAAGTGGCATAACATTGATCGAAGCTCCTAAATCAAGCATACCTCTTTCTACCCTATGTTTTCCAATTACACATGTTATAGTCAACATACCTGGGTCCTTGCATTTTTTAGGCAATTTCATTTGTATGACTGCGAACACATTCTCTCCAACTCTTATTTTCTCATTAATGTTTAATTTCTTTTTGTTGATGCACAGTTCTTTGAGAAATTTTGTATACCGTGGAATTTGCTTGATTGCATCCAACAATGGAATGTTAACTTCAACCTTCCAACAGGTTTACAAAATATCATGTTTCGACTCTTCCTTCCTTGCCTTCGCTAATTTTCCAGGAAATGGTGTAACCAAATTCTTAGTGATAGGAAAAATGGGCTTACCACTTAACTTTATTCTTGGTGAATCCAAGATTGTTGGTTCTGTTTCTAGCTTGCTATTCTTGGTTTCAGCTGATTCTGGTGTTGCAATTGGCAGCATATTTGTTGCTGATTCTGGTGTTGCAGTTAGCTGGGTAGTCTGCACTGCAGTAGCTGTTGAATTTGGCTCTATTTTTGGTGTTGTTTCTAACTTGTTGTTCCTAGTAGTTGTTGAATCTGATGTTGCAGCTAGCAGTATGGTCTGCACAACGGTAGCTGGTAATCCTGGCATTATAGCTGGCTGGGTAGTCTGTACCATAGTAGTTGCTGAATCTGGGGTTGCAATTGGTGGTATATTTCCTGCTGAATCTGGTTTTGCAGCTGGTAACACATTTGCTGTTGATTCTGGGGTTGAAATTGGTAGCATATTTGCTGCTGATTCTGGTGTTGCAGCTGGCAACATGGTCTACACTTCCTTTCCACTTCTAAGAGTCATGGCACTTGCGTTTTGTCTTGGATTAATTTCAAGTTGAGATGGTATCTTCCCTCTATTTGTCTCAATGTTCCTCACAGACGATGCAAGGTGTGAAATTTGAGTCTCCAAATTCTGGATGCTAGCTCTTGTTTCTTGTTGGAACATCTGTGTATTAATGGCTAAAGATTTCACAATTTCTTCTAAATACATACCTGAATTTGATGCTTGGTGAGGAGGAAAGCTGAATTTCCATTGGCATATGACCGGAAGGGTTGCTGATTTGGGGGCTGGCCATACTTCAGGTTTAGGTGGTCTTTCCAACTGGGTTTTCATGGTTTGATTATGGTTCATACTTCCTTGGATGATTACTAAACCCTTCTATTGCATTCACCTGAGGGGCTGCATCTTCTTGAAGTTGTGGACACATATCAGTAGCATGTTCTAGAACTGCATAAATGTCGCACACTATGGATTGCCTAACTTGTCCCAACACAACTTGTCTCACAAAAGAAGTTCAATCTGAAAGTTTTGTCTTAATATTAGAATACATCACCTCATTTACCTTTCTAGGAGTGTGGTCTGCTCTGATTCCAAACTGTTGTGAGTTTGCTGCCATTTTAGAGATCAAATCTCTTGCTTCCACAGGATTTTTTTTCTACAAGTGCACCACCACTTATAGCATCTACCATGCTTCGGTACATAAGCAACAATCCTTCATAAAAATATTGTGATAATAATTGGTCAGAAATTTGGTGATGTGGGCAACTTGCGCAGAACTAATCAAAACGTTCCTAGTAGTAATATAATGTTTCCCCATTGTTTTAACGAATTCCACTAATTTCTTTACAAATTGTTCCAGCCCATAAGGCTGGAAAGATTTTTTCCAAGAACTTTTTCTTCAAATCATTCCATGTTAGTATTGATCCTGAAGGAAGGTAATAAAGCTAGTCCTTTGCCTTGTCTGCCAAAGAGAATGGGAAAGCTCTCAATTTAATATGTTCCTCTAACACTCCTTGTGGCTTCATGGTTGAACAAACCACATAGAATTCCTTCAAGTGCTTGTGGGGGTCTTCACATGCAAAGCCTCAGAAAGTTGGTAGTAAATGAATCAAACCAGATTTTAACTCAAAGGCCACATCAATATTTGGAAATTCAATGCATAATCGTTGCTTGTTGATATTGGGAGTTGCTAACTCTCTTAATGTTCTATGTTTTGCCATGTTTTAAAAAACCTCTACTTCTCTTAATGTTCTCCTCTCGCCTCTTTGCTTTCCTATTTGCTCTTACAATTCTCTCAAATTTTAGATAAAAAACTAGTTCACCTGTATGAGAAGATCTTGGCATAAATTAGTTTACTATTGAAAGAAAAATAAATAAAAACTTCCTGGGCAACAACGCCAAAATTTGGTCAGTTGTCGAAACCACCAAAATATAATTTTGACTTCAGTATCACAAACAAAATAAATTTGTAGTATGATCGTGAAAACCATATTGAACCCAAGGGAAATTTCATTTAATCTTTTTACAGTATACTGAAATGAGAAAGAACGGGGGATTTGAATGAAAAATTTAAGAAACAATAATTATGAAAATAATAAATTGATATGTCGTTAAATCAGTTCAATGGTCCACACATCCATTTCTATAAATCTATTGATCATCGAAGTAAAATAAATATTCTTTCACGTCAAGCAAATAAATTTGATATCCCTTAAAGCTGAGGGAAATTGATGAGATTACAAGTACATTAATTAGGAAAAGCTCTTTAATCAATTTCTTACCATCAAGTGAATGTAATATTGAAAGCAATTTTCATTCACTTGGCAGAGTCTTAGGAATAAAATTTATGCATTTATTCTAAGCAAACGTTCAAAAGCTTGACAATTTTAACTTAGTTTATTCTTCATTAATAAATCAAGATAAGAGTTGCAGCAATCAAATTAATTCTTTTGCTTCTTACTCTAGTCGCTAACAGCAATTATGGATTGAAAGAAACTAGAAAGTATACATGTCATCTCAAAACAATTCAATAAGCTTGAATAACAATCAATAGCATAATTCTGAATAAGAAAAAATAAATACTTGAATATGAAAGAATTACAATGATAATGTTACTTGTCACAACTTGTTAATTGAGATAGAGTGGATCCCTCTTGAATCGAATTCAGGAGTTTAGTTCATAGTTGCTGGAAAATTGACAAAAGAAGAGAAAAAAGGAATGTTTTTCGGATCCTATTTCAGTTGTGTTCTACTCTATTTATCCTCCCTCTTGGCTGCCAAATTTATTTAGGATTATTAGGCTAATTAGAAGTCTTCATGGTACTTAATTTGTTCTTTCTTTATCTGGTCCTTAAGATTGGATAAATCTCTTAAAGTTAGTGTTGATAACTGACTCTGCTACTATCACATCTATGTTGTAATTCCAAGAGATTTTAACAGATCCAGAAAAGGAGTTACTATGAGTTTTCTTCCTCTACACATAACAAGGGAGACCATAATCAATTTTAAAAAATGAATATATATATATATATATGGATAAATAAAAACTAACTAAAATAATAAAAAATATATATTATTAGACTATTACCATGACTAGTTGGTTCATCATCTTTCTTCAAATTCAGGGAGTTAAGGACTAATGTAGGTGTTCCAGAGGAGGCTGAGGTTCTACACTGGTGGTAGATTCTGAAGAAGACTCGGGAGCCGCTCACTTTACAGTAATAGGCTCTTTAACTGAAGCGGGTTTAGAAGAAGCAGACATGGTTTGTGGCCTGATTACATGATGAAGGGGAACTTCTTCAGAATCAGAGTTCGGATAAAAAAAGTGATAAATTAGAAGGAAGGCTCTGGACAATAGATTGCATTCTTTTTACTTTCATTGAATGAGAGGAAGCATTAACAGCTGACACAGACCTGAGATAGGGTTGGCTTCGGATAGATTTTACAGCAGGCTTAGTCTCAGCTTTCATCACCTTCTTGGGATCCTGAAGGTGTGAGCTAGAAGATGGAAAAGCAGAGGCTTTACGCTTTTTGCTATCAGCTCCATATGTAAATTATTTAGAGGGTTAAATAAAACCCCAAAGTCAGAAATAGCCTTTACAATACCTTATTGAATGAAACTTTGTTCCTGAATCGTAGCCCACCAAAGATAAAAGGTAATAGTTGACGCAGGAAAACAATTTGGACAAGACAAATTAGAGAATTCAGAAACAACCTTACTGTTTCTTTCCAAGATTTCAAGAACATCCGAAACCTTGGCATTACCCCTACGATGTAAAGGTGGTTTGACATGATTATGAAGAAAGATGGCATGCAGAGGGGCCTTGACACATTCCAAATTTCCTGGCAGTGAGATTAAAAGACCATTCTCCTTCTAGTCCCTCCATCCCCATCTCTCCTAAAAGTATCTTTGTCATGTACATTGTTCGAGTCCATTATTTTTTAAACACCGTTATTTCATTCAAAAATACTTGCCGCTTCCCTTCAAACTTAAACCTTTGAAGGAGCACAATTCGCTCTTTACGGATTCTCTCTTTCTTTTCTTTTTTTTGTTTCTTTTTTTAACCTGCACTCCATTCACTTGTCTTCTTTGAAGATTTGTTTTATTTCTCAATTTATGATGTCGTGTGTATATCAAAGTTTTAAATCTAAGAATTTTCAAATGACCAATAAAATAGTCACATGAATGCGCTCGCTTCTCTACACGGGACAAGCTTGGCATAGGCTTGGATTTGGATTTATGGTCAAATAATTTGTTGGACTACAAGTACTTTTTACTAGTCTATTAACTATACATGTCCATAATCAAATGAATCTACATGGTTGATCAGCTGTATATGTTTAATACTTGAACATATTAAAGTCCTAGACACGTGCTTTAAAGTCCTAAATGTTTTTTAAAAACATCTTTAATCTTTTTTATTTACTAACAAATGCTAAATTTAATTTTCGTAACTTAGAATTAATTATAATTGTCTTGTTGCTTACATAAATAGGGGTCGGGGGTTGTCCAAACTTTTAAAGGAAATCGGTTTTCTAGCTAGCAATTAGGTAGCCTACAAGGACTCACAGTCAAATTAAAATTCTTGATTTCTATTTGTCTTCTCATTACTTTCATCTCTCAATTAAACAAAGTAATTTTACAATAATATCCAACAAATTAAATAAACCAATCCATACTAGTACTTTTATTGGTTCGTTTTACACAATTGGCCAGTCATTTTCAATCACTGATAATCATCTATTCATGCTTGCTAGTGTGAATACCCAGTCAAAAGTTTTCTAGGATTAACGATTTATCAAAAAAAAAAATATAGAATCATTAATGAAGTCAAAAAATATTTTTGATAAAAAAGAAGTAAAGAGATTAAACTATGAAGAAGAGAAATTGATTTAGAGATAATAAAAATTTAAAATAAAGATAAATGAATAAAATTAAATTAGAGAGCGGTGCAATTGAGTAATATTGAACAGTGATAGTGGGATTAAATCAAAATAAAGAGATGAAAGAGTAGATTCTAAAGTTAGAATTAAAGGACTTAGGGCTATAATGCAAATAAAAAAACTACATATTATAAATATTATAGGAATGCTTCCTCATGGCCAACCAAAAAGAGAGGAAAAAAAAAAGAAGAAGACAAAGACCTTTTGACGATTGAGTTTGACGGGGGTGATAATTGTGATATCCATTATTCAAAAACCACTCATTTTTTCATGTGTTCACACTTCAAATTTTTCAAAGGGTCCTTATCAAGGGCTTAAAATTATCCTCTCAAGATCAGATGGCCAAAAAACCTCACATTGACCTCCAGGTTTTGTAAAAACTATTTTTGAGTTTGTTACAAAACCACCATTGCATAACTAGCCAAGGACATATTGCCTTAGCTATATGATTTTGACCTTTTTTTCATTTCATTTCATTGCATTTACATCTTTGCATGATATTTTTAGCTAATAATCTAGGGTTATTTTGTATTTATAACGTATATTTCAGTGTTTTAATCTTAGGATTTTGGTTTCAGACCGAAACCTTTTTCTGATCAAATTGTGGAGATTTAATGATAATCGAAGTAAATAAACCTTTAATTCTTTATCCATGAATGATTTCCAACCTTTCTATGCTTTTGATTTCATAAAATCTAGTCTGGATTAGTGTTCCTCATTGAAACTCGTCTATAACACTCGTTCGAGAAAAAAACAAATAGAAAATGAAGAAAGAGCCCAGTTGGAAGCCCAACATCAAAAAGAGATGGACAATCTTAAAGAAGAAGTCACAAGGCTTACTAGTCTACTCGAGCAGGCCTTGAGAGATAAATTTGGAAAAGCAACACTTATAGCTCAGCCTGAAGATATGCATGTAACTCATTTCGATCTACAAAATCTAGGGGCAAATAGGGTGTCATCTGAATTTCAACAAGCCATGCATTTTCAACCACTATACCCCATGAGAATGTCGTTTACCATTGATTCTACAAAGAAAGAATCTCAAAAGGGCAAGATGGTGAAAGAAGAGGGTTTGGAAAAATGGACTGCCCTAGAAGAGAGGATAAGGATAGTTGAGGGAAACCATTTGTGTGACTTGGTGAAAGCTGTCAATATGTGTTTGGTACCTAAAGTAGTCATTCCTAAGAAGTTTAGGGTGCCAGAATTTATTAAATATACAGGAACCCAATGCCCATATAACTCATCTCAAGGCATACTACAACAAAATGGCTGAGGTGTTTGATGATGAGAAATTGTTGATTCATTTCTTTCAAGACAACTTAAGTGGCACTGCCCTCACTTGGTATATACAATTGGATAATACTAAGGTTAAAAAATGGAAGGATTTAGTTAATGCCTTCATGAGGCAATATAAGTTCAATATAGACGTGGGCCCTGATCGGTTGAGCTTGCAAGCTATGGAAAAGAACAACAAGGAGTCCATAAGAGAATACGCCCGAAGATGGAGTGAGGTAGCTGCACAAGTTAACCCTTCCATGTTGGAAAAGGAGATGATCAGTTTATTTTCCAACACTTTTAAAGCTCCGTACTATAGGAATATAGGAATGGCTTCCTCATGGCCGACCAAAAAGAAGAGAAAAAAAGAAAAGAAGACGAAGACCTTTTAACAATTGAGTTTGACAGGGGTGAAATTGTATGAAATTAAAAGTTGGAGAGAAATTATAGGTGCAATTAAAAGAAATTAGAAAACATGGACTAAAGATAAATTTGTCAAATCCCAAATTAAAAACCCCAACTTTTAGGGTTTAACCTAGACGATACATCACTCAGATTTAATGAAGGGATTAAATGATATGTCATTCGGCTACTATTCACCTTCTTCCTTTGATAGTTTTGGCTAATCGAGCAGGCATCTTTAGACGAATAAATATGACATCTCTGGCCACCTCAAGGGCTGTAACTATCACTATTTGATTGAGAAACACCCCTTCTATAAAGATCAGTTGCTCCCATCAAATGTTTACATCCTATTTTCTTCAATGAACTCAACATCTTGTCCCTAATACCCTCACTACATTGACAGAGTCTAGGCTAATTGAGTTAACACCTTCAAACGAGTGAACATGAATCTACAGGCTTCCAAATCGAGCAAGGTTGGATCTAAATGAAAGGTGTGCACCTCCTCTACCAATTTCAGGTGATAATCAACGACAATGAGATTAGAATTGCTTCGACGAGGTTTCAAAAGTGGATAACCCGGTCATTGATGATTGTGATACCCATTATTTAAAAACCACTCATTTTTTCATGTGTTCACACTTCAAAGTTCTCAGAGGGTCCTTATCAAAGGTTTAAAATTGTCCTCTCAAGATCAGATGGCCAAAAAACCTCACATTGACCTCCAGGTTTTGTAAAAACTATTTTTGAGTTTGTTACAAAACCATCATTGCACAACCAGCCAAGGACATTGCCTTAACTATATGATTTTGACTTTTTTTTGTTTCATTTCTTTGCATTTGCATCTTCGCATGACATTTTTAGCTAATAATCTAGGGTTATTTTGTATTTATAACATATATTTCAGTGTTTTTGTTTCATTAATTATCTAAAATATTATTTGGAATGACTTGATAGCTAAAATTTTCAAGTTTATCCTGAAACAAGCCTTTTATGATAGTTGAGGACATTTCACCATTCCAGACCAAGTTCTTGACCTAGAAAACCAGAGTTTGTTCATCGTAGCAAACCTGTCAAAATAGGCTGATAGAAATAGAAATATTATCAAATCATAGCAAACAAAGAGAAAACAATAACATAGTTTACCTTAGGTAAGGCGTACTAGAGATACTAATACATTCTCTTAACACCACCAATCTCTTGCCTAGAATCTCGAAAAGACTAGTTAAGGTTCCTGATAATCATAATACTATGTGGTGACTCCCTTATACAACCAAAGACCATCCAGAACATGTCCGGGAAGGGTCGTCATGACATCACGCACCCACGAGGGGGGTATGATACATTGTATTAATTATATTTTAATCCTTAATTTCTAAAATTTATTTACAATCAAGTCATACTTGATTAATCAACCCATTTTAATTTCTAACCACTGGTTCTTATATGTGTGACTGATTAGATTCCTTAATAATTTGGCCCAAATACAAATCACAATTCTAAATAAAGTAGGAATAAATAAATTAAACAAATTAATTTATTACCAATTCGACAATTGATTTATTTATATTTGAAGATCAAGTATAATGTCTAGCAACCTATGATGATTCTTTAAATATTAGAAAAGTCATAAATAATTTAACTTAATTTTTATGTGACCAGATTTTTATTGTCATTATCATCCTTTCATAAATAATATTTTAATTTAAATATTATAATATAAAATTTGTTTACTATATCAAATCAAGTAGAACCTCGCACTTATATAATCACCTATGTCCTTTAAATATAAAATATGTTTACTATATCAAATCAAGTTGAGACTCCCACTGATATGATCACCTTAGTCCTTCAATTCCCCTTAATAATTAACAACATCAAGAGTAATTTTGAGTGCAATGAAAACAACCAGACAAACCAACTATTCATTAAAGGAGCTGCCCAGCTTTTATTCATTCTGAAATTATTATTCATGATGACAAATCTGCAACACAGGCTCCCATTATTGGAAACACGGTAACAAGCACCACATGGTTAAAGCAAATCAAAGGGTGATGGAAACAACATAGATATTGTGATTTTATGTGGTTGAGGATCTTGAATCTTGATGGCGTAACGATGGACATGACCTATTTGCAACACGTGGAAATGGGCGGCGTAACGGTGGACTTGACCTCCCAGAGCTCGAAACACCCTTTAACAAAATCATAATAACCACCCCTCAGTGCTAGAGCTCCCTCTGCCATCCTTTCTTGAACATATGGGTATGTCTGTAAGTTTATCAGTGATAAATTCACAGCCTCCTGCATATCAGTGTTGCCTAAACTAATTAATATCACCAGCTTCATTTCAGCTATTGATTGATCACAAAGTTTTGAATAATAATTACCTTTTCACATTTATGGATCTGTTCAGGAAGTGGAAGATGCCCAAACTCAGCTTTGACCTTGGCCTTGGCAGGTAAACCGATTTTGACCCAATCATCTACGAAGTCACTGCACATAAATTCATGAAATAATTCATTCGAATTTCCATCATTAATCATCACTTCTCCACAACTCATTTTCTTAATAAAAAAAAAACAAGAAAACCTTACTTAGCAGTCGAACCATCCTCTGGGAGAGTCATAAGCCTCTCTATCCCACCACAGCGACTATGTCCAATGACCAAGATGTTTTCTACCTGTCAAACTCTCTTGTAGTTAGCAATCAGGAATTCCTCTAATAAAATTGATATATAAAGAAAGAAAAAAAAGTGTTCAGGAGTTTAAGATGAACGTAAATTTACCCCCAAAGTCGCCACAGCATATTCAATAGTTGCTCCAACTCCAGAGTATCTCAACTGTGTGCCAGACCACCATATCAGTTACATAATACATGCATGAATCATTGAGAATAAACGTAGATTAACTACTCATAAATAAGATTTCAGAATTCAGTTCTTGAGACCTGGTTAAATGCAGGAACCAGGTTGGCAATGTTGCGGACCATGAAGGCTTCACCAGGTTGGAAGTCCAGGACATGAGAAGGGCTAACCCGGGAATCAGAGCACGCGAAAACCAGAAACTGCATCATGGGATTATCTTAATAATCGTTTGATTTAATTATTGATTATACACCAATAAATTAAACATCACCTTGGGGGACTGGCCTTCTGCAAGTTCACGGTACAACTCTGGATACTTGCTGCAAGAGTAAATATCAAGGAATTAATAATCATAAAACCATATATATATAGCTATTGATCATTTGATTGAGTTGCATTATCGTACTCAAATTTAGTGGTCTTGAAGCGATGAAACCCATCCAGAATTCTTCCGACTGGATCACAGTGATCATGGGGCCCTTTCCCTTGCAACTCACCAATCAGCCTCTCAATTTTTGCCTCAACCTCCTTGTTCAACTGGTCATCCTTTTCACTGCAAGCAAGATAATAATTATATATAACCCTCGCAGAAGTTTAGCCCTTGACAATCATCAGTTTTTGAACAAAATTGGAGATTTAATTAGATATTTGTGTCAAACCAAACCAAGTAGGGTTACGGTTCATTTTTCAAGGGAGACAAACACATGACACTTTAGCAGTCATGTGTTTATTAACTTAGCTCCCTGAACGTTTGGTTAAATTATAATTAATCCATTCGCAAGTTTATTTGATCAACCAGTCCTTGAACAAATCAATTTCAATTACTTTTTACCTTTGTGACTTATAATCCATTTTTGTTCGAGGATTATAAACACTTTTACTCTTAATTCAACCAGCATAAAATGATTAAAAAGAACATTACTTATCAAGAAGCTTCTTCGATCGTTCAATAGCTCCTTCATGTGACGGATTACTCATGCCTGTATACCTACACGAATCAAAAAAAAAAAAAAAACATTTTTATATTGATATTAAAAAATGAGAGGGCAATAAAGAAGAAGAAGAAGAAGACCTTTTGCTAGCTAGGAAATGGAAACTTGTCGATTGAATGTAAATTGATATTCACTAGACAACTTGGGCACAATTTTGCAGCAAAATCAAGTTCTTATTTATAAGCAATGTGCAGCATACATGTTAATTTCCTCGGGTGAGAGAATACTTGACAAAACAACATTATTGTTTAGAAGTAATATTTACAAACGTTTAACATCCATTGATATTGACATGAATTATTAGCATGTGAACGTACATTTCCTTGTTGTTATCTCTTTGTATTATTATTATTAATGTGAATGTCTGGGTCAGTTTAGACACACCTCGATTAATTTTACAAGTCCTGAAGTTAATGATCATATAATTAGCGTTCAATGACCCTAATGTTTGTGAGATTCAGACTGATGATTTCTAAAAATCAAACCTAGTATCTGACCAGTTGAGTTATACCTCTCAAGCTTCCTTGCTGTTATGTTAATAATAGAAGAATATAATGAATAAATTAAAAGTACCCTAGGGTAATCAATTCAGCGTCCTCGGGTAATCTCTATTATTTGAACAAACAAATAGGTTGATGACGAAACCGAGAAAATTAGTAGCAGGTAGGGAAAATATCTAAGGTTACCCAATAAACTAAATGCGTGAACATTCTTCCAACATGTAATAAACAGTAAAGATTTTTTCAAAAGCGTTTAAGTCAATTTGCCTGATTGGCATATCGTGTTTTGTATGAAAAATGCAACGAAGTCATCAGCAGCCTTGAATCGTCAACATTTTAGCTGGATTCAAGGTGATGAATGATAAATAAATAAAAAAATAAAAAAATGAGTAAAACATTTTACTAATTGGAAGATTCAGAGCATGTGTGGAGAAGGGAGACAAATATAAAAGTGTCCAAATGTGACAGATTAAATCTATATACTGGAATTAGTTTTCAAATGTCAATTTAGCTAAATTAATTAATTAACTTACCGGTTTGATTTTATTCATGTAATTCTAATGTTTATTATTATTATTATTATTATTATTATTATTATTATTATTATTATTATTATTATTATTATTATTATTATTATTTATTTTAAAAAGCTTTATGTAGTACTTTAATGGATGTGATTTGTTAATAAAAACACAAAGAGTTGCATAACTTGTGATCATTATTTTCAAAATCTTTTTTCTATTTAGATATACTTAAGAATTTTTTATTGGTTGTCGAAACTTTATTTTATAATGGAGAACTTAGCAACTCTCACCAATATGAAAGTCAAGCTTAAGAAACCCTTTTGTACCAAGATGTTTGAGATGCAAGTTAGCAAAGCAGAGAGTCAAAAATTAAGGTTGAGAGACTAAAATAAAAAGAAAAATGATATTATTCATTGAAGAATGACAATCACATGAATTGTGAGACAATGTATTGTATAATCATATATACATGTCGGTGACAAAAGACAATATGGTGGAATTCTTCTATTAAAAAGGTGATAAAACAATAGAATTGGCATCCGAGTACTGCGATGAAAAATCACAGATGAATGGGAAGGTGTCACTACAAGAAAATTGATAAATACAAACGAAAATACTGAGGGGATATTTCCATCGGTAAATTTCCGAGGGATTTTACCAACGGAAATATTCCCTCTGTATATACCGAGAGAATTACAGTGAGAAAAGAATTAAAACAAAACAAAAAAAAATGATGACGTGTTATTTTTACCAATGGAATTCCCGATGGAATTGATTCCATCAGTAAATTTGTTGGTAAACTGTGAAAATAAAAAAACTATTCATCATGTCAATTACAAAATGAATCATAATTGAGTAATTAATAGATACATAAAAGATAATAGTTACTAGTGCATATATAAAAGAAGGAATGCATGTGTAAGTATAATAATTCATGTAATTAAAGGCAACAATAACTTTTATGTACATGAAATCGTGAAACAAACTCTAAAAGATGGAAGGTTATTACCGGTCAACATATAATTAATGAAAAACCCTGAAAAATAAAAGGTTATTGACAATTAAACCATTTAATGATTATATAAAGTGGATTGAAAAGAACAATTCAATGAAAATTCAAATTATTGTATTGTAGTTTTATTAAATTCTCAGTATCTTTCAAATTTCAGACGATAATTTTCATTACATAATAAATGCATGAATACTTGATAAAACAACATTATAGTTTAGAAGTAATATTTACAAACGTTTAACATACATTGATTTGGCATCAGTTTATATTTAAAAGTGAAGGGTACAAACAAAATTGAAAATGCTTGCGTGCTTGGTTAAGTAGTTCTCTAGGAATTAAAGCATGTGAAATGTATTATGTATTATCTCAATAATAGAATGACTACATTAACACCCTTTGTATATAGGGGTACCTCATATTCAACCCCCCCTATAAGGCCCCCCCACCCACGATGTCCCCCCACCCACTATGTATAAGGATACAAACAAAATTGAAGATGCTCCCCCCCACACTATGTCAAGCAAAGATATGCAATGAACTGGAATCCATTTAGAATATTGGTGAGGACTTGAGAGACAGCATGAAGAACAACCTTATCACAAGAATTCAAGGTGATGAATGACATAAAAAAAAATGAGACAAAAATAGAAGGTTCCCTTACTTTTATTTTTAATATTAATATAATAACTAGCCTGCAATAAATTCAAACTATAGTAACAGATTATTGATTGATCATTAGATCTTCATTGTCAGTTCTAATATCTCAATTTTAGTTTTTAGTTTTCAAATGTCAATTTAGCTAAATTAATTTACCGGTTTGATTTTATTCATGTCTTGCATGAGGAAACAGAGATGAACCGATCCTTTGAGAGCTTTTCCGGTCTTATCGGAAGAGACAAAGACAAAGAACGCATCATCAACCTTTTAGCAGCACCTTCTAAGGTTGATGATGCACATCCCTTTGTCCTTCCGATAGTAGGAATGGGAGGCTTGGGGAAGACATCTCTTGCCAAATCGGTGTGTGATGATGAAAATGTAAAAAGTCATTTTGATCTGAAGATGGAGGCATGTGTTTCAGATGAATTTTCCTTGAAACAAGTGATACAAAAAATTATTAAATCTGCAACTGGGGAAAGATGTGCGGATTTGGATGAGGGTGAGCTTCATAAAAAACTTGAAGATATTATGAAGGGTAAGAAATACTTGCTTCTTTTGGATGATGTTTGGAATGAAGATGCTGAAAAATGGTTGTTGTTGAGGCCTTTGTTATCAAAAGGTGCTGATGGTGGTCATGTCTTGCATGAGGAAACAGAGATGAACCGATCCTTTGAGAGCTTTTCCGGTCGACAAAGAACGCATCATCAACCTTTTAGCAATAAATTATTATTATTATTATTATTATTATTATTATTATTATTATTTATTTATTTATTTTGAAAAGCTTTATGTAGTTTAATGAATGTGTTTTGTTAATAAAAGCACAAACAGTTGCATAACTTGTGATCATTAGCAACTCTCACCAATATGGGCTGATTGGCCTTCCTCTTCATATTGGATGGACTCACAAATTAGATGAAGGTTAAGCTTAAGAAACCCTTTGGTATCAAGATGTTTGAAAATGGTTAATGCTGGGAGTTAGCAAAGCGGAGAGTTAAAAACCTTGAAGAGATTGGTTTCTCTTTTAGGTTGAAAAAAACATGTAATTAAAGAAAAGAAATATATCACAAATATATGTAACAATTAAATTGTAAAAAATTAAAGTTGAGAGACTAAAATAAAAGGAAAAATGACATTATTCATTTTTCAATTAAGAAAAACAATGAAAATACTTTAGGGATTACGTTGCATCTGTAATATCTAACATCTCAAATAGATACATCCATATATACTAGATTGGTCCTCCAACTTTTGTCTCATACGGTAAATGTATGGGTGATGCTCCATCGAGTTAAAAAATGATGAAGGGAATATCATCTCAAGTTTACATATTATCTCAACGATATTCATTTCAAGCCTCTTAATATGATGTATCTGCAACTTACTGGAGCATATATCTCTAAAAAAATAATTGATCTCCATGAGTGCATCTCATATCCTCTTTGGCAACAAATCACGATAAGCTAATGGAATGTGTATTTGCATAAACATGTGGCAGTCATGACTCTTTATTCCATACAATCTGCATTCCTCTAGATTAACCAACCTTGATATGTTTGAGGCATGTCCATTGGAAAAATACAAACTTTTAAGCCATTGGTAAACTAATAGTTATACATTTTTCTCTAACACGAAGCTTACTCTGGGTTTTGTGACTCATGACCCATCAAAAACCAACTCCATATTTTTACGATTACAGAACAATGTTATATTCATTCTAATGTCCTTTGTCGTCCCCTTCACATCCATGATAGTGTTGAAAATGTTCTCAAACACGTTCTTTTCTATGTGCATAATGTCAAGGTTATAGCGGAGGAGATTTGTCTTCCAATAAAGAAGCTCATAGAAAATACTTCGCTTTACCTAGTTGTGGGTCAAACCAAAACCAGGAAACTTCTGCTTACCATATTAGAAACCAAACACAATGTCACTATACTCTGATACAACGTCATGCCATTCTTCACCAGAAAGACGCGGGGATGCAACATCCTTTTCAACTTTTCCGACAAAGAAAACTTTTTTGTTCTTTCTGTACATGTGATTCATTGGCAAGAAACGTTGGTGGTAGTAAAAAATAAAAGCTTTACCTCCATTTGTTAGCGTGAATGCTTTGTTGTTTTCCATAAAGTATGGACATGCTAGTTTTCCGTACGTGCTCCAACCAGAAATCATTCCATAAGCTGAAAAATCATTGATAGTCCACATCAAAGCTAACCTCATAAGAAAATTTTGTTTTCTCAATATATCATAAGTCAAAGCCCCGGAGGACCACAACTGCGTCAACTCATCAATCAACAGTCGAAGACAAACATCTATATTTCGGTCTGGACTATTCAAACTAGGTATCATCGTAAATAAAAACATGAACTCCGGCCTCATACACATCCCTGATGGCAAGTTGTAAACCGTGAGTACAACTGGCCAACAAGAATAAAGAGCAACAAATAACTCGAATGGGTTGAATCCGTATGTACACAATTCAAGACACGCGTTCCTTGATTCAGCTGAAAAATGATGATGCATACTGTTAAAGTGTTTTCATGCTTCGCCGTCAGAAGGATGCACCATCACTCCATCAACCACATAATATGATTAGTGTCATGTCATGTGCTCAGCAGTCTTTGGTGACATGAATAATCTCTGCAGTCTAGGTGTGATTGAGAAGTATCTAAGTTTTTTATATGCCACGAGAGTCTTTCTCATGCTAGTTCTAGGTTTGTAACGAGAATGTCCACATGTCATGCACTCGGTCAGCTCAGCATTTTCAAGGTAGTACATTATGCAGAAGTTAGGGCACATGTCAATTTTTTGTTATCCTAAACCGAGGGGTTTCATTATGAACTTAATAGCATAGGAGTTCTCTTTCAGCCTGTTCCTTTTAGGTAAAATGCTTCTCACGCATTTGATAATTCTATCAGAACCGGCCTCACTCACCCCATAATCCGAATTGATGGTGAACACCTGTGCAATGGTTGATAATTTACTGTAATTCGTGCAGTCATCCCATAATGGTTCATCAGAATCTTTTAACTTATCAAAAAATTTGGTTGCATCTGCATTAGGTTCTTCTATAATTGGACATTGACTGACATTACCTTGATTCATTCTCATTGCATCTATAGCCATATTCATGTAAGGATGATTGTTGTCATTTACAACTCCATGCACGTTGCTAGCACTAAAAGTTGGTTCAACCATCCTTTCTACCATACTCTCGTTACGAACAAATAGTTCTCCGTGTGCATACGAACATAGGTAATCCTCCATAAACCCTTTATGTTGAAGATGTATCGTTACAACTTCTAGATGCAGAAACTTTTTATTTTTACATTTCAAGCATGGACACCTAATACCGCCTCCACTAAAATTTTTGAATTTCGATACATCCATGAACAATCATCCATGACTTCTATCGAACCTCTATAAAATAATGATGACAACATGTATTAATTAACTACGTTAAGTAAATAAATTTGCAAAAATATTGGTTTAGCTCAAGATTATCTAACTTACTTTAAAACTCCTCTTAAATATTAATTATCAATTATCAACGTCCATACAAATTTATACACATAAATTTACGGAAATTACAACTCGGCAATAACATTGATAAAAATTAAAACGGACCCTTTAAACAAGCTATTATTTATTTCATCACAACACATCTAATTTGATAATTCAACATAAGTTTCAACAATTTACAAACAAATATAATTTTACAAAAACTAAAACAAACCATAACAAGTACAAAATTATACATTCATACTACAAGTTTGTTTGAGAAAAAATAATAAAACATATATTACCCTAACAAAATGCATATACTAAAAAAACGTTCAATAATAATAAAATTGACATTTTAATGTTAAAATTAAAAAAGATAGATTCACTTATAAAAAACAACAAAATTCATAATAAATCAGGACACAGATGTTGTGACTATAAAAAATAAAGAAGGACGATTTGTGTTGAGAAGTGAGGGATGTTTTGAGGGGTGATTCTTTGCAATTTTTTTTGGGGGGGGTGGTTTGTTTAGATGCAAGGATGGGGAAGAATGAAAAATAGGGGAGGGTCAGGTCGGCAATGTGGTGATATATTAACGTTTACCAATAGAATCACCGACGAAATATTTCCGTCTGTGATTCCAACGGCAATTCTGCCAGTGAAGTGGACATGTCACTGTACGAAGATCCCGGTTTGAATCCTTCTGTAATTTCATCGGTAAAATCGCCCATAAAAACTTCCATGTCATCGCATTGCTTTGTTTTTTAAAATTCTTTATATTCCGTCTAGAATTCTGTTGGTATATACCAACAGAATAATTTTGTTGGTATATACCGATGGTGTTAGCGATAGATTTAAATCGGTAGGTAAATATCACCGCAAATTATCGATAGAAAAATACTGTTGATAATTTCGTTGGTATTCGTTGAATTTCTGGTAGTGAACTAATTCATTAGTGTTGGTTCCTCCAAAACATGAGAAACCAATGAAGTTATACACTGCGGCAGTAGAAAATTCAATTGGAAGCTTATTAGTCCAAGATAATGAAGAGGGTCAAGAGCATGCTATATTTTATTTGAGTGGGGTCTTCAAAAATATAGAGTGCAGATATTTTCTAAAAATGGGATGGTGTTAGGAACAAAGATTATTTGGAAATAATTACAGTGGTCATGTAACAAGTTGCAACATAAAGTCATAAACCACCCAAGAGGTCCCGGCGGAGCGGTAGGCATGCTCTTGTTGCTTACGAGGTTGGGGGTTTGACCCTCTTCTTCATCTGCAGCAGGACGCTTAGGGAGGCCTTGTCACCCGGGCCGAGGGATTAGTCTGGGCCAGCGTCTAGGATACCCTGGTTTGACCAAAAAAAATAAAGTCATAAACCACAAATTAATACAGTGCCCCATCTTATAATCTTCATAGCCCTTTGCCATTTGGAGTGGTAATATAATTTGGTTGTATCATCTTATGTGGTTATGAATATATACTTATGAGGTGTGCATATTAACGATTTCTCTGAGTTGGTTGAGAACCAAATTCTATAGCAGTTTTGATCTTTAAGAAATTTGTCAAATTAATAATTAGGGTTTGTTCCATCTTAATATACTTTCAAGTAAAATATCTATTTTTAATCAACTACAAGAGAATTGAGTGAAGCTATACTTCTCTTGTAATCAACTTTCTTTTCTCCCAAATTGAGGGAGATATTTAGAAAAAAATGGGAGTTATTTTCCCTTTCATTTCAATTTCCCTCTTAAAAAAAACTATTGAAAAATATTAAAGGACCATTCTCCTTTTTCTCCCCTCTATTCCCATATATATTTCCCAAAAGTATCTTTCCCATGTACATTGTTTAAGTTCATTATTATTTAAACACAGTAATTTTGTTCAAAAATACTTGTTACTTCTCTTCCAACTTCAATCTTTGAAGGAGCACAGTTCTCTCTTTACGAACTCTCTCTCTCTCTCTTTTTCTTTTTTTTCTTTTTTTGTTTTTGTTGATTTCTTTTAACTTGCACTCTATTCACTTGTCTTCTTTTAAAATATGTTTTATTTCTCATTTTGTGATGTTGTATGCATATCAATGTTTTAAATCTAAGATTAATTTTCATATGACCTTTCTAATAAAATGAAGCATAATTTTTTATTCAACTATTATATCAGGTTGAATTTAAAAAAAAATATATCCTATAATCCCTATCCGTATGGGGTTGATTGGCTTATACCATTCCAGATTAAAAACATGTTAAAATTAGATTTGAAATTTTTCTTTATCTTTTTTTTTTATTTCTTTTCTTGTTAGATTTCAAAATTTTATTTTGATTTGGTTTTAATTAGCTAGGTGGGTTTAACCACTATTTAAATAGATTTGTAGTAACTTATTTTTCAAAACAGATTATTTAGAAATTCATTCAAAAATTTTCAGTTTAGAATATGCTCTTCAACTTAGGAATGTAATTTTTAGGGATTGAAAACCGTAACTTTTTATCTTTGGCTATGATGTTGTCCTTTTATGCTCTTCTTATGTTCGTGCCTGAGTTTCCTATACGCTCATGATTTTATTCCTTTTCATCTATTTCCTTTGTAATTTTTCTGCATAATATAGAATGTGAAATATGTGAAAGGTTTGTGTCTTTAACGTGTCTTGCCTTCACAATTCTATATTTTAAATGTCAAGAGCATGGTCTCGCAATTGCATTATTCTTACACAATGTGCATGAAAGGTTTGAGTTTATTCTTGGACATTGCGTTATTGCATATATACAATTGGCAGCCATTAATCTTTTTTCTTTTTTCAAATCTCCTCTGCTTGGATTCTAACAGTTTCATCCAACTACAGTCCAGGTAGCCATCAAAACGTGACATGAGGAGTTTCCAGTGGATTGGATGCCTATAATTTTGCGTTGCTTGGAAATTGAGGCTGAACTCCTTTGTGACCGTCCAAGCTCCAAGCATTGATTTCCTTGATAGGTCTTTAGGGTGCCTCTCCTTATCTTCTTGCATTCCACTTTTTATTTAAACTTTGCCAGGCATCGTTGGTGTTGGATGGCAACCTTTGTAGATGCTTAGAATACATGTTAATTAAACTTTTGTTGATGCTTTGAATGGATTTAGGATTTTATTTTCACTTCAAGTTGTGCTTTTTTACTTTGATGGTGTCTGTTTGGTTTTGTTTGTTTGAGCATGCAGGTGGTCTTGAGAGGCTAGCTATCTGCATATGCCTTTGTTTAAGAGGGGTTCCTTAATCTGCAGGTGGTCTTCTTAAGGTTTTTTTCTAAGATTTGTTATGTTTTTTTTTTTTGGGCTGCAAGCGTTCATTCTTTATAGAATTCTTATGTTGTTGGATTGTTGTGGTTTGGTTAGCCTCTTATAGTTTTCTGTTTTTCTTTTGATTTTTTTAGCTTACATATTTTATTGTCTTTCGCTTATGTTTTTTTTTACCTCTGTATCATTTTATTTCACTTATGTTTGGTCGTTGAAGTGGTTCTTTTTTATGTGTTTTGGTGTTGCTTGGTTCATTTCAATTACGTTGCTTTTTCTTTCTATAAATTCTTAAAACTTTTGAGCATCGATGATTACAAAATCATTTTGTTTGAGCGAGTTCTTGACACTCAAACATGGTTGTGGCAAGAATTAAATCATTGAGACTTTTCTTTTTTCCTTTGAAGTTTTTATTTTTGTTCTGTGAAATTATGCTGAAAATTATGTACAACGTCTAAGCATTCAGCTTTAAGATGGGCCTTAGCCTAATTTTGGGTTTTGCTAGTTTCATCTTGTAGATACCTTTGTTGAATTGCTTATGATGCATGTCTGGCCTTTAAAGGGAGTCTTGTTGTTGTTGTTGGGTGGTTTTTGAGGATCTTCTTGGTAGGTATGTTTTGCTCTGTTTTTTTCCTGGTTTTCCAGTTTCTATGAGAAGGAAAAATATAATGTTCAGACTGTTTCTTGCTAAAGATTAGTGGGATTTTTGTAAAAATACAAAAAATAACAAAAAAAAAAACACATGGACTAAGAAATGGCATTTTTGTAAATAGAAAAATGACCCCCTTCTCCTTATATGCTGGCCGGCTATTCCAACAGCTCAAAATACAGAGAGAGAAGGTAGAAAGAAAAGAAAAAAGGGTCAGAGATCTGGAAGCCATATCTTCATCATTCACCATCTAATCAGACTAAGTTTTGGATATTTTTTACATCTCATCACCCTCTATAATCTAACCATAGGGATTGTGATTTTCAACTCTCTTTTTTCACAGATAAGATAAACGTAATTTTTATGGCGAAATCACATTGGGTCAGTCACGATCATCGACTTGTTTCTCCTCCATCCACATTTGGATTTGCTTAAGATTTCATAGGGAGGTTCACCTAGGTGTATTCTTCCTTCTGATCAGTAGAGATTATAAACAAACACCCCAAAATAAACTTATTCTTCCTGAACAATAACTCGTCATTTTCCAAGTCAATTTGGTTATTTTTTGATATTGGGTAATTTGATTGTAGGATTGAGTTGAGTTTTGGATATGTTGTGCATCATATGATGTTCCATAATTGCACCGTTAGGACTGAGCTAAATTTGGATGTGCATAGAGTTATATTTGTTTGAACATGATGTTCCCAAACTCACTAGTTCACTGTTGTAACTCGTTGAGTCATTGTTCCAACTCAATTATTGTTGTAACTCAATAGTTTACCACTCCAACTCAATGGATAATATGAAATTAAAAATAATAAAGAAAGCTCATATCTCCCATTAATGGAAGTTTCAGCCAAGTGTTGAAATAAAAGAGTTTGGATTGCTTAGTTCAAATTGATGTGGAAATTCTGTTTGATGGTCATATAGTATATATGTTGTGGTATTTCATACGAAGAAAATTGTATGGGGTTAAAAAGGGAACCTTTGGTTTTTAAAAGGATGATTTCAACCTAGGATGAATAGAAAAGGATGTGTTTTGTCGGCTTCAGTGCCTTTGATATTATTTATAGTATTTATTTTGTTTAATTAATTAATGATAGTGTAATACAAATAGGCTAAATTTCCTATTGTAATATAATGTTGTGGCTATTCTTGTTATTCTTGTCATTATCCTAAAATAATTCATATTGTAATTGTATATGAATTGTGAAATGAAGGGTTGAAAGGAATAATTGAATTATATGATGTAATGATAAAGGTCTAAGATGGTCAGATTATAAATTTTTGTTTGGACTGTTAGTGGATTATTGATGTAAATATTTGAGATTGTTTATTTTTTGTTTTTTTGAGACTCCTCTAGAAATCTTGGTAGAATATTAAACAATTTTGTAATCATGATTCATGCATAATGAGAATTTGAAAAAAAAATTATAGGGTTTTCAATTATTCATGACTAATAATTCATATGAAATGTGGTTTAAAAATTGAGGTTGTTACAACTTAATTTTTCCCATTGATGAACTAGAAGGAAAAATATAGAACACCAGCAAGAACTTTGATGTATAAACTATATGTGTTTCTCCTTTCTTAGCCATGCTCATTTTCCCCTTTTTCTGTACTTTCTTTGCAACAAGTCATCTATGCTAACTTCCATAAAAAGAAAAATAGCTTATACCATACAATTATTCCTATTTAATAAGGTCAAAGTCCACCATCTTATCTTACAATTTGCTCATATTTTGACCAGGAATATCCCATATTATTAAACAAAAAATTAAGATTTTATGATGGAATACTCTTTTAAGATTGGGACTTTATGACCCAGGATTTGACCATAATTGCTTCTATGGTTTGATGCTTTATAACAACTCTGGCAGATAACAGCTATGCATATGTGAATGTATATCTATACATTTTCCTTTTTATTTGTATATAATATGCTCATTTTATCTTCATTTTCCCTACAACAATGGGATATGATAAAGCCATTTTGCAACAAAAATCCTTATGCTATAAGACCTATTTAAACTTGTATCGGTAATCGGTGCAACGCATAAAATTATACAACTCATGTTAACCTATTAATCTCGTGACCTAAGTCATTTGATTAAAAGCATCAAATTTGAAAAAAAATCGAAACCTAATATTCAACTAGTCAAATATTGATGAATGAAATTGAAAAGAAAAAAAACCAATCATACAAAATGATAAAAACAAATTAGCAATTATAACCTAAAAAGAACTCGAGCCCACCCAGGTCACCTCGTCAAACTCATGGATCAGGTTATGAGATCGGGAAACCCGATAGAACGAAAAATAAATAAAATCATGAAATCTAATTTAAAAAAAAACCATTGTTAGCTTATAAAACTCGTGACCTAAGTCATTTAACCAGAAGCATCAAATATGGATAAACCATGAAGCCTAATTCTTAATAAATCAAATATTATTGAATGATGAAATTAAAAAAAAAATCAACTACACAAAAGGATTCAAAAGAAGAAAAGGTAATTAAAAGCTAAAAAAAGATGTGAGGCCACTAACTCATCAAACCCTCGAGTTAGGTCATGACATCAGGATAAGAAAATGAAGAAAACTAAAAAACTTATTTTGTAAAAAAAATCAATGTCAAGTAATGAGATCGGAAAAAAAAATAAGTGGAAAAAACAATGTCAACCCGTGTTAGCTTATAAAACTTGTGACCCGGACCATTTGATTAGAAGCACTAAACTTAAAAAATAAAGAAGTTTAATTTTCAATAAATCAAATGTCAAATGATGGAATTGAAAAAAAATTCAATTATAAAAAATGGTTAAAAGAAGAAATAGCAATTAAAAGAACGAAGATCAAATTTGAAAAAAAAACAAATGAGAGGAAGGATAATTTTGGATTGAACGGTTAAATTGAAAAGAAAAATCAATTTCACAAATTAATTAAAAGAAGGGACCACCAAAAGAATGAGGATTAAATTAAAAAATAACAAATTTAATTTTTTTTTATCAAATGATGTAATTGAAAACAATTGAAAGTTTAAAAAATCAGCAAGAGAAAAAAAACATTAAGAAATAAAAGAACAATGACAAAAATTAAAAAACAAAACATGATAAATTTAAATTGAAAGATGAAATTGAAAATAAATAAAAAACTTACAAAAAGATCGATGACAAAAATTACAAATGAAAAAAATAAGAACCGACATTCAAACACACATAACTAAAAGGACTACCGGTTATAACGAACTAAAAGGACTACCAGTTATAACGAATTTCGAGGGAGAAAAGAGAAAAGGAGAAAAAACATTTTCGAAGATAATCCACCGAGAAACAATCAACACGCTTTGGCTCTTAAGGAAGAGGACACCACGGAAAATCCAATAACATGATGGAAGGAAGTTTTTCACCGTCGCAGTCAGTCACACCTGTTGCTTGAAGACGAAGGAGTGATTGACGTGTGCAACACACGCATCAATAACCTTTTTTTTATTTATCAAATTACCACATTGTCAATATATGAAATTACACAAAAGTCTCTTAAAATCATGCATTGAGAATTTTGATTATAAAGGCAATTCGATCATTATGTTGTACTTTAAAAAGTAAAAAACAAAAAATGCTCCTAGACCATATTCAAGTTTTTTTTTGCTTTTAAGGGTATTCAAGTAATTTTACCGTGTAAAAACTAGAAAAAAACCAAGTTCTCTCTTAACAAATATAGAATGAAAAATGAATTATATGAAAAGATTATTTTATCTCTCAATGCCGATTTATTTGAAATTTTTTATAAAAGGTGAATCTATAATTTATTATTTAAATCCACCGTAAAACAAGATATTTATACAGTAGTTTGATCTCACCCGTTTTTGTAATTAGTTTTTACAAATTTTTTTCAATTTATTAGCTCATAAATTTGTTTTTATTTATTTTATAAAGCATAAATAATATTTTTTTTTCTCCTCAATTAAAAAACATTACAATACATGAAACATATCTATAACGCAATCATTGTTTTTTTCTGTTAAAAATTAATTTAAAATCCAACCCACAATTTGCACTACTTATTATTGGAATAACAATCAATTTTTTGTTAGTTAGTGTTGATAAACTCCAAGGACTAAAAGGGAGTTATTTAAAGAGCAACAACGCTACTGATGAGAGCGATGGCGGGTAGCTTTTATAGCCGAGGAGCCCTAATAGAGAGCGTGCAGGAAGACGCTCTAAGGACTAGTTAGTTAGTGTTGATAAACTATAAGGACTAATATATAATTAACTCTTCCTTTTTTTGGGTTTAAGAAAAAAACTCCCACCAACCAAAAAGAAAAAACATAGCAAGTGATAGGAGCAGAACTTCAAAATGAGCAAAAACTAACTGTGACTGACAGATAGACACCATTAACGCCATATCTTTTATATTCGTTATCCTTCACCAGTCTTGATTCCTCCTTTCTCCCCCTTCTCTTTATTTAATTTTCCTTTTGGTTTCAAAATTCAGTCAACGGAGGAGGTTTGAGAATGGCGACTCAATCATCGGAACCTTCTCCTGCAAATCCTGCCCATCAAAACCCAGGTCCCACTTCCATCTTTTATTTTCATCTCGTTTTTCCTTAGGCTTTAGGAAGGAATGATTGAAGTGGGTTGCTTTCCTAGTGTCCAGAATTGTAATATGCTGATTTCAATGTTTTTTTGAAATGGGTGATCTTAATGGGGTATTTGAGACTTGGCATGAGATGGATAAGACAGGTTGTGCACAGGACGTTGATACTTGTATTCTGACGATCATTGGGCTTTTCAGTTACAATAACGTAGAGGATGCATGTTTTCAATGGGTTCTAGTTCTGAGAAGGGGGATTATACGGATGATGATTCTCCGGAGTTCAATTTAGAAAGGTTTTGCCTTGATAATGGGAATGGTGAGAAAGGAAAGATCTTCAAGTGTCTGCCTGGTTTGGAAATAAGTCAGGATGCGGAGCATTGGGCTAGAATTGAAGGGGAACATCACAGTGGAGCTCTGTTTAAGATTTTATATTTTTAAATTATTTTGCTCTAAATTAAATTAATTATTTCTAAATTAAGAGCAAAATAGTCAAGATTGCTAATTCAATTCATTTCCAGGGTATTTCAAACATAAGAATTGTAATAGGTTGAATTCAAATTTGCTTTTGAATTGAATTCAATTTCACTTGTGATTTAATTCCAAACAGGCTGTTACGGTTACTGTTATTTTTTGAGCTTATAGGTTATTATTATAATTATTATGTGATTTGCAGCTCAATTAATTAATTCATGTCTTAACTACCATTGCAATTGATGGCAGTGTCTTTTGTTTATGGATTACTAATCAAAGATGATTGGTGTAAATGGTTATGTGCAACTTGAATGATTTGGGAGACGACCAATGGGTTATTCGTTTACAGTGTCAAAATCACTTCAAATTTAGGATTATATTAAGCATATGGTAATGGTTTCTTTTTTTATGCTTTGAGCTACAGAGAATGTACAGCCATCAACTGGGGTTCAGCAGGGTGCTGGGGCTGAGGCTATCAAGCAAAGTCCTCCATCTGTCTTTGTGAACTCAGAACCTATGCGAGAGGAACAAGTGCAGAATGCTGTGAAGTTTCTTTCGCACCCAAAAGTTAGGGGCTCTCCTGTTATGTATAGAAGATCGTTTCTTGAGAAGAAGGGCCTCACTAAGGAAGAGATAGATGAAGCTTTTCGGCGTGTGCCGGTAAATAAGTTATTTTTGTTGGCTCACCTTTTTTCTTACGTGCCACGCTGTTTAATCATTTTTTTCTTAAGTTTATGGATACTCAATGTATTCGTATCTGTTCATTCTTCCCCTCTTACATTTTCTGCGAATTGCAGGACCCAACCCCAAGCACACAGGCAACCAGTTCTAGTCAAGGTACAAGATCTTAGCATGAAAGTGGGATGATTAATATCTTTTGTGATAAGCAGTTCTTGGGATTTCTAAGATTTGTATATCCTTGCATCACTGATTATATTTCGTGTTGTATTATGACAAAAGCAGAGGGTCAGGTGAAATCAACACCAAATGTTCAGCCACCAGCCCCAGCACAAACCCTGCAACCTGTAGCAGCTGCTCCTACTGGTGTCATTTCTACAATGAGGACTTTGACTCAACATCAATTTAACTGGCATCATGCTGTTGTTGCTGTAGGACTGCTGGCAGTTTCAGGTGCTGGAACAGCTGTGTTGGTTAAGGTATCAAAAAATACTCTCCACAACCACACTGTCATGCTAGTCAACTTGTTGATGCTTAATGTTTGTTTTCTATTTCCAAAGATGGTGTAGGTTGCATCTGTAAGTTTCTTGCACCCATCGTTGTGTAAATTTATGCACCGGGTTCTTAAGGTTCTACATGTTAACTTTCATGACACAAATAGATAACTTATTTCTTGTTCAGAAAACTATTATTCCCTGGCTGAAGTCTTGGATACGCAAGGTTGTTTTGGAAGAAGAAGATGACAGCGCGATGAAAACTAATACAAAGCTAAGTTTGGCAGAAGAAGCAGCGGCAGCTGCCAAAGCAGCAGCAGCTGCAGCGGCTGATGTTGCACGAGCGAGCCAGGAAATGTTGAATTCAAAAAATGAAGGTGGGATAGTGATAGAATTGTTATTTTTTCATTTCCAGCACTGGTTTCTTTAAATGCTTTCTGATTATTATTATTATTATTATTATTATTATTATTATTATTATTATTTTGTAACCTTCTTGATTTACTCTTTCAGAGAAGATATGCTTCAAAGAATTTATGAATATGTTAGATGTGCAAGTACAGGAAATGAAGTCAATGAATACTGCTATACATAGATTGGAAGGTAAGAAGATGTTGCTTTGACATCAGAACCATATTTCTTTCTATGTGCTGCATATGCATGGTTGTTGAGATGCTCGCTTTTGTCCTTGTCTGTAGCAGTTCCCATTAAGAATTTTGATTTGTCAATGGTGTATTTGTGGAAGAACTTTCTGTCTCTGGTGCTTTCAGAGCTGCTAGGCACATAATTGCCATTTTTACATGCATCTAGGTATTAAGGCATCAATATATGTTAAATGCAATAGCGTGTGAGACCCTTGTAGATGTTGCTCTTTGCCAACATTATAGGTTGTGAGAAAAAATAAATCAAAGGTATCTTTTCATTTGGTGGAAATGGATTTTGGAGTGCAGAATGCTTGATGTTGATCATCGCAGGAACTTTAAGACATTCATGGAAGATTGAGGTGCTATTTTGACATTCTTGTTCAATGACTTTTAAGGCTGAACTAGTTGTAAATGATTCGTTCCAGAATTCTGAAAACTGTTTGTAAAGTTGGTTCTTTTTCAACTAGTTCAGTAATATTTTCTTGGCTGATCATTTTCAATTTCTATGGTGCATGTTACCCATATTGATGCTGGAGCAAATCCTAAACAATAGTTTAAATTTGTTATTGTAGCACAGTGGTGTAGTGTACTGCAGCAACTATAGTATGAATTTGGGTTTGTCCTTTCCTAGTCTATTAATAATAGTTAAGCCCTAGATACTTGTAGGAAAAGGATTCATTAGTCTTGTCACCAAGTGAAATAACTCAAAGGAAATATTTAAAAGGTCACATGCTAATCATGTGACTTGTAATTAATTAAATTACACATATATAGTGAAAACCTGCATGCATGGTAGATTGGAAACACAGGATTGTAATCTGCATTTGTAGGTATGTCACCTTGTAACTGTTTGTAGTTTTGAATACATGTATCTCTAATTTGGCATAAATTGTCATGTGAAAGTCATGACTCCTAAATAATGGGGCCTGTGGTCTCTTGTTGCTTATCCAGGAAAGCTAAAGTTAAACCTAGGCCCCGTTTGTTTGCTGGAAAGTAATTTCCTTTTGGAAAGTGAATTCCGGGGAGGTGAATTATTTTCTGATGTTTGGTAGTGTAATGTAAAATAAGTTGGAAAACACTTTCTAGTATTTGGTTATGTCATGAAAAATAAGCTGGAAAATAACTTATTAATGTTTTATTTTTCTCAAGTTTATGAAAATAATGAGGAACAAATCTTACAAATTAAAAAGTTGAATGAGAATGAAATTGAAAAAAAATATAATTTCATAAATTATATCAAATAAAATAAATAATAATCAAAATAATAGAAATCAAATCTAAAAAATAAAAATAAAATGAAAGATGAATAAATTAAAATAATAATAATTAACATTTCATAAATTATTTCAAATAAAATAAGTAACAATCAAAAGAATGAGGATCAAATTTGATAGATAAAAAATTTCAATAAAAAAATAATAAGAGAAAAACAAATAACAATTATAAAAATGAGGACCAAAGTTAATATAAAATTTAAATTTTAAGAGATGAAATTGAAAAATAAATATTCAAAACAAAATATATATAGCAATCAAAAATTTAAGGACCAAATTTGATATAATCAGCAAATAATATGACATTTCTAAATTTTTCACAACTTCCGGAAAGTGTTTTCCGCCCAAATTTTCCAGGAAAAAACTTTCCTGGAAACCAAGCCAAATTTTTCTTTGACTGGAAAGTGTTTTTCGTTGACCAACTTTTCTAATGACAAACAAACACAGGAAAGTTTGGAAAGTGATTTCCCGGAAACCACTTTCCGAGAAACAAACATAGCCCTAGAGAGAACAAGAGGATTGTTTCTTGCATAGTTTTGTTAGTGTTTAATAAAGTATGCTTTGACTAGATTTTGCTATGCTTATATGACATTTTATTAAGTTAAAAATTGTATGAAAAATAAAAAATGTTTATATGAACTGCATTATTTTTTATTTTTCTTGGTTGTCAGCCAGTTATGAATGAAATAAATGGCCGCAGTAGTCATAGCTCTTGTGCATGTGGCAGTTGGTTGTTGATATTGCTCAATTTTGTTGCTCTTTACATGTCTTGGAACTTGTTATTATATGCATTAAAAATTTATCTGGCTTATTGCCTGAGTATACTGCTTGGTTATATCCCAGATGCCTAAGGTGGTGCTTTGTTAAGTAAAATTATTGCATTGAGTGTGATTGAAATTATGTAAAGTCTTTATGCTTCAGTGTTGGTTGGGGAGTCTGGGTGCCCTATTACATGTGACGCTGGTGAGAAGGCCTTGAGAAAAATAATTGTAGCTTGTGGCCTTCCTTTTCATTTCATATCTTTTATCTTGTAATGTTTTGAAATTTGTGGAAAACATGTCTTAACACTATTAGAAGATCTGTTCATCTATAGTGTTTTTTTTTTTTTTTTTTGTCTCATCAGGACAAACAGATTACCGTGTGATAAACTCTCTTGCTGATCAAGAAGATTATAGAGCCTCAGTGGCAAATCCAAAGGTGAGCATAACTTAGGTGTGCACTGGACACTGAAAGCTTCATGATTTGGAATGAAAGTTTGCGTTATAAATTCTGTGAGATAAGTTTTGAGCTCGGCAATTTGAGGTTCTTAATGTTTCTTTCTTTTTATCAGCAAACATTTACCAATGGCAAGGCAGAGTTTGATTTGCGTTCAGGTTATTTTCCAGCGATTTCAGTTTTGGTTCTTGTTTTCTTTTTTTCTTTGGTTTTGATTTCCATGTCATGTAATCAGAGTTTTATGGACAGGGAGATCTTCATCACAGCCCATGCCAGCTCAAGCCTCTGTTGCAGCACACCCAAAGTCATATATGGAGGTATGAACTAGTGTAACAAATTTGTTCAAAGTGTATTGGAGGCTGGCATCCATAGGAATTAATCCTCCTGTAGATTGTAGTGGAGCGGTGGTCAATAGTTTGCATAATGCTGGTGTTTTTGCAGAGAAACGGGGATGCAACTTTTTTTTTTTAATATTTTGGTGAATAGGATCATATTTCATTAATTAAAAACAGGGATGCAAAAGCATAAATTTTCCTTCTTTTTTTTTTTCAGGATTGATGTAAGGTCTTTACTTTTTGGAACCCTACTTGGACATTTTTGAATGGTTTCAAAGTTTTGATATTTAACTAACTTGGTCAAACAATTAAACAGTTTCAAGTTTATTGAAGATGGGAATTATTGAAACATTTCATAACTTTGAACCCTTCTGTAGCAACTGAAGCCCAAGTCAGCATTGCTACTTTAAAGAAAATTGGCTAAAATCTTAAACATTGAACAGAGAAATCATCTTTCTAGAGATTTCTTAACTGTACGAGTTTAATGTTTCATATTCTAACTGGAATCTGAGATGTCTGAATTTTACCACTATTCATATTGTGTGATTTTCTTCTTGTATGATAAATATGGATGCATAAGAAATAACTATTTCAGATTCAATTGGGTAATGCTGATGGATTCAGTAGCAAATGGTAGAATTCCGCTAACTATTTTGGTAATTATGTTGCAGATCATGGACCAAAGAGGGGAGAAACCTGCCAATATCAGAGTAAGTCAAACCTATTTTTTACACTGAAATTAGCTTCCTTCGCTGTGAGAGACATGCTAATCTTGTCATCCTGGATTTATATGCAGGATATCGATGATCAACCACCCAACCCTTATCAGCAAATTTCAAATCCTCGCATAGCATCTAGAACGAAGGTGTGCTTTTTAGATGTTTTGCATTAACATTCTAATGCAGAATCAATTAATGAATGAAACAAGCACAAGCAGCGAACCAATTTTCTGAAAACTCAAATTATTGATCAATCAAATTCATGCTGCCCTTTCTAATGTTCTAATAGAGTGAATGGTTTAGGCACTAAAGTTAGGAAAATCTAAACCTAATAGGATTAGGAAAACTAAACTAGGAAAATTTACCAAACAAGAAATATAACTAGTTTCCTTGTAAAACCATTTTAGCTACTAAGTAGAAAATAACGAAATTTAATTAAAAAGTTTTGTATTATCATATACAGAACCAAACTTCCTATTTAGCCAAATATTAATTCCCGGGGGATGTTTTCTCATTCTACATCACTTTCCTTCAATTTCAATGGATCCATAGGCTAATAGGGTTTTTTCTATTTAGTTGGCCATGTAAATTCAGAGCATCTACCTGTCTAGATGCGAGCATTATTACTTTCATTCTTCCAATTCAAAGTACTTGCATCGTAAGAATTAACTTATTGAAAAAAAGGAACTCCTGAATGTTGTGAATATTTGACAAGGTGTTTCTTGGTTCACCATTACATTCCTTCTTTTCCAATAGAATCATATGCATTATGTGGATTATGTTTTTTGGATTCAGTTGGTCATGTTAGGAATGAAAATCTGTAACTGCTACCAGTCTTCAGAGAGAGTTTCAATCCCCCTTACACTCTTCTGATTGAAAACTCCTGGATTGCTATAAGTGGGGCATGATATGTTATTAAATTATTCCAGAATGTTATTTATATCTGACAAGAGTAGTGCTAAAATTAGCAAAAAAGAAAAGGCCTTACAAATTGATGGGGCATCTACTTTATCCATCACTCGGTATCGCTGAATGCATCATGTCTTATTCTAGTGGATGAATCAGAAGTAGCTCTAAGTTGACACAGATTTTTGACTTCACTCTTAAAAACAGAATCCATTCGTCCAGTTTGAGATATATAACTTGGAAAAATACATCTTCATATTTTTAGACTCTTGCAAAATACATTGAATAACAAGAATCTTCTTTAGAGTTTTTGTATTCACATTAAAACTAACTACTCCTCTACCCTTCTGAGTAGCCCTGGGAGATTGGTCGAGCTCAAAACAACTCACGCCAAGTGCTTGAGTCTCAAGTGGGCAGAGAAGGTTTGAATTCCAATGTACAAGACAGTGGTGTCGATCAGTTGGATGGCGAGAGCACTGAACCCTGGTGGCAGCAGAAAAATGCCAGAATCACAGAGATAGAAAATGGAGATGAAATAAAAGCTGGACCTTTTGGTGCACAAACCAGCGAGCAACCAGTTAGGCGTGCATGGGTCCCTCCACAGCCACCCCCTGTCGTGATGCCTGAAGCAGCTGAAGCCATCAGACGACCAAAACAATCAATTCAGAAAGAACAGTCAGAAGATGATCAATCTGTGTCTCATCCAATAGACACAGCTGATGAGCTACAGAGGATAACAAAAATATCAGAATCAGGAGGTGCAGTGGAGATTAATGGTGGGGGGTCAGTGCTGAACTCAAGTGAGATACAGGAGGAGCAAGAACAAATCCATGAGAACTAGAGCAGAGTTTGATTTGCATGATCTAACCGATCCAAGGTACAGTTTTGTGTTTGAAACAACTGCCTGAGAATACTTATGATCAACATGGGACAATCAATTTGATTCCACATGTAATTATGTGCCAAACTTTACTCTTTTAGACTGTATCTGGAGTTCATTTTCATGGGAATAAAGTTATGAATACTGGACAATGTTTTTGTATAATTGTTGTGTGCATTGTGTTTTGTACTGCACTCCCATTAAGCTCACCGAGGATACGTGAGTTCTGCTTGTTTGTTCAGTAACAAAGCTTGGCGTACCAAGTCGTCGTCATCGTTGCTTTGTTCCTTGATGTATTCGTTTTAGTTTTCCTTTTTTCATGTTCTCCTAGCGTTGGCCTTGGTTAAAAATGCATGGCTTTTGATTTTCTTATCTTTTTTTATATATATTATTAACCAAACCTAATTCACCTATTACTGTTAGCTCTATATTTATTGGCACTGTTAGAACAGTATGACGGTAATTTTGTTTCTTCACTTAAAAAACTTTGCAGTGACGTCCAAGAGTATTACATGACTCATTTATCATTTTTAAAATAAGCAAGGAAAAATAAATATTTTCTTATATTAATTTAGCCGTGAAACAACCAGAATATTATCGTCAAGGGATTTTTTTTATGTTTTTACTGTGATTTTTTTGTTATTACAATTTATGCTATGGGGAAATTTGTATTTGGCCAAATAAAAATAATAATAAATAATAGTAAAACAATTAAAATATTTTTAAAACCAAAAAATTTAAGTATAACATCAAAGGGTATTTTTGGTTCTTTACAAAGGTTTTGTAATTAGAAAATCAGTCAGGGACACTTTTGTATTTAACTAAACAAGAGAAAAAGTTTGTGTGGCGTACTCGAAAGCGTGTGGGAGACACTCATGTCCATCGAGTAACACTTACAATGCCTCCCGACATCAAAAAATAACATTCCACTATGTTTTTTGAAGTATTGTCATGTCATTTTCCTGTTGGTGCGACGCATGTTTCCAGTGGTGGTCCAGTTAGTTTTCAGTAGACCTTTATTTTTTTTCCCTTCTCTATCTCCTTTTCAAGAAATTACAGTTTGACACTCTTGGTCATTGATATTTCAACTTTAGTACTTAGGTCATGTTTGTTTTCCGGAAAGTGGTTTCCGAAAAACCACTTTCCAAACTTTTATGTTTGTTTGTCATTAGAAAAATTGGTCAACGGAAAACACTTTCCAGTCAAAGAAAAATTTGGCTTGGTTTCCACGAAAGTGTTTTCCTAAAAAATTTGAGTAGAAAACACTTTCCAGAAGTTGTGAAAAATTTAAAAATGTCATATTATTTGCTGATTATATCAAATTTGGTCCTCAAACTTTTGATATATATATATATATATATATATATATTTTTATATATATATATATTGTTTTGAATATTTATTTTTCAATTTCATCTCTTAAAATTTAATTTTTATATTAACTTTGGTCCTTATTTTAATAATTGTTATTTACTTTTCCCTTATTTTTTTATTGAAATTTTTTATCTATCAAATTTGATCCTCTTTCTTTTGATTGTTACTTATTTTATTTGAAATAATTTATAAAATGTTAATTATTGTTATTTTAATTTCTTTATTTTTTATTTTTTTATTTTTTAGATTTGATCTCTATTATTTTGATTATTATTTATTTCATTTGAGATCATTTATGAAATTATTTTTTTTTCAATTTCATTCTTATTCAACTTTTTAATTTGTAAGATTTGTTCCTCATTATTATAATAAACTTGGGAAAAATAAAAAATTAATAAGTTATTTTGCAACTCATTTTCCATGACATAACAAAACACTAGAAAAGTGTTTTCCTACTTATTTTTCATTACACTACTAAACATTAAAAAATAATTCACTTTTCTGGAATTCATTTTCCAAAAAAAAACTATTTTCCAGCAAATAAACGGAGCATTATTCTTTTGATTTTTCATTTTTATCTTGGTTTTTTTGTAGAACTTTTATATGTTTTTAATTTCATCCTTAAATCTCAATTTATCAAATATTATATTCTCCAAAAATTGGTACTCATTATTTGGATTTATAATTTTTTGTCTTGGCCTTTTGTAAAAGTTATTTCATTCTTCAATTCAAATTGATAGTATATCTTTTCCAATTTGATCCTCATTGTTTTGATTTATGGTTTTTTTCTTGCACTTTTGCAAAAGTTATTATTATTTTCAATTTCGCCATTGAATTACAACATTTGTTTTATTTATTATGTTAATTTTGAGCCCCATTCTTTTTTAAAAAAATCTTGTCCTTGTACTAAATTGATTTTTTTTAATTTCACCATTTAATTAAATATAAATTTTATTTTTAATTTTAATTTTGATCCTCATTCTTTTAATTGCTATTTTTTAAAATTCTTTTGTATATTTGAAATTTATTTTTCAATTTTATCCTTCAATATATGATTGATTGAGTGAGAATTGAATTTCATGATTTTTCTAGATTGGATGATTCAACTCTAATTACTCGAATCACGAGTTTGAAAAGTTAACACAATTTTTTTATAGAAAAAAAATGGGTTTTATAATTCTTTTTATTTTTTTATTAAGTTATTCTAATAACATAATCTAGATCGCAGATCTGACGGATATCCCAAATTGACTCAATTCTAATTAACATGATTACAAGTTTTTCATGATCAGTTTTTTATATATTTTTTTACTCCATTTCAAAATCTAAACATTATTATTATTATTATTATTATTATTATTATATATGGTGAGATGGGATTTACTTCCAAGCATGGAAAAATTATTATGATTTTATAGACATGTATATATATAGAGGTTGCTCTCACAGGCTGTTAATGCATTGCTTTGTTTTTTTTTTTCTTCTACCAACTAAGGAGCACCTACCAAATCATAATTAAATCGAGCTTAATCATCTGATTTTTTTTTCTCATTTAATAATTCTGCATTCAATAATATATAGCGTGAAAGAAAAGAGATATTCATGTTGGGAATTAAATATAGTTTAAAAATTGGATTATATTAGTGATAGTGGGCCGACCATCTTCTGGTTGTGATTTTAGTGGCACGTTACTTGTGATTTGTTTATATTATATGGCCGTCCCATCTAGTTTGCTTTATATTCCATGCTGATTCTTTAAATTAAAATTGCCTAATTAAATATTATTTTATATTCGAGTTTTCGTATTATACAACACTGGGTATTAAATATTATCAGATTAGGTTGCAATGAATTTTGTTACTGAAATAATAGTTAAAAACTTGTGTCCAGAATTAAACATTAGAGAACGAGGTTGCTATTACCGCACGAAGTTTTAATTATTTGAAACATTTGGCAAAATAAAGGGAGTAAAAGATCCTCTACCCTTTTAATATTTCAACCCTAACATATTAAACATTTCTGCTCCCTATTTTGTCCGATGGAACATAAAATAGAAAGAGGAATATATATATATATATATAAAAGCATGTTGGTTGATCATGTGGGGAAAACTTAATTTAGGATTAGATGAAGCATTCCATGACTGCTTCTCAGGATGAAGGTATCTGGGTTTGAATGTGGGTTTTTTCTCTTAGACTTGATATTGATGGAGATCAGTGTTTCTGATTTGCATATAAAAAAATTGGTGTGTGCCTTGAACACCAATGAATGGTTTGAAGGTGTGCCGGGGTGTACCGGTGGGTGGTGGCAGACAACCAATCTGACTTCTCAGAGCACAAAAAATACTATACTTTAAGGTGTGTGCTCGGGCAAGGTATTGGGTCGATGCCCAAAAAACATGGTGACCACTGTCCAGCCCCTTGTGCTTGGAGGGTGTCAGGCTAGGATGGCTATTCGTTTGGGTCTAGCCTGAACAGCTAGGGTATATGGCTTGTTCCGAACTGCTAGATTTTTATTTTTTATCAATCCACCATCACTGGTTTAATAAGAAAAAGGTGCTTTTAACAGCAAATAGGACAGTTAAGGAACTTGCAGGTAAATTTGCATCCAATTTGTCCTCGCTTCAAGATATCTGAAGTTTTTACCATGTTATCTTGATGAGATTTTAAATTTAATTTTTAAAAATTATCAGTATTATAAATTTTAAAATTAATTTTAAAGCTCATGAAATTAATCGAGAGGTATACGCAATTCAGCCCAAACATTCATATTAATTTAAAATAAAACAGATAGATGAAATTAAGTGTTAATGTTTTATGATGCAGACAAGAGGCAAAAACCTCAGGAGAGGAAGGATCTTATCTTCATATAAACTCAAGATACCTTTATATGTATAGTTCTAACACATCAATATTTGCCACTTCCTGCTGTCCCGGCACAGTAAATAGGGATTTCATTTGCTGGCTGCATAAATTAGCACGATTCATGTTCTTGATTTGTAGCTATATATGCATGAATGTCCTTTGATGTTGATTTTATATCCTGCTGTCCCAGGACAGAAAATAGGGATTTCATCCCTGGTGAGCATCAAAAACCCACAAGATACCTCTGCATAAAAACCAAACAAGACTAATGAAGCATTAATAAATTCAAAAAAGTGAATTGCATATATTTAATAGGAATGATAATTTAATTCAAACTCAAAAGATATTAATTTAATCCAACTCGAATGAGTATATTTTTTTGGATAATTATATTACTTGATAAGCAATGAATAGAATATAAATATTTTTATTTTTAAACTTTACCCCAATTTGACTCAAATCTATCGAGATATATAATGCATATGTAGAATTTTTGTATTTTCTTAATCGAATATAATATATTCATATCTCAAAATTAACTTAATATACACACACACACCCTTTAAATATTATATTATTATTTTATTTATTTGAATAATAGAAACCTCATAAATAAATAATAAATAAAATATAAATATAAGAAAAAAACTTAATATACGTATAGTCGTTTTCCACCTACTATTTAATCAATTGTACACTCCACTAAAAACAGAACTCCAGCTATTTATAGCACTCCGAGGTAGGATAGGTGCTCGAATTCACAACACAGTAGTCCATTGGAAAACGGAAATGGCCTTTTATATTCGTAGCTGCAGAAATTCACTGATACGGCTTTGGGAAATGAAAATGGCCCTTATACCATGAAATATTATTGAGTTTTTAATATAGTGAATTGCAGAGAAAAGGAAAGATAAACGGGAAATTTTTAAATTTTAAGAAGATAAATTTGTTCTTGATACATAAAACACCAAGAACAGATTCCCACTCAAACTTGAATGAATAAAAAGAGTAAATGAATAAAAAAGGAAGAAGAAGGAAGATTATGCCTGTTATATTATCTTCAAAAGTTGATAAAATACCAAGAAAATCCATAAATATTACCCTTATTTGTTGAAATTATGGGAGCATGTTACTGTTATTGCATCACAGTTTTGGAAAGCGATCCAAGGACAGTGAAAGTGTTAACTATCGTTGACTCCTAAGAAGAAAAGTGTTAAATGCTGACAGTATCAGCATTACTGAAGGAAGGACAGGATCCTGAGTCCAAAAAACTAAACTAAATTCCACAGGATGATTTGATTCCTGTCTCGTCCTTAATGACCCACCACCCCACTCATTTATGTTCAACGCTGATGATTTTTTTTTTTTACAGAAAAATAGTATTTGAAAATGTAATTGTTAATGGTTTTTAAAATATTTTTTTACAATAGTATTTTTTTTATTTATATTAGTATTATTTTACTTTTTAAAAATAATTTTGATATTAACATAGTTAAAATGATTCATAAATATATATAAAAAATTAAGTTTAAATAAAAAAATTAAAATATAATAAAAAACAGTTTCAATAAAAAAAAAAAAAAACAAACAACCTTTCATCGAATCTTGCCCCCTTCCCACGAAAATAAAAAAACCCCACAATTCACTGGCCACACATATCTTTCTTTAAATTAGTAGTGCTTAATTAGTACTGTTATTTTTTGTTTGGTGCGCATGCTTTGTTATTAATACTATTATGTCCATGGCTACATTGGTCTTGACTCCTACTTGTAATTTTGTTCAAGAAAAAAGAAAAAGATTATATTTTTCTTACTCTCTCAATTTCTTTGGATTTTGAATAGTTGAGCCACAAAATTAAGAGACAGTACTGGTATTAACTAAGACAAGATGGCACTTAATTTTCTTTCTCCAGCTGAAATCAAGGCTATCTCTTTCTTGGATTCTACTAAATCCAATCACATACCTAAGCTTCCAGGTATTTTTTTTCCTACTCTTTTGTCTCACTTTACTTTTCTGGGTTTTCCTTTTTGTTTCCTGGAAAAAAAAGCTGGAAAGTTTTTAGGAGTAATGAACAAGAAAGTTGGATAATTTTGCTTTTTGGGTGTCATAAAAAAGGTTAAACATTTGAGAAAATTATGAATCTTTTGCTTTATGTATGAAAACGACTTTCTGGGCGACTCTTCGGTTTAACAACGAATAGTTTTGTTGAAGATTTTGATTTCAATTTCATTGTTTATGTCGTAGAAATGAAAAGGTTTGAAACTTTGGTTCTTGTTTGGTGCCTAATATAGGTAGGCTTGGTTTGAAGAGGAAGGATTGTGGAGGGAGAAGAATTCAATGTTCTGTTCAGAATCAGAATCACCCACCTCCAGCTTGGCCAGGAAGAGCGTTTCCAGAACCTGGACGCAAGACCCGGGATGGTCCTAAGCCTATATCAATTGTTGGATCTACTGGTTCCATTGGAACTCAGGTAGTTATATAATTTGGATATCAAACAAACTTCCCAGTTACTGCAATTACATTTATGCTTTAAGGTTCTACTTAATTAGCTGCTGGTTTTTGAATATTTTGAAAGAGAATAAGCCAATGAGGCAGAAAAGCTCATGCGATAGGAGGTTTATTGTTTCTGCTTGGTAACATTCTCTTTAAAGGAAGAGGGGATGGTCGCTCTTAGCTTTCATTTTATGATAATTTGATTTTGGATAAATGTAGCCTTTATTGGAGTTGGGTATCCTCACTTTTTATTAGGTCAATCGCTTAACCAAGAATAATTATCATTCTTTAATGTGCGTTGTCCTGTTTTTTTTTCTCAGATTTTTCGTCTTTTTTTCTCCAATATTTACTTTTAATTATTCAAATCGAAAAAATATAAGGCTGTGTAAACAAGTTCTATCCCTTCATGTTCAATCCTTTGTATATCTCGCAGACATTGGACATAGTAACAGAGAATCCAGATAAATTCACAGTCGTGGCAATGGCAGCTGGTTCAAATGTTACTCTTCTTGCTGATCAGGTAATCAGACGGTTTTATGTTGTAAAGAACTTGCAATACCTTGATTGACAGATTATGTGCTTTGAACAGTGTGATTCCCAATCCATTCTTTAATTGAGTATTAGTACTGATGGCCTTTTCTCTTTTTCTCCTTTTTCTCTTTTTTGGTTGTACAGGTGAGGAGATTCAAACCTCAACTGGTTGCTGTTAGAAATGAGTCATTAGTTGATGAACTCAAAGAGGCTCTGGCTGATGTCGAGGAAAAGCCTGAGATTATTCCTGGGGAGCAAGGAGTTATCGAGGTAGAATAACATCACATCTTTCTCTCAGTTTGTTTGGCTGGTGAAGCTCATCTTGTTATTAATTGCCAATTGACTTCTTTTCAGGTTGCTCGTCATCCAGATGCTGCCAGTGTAGTTACAGGAATAGTAGGTTGTGCAGGCCTAAAGGTGTAACCACAATTCTGATTGATCATTCTCTATTTAGTCTTTTTGCTCCATATAATCCAGAATATCTAAAATCTTTCTAGGGCTAGGATTTCATACGAGGGCTTTTAAAATAGGAAAAAAGTTGAGTGGTTTTTGAATATGTGATTTTGTGCTTTCCTCTTTTCATATTTTTCACTAAAGATAACGTTCTCTTTACTATTTTATCAATTTTCAAGTTACTTGTTGAGGATTTGATATCAGTATTAAGGGGACAACCGATGTTTGTCAATTATTACTGACATGAAACTAACCTAGCATAGTTTCTCTCTTCATCTCTTTCAGCCTACGGTTGCTGCGATAGAAGCAGGAAAAGACATATGCTTGGCCAATAAAGAGACACTAATTGCTGGAGGTCCTTTTGTCCTCCCTCTTGCTCACAAACATAACGTAAAAATTCTTCCAGCTGATTCTGAACATTCTGCCATTTTTCAGGTATGAAAATATATTTATGCTGATAGTTGAGGCTTATCTGTTTAGATATAGATCTCAAATGCTTCGACTAATATTTTGAGTCCTAATTGGCAGTTCTTATCTATACCATTTTCATGTTCTTTGATCATTCTGTTAATGAATATAATCAATTCCATAAATATTAACTAGATAGAACTCAAAAGATATCTTCTTTCTTCAGTGTATTCAGGGCCTGCCTGAGGGTGCATTGCGGCGCATCATTTTAACTGCTTCTGGTGGGGCTTTCAGGTGTGAAATCATAATTTAATCTACAATCTTCAAGTTTTTAAGTTGAAATCTAAATGGGGCTTTGGTATTTTCCTTGGATATCTTGTCTGATTAATTATGTTTCAGAACTATAGATGTGTTCAGTAATTTGAAAAGTTTTGAGTGTTGAAGACATGTTTTCTTGGGCTCCAGAACTTTTAACTTGATTTACTTGCACCTCTATCTTCACATCTGTTTTCTCTTAAACTGCGAAGGTGACTTAAATTAATAAATTGACATCATCATATTATCAGTACAGACATATTAACCAATATTCTGGATGTTGCAGCTTCATCTTAAACCGTGTAAAATTATATGAAGCTGGGTTTAACTATTTGGTCATTTCCTTGGTGATCACAGGGATTGGCCTGTTGAAAAATTGAAAGAAGTTAAAGTAGCTGATGCTTTGAAGCATCCCAACTGGAGTATGGGTAAAAAGATTACTGTAGACTCTGCTACCCTTTTCAACAAGGTTTGTTTGTGTTACCTTCTTGATTCTGAATTGCAATCACCATTTATGTATGGATATATTTCTGGAATATGGGTAAAAAGGTTGCAGTTATTTATTTATTTTTGTTTTGACAGGGTTTAGAAGTCATTGAAGCCCACTATTTGTTTGGAGCCGATTATGATAATATTGATATCGTAATTCATCCACAGTCTATAATACATTCAATGATTGAAACACAGGTCTGACTCTAGAACTTTTTCTTGTTAGCTGGCTTCCCCTAACTTATTGCACTTTCTGGCAGAGGCTCAATTGCCCATTTAAAATTTCTAGAGGCTTTGGACTATATACTGGACATATGCAAACTTGTTCTTTCCTCATCTTTGCATTGCCATCTGTTTCTTCACAGGATTCATCTGTTCTTGCACAATTGGGGTGGCCTGATATGCGCTTGCCTATCCTTTACACCTTGTCATGGCCAGAGAGAGTTTACTGTTCTGAAATTACTTGGCCTCGCCTTGATCTTTGCAAGTTAGTAGCCTTTTTTCCCTTTCAAACTATAGTTTTAACACTTCCTTTTCTTTTCTTTGTTTTTTGGATGTGATAGCCAATCCAATATATGAAACTTCTCAATGACGACGTCAACAATAAGTCTTTTGTGATTCAGTCTCTTCCCAGACATGATTGCATAAGCTGTATGCCTTTACATTCTAGCTGAGCCGAAGTGATAGACAATGGAATTTGATATCGGTCTAGAAGCACAAACACGCCGACTACTCCTTTTTTAAAATTATTATTATTTTTATTTAATATTAAATTAAATGGATGATGCAGGCTTGGATCACTAACTTTTAAAGCTCCCGACAACGTAAAATACCCATCTATGGATCTTGCCTATACTGCTGGACGGGCTGGAGGCACCATGACAGGAGTCCTCAGTGCTGCTAATGAGAAAGCTGTAGAAATGTTCATTGATGAAAAGTATGTATTCATGTTATTTATTCCTTTAATCTAAAATATGCTGATGATAACAACAGCTTGCAGCAGCACCATTTTACTGCATAGCTATTTTCAGGAGGTTCAAAAATCTTATAAACAGTTAATTGTCTTGGCTATTTTTATGGTAAATAGTGGTGTGAGTCGCCCAGAAAATGTCATAAATACTGTAGCAGTGATTGTAAGAAGCTGCACTATGTCAGTCGATGCCTTAGGTTTCCCCCTTCTGGGTTTTTGAGTCCTTAGCTAACAAATAGTTTACCTGTTTTTGTTTTCAGGATAAGCTATCTTGACATTTTCAAGGTTGTGGAGCTAACATGTGATAAGCACCAAGCAGAATTTGTGGCCTCACCCTCTCTGGAGGAAATTATACATTACGACTTGTGGGCGCGAGAATTTGGTGCTAGCTTGCAACACTTTTCCGGTCCAAGTCCTGTTCTTGCTTGATTGCCGGCATGCCAATGCCATGATGAGGAAGCGTCTAATTTTGGGGCTAGCAAGACATGCTGTATTCCTGCCAAAACTGGCATCCTTACTTGGGTTTGGGAGAGAATTGATTAGACGTATGACATGAATATTGAAATAGGCAACCAGAATATGTTCCCCGTTAAATACATGCTGATCGTATAAATGCATTCCTTGCATCCTTGAAAGGATCATGAAAGTCACGGCCTGAATTTCCCACGGAAACGAGGATAAAAAATGCATTTTGCACTTAAGAGAGGAAAAAATAAAGATCTCTTTATGGTCTCACACAACCTTCTCTCGAAAATAAAACCATGACAGGCATTGCTTGTATTCCCTTCCAAAGATCTTGGGCTGGCTGGCTGGCATCTTTTTCCAAGTCTAGCTGTTGGGATTCTTTACTATGAAGCTTTGTAATCTTGTAATTAAGGCTCTTGGTTTAACGTAAATTAGTTTCCAGGTGAGTCTATTTCCATGTTCCACATAAATCTACGTCCATGTAAATCAGCAAATTATGGGTCCCAATTCGAAGTTATATGCTTTGAATGTCAAGTGCCTTGTTCATCCACAACTTTCAGTTTGCCGTTGATATATATTATGTAATTATCTCAAATCTATTTCCATGTTCACATAAATCTACGACCACCTTTCTTTTCTTTTTTTCAACCAAGAGCAGGGAAATTGTTTGTAACTCTTTCACACTCACAGTCATTACAATACAGGAAACCTCCTTTTAGCTTTCTAATATATCACTCTATTAATAATTGAGTATGAGAATGATGATAGGAGTGATGAAGGGATCGAGTTTAGAATTCGATATCAATGTGAATAAATGTGCTGCCGATGACTTTCTTTCTTTTTTTTCCTTTTTCCGTTATCCTCCTTCGTCTTCATGCTGGTTTTTTATATTTTCATAACAATGTTTTAATTTATTTCCCTTCATATTTGCTTTTTATTTTTTTATTATAATTTATTTTATTTTATTTTAAATTAATTGATTAAATATAGATATGAGATGCTACTCACTTCATGGTATTTTGTTTTCTTTACTTCTTGAGTCGCTACTCTGACTATTCATATAATCTTTTTTGATGTTGTTGTGTAGTCTTTCATAGTAATACATGAGCCATTTTTATTAGCTCATTTTAATCGTGAATCGATGTCCACAGGGGAGCAATTATGAGCCTCTAATATATTATCTTTTTTTATTCTCCTCTTGGGTATAATATGGGTAATTTATTTTTTATTATTAATTATATATAGTTGTTGTTTGCTTTGTTTGTTGTTGATGTTTTTTTAATTATGTTATTAAATTAACTGAGTTTATTAAATCTAATAAAGTTAATGATATAGATTTTAGATTTTTCTTGCTACTCTGAAAACGTTGGTGTAGCCTTAAATATATATATTTATATATATATATATATATATATATATATTAGTAAAAAATTAGCTTAGCCTGTAATATAGCGCGAAGAGCATCTAACTAGTTTTATTGTAAGTAATGTTTTTTAACTCCTTTGTCTTGATTTCTATTCTTGCATCTGCGTTTTCAAGGCTGTCCCTAACAGTACCATTTTGAGCTAAAAGATGAACAATTGTAAGATGGCTTCATTTATTTTAATTATTCATTAATATTTTAAAATTCAACATATTTGTCAATATTATCCTTATAGTATTTTTTACTCGGAATATTTTTTTTTTAATTTTGTGTATTATTTTATTTTATTGATTTGAGATTTGGGGAAGTGTTGGATCGTTAATCCCATTTTTTTAATTGTGTTTTGAAGTTGAATAGTACTTAATTTCTTCATTTCTTTCTAAATAAGCGAATTTGGGATGAGCCAAATTGGTGTGTGTATGGCCATTATCTTAATAAATTAGAATTGGCTCATGCTTGATTTAATTGCCCATTAGGGTTTCATGTATGTTACTTGTAATTGATAAAAAGGTGAGCGATGAGGACTTTTCTTTAAGCATGGATTCAAAATCACTTTATCTATATTATATTATTGACTAGTTATTTATCAAACAACAAACACACGTGGATAACTTAGCATAAAAATCATAGTTTTTAAACCTGATCCAGTCCAAGGTTTGGATTACGGGTTTTGATCGGGTCACCAGATTGCTCGGATCAATTTTTTTTTTCTTAAATCAAAATAACGTCATTTTAGTGTATATATATAAATATATATATATATATATATATATATATATATATATATATATAAAAAAACAGAAGTCAATGGATTGCAACCGGATTTTTAACTGGGTCTTGCCGAATCAACCCGTCAGGTCAGCCGAGTCAACCCGAGTTTTTTCTTTTTTTATTTTTTTTAAACTCGGCCTGGTTTCAGTCCCGGATCGACCCGTCGAGCCTGATCGGGTTTCAAAACTATGATAAAAGTATGAGTGATTCCTTAAGCTGGAAACACAAAGATTAACTTATCTTAAATAATATGGAAAATTGATGAAAAAAGAAACTCCTTTTGTAACAAGTTAATATTAAATTAAGTATAGTGAAAACTAATCAAGGGATTGATTAATTAGTTTTTAAAACTAGATGAAATTTAATTCGTTTTGCAAAATTAGAGAAATTAATCTATAATTTACTCCTTTTTTTTTTAAATAATGCCTCGGGCTATAAACCCAACAAAAATTTAATAATCTAAGGCAAACTGTTCTTTAATTGTATTACACAAGTGATATAACCATGACTGACATATAATACTATGAATTTAGAAATTATTCTACAGAACAAAGACACATTGTCGGTGCATCTAATTCTTTTTGGGATTGATCACTTTTTCTCAGTCATGTTGATCAGTGCCTTCTTGGTTATTTCTTCAAGCCGTTTCTGTTTTGTTTGGTAGCAGGGGATTCATATCACTTCTAGTAGTTGCTGGCTGCTACTTAACCTCTCTGTTTTTGCTGTTAAAAAATGTTTTTTTTTTTTTTGTAAAAAAATAAAAATTATTTATTTTAAATTTTTTTAAGTTGTTTTGATGTGTTGATATTAAAATTAATTTTTAAAAATTAAAAAAAAATATTATTTTAATATATTTTAAATAAAATATTAAACGGGTTACAAATTAAACAAGAGGAAGATGTGCAATGAATGCCTGCACTAAAAAAGAGGACGAATCATGTATCATTTCAATAAACAGCCCATCAAATACGGGTGTTTTAGCCATTTTTTTGTTTTATAGTCCCCATCCAGCTCTACCTCTGTCTTTCTAGCTACAAAGCATCGATTCATTTTTTTATTTAGGGCTGTAACCAATGCACCAAGGGAGAAGAAAACAATATCTCATGTCACAGGGTCCAGGAGGATCATTCCTAGGGATTATGCTCTTTGATAAATCATAGTCAATTTGAAGTAAAACCAATATAATGCATATATGCTTCATATCTATTAGATCTACCTTCTAAAAGTGAGTTGCTTTACTTCTTCATAATTGATGGAGTGTGTACAGGGTAGTGATATATTTGAATATTTTGAGGAAAGGACAGTACAAATACAAGTGCAGATCCAACCATTAGGTATGAAACCAATGACTTAGTACCAAGATGTGTCTTTTCCCACGAATTGGAATTGAGTTATCCATATCATTCCGATACTTTAGCCCTAGTGACCCGGAAACAGACACCCTGCCATTTTCTGAGGAAAGTGTAATCAGAGCGTGGGGTTTGTGTGAGCATTGCCAGCTATTCATTGGGAATCCAGCTCAAAAGGATGAATAGCTAATCATGTATAAGTTTACAGAGATCATTTATTCAAACTATATTCTTAAGAATACTGTAAGGAGAATAATTGACAATGGCAGAGTTGCAATACAGACAATGACCCAGATAATATATGCACCTAAGCATTTTGGATAATATGAGATTGATTTTCTTTCATTTCGCACTTGTGAGAGCAGCTTTGCCCTATTGCCCCTTCAGGAGAAGAGAGGTCTGCTGCCCTGTTTTCAGATAATACGAGATTGAGAAGAAAATTAAGAAACAAGGCAAAAGCTGTAAATGGAAAAGAGGTTCTTCAGTACAGTGGAGGTGATGTGGAAGTTATGGCTGGTCTCAAAGCTGATTTGGATAGGTACCCAAGAAATATTAGATACCTTTGGGTGCCAGTAAGTTACAGGCTTTGGCATCGTATGCTCGAACAGAGATAAAAGGGAGGTTGTGAAAATTCTTTATGGGGCTGGCAGAATAGCTAATTGTTACAAAGCGAAACTCACCAAAATCACCTTCTGTTTAGCTTTTCCTAATTGTTATTCTCATGCTGATTGATCCTTTTCTGATTCTTGGTTATGCAGATAGAGTGGAATTATGGTGGCACTTGCAGGAAACGCACCTCTCCATGCTCTGGGGTCATTTGTCTACGCAAAACTCTAAAAATTCTATATGATAGCTCTGATTTTAGTTTCTAGATTTTCTACCAGTTTCCAGTTCAGGTTTTGACTAAATCCTTGCTTCATTTCCCTTTTCTTCTCGACAAAATCTTCACATTTCATCAGCTCCCACTATACCCGGAGGATGAGAGGGTGAGCTTCTCCCTTTCACTTTACACATTTTCCTAGGTTTATTGGAAGCTTTAGCAGTGGGATTGACATTGAGACTACTACGATATGACAAAAGGCTGAAGACCAAGACCAAGAGCTTTCGGCACCATGCATGGGAGGCCCAATCCGGGGGACACAAAATATTGCTGTCTGTCAGGTGTTGGGTTCCTTTCATTTCATACCTGCATCGTCAAACCTGCTCAGCACTTGCAAATTGCAAGCCCCAGTTGGATTTTTAACTTTTGACATGAGATTACCTACCAGATTATTAATCAAGATGCCTCTAAATTAAACCATTATCTGGATTTACTGGTGCAAACTTTCTTGGTGATGCTATAACAGTACTGCATCTTTCCAGCTCCTTCTTGGCTGCTTCCACTCCATTTCCCATCACATTAACCAGATAAATCTAATATGAAAGCAGCTTGGCAATGCGATTGCCAAATGTCAACTTATAATCATGTTGTGCTCTAATATGAAAGCAGCTTAGGAATTAACGAGATGTCCAACTTATAATCATGTGATGCTGTGGTGGAGAGGGTTAACAAGATATAAGGTATTTAATTCTAAGAAAAACTAAAAAAAACAACAGCATTGTAAAGTTATTGGAAGAAAATCAGGTTTGTAATTTCTTAATTCAATGATAAACAGCTTAAATATTTTTTTGCCCTTAACACACGAGAGGAATAGATAATTAGCAACAAATCATCCTTAAATCCAGAAATTATCATAACCCTAAATAAAAACAGAAATAAATAAACAGGGAAGCTATGATTCTTAATAGATTTTGACTTTGAAAAACCTTTAGATTTTGCGATGCTGTAAGCCTTTGAATAAATTCGAGAAAAAAAATTGATATAATTTTTATCAGTTAGACACTCGAGTAAAATATTATTATGACCTAATTAAGTGTGTGCTTGCCCTTCTACAAAGTCTTCTTAAGCTTTTTTCCTTTCCATCCAATCCTTCAAATTATCAGCTAATTGTCTCGCTTTCGTATAAAATACTTGCAATGCAAGAAACTTTTTTTTTTTAAAAAAATATTGATTATGAAGTCAGATACCTAATTTTGTCTCGCAAGGAATCCTTTAATTAATGGATTTTCAGTTCATATATATATAATACATTTAGCTGAGGGCTAGTTCAATTATAAACAAATAAATCCACTTGATTAAACAATGATTAATTGGATAATTAAATCATGCTTCCACTCAACAAGCCAAATGGCCACTCAAAACGGTGAGCACGGACAAACGCTTGTCTTGAACTCTTCCTCCTGTTTACCAATTCACATATTTTGAATTATTTTTTAAAAAACTTGTAGCTGAAACGATTCAAATGAAACAGAACTTTCAACATTTAAGAAATATATATATATATAACTTGATTTCTCAGATTAAATCACCCCTTCTAGAATTAAGATATATGATGCATGCACGCTGGAACAGAGGAAAACAACACGCCAACCTTAGACCGTGACAAGAATTATGATCTTTCATCCTGCCAATATTATTACAATATTGAAAATAAACAAAATCATGATCATATGGATCAATGGTCAAATGTTCGGCACTACAATACCAAAAAACAAATGTGGGTGGAAACTAACTTGCAACAGGCCAGCCTAGCTAATTAAGGCTTCTCTGCATTATAATGTGAATGGTGAGTGCCTGAACGGCTGCCCTCGTGCACCTTCTTCCTTGTTGGTAAACGCAGTTTGGTCTTGTTCACCCATGAAAAGTAGCACACCTAAATTCGGTATGGCATCTATACCGTGTGAGATATAATTTTCTAAATTCAGCAACATATCAATTTTGACTATAGACATATTCTACCTATAGGCTATGATCCCAGTTTCCAGAAGATGGGAAAATACTACAGAGAAATTCTATCTACATGCTATGACCCCGGTCGCCGGAAGATGGGAAAATACTATAGAGAAATATTCCTACCTACAGGCTATGATCCCGGTTGCCGGAAGATGGGAAAATATATAATTTTTGTTAGGTTTCAAAGTAATTTTTATTTGAAAATACATGTTTTTTATATAAGTACTTTAAATAATTTAAAAACATCTAATAAATTATTTTAAAACAAAAAAATATTAAAAAAAAATCACTTTTTCCTAAAACATCTTTAACTTTTTTTTTTCTTTTTAATGTTAGCTCTTACTTGACAAGGGGTGGGAGCCGACCCTTAGTACTTTTCAAAAAGTTATCCCACTTGAAATACAATCCCATTGACTTCTATTTAGAACTACACAAAAAACAAAAAACAAGAACATAAATGAAAATGTAAAACCCTAATTTGAATTTGAATTGCTCTTGGAGTGAGCTTTCAATAATATCAAACAAATAAAAACGATTGAATTGAATATATACAAGAAAGATATATATGATCACAACACCTTAGTTGTATGTACACAAAATTGAAATCCCTCATTGCTATAAACACTAGAAATCATAATTCGCTAATAAAAAAACCCCAAAAATTAATAAAATCATTACAATAAATACACCCAAAACTTTTTGTTTTGAAAAAAATAAAAAAAAATAAAAACCTCCACCTCTCAAAATGGATGAATATTCCTGCCCACCCCTCTAACGTTGGACATAAAACCCACCAAATCTGGCCGGTAAGGCAAATACGACCGGCGTTTATCACCTTCTTTACCCTTCACATAGTACTGTTGTTGAAGTTGAAATAAACTTCCGGCTCCTTTCACTTCTTTCCTTTTCTCTGTACTCTCTTTATTAATATTTTTATTATTATTTTTACCGTCATGATCATCACTACCAAATCTCTTATGGCCGCCACTCTTCTTGTTATTAGGCGTCAAGAACACAAAAGTGTCTTTACCATCGCTATTGCTCCTGTGCAGCAAGTCTTTAAACTTCCATCTCTTTGAATTAGACCCGGTAGAGCTGCTCTTCTTGCAGCTCCCTAGAGATCCCTCTTCCTTCTTTGCTGTCCACACACAGTAAGTCCCAGGTTCTGCACTGTCTATATCGTCAGCTTCCGATGAAGAACAAGAAAACGTTTCACGGTCCTCGTAGAAGAGCTTCTTGAGGGGTAATCTGTTTGGTTTCTTGTTATCCTGAGTGTTGGTTGCAGTCTTGGATTTGGGTAGGGATTCTTGATCGTCTAAGAGTAACTTGGTGTTAAATAAGGGATAGAAGGGTCTGATTTGGCCGTTGTAAAAGATATCATCAGCTGAAATTGGAGAGAATTGTGGTTCTGGCTTACTTAGAACTGCAAACTCGAAGTCGTCGTCCTCCTCCTCCTCCTCCTCCTCGTGGTCGTTTTCGCCCAATTCGTTGTCGTTCTGGGGGTGGTTGTTTTCTTCCCCTTCATGCACTCGCCAAGAGAAAATGTTGTTGTTAGAGTCCTCTGGTTGGTCTGATTCGCAAGTGAATTCCAGGACGACTCTTGCTGCAATTTCTGCTAGCTTGCTTGAAGAATAGGAGTTGAAGCTTGGAGAGCTTGGAGAGAGGGTGATTAGAGGACTTCTTGCTTGCATTTTGGAGCTATATTTGCTTAAATTTGACGGGGAGGAATTATAATTTCCCTGTGTTCTGGAGCTGGGTTTCTTTAGTTCTCAAGAGAGATGGGGAGAGAGCAAGTGGGTGGTTTTGGGATGATAAAACAAGAGCGGTTGGTTGTGTCTTTGTGAAAGTGAAAATCAAGGGGTGTCCTTTGGATGGGAGAAAAGGAGAGGAAGCGGAAGACGCACTTTATAACGGTAGAGGCGGCCTGTTGTGTTGTATAGGTTGTGATTGGTGTGATTTCTGAGAAGGTGAGGTATGGGCTGACACAGATATTTTGTAAAACTGGATTAACTTAGCTATCTAAAATGTCCACCTTTTTTTTTGTCCTGAAGGTTCCATGTTCTTGTTTACCCTCTCTCTCTCTCTCTCTCTCTCTCACCTCTTCTAGAGAACAACTTTTCTTGATTCACACGGTACCTGAGTCTTCGTCTTTACGTGGAAGAGTATAAGGATTCACACATGTTTCATTTGATTCCAAACTTTTCCTTAATCTCTCTCTCTCTCTCATTTTTAATCTAGAACAATATTTGGCCTCCAACAATGCAGTTAATTGATGCTTTTTTGCTATTAATTGTAATTAGTTTGGGTTGGCCATTAATTTCTGTGATTTTGGGGGTGTCTTTACCAGAAAAATTCATAAATACAAATAGAAATACTGATAAAATGTTTATGTCGGTAGATTGCAGTGAATTTTACCAACTAAATATTCTCTCGTTATATCCGTTGGTAAATACTGATAGAACTATTCTCTTGTATATACCGAGAGAATTATAGAGGAAAAAAAAGAAATTAAAACAAAAAATATGATGACATATCATTTATATAGACGACATTACCGACGATATTAAATATCGTCAGTAAAATCAGTTCGTAAACCCATCAATAAATTGTTTTCTTCTCTTTGACACTATTCATTGTGTTAATTAGAGAGGGTATCACTAACAGATTAATCCTGTCGATATATTGCAGAGAACTTTAAAACTGTTCACTTCTCAATTGCATTGTTCATATTGTCAATTACATATGGAATCACCAACGGATTAGTTCCGTCGGTATTTTTCAGAAAGCTTTAGAACTGTTCACTTCTCAATTGCATTGTTAATTACTGTTCTTTACATATGAAATCATCGACGAATTGAAAAGTTGTTGGTGATATTTAAAGGATTTCTGAAAATTTTAGATTAGATTGAAAATTTAAATTAAATTTTACAAATGGAATCACCGACGAATTGAAAAGTCATCGGTGATTTTTAGGGGGTTTCTAAAAAATTTTAATTAAATTAAAAATTTAAATTAAATAATACTGACAGAATCACCAACAAAATAATTAAAAATATTAATATTTATTTATCCATTGATAAAACCATCGATAAAAGGCCTTAATAAAAAAACTAGAATCTTTTATTTCATAACAGACACGCCTCTTCTTCTTCTTATTCTATACAAAACATAAATGTCCCTTTCTTTCTCTCTCTTCTCTTCTCCTCCAAGTGCGAGTATATCTTCTCCTTTCTTCTTCTTTTTTCTTCTTAGTTTTTTTTTAATTAACATACTTTATGAATTTTTCTTTTCTTTTCTCTTCTTAGCTTCACTCGTAATTAAATTAAGGTAAGATTTTTCTTTTTTCTAATTCTCTTTTTTTATGTTTTTTTTTTGCATTATATTTGTTTGTTTTATTTTAAATTTTTTTTGTTCTTAATATAATTGTATGAATGTTGTTGTAGGATTTTTTTTTATATGGGATCAATTTTGTTGGATTTCTTTTTCAATTTTATAGATTAATCTCAATTAAATTAATTTATTTGTTGCTAGTGTTTATTTGGTTCTGGAATAGGTTTTCGAAGTTAGGTGAAAATATTTTGTAGTTGATTTATTTATTTGTTGTTGCTGTTTATTTTTTAGTATTATTGTTTTTCTAGTTCTGTTAAATAGATTTTTTAAAAATATTTTTAATTTATTATTAACAGTATTATTGACGGATTACGTCTGTCAATATATTCCAGAGAGTTAGAAAAGAATTACTATAAATATCATTGCATCACTGTTTAATCACCAAAAGAATTGCATACGGTATTTTTGTCAATTATATAGCAAAGTTCCTGAGAAAAATACTGACAAAATAAGAAGGGTAAAAAAATTTTCTTGTCTTTTTTTGTCACGCTTTTTCCATCAGTAAATCCATCAACAATTATATTACTGATGAACTCACCGACATACCAAAAATTATTGACAATAGTTTTATCAATAAAACATTTATGTGTATGAACCTATTAGTAAATTTATTGCCGACGAAATAATAATATAAATCCTAACAGAAATTTTCATCAATGAACCTAAAATTACAGTAATTTGCCCTGTTCTTGTTCTTAATACTGTTCTTCGTTTTTACATCCAGTACTTTGTAGCTCGAACTTAAAATCACCATGATACGTCCATCTTTCCTATCACGCAACTTACAAATTATTAAAAATGAAGAACATGAATGGAAAAATCTTGTTATATGATAATTGTGTCCATTGGTACTGTCATCCTCTTTCATCAGATATCGTCGAAGTATTTGTCTTCTTTTTTTCTTGTCAATGCGGCTAGTGATGGAGATGTTATGTGGCGGTGTACAGCTAATAGATTTTGAGATTTGAATAACATTATTTTTAAGATATTAATTGTATTTATTATATTTTTGTTGCAGAGTTAAAATAATATAATTTTAGGATATAATGAAACTTAAACTTATAAATAATAATTTCTATAATTTTTTTAGAAATTTTTGTTTTATTTTTTATGAACATAAATATAAAATTTATAGAAAAAAAAAGGAAAGGAAGAGATTATTTTCTAATTGATTTTTTTCAATATTGAACTATATCTATAAAAATATATATTTTTTCAGACTAATGTTTTAATAAAATTTAAAAGCATATTTTTTTTAAACAATATAATGTAGAATTTAAAAGGCAACTCTTCAAATAAATTAACTAAATAACTTGACCAGAGGTGTTATGTATAATTATTTATTTTTATTTTTATTTAAATTTAATTTTAATTTTTTATATATTTTTATATCGTTTTATTGTATTAATATTAAAAATAATTTTTAAAAAATAAAAAAAATATTATTTTAATATATTTCTAAAAAAACAAACTTTAAAAACTAACTCATCTCGTACTCCCAAACACCTAAACACAGGATGGACAAGCCAGACGGGATATGATACGTCAGTTTAATGATTTTCCTTATTGGTGAGTTTTTCTTTTTCTTTTTTTCTATGGTGATGCTACAACCTACAACTAAAGAAGGACGGTGACCGCCACTGCTTTGGAGGATATCCATCGCGCTCAGCCAAGTGATGATGCTTAACACCTGTATAGCCTACAGGCCTCACACGTTTCTCAGCTAAAATCCCACCGTATTTGCTTCATGCTACGTACGCAGCCTCGTGAAATTAATGACAAGCTCGCTAACATTAAATTATAAAATTATAAAAAATATATATATGAAAATGAGATGCATTTACTCTCGGCAACGACGATACATGTATGCTTAGGGAAGCAGACAGCGCGGTGGGCTACAAGAAAAGATTTTTAAAAAAGAATCAGAAAGCTTGATCTGCAAATTGGTGTGTATATTCTAGAAGATCGAGGGAGGATGACATGTTGCAAGTGGTGATCTTGATAGAAAAGGATTGTTCTATAAAGATAATAAAATTGTGGGAATGCAGAGAGGTGTTCTTGTTAAAATAATAATAATAAGGCCATTCAACCCTAAAGAGATAGAGCACGAACTCTTATCAGAGATTTAATTCTCTGTGTGTGTTAAGATAGTCAATACTACTGATCTGTTTGGTAAAAGAACTCGTTGGTTGTTTGACAATAAATTAATTAATTAATTATAGGTAGTGAGTGCATCACGTATTTGGTGAGGTTGTGATTAATTACCCCTACAGCGATATTTCATCTTATTACGAAATCAATTACAATCTGGCTGATAAGCAAAATATATTTATTTATTTATTTATTAATTAAGGAGATAGGCAATTTCATGTGGCATCATCTCTCCGAGTCCTCCTCTCAATTGCACCATGCATGAATTCACGTAGTGAAATTGGTTTTTTCTTTAAATTGAGTTTTTTTTTTCAATTCAATCCTTGTATATTGATCTATTTTGCAATTTGACTTGGTATTTTGTTTTTTTTTTCTCTTTATAGACTTCTCGCGTAGTAGAAAAACATCCTGGAATTGGTTTTGCATTCAATTGTGTGAGAAATTGGTTGGATTTTTTGTTTTCAAAGAGATTTCACTTTTAGAGAATTGAGAAAAAAATAACAGAAAAACCAATAAAAAATATTTTGTCTTTGTTTATCGACGCAAATTGCAATGGAAAATTACCATTAGTAATTTTCGATGAAAATGGCGATGAAGTAAAAAAATCATCCTCATTGTTGACATGTCAAATTGCTAATAAAAGTTCCTTTAGTAATTTTAAAATGATTTAAAAACTGGCAGCCCTTTCTTCTCCCCAATCTCTTCTTCTTCTTCTTTGATTTCAATTCAAACCCTAACCCAATTTCTTCAAGTTTCAGACAACCCCCCTCTAAAATCCAACCACCCTACCAATTAGCACCAACACTACCCCCCTCTCTTGGTTCCAATTCTTGTTAAGCTTTACTCCATCAAGTACGGAAACTTATCCATTTATATTTAAATTTAATTTATTAAAATATGTTTGTAGTTTTTATAATTTAGTTGTACATTTAAGTGTGCTGGTTGTTTTATAATGATAATTTATTGTATTAATGTATAATTTGTATTTCAGGGTTTCGTTGAGATTTAGGGGAAATTGATTTAATTTGTTACTTGATGAAATTATATGTGCTTTTTGTAACTTAGATGTATTAGAATTGAAAAAATAATGAGTAATTTAATGGGCACCAATTATTTTGTGTCAATTTTATAGTTAAGTTAAAAATTTAGAAAAAACAAATTTCGTGTGGGATTGATAATAACTAAAGGTATTAATTTACGTTGAAAAAATTTAAATCGGAGAAATAATGGTAATTGATAATAATTAGACTATTATTTGATCTTATAATTTATTGATGATAGTATAATATAAAAATTTATGATGGTGATGGTGATTATAGTAGTTATGATGATAATATTTGTAGTGATAGTTATGGTAGTAATAATATATGTGATGGAGATGATGGTTGTTATAGTAATGATTATATTGATAGTAGTTATATTGACATATGTTTTCTGACATTCTTAATAAGTTCTTCTTAATCTATCCATTTTTCTATAGGTTTTTTTATATATATAATAAATAGAGTTTAACGATCATCGAATTATAATTTTTGTAATTGTACAAGGCTTTGATATGATTAACCTTATAATATATTATGAGTTTACATCATTTGTTTATAAAAAATCTTATGAGTCTATATTACACCTCGAACCCATACCCGCGAGCATGAAAACTAGTGTATACCTTGTTCTCTCTTTTGCCACAATTTTGCTGCCAATACGAAAAAATTAATGGGATTTTATATAATATTTTTATTTATTTTTGAGAAGTTATCTCTCATTATTATCTTTTTTTTTTCTTTTTAAAGTTATTTAGAGGTTTTTGAAGTAAGGTTTTAGATAAATGAAAAGCAATGCGCGCACTCCATTAGCTAGCTAGCTAGATGCTTTTGGCAATTTCAACAACGCTTGAACGCAATACCAAGAATGATGGTCTAAATGAACATCTTCAGTATTGTAGTCAAAGGTAGGTTTATACACAACAACAAGACTAGAAAATTCTTGAGAATTTTATTTTCTATAGCTCGATTTGAAATTAAACCTCTTTAATTAATGTAGGATTAGAGAATCTATATAGTACTAATGTCTTTGAAAATATTGCCATCTTTAATTTATTTTGAACAGACCCACAATATATAGTAAACAAATTATTTTTGATGTATGATATTGTAACATATTCCAATCCATTCAAAGGTCGTTGAGAAAATAAATTTATTGTAATTAATTTAGGTGTTTGTTTTGTTTTCTAAACTAAACTTTTTTGTGTTTATTTATTATTTCTTTTTATTGTTATTTATTTTTTTGAAATGTTTCATAAAATTAATCTTTTTTAATTTCATCATCTTTTAATTTTTTTTATTTATCGGACATGGTTTTCATTTTTTTTATTATTATTTATTTAATTTGAAATAATTTATTAAATTATTTTTTTTAATTTTATTTTTTGATTTTTTTATCTGTCAAATTTAGTATTTATTCTTTTAATAAAGTTGAAAAAATTAAAACATTAAAAAAATATTTTTCAGTTTATTTTTCATGACATAACCAACTAGAAAAAAATTTCCAACTCATTTTTTATTACATTACCAAACATCAAAAAATAATTTCAAATAATTTTCTTTTCATGAATTCACTTTTTATATAAATTAATTTCCAAAAAAGAAAATAAAAAGTGCGTTAATTAAAAATATTTTCGCAACTGAAATGATTATTGTATATTCTTCGAGAATTTTCCATCCTCTGGTATGGTATTGACTGCAATGATTAATTGAGGAGCGATTTGCTATCATGCAAGAAGGAATGTTTGAGAAGTCCACATAACATGTGTTTCATAGCCAATCTTTTTCACACATAATTAGACTTTGAGTACAAGTCATCTCCATTGCAATATTCAAAATACACTACTAAGTATATAGTTCATTAATTATTTGTCTTAATAAAATATATAATGTGTCTAAAATATAGATAGTCGTAATGCTATTTTTTTTTATTTTAACTTGTACGTGCAATAATCATGTCTATTTAAAACATGATTGATCGTGATTATTAAACCTGAATTGAATTGAGTGAAATAATAAATAGAATAATAAATTAAATTATTAATGTTTTTATCATATAATAAATCATGTTCGTTCAGATTAAATTTAAATATTTAGATTTAATAAATATAACAATTATATTCCTTGCAGCTAATACTATGTGAGATTGGAATCGAATTCTGCTCACGTCATAATTAAGCCCAAGCATCGTAAAATGAAAATTAATTCTTAGATAATTATATAGGTGGTGGCTCAGTGGTAAAAGGTTGGGATCAGGAGGTTTGCTTCCTCTGTGGTCTCAGGTTCGAGCCCTGTGGTTGCTCATATGATAGCCACTGGAAGCTTATATAGTCGTTAACTTCAGGGCCCGTGAAATTAGTCGAGGTGCGCGTAAGCTGACCCGAACATCCACATTAAACTTTAAAAAAAATTAATTATTAGACATGCTACCTTCCCAGTCTGCTGGTAAGGTAAAACTTCTCGTCATTGTGCAAGGCTGGCTACTTCAAATAGTTTCTCTTAGAAGTGCTATCACATCGGGGGGGTTGGAATACTAAGAGATTCATCCGTGATCAAATGGTCTTGTATCATAATATGTATTGAGGCAGAAAAAATAATTCTTAAAACATCCATTTACTATGAAAAGTGGAGTATATATAAGAAACCCTAATATATATATATATATATTCACAATAACAACAAACGTGATATTAAAAACTGTCATGCCCGGTAAAAGAAGATAGAAAGATTTATAATAATCAAGGCTTCCCTCTAATAATTTTTAAAGAATGAAATGCAACTCGAATTAAATAAAAAGAAGAGTTCAACGTATCACGGGATATGTTGCCTGAGGTAATATAGGTTTTAAAGATTATATCTATACTTACGTAAGAGAATCTTTTAGACTTTTCAATGAATAAATCAAAATTGTCTCTCCAAGAAAGTCTCCATGAATTTTATTTATGGCATTGCTTGTCTCTATGTCTCTCTGATGAAGTCTCCATGTCTCTAATAAAACCTTAATATCTTCAAACAAAATCTCCATGTCTCGATCTCTGTATAATGGTCTTCATAAACATTAATTAATCATTACTAAATCCCCCATTTAATTGTATTTTTCCTTCACTGCTACATGACATGTATATGACAATAAGTGTTTTTCTTTTCCCTTATTTATTCTGGTTGAATGTTCCAAACATAAATATTTGAATGACTTGGAAGGAAAAATAATAGTATAAAAATAAAAAGAACGATAGCTTTACCATCAAGGATAGCCTGGACGACAAGACTTCCTTGCCGTTTAGAATAAACCAAACAAAAAGGTGGTTTAGTTCAACATGTCCATGTCTTTGAGGCCCTTAACGAACAAGGCATTTTCCTAGCCACCCTAGGACTGAATATAAACCCATGTAAATTTTCAAGAAGTCTAGTGAATGACACATATCATGATGCAGAGCTATTGTCTTTAAGAAAATCAGTATATTGTTGCACTCTTATATGCTTACACAAATTATTAGTGTGGCAACTACCTTTCTCGTCAATGGAAATATCCTCTAACTTGTCTTCTTAGAAGGTAACTATTTTTTTTAATGATTATCTCCCGTCAACTTGTCTTTTTAAAAGGCGTGAACTTTTTTTTTCATTGCCAATCACCTCAATATTTTCCACCAATGATAACATTCTACAAGGCTTTCTTCTTTTTTGTATCATCTATATTATTTTAATATACTTCTAAACAAACAATATTTTTTAAAACAACCTGTAAGTCTCTCGATCACCCTCAAAATCTAACATATCTCCCCTGCTATGGATGGAGTTTCCCTAAAAGTTTGGAAACTGGACAAAGACAAATCCAGTTTAGCAGAGGCTGCCCTTCTGGGCCTGGCCTCAGTGAGCACAGTTGAGGCATGTCCGTAAGGTATTGGGCATCAGTCGCTAAGGTTTAGGCTAAAACCACAACCTTGAAGCTGCCCACATATGAAGCACCCGCAAAGTACCCGTGCATAGCAGATAATGATCGTTTTCATTTTATCCATCCTGGTTTATATGGTGAACCGATCCATGTATACCTGCACGCTTATTGAATGTAGATTCCATTTATGCAGTAACGTCCAAAGTGATTGGGTGGTAGAATTAACTCGGTCCCTTGCAGTTGCAGGCTCTCAATGCAAAGACAAATTTCTTTGGCCTAATGCCTGTGATATAAACATCAAGTCTTGCATCCTTTTTACAGGGCCAATGACTCTTGCGACCGTACAAAAACAAGCCAAAAGGTTGCAGATGCTGCAAACAATCCGGGTAGTGGTTAGGCAACAGTTCCCACATTGAGCTGTAACAACATTTTTATTTTTCTAGTGAGAATCAAAAGTTACATTTCCTTTCCATATTGCTGGCAAATATTTCCACTTGCACAGCAGTCGTGTGATTGCACAAGCTGTAACTTCCATTATGTAAAATGCCTACTGACTACTCTGCCACTACAAGAAGACCTACCAGCAACTAAACACTCGGTTTCTACATGTCAATTTGGATTAGCTACTCGTTTATGTCAGTTTCATCTGTCTTTTCCGTCCATCACATAGTGCAAATTGCTGCTCCGCACTCTGCTTCATACCTGCATAATCAATTCTTCCATGCCGTCCCTCCTCGCATCATGATTCATTCCAATATTGACTCCTTTTTGAACCATTGTTTGCTCCAAGTTGCTTGATGTTACAAGCATCTGCAGAACAAAAATGGAGAATTTGTGGGGTACCAATTAGGCTTTTCTATCGAACACAAGCAAAGTTATCAAGTTGGCCTTTATGTATCTATTCAGCAATACTTTACTAACAAAACAGAAGCAAAATTAATTTTGATCGGCAAAATCATGTAGCAGCAAATGACCGCTGTCAACGCAAGCCATTAAGAATCATGTCCTGGAATAAAGGAATTAAAGTAAAGCATCAACTGAACCAAAGCTCTTTGCTCCTCATCAAAATATTCCACAATCATATTTGTAATTTTATTCCAATAATGCATCTTTTCATATTGTAGGGCATAAGCAAAGAGAGCAACACCACTTCCTTTAAAGCATATTTTCCATGGAAATAATATACACCTAGCAAAGGGATTCCTAGAAAAGGAAGTCCCTCCACGCCTTTCCCAGCGAGGATGCACAGAATATTTTCCAACTTGCTACTCTCAGCAATTAGCAATAAACTGGGAGTCAAATTCATTGATGTATACAATTGCTTCTTTTCTTAGACATAACAGTTCAAATAAAAGTTTATGAAGATTCGTCTAAATGCAAAATAGGCAATCATAATAAACATCAGGCGAGGCAGCAAATCCCCAAATCAAACCGTGCTCTGTTATTTCTATAATACCGGTTCACACTCCACAGGATGGATCACAACTTTTAATTCAGCATACTAAGAATGATGAAGGCAGCTATTTAATCAGAGGAAGTGGCATACCTTGGTTCTAAATGATTTGATGACTGAAATCAGTAGCTTGTCCCCTATCATCTTTCTCACTTGATGTATCAGTTCTTGTCTAGAAATCTTCTTTGCCTGGAGCGGAAACCCAACAATGTCAGATCATACGATACTACAAATCGGACAACTTTCAAATACTAGTTCCCGCAATAAATCTAATTCTATTACTCACTCTGTGAGCTCTATAATACGTGATAATCAACTTGGTAGTAGTGGGAGGCAAGAACTTTGAGAGAGCAGAAATAAGAGAAGGAAATGGCATCCAAGGAGAAGTTGGCTTCCTCAAAGATTCAGGAATTCTAAAGTACCCTGCACAATCAAACAACCAAAACCATATGATTACAATTTAAAAATTGTCAACAAACAACTTCCCAAGCTCAATACATCATCAAAAACTAATATTGTGGATGACCCACCTTTCAAGCTAGAAGGAGCACTGAAACTTATCACATACTCTGGCAAAATATGAGTGTTCATATGGGCACTCCACACAATATACTTCTTAGGAGATGACAAGTTGTCCATTCCTGAATCAAACTCATCAGAACTCGGATGATACTGATCAGAACCCGGATGGACAACCTCTGCCTTCCCCAGAATAACACGGCAAAGCAACATATGCCGCAGACCATCTTTACCAACATTCAATTTCTTCACACTGTTAAAAAAAAAAAATGAAAAGGATAATAATTAAGAAGCACTAGATTGACAAACTACACCATAGCTAGTAAAATCCTTTAAGAATCATTGCTCACATTCTTTAACATCAAAGCAGAACAAAACGGCACAAACAGGAAAAATATTCAATAGAGATAAATCATTTGCTTACCATTCAACAGGAGAATCATCTGGAGAAAGATAAATGCCAGAACCATACAATCCATTGCTGTTATCAATCATCCGGGCACTGAAACCATGCTTCATAATCTCACAGATCTCATCTCTTGTACCACCATACCAACCAAACTTGACATTCGCATCGCCACCACACTTCTTCTCCATTGCTTTCGCAATAATCTGAAAGGATTGCATTCTAGCTTGCTCCAGAACACCAGAGTAAGTATTCCTATGAATGGCAACAACTGTTGCTTTCTTGCCTAGTAAACCCAAACCCGAAACGAATCTTTGCTTGATGAGATCATGAACTCTATCTCCTTCGAAAAGTCGAATCAACCCATCATTGAATGATGGGGATTGATTATAACTGACTCCCGAACTAAAACTTTCGCTATCGGAAACAGCTGATTCCTGATCATGTGAGTGTCTGCTATGAGTGCTTTGGTAATTTGAAGGATTATGTAAAGAATGTTCTGGCGTGTTTTGAGAAGTAAAATCATTAAACCCATGTGTGATTTCATTGGTATTTCTGACTTGAATCGGTGAATACTCCATTTTTAATTGCTGAACTCGGTTTAACCAGAGATTTTACAATTTAACTAGCATAAGAAACCCCAGCAGAGAAAAACAGAGTTTGTTTTTGTTTTTGTTTTTTTTTCTTGAAAGTATTGCTAAAACTAAAAAGCAACTTGTGTGCGCCTATGGAAGACAAACTTCAATTCCATATGAAACACGGAAAATATAGATCAAATATTGAACTGAAAAGCGGGATTTGATGGATGAATTGCAAGTATACCCCAGGATGTAAGACAGGCCAACGAAATTGTATCAGAAACAAACTAACAACGCATTTTGTAAGCAAAACTTGCACCGGAAGAAAACTGATCCAAAATTAGAGCATATAAAGTTAGGAAACAAAGCAAGAAAAAGAAGGGACTAAAGGCTCAAGGGAGGGCTGTTGAAAGTGATTTGAAAAGAAAATAGAGAAGCAAGGGAATTAAAAGAGAGAGATAAAGGAGTGCATGTTGCTATATAAAGCGTGTGGTTTCTGTGTGTGAAATAGCAAGACGAAGAGAGGAGGAGGGAGAGGTTGTTTTTGCTTCTTGTAGTTGTGGTTGCTTGGAGGAGAGGGAGAGTAGGTTTAAAAAGGGTTATAAATATCAACGGAACCGCCTTTTCACTTTGGTTTCCGTTAGGCGGTGAGTGGCGGCGCAAACTGTTTTCGTTTCACCCTTTCCTCCTTCCCATACGAGGAATAGCCAGCCAGCCTGCCGTTTTTATTTTTATTTATTTATTCATTATTACTAAAGCCATGATGGTGATGGTCGGTACCTATTTTTATATATATAAATAAATAAATAAAAACATTTCAGATTACGAGACAGGCTCTTCTTAAATATAATTTTTTATTATTTTTTATTTGATTTTGGAAGTCATTCAGCATGTTATTATCTTCGGGATATTTTCTTCTGGGATGCAAAGTTTTTTGTTTTTCTAAGGAATGATAGGGTAGCGTTACGTGTCAGGATTCAAATGCGCCACGTAGAGGTATGGATCATGAAAGCAAAATGATATTTTGAAGGCCCCACCGCCCACGCATTCCTAATTTCAAAAAGTCCTACTGAGATTAAGTTGATGAGACAAAAGTTGGCAGAAATATCAGTTTTAAAGGTGGTTTGGGGTTATGGTTTTGTAATAAAAAAATTATATTTTTTTATTATTTAATATTAAAAAATAACACAAATATTATTTTAATATATTTCCAAATAAAAATCACTTTAAAAATAATAACAATTATCGACCTCACAAATTAACCATATTTCATTTTCCACTTCTCCTCTATTACTTTGAGTTATAGTTTAAAAATTATTTTCTTATAAAAAATAAAATAAATTAAAAATGTGTTTAGTAAAAAAAAAATTGATTCAATCAGAATAGGAGATTTTAATATAAATTTAAAAAATATATTCAATTTTGTAACAATTTTTTAATCCAGGTTAAAATTGTTTCTAATAAAAAATTTATAATTCTTCTTTAAATAAAAATATTTAAATCAATCTGGAAAAATCAAAAGAGTAATTAATTCGGACATGGGTAATTTGTTAAAACCTTTGGTGTGATGTATAATGTCGGAGTGTGAATTGTCGATGAAAGCTTCAGCTTAGTTGCAAAGGAAGGAATATACAGTCTGGTTGGTTAACTAACAATGACCTAAGATTTGGGTACTGAGTTTTGTCGTGGGCCAGTTAAATTTTTCTTCCATGTAAAAAAAATACAAAGGAAAAACATTTGAGATTCAAATCACCGGATTGATTGGTGTTTTAAATAATATATAAAAAAATTATAACAATAATAAATAAAATAACAAAAAAATATATTAAAAAAAAGACATGAACTCATTGAATATAAACACTCAATATTAAAGGGTAAAACTAATATGAGTGTCTATGGTTATCTTCACACTCAAATTGCAAGAAATCAAATTTAAAGAATTGATCAAAAAACTCAACAAAGAATGATAAATAAATAAATAAAAACTTAAGATAACCTGATTGTTTTCTAGACAAAAAAAAATTCACAAAAAGCAATCTAAAAAAAATAGAATACAATCTTCATTCCAATTGAATAAACATTGAAGGATAAAATGGAAAAAGAAATTATCTTAGATAAAGAAAGAAAAAACCAAGCAAATCTGGACAAATATCATAATCTTGGTAAAATCTCAAAAACTCATAAACCTGTGAAACCCTGGATTCAGGTCCAATCAAGAGTTATATTACTAACCTATTTAAAAATATCAATTTTAAAAACTTGTCAAAGCAAACGAATTAACAATCAAAAGAATATGAATTAAATTTGATAGAAAAAAATCAAAAGGGGTGAAATAAAAAAAATCAATTTAAAAAATGATTTCAAACAAAAAAAAATAGCAATCGAAAGAATGACGATCAAATTTAAAAGATAAAAAAAATTAAGATGGATAAAATTGAAAAGGCATATTAATTTTATAAATTATTCAAGTTAAGAAAACCATAATAAAAAAAAATGAACCAAATCTGAAGAATCAATAAATTAAATGGTTGCTCTTGAATGTTTAAGGGGCTAGCATGAAAATCTAGGCGAGGAGGGAGAGAGAGAGAGGAAAAAAAATGGTCATTGACACTAAACCATCGTAAATCTTGGAACACTCAATGCCTCATCGGGTCGGGGACGCTGAAACATTTCGAACGTTTCCCTAGAAGACGACATTTGGTTGTTGGATGCCCTCCACATGCCGCTCAAATGACGCAAAGGTTGTTTATATGGTGGTACGAGCATAACACGCGCCAACAAGTTTTTTTAATTATATTTAATAAATGTAATTTATAACAATCCCCTTAAGTACCCTTGGAAATTTACAATAAAAAAAATTAAATGACAAAAAAAAACTCTTAGGTAAAAGTTATGTTGATTTTGTCTTTAAGGGCATCAAAGTAATTACATCATTCTAAGAAATTAAAAATACAAAAATGTACTTGAGTAGTAGGCATTAGATTAATTTATTCTAGGGCTAAATGACTAATTTTATTGTATAATAAAAGATGAAATTATCAATTTAATCCCGTACAATTTGTAAAAGACAATTGTGTTATAGTAAAAAAACTACCTTGCCCTAATGCCTAGTTCAAAGGCTTTCTTGTTCAAGGGTGATTTTATAATTACACTATTTTATATTCAACAAATATAATTTACAATAATTCCCCCGAGTAACATTGGAATTTACAATAAAAATAATATAAAATAATAATAAAAAAACCCTTGAATGAGAGTTTAATTGGTTTTGTCTTTAAGGACATCAAAGTAATTACATTATTCTAAAAAATTAAAAATAAAAAAATAGCCTTAAATAGTAGGCATTAGATTATTTTATTTTATGTTTAAATGAGTAATTTTACTGTGAAAAAGACTAAATTACCAATCTAACCCCATGCAATTTGTAAAAGATGATTGGTTCATGGTGAAAGACTCCTCCCCGTTTAGTGTTTTTTTATTCTAGAGCAATTCTATAATTAGACTATTTCAAAATATCATTCTTGTAAAGATCTATTTAAAATAACAAATTATTTAATATTTCACTGTTTTACCGGGCCCTTGTATAATCAAACAACACCACCATGTAGAACTTGAGAGATATGTCACGTGGCGGATAGAATGAATATATATATATATATATATATATATATATATTGTTAATGAACAAGAAAACAAAGTTTATAAGCTTGTTGAATCATTATATAATCTGAAACAAACACCTAAACAATAACATGAAAAATTTGACAAGGTTATGTTGTCAAATGAGTTCAAAATTAACAAAGTTGATAAATTTATTTATGTAAAACACACAAATAAAATTTATGTCATTGTATATCTCTATATGAACGATATGCTAATTTTGGACAACAATGATCACAAAATCAAGTGTACTATGAAAATATTAACTAGTAAGTAAGCCAATTATAGATCATTGGAATGCAATAAAAAAGGGTACTCAAATATTTAAGGTACACCATGAACTGTAGGCTACACTATACTAGCTACCTAGCGGTACTAGAAGGGTATATTGATGTTAATTGGATATTTGACACTAAGTATTTAAAATCCACAAGTGAATATAATTTCAGACTTGGTGGAGTAGTTGTGCATGAAAATCCTCCAAACAAATATGTATCACTAGATTCATGATAAAATTAGAGTTTATTATTCTTGATAAAGCTAAAAAAATAGCTGAATGGATTAGAATTTCTTAAAGAATATTTCATATTAGCCAAAACCAATGACAATTGTTTGTGTCCATTGCAATAATTAGTTAGCAATTGGAAGATGGTAAGTCTAAATATATACGTCGTAGACATAGTATAGTTAAACACTTACTCTTGAATAAAATTATTTCCATTGATTATGTAAAGTCATAGAAAAATATTGTGAATCTACTAACCAAAGGTTTATCGAGAGAGCTTGTGTATAATTCATTGAGTGAAATAGACTTAAAGCCTTTACAATATAAAAAAGTGTAATGATGATAACCATACCTAGTTCATTGAAGATCTCAAGATCTAAGTTTAAATGGAAAATCAAGTCATATAAGATTCTTTTTAGCACTAGAAAATTATTATTTCATGTTTATTCTTATGATGAAATAAGTGTTAGCTGTAATATGATAAAGGATGAGCTAAGCTTTTAAAAAATTTTATATTTTGGTACATCAAATGGAGTATGACATAATATTCTTAATGAAATATCACTAATATGAGCAAGAAATATGATCGTTTCTTAAAGAAGTTCGATAAAGGTAGTACTTTTTAAAGCACTTATAAATCTAAAAATTATTAAGGGTCAAAATAAACACAACAATGAGAACAAAAAAAAAATTAGGTAAAATAACTATTGTGAGTACTATTATCTTGGTTTATATAAAATGCTGAATAGTTCAAGATATCATGTTTGCTATTTAACCGAGTAAATCTGATAGTATTTCACTAAGAAAGATTCAAAACCAAAAACTACTCCTGATATAGTAATACACCAAATCAATATCTCTCAACAAATCTTCGAGTCATTCTCAAACTGGTGAGATCATTTCTATTCATATAAGGGATTGTTGAAAATTTATTTAATTAAATAAATTATGACTGAATGAAAAATTAATCTCAAAGAACCCCTGGTTTTCCCACTCAAAGATCCTTTAGTTTTTTAAATTTTAATTCTTGATTTATGGTAGCTAATCAAAAGTTGATAATAATGAGAATTAATTCCTAATAATTCTTTAAGATTTTAGCTTAAAAAAATCACTATAAAAAGGGGGATGAATGAAGAATTTCTAACTTTAATTTATCAAATCTTGTCACACTCTTTCTCAACTTATTTTTAGTGTTTTTATTCTCTTTTATACTTTGGTTTTTTTTCTAAAATCTAGAGTTTAGGTTCATACTTTGATGATCAATAATTGAGGTTCGTTTTTTTAATTATTACTTAAAAACATTGTTCAGAAGTGTATCTAAACTAAAATGGTGTTGTAGTAATCTTGAAAGACATATTACAAATATCCTAGTTGCACAAGTAAAGAGCAATAAAACATTAACAATAAAGCATTCATCTTCGACAATAACAAAAGTTTTATTAATTTAAAGTTCTTCAACAAATACTCTTCTTTGTTTTATTTTTAAAAATTGTTATTTTTATTATTAGCATATATACTATGACTTTGATCTTTTATATATATTTTGCAAGTTTAAATATATGATTGATATGTATGCTAACATTATTTTTTTATTATATTTATGTTGAAAACATATTTGTTTTGAATTTTATTTTACAAATTTATAAATTTAAAATTAGATGCACTCTACGCTTACTTTGAATTTTTTTTTTATATTTTATATGTTATTGTTATGATGTCTAATATAATAAAATATATTTTGATTACAGGATTATATGGCAACAACTTTCACTATAATTATTGTCATTGTTAACACCAATAATAATGATGAATTTTGATATATCTATTCAAAAACGTTATTATTATTATAAGTACCTTCGACACTCACAATCACTCATGATGCAATAGGCACTGCTAGATAATATTGACATTGGTTTTTTATTTTTTTAATATTATTGTTATACTAGAATTATAATTGCCATTTCTTTTTTATTGTTATCACGATCATTATAAAATATAATAATATAAATTTATATTATTTTTATTGTCACTACTTATTACCACCATAACTATCTGTTCTTGTTGTTATTAATTGATGAAAACAATTTTTTAATTATTATTTTTCATCTTAAAAATATATACTAAAAATTTAAATATTATTTTAATTCTTAGTTACTATTTAAAAAATAACATTGAAAAAAAAGAAAAATGAGAAAATATAAAATTACTTGAAGGATTAATTATATTTTTACACCTAATATATAGATACGCATTAAGTTTTCATTACTACCCGTAGCTTAAAACTTCTCAATATTGCCTTGTAAATTAAAAAGAAAAACTAACTTTATCCCTTGCTACTAAATAACTATATATAAAAAAATATTTTTCATATTTTTATTATTTTATTTTCATAATTTTGTCTCATTTTCACTGAAATACTCAAATATATCTCAAAAAAAAAACACTTGAAATCCTTATAAATAAATTAACCTTTAAAACTATGTTAATTTCTTTATATATATATATATATATGTTACAAAAGGGAGAGGATGAAATTAAGTATTTTTGTAAAACAAAAAAAGAAGAAGCAAAAAGACTATTTATAATATGATAGTTCAAACTAATTGATATTAAATCTTCTGATTTCAAACATAACTATTCAACCCAAACTCGGTTATATATTAATTTATATTGTTTTTTATTATCTAAAATGAATAAAAAAAATAAAAAAATCAAATTGTATAATATATTATATGTTTTCAATGCCTATTCAATTTAAATATTTAATTTCTATTGATTTAAAAAAAATGCTACAAATACAAATTGCATTACATTTTTTATTTTAAATTAATTTTAAATACAAAATGCTATAATTTTTTATTTTAAATTAATTTTTTTAGTATTTTTCAATTGTTAATCAACTAATATCAAAAATAAATTATATAAAAATATTATTTAAATATATTTTAAAAAATAAATCTTATAACTTTTGTTTTACAAATAATAATAATAATAATAATAATAATAATAATAATAATAATAATAATATTGGTTGATTTTTTGATTGAAAAGTCAAAACCACCCACCTCATCGACGGAGCTAAACGGGTATTTAGTCGGCTTTTGGCATTTCCATGTAAGAAAAAAAGAAGAAGGATTTGCGAAAAAGAAATTAAGAGTGAAAGATAATTGAAAAACCGCTTCTCACGTGTTTACATCAAAAGGTGCAAAGGAAAGAAAGGCATCTCTCTTCTATGAAAATGATTGGTCAAAACAATCTTTTATAAAAAGGAATTGGTCAAAATCTGCCCATTTAACATTTTGGACAAGTTTCAAAAATAAAAGCATTAATTTTTTCAAGTAAAAAGTTTTATACTTTTTGCTTTTTTTTAATTGAAAAATACTCACTAAAAATTCATTTCAAGAAACATAAAAACTTGAAGATTTTTAAGGAATAAAAAAAAATTGAAAGTGTTTGGGCAATAAAAAATAATATTGTGATAAATTTACAATATTTGAAAATATTAAAGAAGTACCTTTTCTTTTTTGAAAATGCTGAAGAATTTTAAAATAAAAATGAAATTATCAGCCATTAATGTTTTTGGAAAATTAAAGATTTTAAGAATAAGAAAGATCTTAAAATTGCTTAATTTTTTTTAGTTATTGAAAATCTCTAAATAAAACATATTTTAAAGATTATTTTTTTCCAAATTCTTAAGAAACTGAAAAAACATAAAGAAAAGGTCATTTTGAAATCATCCATTATAAAAAAAAAACAAGGGCTTGGCTTGATTCACCAAATTCTTTTTGAATATCCATTTCTTTTAATATTTAAATACAAAGACCCCCAAATAAATCATGCACAAATCTTCTGGAATAAATAAGAAAACTAGGGATGAAATCTGAAAAACACAACAAACTCTTGCTCAGAAATGAATGCTTAATTCAAATTGAGGAATGAAGTCGCCGTGACTTCATTATGGGCAATGCAAGTCAGCTGACAAATTGAATGTTGAAAGTGTAGTGGTCTCACAAAAGTCCGGAGGGAGGAAACAATCATGACAGGACGTTGTATGATATGGTGTGTGAGGAAACCTGTTAGCTCCCAACGTATTCAAAAAAAAATACTGCCTGCCCCTCTTACTGCCCGGACGAGGTGTTTGTGATCAGATCACGGACCACTGCCCCTTGTTTTCATGGTCCTTTTAATTAATCTACCCACCTCCTCCCTCTTGCCCTACCCATGAAGTCGCGTGCATATTGACTTGACTCGCTTACCAGCTGCTGCTCCCTTGTTCTCACTCGCCTCATTTTTTATTTTCTAAACTCATAACTCTAAATGTCATGATATGAAATTTTAGCTCAATTTTATATATATATATATATATATATATATATATATATATATATATTTGTGTGTGTCTTTACTACCCAATTACTTTTGCAAATACATCAATTTCCTAATAACGTGCAGTTGAAGAAGAAGAAGAAGATAGTTCCTTGGAAAGATTTGGAGCGCAGAAGCATGCGACTACAGAATGGTCAAAGATGTGCATTACTGAAAGAACAATGAATTGTGTCTGTCCGCCTGCCTTCGCCTCCAAGGCAACCTCCTAGTCCTAGCTTCACTTATATGGTCCATCTTGCATTGAATTGTCAACTGCATTAATTTAAATTCTTGAGTTTAATGAACCTTGTCCTCGAACGGTTGTACTAACATAATCTTGGGTTGTTTTAATTTCTATTCTTAGCTACTAATCTTGTTTCCGTTCCCTTTTCCCTGCCAATACAGATGGATTATATTGAAGAAGACGATTCTCATGAACATTTATTAAAGACAAATGAAATGACTTGATATATTGGTATCCATGATTTCCATATCTACATCTAGGTGTGTAATAGTTGTTTATCTAGTAGGTGGTGTTGAATATTATACTAATAGTTGCTTTTAAAGTATTTTTTTAAAAAATATATTAACATAATATTTTTAATTTTTAAAATATCTAAAAATATAAAATATAAAAATAACTTCTTAAAAAAAAAATCAAGTTTTTGGCAAACTCACGGCGTTGCAGACCCACCATTATATAGTATAATATTAGTTGGCAATGCACGACTCCCTTGCACCTTACTTTGGGGCGAGGGTAAGATTTTCCATCAAAAGAGATCTTCCATCTTCATCTCCATTGTTCTACAACTACATGTTTGAGATGAGCACTCCAAAAGCTATGATTAATTACATGGTAAAAAATATATCCATATCCATGATCTTTACATTTTAGCTATTTTTTTGCTAAAATAACTAAAAAGCTATTTTTACTAGCTAACTAAGAAATATTGTTACATTCATTCTCTCTGAAATATAGTCATGAATATTTTATTACCATCTTTTGTTATTCAAATTATCTCTTTACTTCGCTTGGTGCTTGTCTCCAGCCAAAGAGATGTGCATCTACAATAGGCATTCATTGAGCCAAAGCACTTCAAAACCAAAGAGATGGGCAACTATTTTTTCATCAACAGAACCCAGATGAAGAAAACAAGAAAAACTCAGATCAGATCATTGGAAAAGAAACAATCTTTAACAATAAAACCAACGCAAAACACAATCTGATCGACAGAACAGAAAGAGGGATGATTAGATAACCTGTTGGGGATGAGAAGACGACTTTGAATTCCATGGAAAATGAAGGGTCTTTCGAGGTGGGGGTCTAATGTATTCACTTGTAGCAGTTGCAGAGATTAATTTTATATTTACATCCAAGCTCCCCATCCAGCAAACATTTGACATAAACGCTCAGGATCAATAGCATCTTGTATAAGTTGTTGAACCTATTAACGGGAAAAAGGAAAAAAGGTTACAACACAGATGAAGACAAACCAATACTACACAAACAGAGTGAAAATGAGTGTTAAATTGGGCCCCAATGGTCCGGGTTAAAACTTAAACCTAAAAAACTTTCTAGGATCTGCTTATGTCCTAAAGTAGCAAAAATAAATGGGAGCAAGATACGATTTGTTAGCTGCACTAAACTCTGCTTTCTGAAGCCATTCAAATTTCAAAACATACATACTGACAGAAATTCCAATTGCATAATAATGTGCCAACCTTGAATCAGATCCACAATTAAACTTCTGCTTTGGAAGATCACCTGATTCCTAATCCCAGCAAATAACTATGTGCCATACTTGTAAAGCAATGAATAAAAATGAAATCACAACACAAGGTCATTCCTGATCCCATCGCCACTACAAAACATGATTATAAAGCAACCACTTAATTAAAAGGCACAACACAAGAACTAGATGGTTAACACACACAGATCTCCATAACGTGTTTGCTGATACCAATTTTTGTTTGAAATATACCAGTTAACAAATCCAAACTCATCCCTCGGGAGGAAAAAGGAAACTTCATGCCTAGCATTTCTTTGTATGTGAAGAATGTGAACATTCAAGTGGTAGTACTAGTGATAATGGAAGATTACCTGTCCATGTACACTTCTTAATTCACCTTCTTCATATCCATCAAGTTTTTGCCTTACACGCATCAGTGCACGAGCAGCATCCTTGTTACCTTCATGTTGATCTTGTGAGTCTTCCAGGCTAGTCTCCAAATCGTCATCTGTTTCCTACCAATAACAGTAGGGAAAGCAGGGAAAACAAATAATAAATAGATAAGCATGAGCAAAAACATGGACAAGAAGGAGACACTGCATGTATTTTCACTATGCAGGGAAAGCAGGGAAAGCAAATAATAAATAGATAAACATGAGCAAGAATATGGACAACATAGAGACACTACAAACATTTTCACTATGCCCAATTTGAAACAAACAAGGAAAGACTCAGAAGCTACATGAATGAATGACCATCAAGAGACATTCAAACCCCCAATGCACGTAATATGAAGCTAACACCGAATATTAAAAGACACGTTCAAATGTCAAAACTTAGTAATACATACTGACACAAGCATACTGATATCATAATGTACGGAACAGTTGCCAAAGACAACCAGAATTTTCCAGGTCAAAGAGCAGTTGTCAATCCACCAGGCCAAAGCAGTAACTATATGCCTTCCATACTATGATGGTGTGTAAATCACATGCTTATATTGTAGAGGTAGTGCTTGAACTAAGTATGCTGAATTCATTTTGACAAATCATAAGGTTAACTCGTTGATGAAAACATTTCTTTCTCTTCTTTTCATTTTAACCTAAAAACAAATGTGACAACACTAACAAAGACCACCCTTGAGATTTGGCAAAATATGCAAGCACTGTGAATCTTTCCAGGAACCTCCTACATATTGAATATCTGCAAGGGTTTCTGTACAGCTATAGTTAAGGGTTAAAAACCAAAGGAAGATTTCTGTAAAGGCCAGATCTTCAATTGACCCAAATAACAATAGTGCATATTTTCCTCTCACGAGTCCAAACAGTGTATATGGTTATGGGTGGAGAAGCATTTGACACTCAGAAATACCTTTTGACGCTGCAAAGCCTTGAGAGGGGATAAAGCCCATTTATACAGTGGGTCATGGATAAAAACCTGCAGGGAATTTCCACAATATTATGAGGTAGATATAAAACAATAAACTTCAATCCTGAAAGTTACTTGTCAATGAAATCATACTTCAACAATGGTCAGCAATGCTTCTTTATTTGTTCGCATAACAGAGAGAGTCTCCTCGCAACATCTTCTAAAAACCCCTTCCACTCCAGTAACACCCATACCATCAACAATGTCTCTTGTCAGTCTGAATGGAACCTGAAATTTTATCCAAGAAGACAAACAAAACAAGGCCGTATTAAAGAGAAATTAATAAACAACTAAAGGTGAAAAGTGAAGAAAATCTCAGGATTGAAAAAAACAAACCCTCTCTGGTGTCTTCAGCATCAAGCCTTGTTCAAAAGCAACACCAAGATCTATATGAACAACTTCTGCAGTAGCTTGATCAATTAGGATATTCATGGAATGTCTGTCTCCTAGGCCAACAATGTAACCCACCTAAAAATCATATCAAATTTAGCAACTATTGCAATAAAAATATCTTTGACATTTAAGTCACCTCTCTGAAAAGACCCAGCACGGCCATTCTTGAAAATAATTAACGAAATAAGCATTAAATCAATATTTCATTTGTTCTTCCCTTTGAAACAGGCACCATGGTATATTTCATGTTATAGAATTCCAAGTGATTCCACTCAAAATAAATAGAAAAGGAGTCTGGGAGAGGAAGATGCATGCTGAATTGCACAAATAAGAAGTATGCTTTATTAAAGATAAGAGCTTATATCAATGACAGAAAAAATAGAATATACTGACCATTGAACTGGCAGCCACACTACGAGTGTATGCAAGTCTCTTCTCAAACCAGTCAGCTGGTTGCAAAAACCTCTCCAAGAAAAAGTGATGCATGACAGGCCTGCATGAGGTATCTAACTGGTTTTGATCATGTGAGCTTCAATCTTTTGTAATTGAGTGTCTTTTATGACAAAAAAAGGACAAACCTGAAGTTCTGACAAACTTCACGGAATGCTTTGCACTTGTCCTTTTCCTGTTAAATTGTCACAATGACTTCTGAATTCTCTCAAAGGTGGATGGAAAAGAATGCTTTGCAAAAATAAATCAATGATAAATTAACTTTCAGTCCTATATTTCAAATTAGAGCCCTAAACGCTTTGTGAAGTTAACATAAGAAACTGAAAGATACTTGGTGGCTTGGAATCACGAAAAAAAAAAAAAAACATTGGGGGGTTCTTCAGAAACAAATTAATGCTCCACTTTTCTAGAAAACTGGAGGCAGGAAAAGAAAAATTAAATTAGATGCAATATTTTCAGTTTTTTAAATTTATAATGAGTTACAAAAACACATTTTAGAAGTTTTCCATATTTTTTCTTTATATATAGAAGCATTTTTTAGCAATTTTAAATATTAATTTTTTTATATATTTTTTTATATTTAGTTAGTGTCATAAATTTAATTTTTACTATAAATCTAGTATATTTTTTTTTTGAGGTAACAATATAACTTTTTCATAATAAATTTTTTTTTAAATGAAATAAAATTAATATTCTACAATTAGATTGTAAAAAATACAAAATATCAAGATCACTATTATAAATTGTGGTTTTGATTTTTTAGAAAAAATAATTGTAATTTTGACGTATTTCTTTTATTTTTTTTGGTGAAAAAAACTCTCTTCATTTTCAATAAATACAACAAATAAACATTTCTAATTTTTCATTGGAAAAAGAAACCTAGAAAAGGAAAAGAAAACTAAAATAAAAAAGTAAAATAGTTTGATCTGTCATGTTTAGAATTTATAAATCTTGTGTTTGCTCAGCAATACCACAAGCGCAATTTACCACAGCCTTTTCCTTTCCCTAAAAATCTGATTGGTTTTGGAGAATAGTGTGGGTTTACAAGGTATGCCAGAGAAAAATCTGAACTAATCACACAGCCAATATTATAATACAGTTCAACTGATTTTAAAATCTTTACATTTCAGGAAAACAATTGTGCAATGATGGATCAACCCATCTTCTAATAGAAATTTCTACAGGTTTTATCTGATAGCACATGGCATCCCGGAGAGATATCCCCATTTCAAGCGACCAAACCACATTTTCACCCAAAATCAAGATTTTGGGAATTCAAGGAGCAGCAACATATTTCCAAAACAGAAACTAAATCTGATCTTCTGAACCATTATATAGAAAGAAGCATCTTCCAGTCTATAATGGTTCTCAATTAGTGAAAATGCAGTCAAGAGCCACAAGACGGGATCAAGTCCGACAAGTTGTACTACCACAGCAGGATCTTGCTCGAGCATTAAAGCTAAGAAGAGCAGACACTAGACAGCCTAATCTGCTTTTAGGATAGATTTAACCAAACATCTGAACTGGTACACTCCCAAACAAGTAACATAAATCCTTTCTTATTTGACCAAGGACCTCTATGTCAAAGGATTTGTCCATGACTTTAGGAATAATTCCCCCTAGGCTTTTTTATTTAATTCAACAGTCCTCCCATGTTGGTAAACAGTATATAAATTACTCCATCAAATATGGAAATAAAAACAAATTAGTAAAGTATGCAGCAATGGTGTAATGAGTTAGTGTATTTGTACTTGAGAACACATTGACCATATATAGCTGTCACTTTAGCCCTATATTACCCAGTACATCATATAGCCACCTTTGAGAATTTGAATCAGTTGAATAAATTATATCTATAATGTTTATAACATACCTCAAACTCAGACATTAAAGAGACATGGGCAACAGTAAAATTACTTAGAAATCAAAATAGAAATGGTACTTGCATTTGACATGTGCTCTCGGCATTTGAGAAATGACCAGTCTCCCACTCCATAGCGACCATGGGCACCACCATTTCTCGTGCTGAAAAGTGAGATGAGAAGATGATATCATTCAAGCATTTTACCAAACCAGCTGTCCTGTTATAACCTTGCACCATTGTGATTTAACTAACCTTCCTATGAGATATTCTCCAAGGGGAAAAGTGCCATTAACCCATTCAAGAACACCAGCACTTGGTGTGAAAGGAACAACCTATCCCATCAATAGCAATGTACTTGTTACAATCAGCATTGACACTGAATTGAATAGAAATCATAACTTTTTCTTGTTCTATGCTTAGAGGTGAGTAATTAAAGATTGTTGACATTCTCTGGGTTAGTAAAATTCTCACCAAATTAACCACCTGATCTTAATTCATCTAAACACACGTCACTACAACATTGTGGACCCACAAAACTCTAAACTGTACTCACTGCTGACATCACTAAGAACACGCAAGTGTTGGCAACAAGAACAGTCTTTAAACAAAATTGAATTCCAGATTAAGGAGCAATTTGACATGTCTACACCCACAACAATGAAATCTTTGCACTAAATTAGAGAAACAAAACCATCAATTGACTCAGGCAGTTTAAAATCTATCCAAAAACCAATAAATTAGACTCCCAAGACAAACCCTCAAAAAGACCTGATTCCATCCATGAAGAAAGGTAAACTGTAATGATCCACATTGACAGCAAACTATTTAATATTATGAAATGGAACTTGATAGACAGGATAAGAAGAAGGCCCTATCTTGATAAGTAGAGGTAAAGATGGTGAGTCAGGTATGAGGCCGTTTTTGTTTGCAAAACTATTACAATGATCATGGTCAAGTCTGGAATAATAACCTACATATTAGTTCTCATTATACAAACAGTACCAGCGAACACTTCAGCTGTTAAATAAGTCAAATAAAAAGCATAAAGTCAAAGTGGTGGAAACATCATTTGCATCATGATATAATATCATTTGGGAAAAAATGAACACATAGGATAGTACAGCAAAATAAGCATAAATCATATTATAAAATCATTTTGAAAAACAATGTGCACATGATACTGCAGCAAAAGAAGCATCACTCATTAAACAGTTCATACATACATAGTTACATACTAAGGGGTCACTAGTCAAACATACTCAATCCAAGACAAAAAAAACTAAAACCTAATAGATACACGATACAAACCTAATAACAGATTCACTTTTCAATGATAGAAAAGTCAAAATGACCATCAAAATTAAACAATATTTTGAAAGTAGGTACCTTGTATGTACGCACACCTAATCGTCTTTTCCATGTATCCCTGTTATTTTGTAGAAAAGTGTTAACCAGACCAAAAAATTGTTCCATAACCTGCAAAGCATTTACAAGATCTATCAACATCATAAAAGACATAGAATATGAACTTGTGCAACATTAAAAGAAAATATAATACTTCAAGACACGAAGGAACCACTTTCGTATACAACTCTAGATGATAATGATAATTTGTTTACCAGTAGCAGGTATGGTCATATAGAAATATGACCATTCTGTTAGTAACAAGAAAATGTTCATTCTGCCAGTAGAAGGTATGGCCATATTTCCAACAAGGTCTAGAGTTCAACTAGCTTTTTAACATGTGCCCTGCCGCAGGTCAGATTATTTTTTTTTCAAGCAAAAAAATTAAATATACAGTTTTCTCTAACACAGTTTTTGACATAAAATATCCTAAATGTAAATAAAATAGCTTATCCATGCATTTAATTAGATAAATAAAAAACCATTAATGAAAACTAAAGACAAAATTGAAAAAATCAAGAGACGGAAATAGATTAAGATATTTTACCTTGCAGCACAAACCATTTATCCTGTTATGTTTAATGACTTTGTTTATCAAAATCAATTTTTTATTTAATCAAATAATAATAGAAATAAATGCAAACATGAAATTAATTGAATAAAATCAAAGGGAAAAAAAATGTTATGTAAGGTTACACGTATTAAAAATATTATTCAAAAATAAAATTTTTTTTATTTTTAAAAATAAACATTTATATAAAATATAATAAAAAAAAGTATAAATAAATTATAATAATTTCTTCAAAAATTAAAAACATACAAAATAATTAAAAAAACAACTGCTGTTTAAAAACAACTAAATAAACAAAATAAAAAAGAAAAAAGAAAGGGTATTAATTTAAATATAAAATAAAAAAATATTAAAACAATATACATATTAAAAAAAAGGCATCAATTAAAAAAAACAAAATTATAAAAAAGAGGCGAGCACTGCTACGCCTGGCAAGCTAGGCTAGCATGCCGGGCCAACTTAGAAAGGGCTTGCAAGCTCGTCCACCCCAACCTTTTAAAAAAAAAAATAAAGTGAGATGATGCATCGTCTGTTTTTCATTAGAAAATCAAGGTTGATGGTTTTTTTTACCCATAAACTCATTTTTCAATCAATTTTTGACACAAAAAAGCTAGAAAACACACTACACACCTTAATAAATCCATCAAAGGCCTTGAAAAACAAAAACAAAAAAACACACAAACCTAAAACAAAAAATTATACTGAGCTTAGATCTAGTTTTTTAGGCAATTTAAAAGTGAAAAAAATACCTCAATAGAACTCCCCTTACCAAATAAAATCTGTTGACACCAAGATCGACCATTTTAGTAGCAGAAATCGGTGTCAACGTCGATTTTTTCTCTATTACTGAAATCTAGCGACTCTCTCTCCTCTCTCAAACCATGGACTTAAAAATTAAAAAATAATAATTTTGGACTAAAATTGACTTTGTTTTGAAATTTCGAAAATTGGAGAGAATATTTATAATTTGAAAAATATGAGGATTACGATAAACATTGTTTTCAAAGTTAAAAAAGGTCATCCATTTCCTCTCCTTTTTCCACTTTGGTCCCCTATCTTTTAATCTTACCATTTCCTAACAAATTAACCTAAATTGGCCTACAATTTGGTCTTACAAAGGTGAAATCAAGAAAAAAAAAGGAAAAAAAAATATGAACAGTGAGTCCATAAAGTTTTGAGAGTGGATTCAAAGTGAATTCCCCACACGTTTTAAAGTTTTGTTAATATGTCTACAAGTGCCTGTGTTAACTTATCAATATCCAGCACAAAAGAAATTTGACTAGGCATAGGAGAAAACTGTCAATAAATGCACAACAGGCATTCTCATCAATAAACCTAGCAGGAATTAGAAGTTCATACGTTTATGACCCATTTGCTTCAAAAAAGAAAGACTAGAAATTTTAAATGCTTTCCTGAAACTAATAACAAGGAAGTAAAGAAGAAACCACATGTGATTCTTACAGCATCTTGTCTTAGGTCATCATTTCCAGATTTAGCCAGCTGCCGGTACTTTTGACCATCAGAACCAAGGCATTCAACCACTTTTGGGGCATTTATACCATTCATTATCCTGTATATTGAACTAAATTGCATTAGAATGAAGCATCAAGAGTTGCCTTTTTCTTGATTAGTTCAAGCATGGCCAATTGTGGAAATAAGTGAAAAATAAAAATGTACTACAACTTTCATCTGGCTGACATACCTAACCGAATCAGCTAATCCCTTGAAGTGTGGGAAAGAACCTTCATGATAATGACAATCACGGTCAACTGGGAAGGTAGCAGTCACAACAGGTACCTGCAGATCCAACAAAGAGCAAAAGCTTCAAGGAAACAGATAAGAGGAAGTGAATAATTAACATCCATGAGCGAACAAGATACAAGAGACGTGCCAGTTTTTCTAAGAATATATTATGTTGTCAGAACAAGTTCAGAACTTTCAAAATAAGAAAGTAAATCAGATGACTATGCTATGGTGAACTTACAAGTTCCAGCTGACGAACACTGCGGATTTCCCTTGGAAGTGAAACCCTTTTGTTGGTATCCTGCAAGAAACATAAACAAGTAAAAAAGGTTGTGGATTGTTAAAACTGTTACCAGTCACCCATCCCCTCTTCAAGTGCGCAATTAAACCTTGTAGGATCTTACACATCTTAAGAAAGGTAAAAGTTTAGACGGAAGAAACTGGTTCACAAACCTCCTTCTTTGTTTCCAGCTCGGCTAATTTGATATAGATCTCAACCATTTGTTTCATCTACATTAGTAACAAATGCAAAAAAAAAAAAAAATCCATGAAAAACTTAACAGCACAAAGAACATTATAAAGATTATGAAATGAAGAATTGAAGATCAATGTTGGAAAATACTTGTCTAATAATGGGCCCATGATATGAGGCCAATTCTTCTAGAAGCCTTTTTGCTGCAGTTATTTTATCCACATCCACCACAAATGAGTTTCTACTACGCTGTTTGTCCTTGATACGGTCACCATTTGCCAAAGCTAGAAGCTAGCACCGAAAGAGAGAGAAAAGTATGATATGTAGAATGAACTTCAACCAAGGACATTCACAGACAACCAGTCTTGCATACATCAGTGCATCAGAAGAGGTATTGCAAAAGAACTTTCATCACATGTTCTGCTATGACATTGAAATGACTTCAAGTTTTCTCCATTTCACTTGGTTGCAGGTTCACAAGCAAGTTAAATTTTTCATGCATTCAATTTTGCACCACAAAGAAAAATCTTCCATGCAGTTTAATTTTGCTAAATTAGGTCAGCTGAAAAATGGATCTTAGATACCTGAAAAATGGTATGGTATGGATGGTCTATAGCCATTTTCTTCACAAGAGAAGCCAAAGCAAACTGTATAATTCCAACACAGATGTTAAAACAAAATCACACTTTAGCAAGATATACGAGAGAAAGAAATAAACATGCAAGAAGCCAAGACCTGAAAATTATGAGGTCCCAAACTGTCCTTCGAGCTTCCCATTCTTGAAGCAATTTGATAAACTAATGGTACAAATTTATAGGATTGAGCCTGCAACCAAAGTTGGAGGAACAAAACAAAATCAGGAGTATCAAATACAGGAAGAAATAAAAAATAGAAGATTTAAAAGTCGCAAATGTTTTATTTGGCACATATTATGAAAATATTTTATTTAATTCTAAGATAGCAAATAAAATTTAGTGCCCCCATCAATTGTTACCTCATCAATTGTGTCAAGCATGTTATTTATAACATTCTGTCTCAAAGAAAGACTGAACCACAGGGAAACAAGTCGAAACACCTGAAAGCATAATACACGTTTGATGATCACAGGATACTGGATTCCACAAATCATATTAGCATAATATCCATTATTTACTATGTTAAAAATATCTTGCTGATATATAACACATTGCAGAATGAAATATAAGATATAATGTACTTTATTCTACAACCCAATGAAAGCATTTCTATAATTTGTGCAAAAATAAGATTCAATAATGATTCCAGTTCACTCTCTATCCAGTTGTTTTTCCTCTAAAGAACAGAGGACAGAAATAAAAAGTGCATACCACTCTCACATCATATTTGTCACCTATCACCAAGCAACGCTTGTATCCTTCCAGAGCTAAGCTGAGAAAATTGTCCCTGTCATCCTGAGGAGTTGAAGTAAGCAATTAAACAAATAGTAAGGCTACACAAACAGAAAAATAGTCCAAAAAATCTAACTAACACAATAACATCAATGCAATGATTTTATAATAAATTATACAACACCATTCATCACCGACCACATCAGTTAACAAAAATTTTATGTATTGACTTTTCTTGCTGTAGAAAATTCTCCATAAACAATTTAAGTTGGTTTTGTTATGCATAATAGACAGCACGCTTCAGCCATGCCAATGACAATCAGAAGTGAAATGATTGATTCAAAAAAGTAAAACACTAATTACCAAAGTACCTCGCTAAACTCCATGCATGTTCTGACTCTGACAAATCATTCCAAGGTATATCTACCAGTTCTTATATTTCAATGTTTAATAACAAGTACACAATGGTTTACAGGAACACTAAATAGAAGCTCTTGTGTCGCAACATGTAGTCTCTTCACAATACATGAAATCTGACTCAGATAAGTCATTCAACCGCATATCTATCGACTCAGATTTCAATGGCTAATAGCAAATATAATGGTTCATATGGATTGGAAAATCAGAGCTCTTCAGGATCATAACATGTAGTCTCCTCACATTACATAACAACATAACAAGATAGTCTCATGTTATGCTTCAGTTCCTAAAATGGAGTGTGAGTGGGCGATAGTACCTTCAATTTTTCGGCCTCTTCCTTGTCCATTGCAAGTTGCCTTTGCAACTCAAGTATTTTTATGGAATAGTCATTCTTCTCCCCCTAAAATACCATAAATCAGAGCTTCATTACTAGGCTAAAAAAACTTAAAAGGCACTGAGTCCCACAGTGCACTATCAGCAGCAAAGAAAAAAAACGACTGTATTAGGTTTTAATAGAAACCTTTGTTGAACTTCTTAGCCGCTTAACGAGTGCTTCCAACTCAGCTGCCTGCAAAATAAGATTTGTATAAAATTGCTGAGGTTGTGGCCCCCCCCCCCCCCTCAATTTGGTACCTTGTGTTTCCTTAAACGCATTGCTGCTTGCCATTCACTAGAGGTTAGTCTTTCCTCGCATGACTTAAACAGAGCATCTGCATAGTGTGCAAGATGAAAATGAGCTTGGCTTTGTCTTTCTATGGACTTCTTGTTAGTAGTCTTGTGAGCTTCAGCAACTGAAACTGCAGGTTTTAGATACTTCTCTAAAATAGTTCTTGAGCTGCATATGAAATCAGATGTTGCATGAGAGAAAAATTGGCAATTTCGCTACATAAAGATGATGATAATAAATAATTCTGCCAAGTTAAGGATAAAGAGTTATAACTTGCTAGATCTAGTTTCTGCCAGCCACTTTCCAACCAAGCGATATACATCCGAACCTTCTTGATTTGAGTGACAATTTTGGGATATGTATTTTGCAAGGCTGATGGCCATCTCATGCTGACCTTGGGCACGCAATAGCTTTGCTTCTTCAAGCTGCCATTATTTGAAGTATAATACTAAAGTTATAGTGATTTTTTGTGTATAACATCTTGGAAATACATGTAAGCAAAATTGTTGAATGCCAGGTACATCAATGTATGGAATTTAATGATAAGTAAACCATCTATCAGAACAACTTGTGTAAACTGGAAACAGACATAGGCATGGGATTCAAAGGCTTGTTGACTGAAGGCATGAAATTTAATGAAAGTGCACCAATTGATGGGAAACAACAAGGTTCATAAACAACTTCAAGCATTTCATTTGAGCTTTCTACAAAACAGAAGTATAAATAAATTCCAACAGGATCAATCAGGCATTCAAAATCATCAATGCAAAGCATAATATTCATGTAACTGAAAATTCTGGATTGAAAAAAAATCCATCATTGTTGAATTAGAAAATCGTTATTTGAGAAGCAATTGAAAATACAGGGCCAATAATATTAAAAAAAGAAAAAAAGAAGCCTCCATGGTATATAGTATCACATCAGTTAATAATTTAGAAAGAAATGCAGATCAGCAAATATTTTTTACCCTGCCAAGCCAATACAAAGTTGAGTACTGCTCTCCAGTTCCAGCACTAGCAAGCTTAAACTCATGCAGAAATGCAGTGGATTGAGAAAACCTTGAGCCCTGCCAACCATGGAGCAATATATCAGTTGGGGAGCCAACAAGGTATCATGGTATTGAAAACTGCCAATAGTACCTTACGAAGAGTGGATGCAGATTGCAAAAGATGTTCCGTCATACACTCGTTACATCTCAAGATTTGAAGCAGAACTCGCCTGAATGCTATGAATGGTTCCAACAAATTCATATGCAGCTGTGATCGTTCCAAAATAGAGTTCCAATCCACATTCAACCATGACAACTATATTGACAGACAAAAACATGCCAAGCAACCAGAAATGGTAACCTCAATTACTTTTATGGTTTCCTCACATGTGTGACAAATAAGCAGAAAGAAATGTACTATGAACAAAGACCCTTCATTAAAATCAGAAAATTAGATGAAAACCTGCTCCATGGTAGGGATTACAGGTTCTGAAAACCTTTGTCTTTTCCCTGGATAGAATTCTGCCCTTTCACATTGAGATGTTTCCCAACGGATGTGCCATGCCATGCCAAGATGATAAAGAATCTGTAAAAGGTATCAATTCATGATAATAAAAATCTATAAAATAAAGAAAAGGCAAAGGCAACATGTCTGTTTCCTTCAGGTAAAATTGAGAATTGAGAACACATGAGATTGCAATATTGGTTTTTCACTCCAAGGGGTTTTAAGGTTTACAAAGAACTATAAAGCTGGCTTATAGTTTTGAACTTTCATATCTGGGCCAGAAAATTTATAATATAAAAGTATCCTAGCTTCATGCTGTATTCTAGCCATATGATCATCAATTCACAATATGTAAATGATTATTTAAATTTGTTAATGGGCAATATGTAAATGATTGTAACTTCACTTTTTCTTTCCCTTTTAGGAAGAGAAGAAGGCCTTCTAGATTAATAACCACATGGATTGATTTTTCCCCATGCAAAAAAAAGAAAAAGTTAAAATTGGCAATACCATCGTAGTAACAGTGTACTTGCCTATGAGGACAAAATCTAAAAACTTTCATTCATTAAAAAAAATAAGGGAAAATAGTTCCATCTATCCTTGTATTGGAGAGCTTGTCTCCAACATGTCCCTACATGTTTAATTGCATGTATTATGTCATTAAATTATCACAATAGGCTCTTCTATTATGTCATTAAGTTATCACAACAGGCTCTTCTATTAGAACATGTCATCCAAATTAATAGAATTTAGCACCTGATTTACAGATGAGTCATTAATACATTTTCTGACACAACTATCCTTAATTTCATGTATAAAAAAATTCAATATTGATATTTATCTTTAAAAATTGCTAATGCTGAATATAATTGGGTTAAATCATGTTTACTAAACACAAAAAAAAGTAATCATGTGTTTATCACTTGTTTTCAAGGTTTCAAGAATGGTAGTTTGAGCCTAAATAAATCTGGCAGTTTCTGCAATTCACTTGCACATTTCTGTTAACTTGAATGACATGTTTTCCAACGCCTTATTGAAAATATGGCGATAACTTAGGGACATAATTGAAGCTGTTAAAATATAGGGAAAGATTGAGCTATTTTTCATTAAAAATAATAATCAGTCAGCAATGAAAAAAAAATTTCCATCGAGAAAGAGCCCACATACACTTCATCAATCATCGAGCTTTAGAATAGACAAGCAATAGATACCTGAAGTTTAATTACTGTTGAGTATATGTATTCAGTGCTCTCCTCACTTGCACAAGAGACAGAGCGCACAAGCTCCTGATGTTAATAAAAAACTAATCACATTACTATTGTTATTGTTATTACATGCAGGAATCTGCCAGAAGAATGAATCTGATAAAAAATTACCTGCTTTGAGCCTCTCAGTTTTCTGTGAAATTCATCAAAATCTCCCTCTTGAAATGCCCTCAAACAACTGAATATTCCATCCAGTGAAAACAAAATGGAGAACATATTAAAAGAAACCCATGCTCATCTCTTATTATGCCCAAGATAACCAAATCATTGGCTTCTCAAAGTACCATCACCACATTAAAATTCTACTTGTCCCTCTATCCATAGTCTAAAGTAACAATACAGTTATTATCATAGTGCAAAATAAAATGCTGTTGAAGGTCCAGCTGTCACATTCACGGTATACTCAACTCAATAAACCTCAAGACTCTTGATTGTAATACTAAAAACTTAAGCCTATTGTTTTCTTTTCAAAATCCTGATGATAAGAACCATTTCCAATCCTATGTTCTTCTATACAATTCAGTTCTTTACTAATAAGTGTTGCTATTAAAACCTAGGGTACTATCAATTAATGTACTACTCACATTTATAATAAGAATTTAGATGATAAGATTTCTTATAAAGACAAGTTACTCAAAGCAGTCCCTATCATCCATATATATCAGACATCCAGAGTGAAAATAGTAAGAGGGTTGATAAGAGTTACAATATACAAACAACCAAAAAAAATACTGTTTCCTAGCAACTTACCCATGCAATTTTTCATTGAAATGATCAGATTTAACATCTGGGCGTGAAGGAGAATTAGCTCCCACAAAATGTAGGGATAAATCCCAGTTTCCGGCGCGCCAAGCAGCCTCATACTGCAAACAGATGCCCAAAAGATTTTGGAAACAATAAGGATATCTAATCAGACACAAGACAAAGAGTTGCACTGTCAATGAAAACAACACAGTTCAGATGAACAGATAGGACACCTGCAATTCATTGAACTCCAAATCATAATGAAACTGGTCCTTTCTATATGTCAATCCCTGGCAATATAAATCCAGCACATGTGTGCAACCAATCTGCTGCAGAGATCTAATCAGACCTTTGTAAGGTTTTCTCTGCCTCATCTCTTCTTCAGATGCAGAAAGTGATAGATGAGTTCCTAGTTGAGTATGCCCTGCTGACAATGTACTCGATCCACCATCCATTTGTAGTAGGGGGTTTGAACGTATTTGCAAGTCATAATATTCAAGCACCTTACTCCAGTTCCCCTCATGCTCAAAGATAACAGCTTGAGAGGTTAACTTCCGTATAAAATCCAAAAAACACAAGAAAAATTGTGAGGCTACAATTTTAAATACCCTGTGCATATAACAAAACTAATAGCAAAAAACTAAAGCTAAACATGAAATCACTCTCACAGATCTAAAGAGGGATGCATACAGTGGACTGCCGTCCTTAGTTTCTTTTATGACCACCACTACCAGTCCAATTTAATGTTACCATTCAGCATTAACAATTAGAAACAAGCCAAAAGAGTTAACATTTGATCTATAAAAACCCAGTTGTTAGCTTATCTATTTAAAAATGCATATACTTGCCATAAGAGTACCAAAACATTTCACTAATATATAAAAGTCAAATAAAAAGGTTATTAAATCAAAGAGCATAAAGGTAGAGGAAAAACAAACATAAGTACAAGCTCGTAGCAGTTATCATGTGAAAAAGTGAAACAGAATTGCACTCCATTTTTACATTTTGGGCGGGGGAGAGAGGCTGCATTCAGATATTGTAACAATAAAGCCTTCAAGTTAGAGAATTTGATTAACTCTTAGAGCGTGATGTCTACAGTACAATTAGTCACACAGACTATTCAATGGGGAAAAGGATGTATGTAGTGAGCACAATAACTATCAAGTACCTACAAAAAATCACAGACCTTGTGTGATTGGATGATCCCATATAAGCTGTCAGGTTCATTAATATGAGTGACTGCTGACATAAGTATTTCAATGTGATGCGGCAACTGAAAGAAGGGGGAGCAAAAGGAAGAAAAATATGGTTAGAATAATTATTTTCCTCATGAAAACAGAGAATTCAGTGTGGAAAAACAAACTTAACGCTTTCTTGTTCACAGTTATCTATGATGCCCTACAAATGATACCACAATTGACTAAGAAATGATAAAATTATCTTACTGTTCTGAGGAACATTGTTAATTGATACAACACAAAAACCCACAAAACTTACCACCTCAAGATGGGAGAAATCTGGGCTCCCTAGCATAAGGCCATTGAAATGCTCTTCACACCAATGCTCCACATACATCATAGCGGTGAAGTATGAGCCACAAATCTATAATGGAGATGCATCCATGTGAAAAAAGAAAGGGTAAATAAATTGTCATGTACATACTAAAGAATGCATTCTCAACTAAATAAGTAAATAAGGAATTTGATCTGGGCTTGAAAACTCAATACAATACATAACAAACAGTCAGATTTTGTCACTCACAACTGCTGATTTGGCAACAGCAAGATAATCAATTGTCAGCCAAAAAACCTGCCAAATATGGGGATAGTCAATTAAAAGGGAAAAAATAAAGCCAGCAAGAAAGTAAGATATATCTGATGCTAAATTTAAGAAAGCCTGAAACCCAACTATTTAGAGTCAGCAGTTGATATCTTTTTTCCACATGGAAATCAATTTCCATCCTTTTTAATCCCTTTGGGTATCGACAATTAACTAACAATAAAGATAAGGCACCACCAACGCACTAATAAGGTATAAAATAGAGCATCAAAATTTCTTTCAAACACGTGGGTGTGTTGTCTCTAGGGGAGAAAGAAAGAGAGATTATAATTCAAAGTTAACATGTTAGATGTTAGAACTACAGAATGCAAATATCAAGATGAATAAAATGAATACAGGTAAATCATGAAATGTAGCTTTGACCACCACAATTTTCTCAACCTCAAACAGACTATTAATTTTGTATAAACAGAACTGCACTGCACATAACAAATCTCCTATTTCCAATCTTTCGTCTCCTACCAGTGAATAATTTTGCATCAACTAATCCCACAGAGGGGAAACCTTTCACCACAAAAACATTACTTTTGGACCCTCACATTTCTCTGACAACCCTAGCTGCAGTCCAACCATTAAATCATTTTCATTCACACACATAAACTGAGTGGAAATCATTTACCACAAAAAAAATTATTGTTGGACCATCAATTTCTCTTTGATACCCCTAGCTGGGACACACTCACATGCACACACATGCATATTTAAAAAAACCATTTAAAATTCCACTTCATTAAAAAATCTTTGGCCAGTACTTTCTCTACTTCCTCATCAGTGAAATTGATTTGTATTAACTTCATGCTATCATTACTTATACATATAATATCCTTGTTTGCACACAAGAATATTTATCACTATTCCTGCAAAGGTAATCTCATGAAAGGTTAAAAAGAGTCATTTACATATTTTATCTCCAAGTCCTCATTTCCAACAAGTTTTAGCCTTACAGGATCAGCTCTGGAACTCAAGCAAAAGGATCAAATTTTCCACAAGCTTGAAAGTAATCAAATTAGGAAACATTTTGTGGCCCTTTATATACAAAATTTGGACAATACCTGTGCTTACGAACATGGCATATTTGTGCCTGGATGCACAGGTTCCCTCATACAGTAAAACAAAATTCTTAACAAATGCTTCAAAAGAACATATGTGACATAAAATTGCAGCAGCTAGTTTATGAGCATGTCTGAAAAAAAAAACCATACCTTGTCCCAGGAAGATGTTGTCATTACCATTGAACTTGATGCAGCTACTGAATCTCTAGCCTTTACAGCAGTGGAACGGGATATTGAGTCATAGCTAGAAGGCTTAGCATTCTACAAAAACCATTGGAAAAAATAAAAAAAAATTCAACAAGTTCAGCACATAGTGGTAATTACAGCCATAGGTCATCACTTTTCATAAGATGTAAATTCTTTTAGGTAGAAGGAAATCCTATATTCTACTGACAGCTTTTCAGGCAATGCTATATGGGATCGGGTCCTCAATACAGGTGCATATCCAAAAATATTAAGATTTCCCTGCCCCTAACTAATGGCTAGGTAGAATAAGCAAATGATAACAGTTGCTGCACGCTTAGCAATCAATGCTTCAATTTTTTTATCTCTTAATTATTCTGCACAGCCTTATCCTCACCATATGACATCAGCTGTATCCACCTTACAATCTAAATAAGGCATGTAAATTAAAAATAAAGACCATTTACTTTATTTTCTTTAAACTTAAACCATGATGATCAATGCAAGGGAAAGAGAACAAATTTCTTACCAATATGCCAACGCTTCTCAATAAAAGACCCACTAAATGTATAGTTAGAGAGTTACTTTTTTCTCCCCTTTTCCCCAATCTTAACAATTACTGATCCCCATTCAATTTGGAAAAACCAGAGGAGATACCAGGAGTACAGTAATCTGCTGTAGCAATAGTAAAGGAAATATCTCCCTTTGTGCAAAATGGTGCAGAAATAATTGTGAACCAAAAGAGAAGGAGAGAGAAAAGAGAGCATCTGAAACTGAAGAAATCAAATTTCATATTTAAAATGCACCATATAGATGTGATCCTTTATGCACTTGCCTTAGTACTTTCTCGCTTTGATTGTCGTAAAGAAGATTTTTCCATGACATGACATAACCGAAGTTCATTTAGGGCATTCAAGAAGACTTGAACTGATTTAATCAACTCATTAGACTCTGATAGTATATGTTCCTGCGCCTGCATGTAAATAAAAAAAATCAGGTGCAACCATGCAAAATACACTGCAGTGGATAATGAGTAGCATTCCAAACTTCACAAGTAATAGCATAAACATAGTAACTTGTCAAAACATTCACACCCAAGTCACATTGAACTAATACTAATTTTACTGTTTCCTAACCTATTGACTTATGTAATTCGAGATAAGAATACCAATAACATGACGCCACAGTAAGACAATAAATAAAAACATAAAAATGTACTTTCATATCTTTAAAAATATATATATTTTGTGTGTGTGTGTGTGTGTAAAATTCTACTAGACATAAAATATATAAACTAAAACGGAATATAACAAAACAGAAAAGGATTCATCTCACTGATATGTGAAGGTTAGACAATGCAATAACAAAGCTCTATTAGCCAACTACCTGAGAACTGTTACACATTCATTTTAACCAGATTTAATCTAAAGCCATACATCTAGGTAAATTCTATTTTCACTTGTGTATTGCTTTCATATTGCCGTAGCTGTTGTCCTTATGGTGCCAACTGAATCAAGTTTCTCTTTTTCTAGCATCCATAAAATGCTATCGTTACTGCTATGACTAAAAAGAAGAGAGCTTAGAATCATAGAGCATTAGAGCAAGGAGTCAGGTCTCCTTATAATGTTTTCTCCTTGTATCTTATTGAAACACCAGAAATACACGACACATTTATCATACTCGCGAGAATTGATTCCAAGTCTCTGGATAATGTTACTACCATGTATCTTATCACAACACTAGGAATGAGACAACAAATATCTATTACATAAATTAATTCTTTCAGAATCTCTGTTGATGACTAAACTCCAGCGTACCTGTCCCAAATCAGCTAGATTTAGCCACATAAATCCTTTTCCTTCATTTTTTTTTACACCAAACTCTTCATGAAAACAAAGTGGTTATGACAGTAAAGCATTTTTCATTGCTCCAGCCCAGGTCATTCCTTGGTCTACCTCTCATTCTCATTAATCCCACTCCAATCATTCAACTCATCAGCATGAGTGCTCTCTTTTCGATAAATGAAGGCCATAAATCGAGCATGATTTCACTCCTCATTAAAGGTGGAGCTCTGTTGTGTCTTGATGTGGTGGCATGTATTGTTTGGCTCCCTATTTCAAGGTGTAGTTCTCTGCATAGCACTTTAACTTGTCTTGACAAGAGATGATATTCTGCTATGTTTTAGATTATTGATAGGCTACAGCATTTTATTCTTAACATGTCTCTTCGTTCACGCAGGCAATCTATACTTTTACTTAATTCATTAATAAATAATGTCTCTGATTAACCGAAAAGAAAAACAAAATAGTCACCAGTATGTTAATATATCCATGTCAGCCATAGCCAGTCCAACAGCACTCTTTGGAAAACTAATTAACCTGAAAGTTTCGGCTAACATTTAAGAGCACAGCAGTATTTATATCAGACCCATCCCTTAATGTGCAAGTCCATTTGCATTTTGCATGTGGACCTCAATAGCAAGCCTGTCAATTTTGTGCAGCAATCAATGTTAGTTACATGGATTTTCAGGATCTGATGTTTTGAGTACCTGATAATTTGTTCATGATAGCTTGAAGCTGTATTAGGAAACATCAACCATCCAATTTAAAAGCTTAACCCAATAGGAAGAGCTTAAGAAAACACTTATAACTAACACTTAGCTTATCCTGAACTGGTACTCATTCAATTCTTATGATATCTTTTAGGGAACCATCAACCATCCAATCAAAAAGCTTAATCCAATGGGAAGAGCTTAAGAAAACACATATAGCTAACACTTAGCTTATCCTAAACTGGTACTCTCATTGAATTCTTATCAAATCTTTTATGTGTTAGCACAGATATTTTAACAATCACAGCTGCACTCATTTAAGGGCATGCTGCTCTCTTAAGCCATAAGCCATACACCAAATTAACAGGGACAGTCATCAAACCAGTCCTAAAAATTTATTAAGTTTTCTGGTTGAGTCTTCAACTTTAATTTTTTCTATTTAACTCTTTACATTTAAAATTATCAGTTGAGTTCAACTACAAGCACCTCTTAGAGAATTGATGATGTGGCTGCTATATTTACAAGAATAAATCAGAAAAATCAGATTACAGAAATCATTTGAGGCTACAGAGGAGTTGGCTTTGGAGAAAGGAAAAGGATTCGTAATCCTTTTTTCCCTTTTTATTTTCTTTGCTGCAAGAAAATTTATGGGAAATTGATGCTAAAAAGAAAGAGAGAGACCAACCTAGTGGGCAACGTGGCTCTTCTTCTACATCATCTAATGTACCATTATTATCCATTTTCTCCGCGCTCAGAATGTGTGCATATAGGGTTGCATCATCAATTCTCTAACAGAAGTTTGCAAGTGAAATTCAACTAGTACTTTTTCAAGTGTTGAAAGGAAAATATAGAAAAAATTAAAATTGATGTACTCAATGAGAAAAGCCAAAAGAGTTCAAAGACCGATTTCATGCTCATTGGAATCTAAAAGAGGACCTCAAACCCTCTGAATATCAATCAAGGATAAAACTTTCCCTCTGTCTCCCTTTCGCTACAACCCTCCCCGTGATGCTTTAACCTCAATAAAACAAGAAACAGTGTCCATCAGAACTAACTCAATGTGAAGTGACTCTTCAAAATTATAACATTACTTTCCTAGAAAATGCACCACGCGATGGAAAATAGCAGCGTGTCACCATTAAAGTTTTACCGCCTTCCATCCTTCCAAATCTAACAATGGATCAACCAATAAATTGTACTATAATTCTATGGGGATTATCTTCTTCCAAGTCCCCTCTTTTTATATGTAGAGATTAGGAACTGAAAATGGTCACCAGAAAGAACCTATACTACATCCAGTTAACAACACCCCCTCCAGTAACACTAATATTTTGATGCATCTTCTGTTTTATTCATCTTGCCAACCCTCCAAAACTCTAGATTTTTGTTTACCACGGCTTTTAGTCTATCAGAACTATGCCTCATTGAAAATAATAAATAAATAAAATGAAGAAAGATTTAACATGCAAATTAAACCAAATAAAGAGCCATGAATCATTTAAATACTCAGTTATTTAGACATTAAGCAACAAAGCAGAAATTGAAAATCTGTAAAATGATAAAATCCAGCTTGACAGCAAAATGAAAATTTGCAGAGAATAAAAAAAAATTACCTGCAAAGAGATTAATTTATGAAGATCAACATCAATATCCTTCTGAAAAGCTAGATCTTTGATAACACTTGGAAACAAAAGCTCAGCAACTTCAGCTTTCAATAACACGATATCTTGGCATAATCTAAAAGCAGCATAATAAGCAAAACAGTTACTTTAACAGGCAAGAATAACCATAAGACACAATATAAGCACCTAGATCTATAGATACTTGAAACAAGTTACTAAACTTATGAAAAATACCTTAGAATAACATCATTGCAGTAGCTAATCAATGAATACACAAGTGGACAAATCCACATTTGGAAGGTCTTATTACATGTCTCCCATATTATAGACTCCTCAAGTGAAATTGCTTCAGCTGAAAATGACAGGAAAAAAGAAACCATCAGATATTTTGCATGCAAATTATACAACAAAAGTCAGACTCTAACAGAAAGTAGTGTGTTTATTGTTTAGTAATCTATTAAAACAATATGAAAATGAAATACATGTCCATATGCATGATTAAACACATACACGAGCATTAACCTCGTTGCAGCTTAGTCTTAGAATGTAAATCATATATACTGCAAGAAACAGAATCTCTACTCTAAAAAAAAAAGAGAAATTGATTCTATAAATCAATCAAACAAGCTCCTGCAGAACTGGGTTCTCACAGGGCAGTGAGTGGCGTGAAGCAGAAATCTCTTCTAAAACCCATTACTTTGAAATTTTCAGTGAATGCAACTTTCACTCAAATTCATAACAACTCAGAGACCAACTTATCTCTACATAAACTTGTCAAAGAACCATATCAACCCAATAGCTTAAGCTATTAGGTGAGGTTCCAGGATATGATTTATATTATTCTCTAACACACTCCCTCAAGTGAAAGCCCTTTGGGCTTGAAACTTGCACAGGCCCACATTACCTTGTGCTTAGTTTTTATCAAATAAATGGGGATGGTGAGATTCGAACTCGTGACCGCTTGGTCATCAAAGCTCTGATACCATGTCAAAGAACCATCTCAACCCAATAGCTTAAGCTATTAGGTGAGGTTTCAGGATATGATTTATATTATTCTCTAACAAAACTCACTCTAATTCTTGAGTTGCAGACCCTTGCATCATGGTCATCCTAATTCCCATGGATAAAACAACTCGTATTCAATAATCAATTGATATACTACAAGATGTGACCTACATGTGGGGTCTTAATGGATCATAATATAAATAAATAATAAAACAATGGAAATGGAAATGGAAATGGAAATCAGATAATGACATGCTATTGAAAAAAAAAATTAATCAGCAGTCAAAACAACCTAAACTCCACTTATCAGAAAGCAACTATAATAATTATGATGGTAGGGCTGATATCAAAAACTCAAAAGACTTTTGATACGTAGAAGTATTTATGATGAGAAACCTAAAACAATTTGGTATTGAAAGCAATACCAAAATCTTCTAAGGAAAAAAGTTAGTAACACTTTACCTCTATACCTCTTTCCAATATCCAGCACTAACTTCTCCACCAGCTCAAAATTTACACCCTTTGAGTGAATCTACAAGACAAGAATTACATGATGATTCCTTCATTAAGTCGACCTTTTTCCATAAATCAGGATAAAGCAAATGATATCACAACCAAGGACAATAAGCATACAAGCACAACTGCCAGCAATAATGGTCTAGCTCTATCAGAGTTGAATTACAGCTTCAAAATGGATGGTGAAAAAGGTGAAGATATCAGCTATTGACATTCTGTAAGATCACCATATCTTTTGTTTTCTCATCACTTTTTACATTTAAACCTATCTGAAAGCAATTCCAAACCTAGACATGCATGCCACTTACATTGGTATTCTCACATTACTTTAAAATTTTAATCTCAAAACAATACTTAAACCATCTTTAGGATAATAAGTTAAACATCAGCAACAATGCATGTGGTACTGGGATAGCAGCACCAGACCAGAGTAAAATCCATGCCTACTATGCCAAAATGAAAACATTTTTCCCATGTTGTCAGTAAATAATATCAAGGACCTTATCAGTAAAACAACTATTATAATAAACAAACTGTCATCCAGAATATGTGTACCTCAATAAGAGACCTTTCATAAGAACCAAATGACAACAGAGCTCTTTGACCTCTTTCAGTTGAGAGTATTCCCTGTTCAAGGGGAAAATGTATGAGAATGTTCTTCATTTCCTTTAGTAGAATACATACCTAAGGGTATAGAGCTTTTTGGCATTTATAATAAATATCATCTGAAACTTCCATATAAAACATGAAATTAAAAGAAACAGAAACAAATTTGAAAAAAGAATGTTCACCAAGGGTATAACTGATTTAAGGAAGAGAAAGGGATTAAATATCCTCAGACACAAAGTTGAATTATTATGGATCTGTTTGGCCTTGTTGTCCTTGCAAGTTAAACAGGTGTTGCTATAGGCACAAGCACTAAAAATGAAAACTGAATTAATAAAAGTTAATGGATGTTTAGTTATTTATGTGCTACTAAGTTTGAAAGCAAGCAACGAGTGTTTGGTTAAACTTATATTAAAAGTGGTGTAGGGAATCAAATGACAAATATGAACACAAGTCCTTTTTCATCTACGGGGATGGATATGAAAGAAAAGAAAAGAGAAACATGTAAGATTAACTAAAACAAAATTGAAAGGGAAAAAAAAGTATTATTTATGTGCTTCAGCTTGTTTTTAGTGAAACAAAGACTTGTATACATATAATAATAAAACCGTACTTATTTGGAAGGTTGAAGGATAGTTTAGTCAAATAAAAATAAAAATTAATGGCTAATTGTGGAAGCATATTCCACTTTTGAAAGAAGCAGGTGATCTTATGCTTTTACGAACTGAAGATTTTAAAGGGCTACTGTAATTAATTTTACCAAACATTTACGTTCAGATGAAAAATAAAGCACAGTTGTGTTGATGTGACTTTGAGCAAAAGGCCAAACAGACTCTACATCAATGACTTTATAATAATAGAAACAGGAATGATTACATAAAGTTGAATGGTTACATAAAATAACTTTTTAAAAATTGAAAAGGGGAATAACAAAGCAAGATTTTTTTTTTAACTCAGCACAGGTGTGCTTCAATTACAAACTACTTAAGATGTCTATACAAACAATTTTCTTCATTTTTTTTTTCTTAATTTTAAAAGAAAAAAGAATATTCAGAAGAGGAAAACAAATTTAAGATTTAAATGCAAGTAACAGCATGATTTACGATAATCTCAATTAAGTTGCCCAACCTTTACATTGTACATAACATACCAGTGTTTGAACTACTTATCAAAAAAACATGCCAGAATCAAACAAATACCAATCCACACAAACACATCAATTGTTGCATCCACCAAGCCAAGCAAAAAATAGCATAAAGGGAAAAGCATTATTTGACAAATCTTTCACGTATTGACATTTAATGCAATTTTAGTTTGTAAGGTTTTATATAAACAGTTTTTACCAGTGCTCTAAGCATATTTCAATGCTTCTGTTGGTACATTTTTTCCAGCTTTAGGCAACCAACACCGATCCCAAATAAAAATTTCAACCATGACATTGCACAAAATTGTAATAGACATTGCAATAAATTAAGCTAATTGGCACTTCCAAACTTATTGAATGCAACACTGATCAGGATCTCAGATGTTCAGGAGGAGCAATCAATCAAACACAGAAATAACTTGAGTCAGATAATAACAATCAGTAGATAAAACCATCTAAATCTCCCCACGCTTACCCGAAGAGATTGTGAGGTGAAATCAACAATTCTAACAGAATCATCCATCAAATACTTCATCAGAAGTTTCAAGAGCGCAATCAGTAGTTCTTCAGATACACCAGTATCCATGTTAAAATTCACTTCAAAAGGGTTGGTGATCTTCAATTGTTGATAAACTTTCATTTGACCATAGTCTACAGGTAGATGGAAAACAACGGAATGTGGGTCCCCAATGCCAACCTGAAGTCACAATCAATAGAATAAAAAACCTTAGCTTCTTGTTATCAGCAAACAAACAAAATGTATAAAGTTCAAAGGCCTGAACATGTATAAATTGATACCTTGGACACAAAATCAGACACCAATGGTCTGATACTACTTGCATCATCGGAACCACTCATGCGAACAAGTGTCCAGATTGATTGGACAATTTCAGGGTCACAGTGCCAATACACATCCTCCATAACATCTTTTGCATTCCTTCCCCTCTGAAAACTTTCCCCCGCAAGTAATTTCTTGTGCAGTGCTTGAACACTGCAAGAATATTTAGCATCTCAGTCACAATTAAAAGGCGCAAATTTCAAATTGCATGGCTAGATATTACCATATAAACCAAATAGTTTCCTTAGACATGATGACAAGTTAGTAAGAATAAATATTAAGCGAAAGATTACACAAAGGAGAAAAAGGTGAAATCAATTTAAAAATAATTGATTTAATTTACAGATTTCAATACAGAGTGATTGGAAATACCACCAAAAGTACTCTATGACCATATATTGGAACCAATAATAAGCTTAGAAAGGCCAATCACCTGCATAAAAGTAATCTTGGCGGAAGGTAGAAAGATCTCTTGACGAACTGAAAATAAGCAATACAAAATGTATGAAAAAAGATGAGTCATAGTGAATAGATGCCACAATAACAAATACCTAGCAGGTTAACCATTAAGTTTAACTGCTGACCTCCAATAGGTGGGCCCTCAGAGAGTAAGCTTCGCATAATTGGTGATGAAACTCGCGTATCTCATCAAAGATATCTATTTCAGGGAAGGGCTCCAGCTCCTGCAGAAGTAATAGCATGACTTAAAAGGCAAATTTTCTACTGCTTCACATGACATAAATTTTACAAGATGAGATCATATAAGCCAATATCATTAGCACCAATATCAATTTACACCACAGATGAAAGTCAAAACTTACTCTAACATAATCATGAAGAGATGGATCAGAGTCCACAGTTAGCTGGCGGAGCAAAGATAAGATTTCATATGCTCTAGTGCCAATTTCCCCAGAAGTTTCAGAGGGAATGCAACATGCTACCAACTTCGAGACTAAAAACTACACAGCCCACAAAAAATGAACAAAGAACATTGGGAATGCTTTGGTTAAAGATAATTCTAGGTCTTAGAATATGAGGTACCTGAAGCTGCTCACCAAGCACATTGGCAATGTCTTTGGATGGGTTGCCTTTTAATGTGTTGAGCAAAGCAGAAATAACACGGCAGCATTGATCTTGTAAAGCATCACAACCAATGAATTGTCCAATCAAATTGATAAGATACCTGTTACTCAAAAGAAAAAAGAGTTAAAATGACTCTAAGATAAAAGACATTTGTTAAAATTACAAATTGCCCAAATATTTCAATAGATAAAGTAAAAAACTCTATTCAGTTAGTGGAATTTTAATGAAAAAAGACAAACAAAGTGAAAATGGAAGCAAAGAAAAGGCAAAAGCATGAGAAACAATGTCCAAGGGAAGGAAACCCTTTCCAGAGTCATATCCATCAAGCAATTTGGGATGGTGAAATGATTCCAAAAGAAGACATCATGTAAAACCAGAAAGATGGTTAATAACTCTTTTGTATTTTGTGGATATATGGATGTACCACTGCATCAAAATTTGCAGCTTCACATTGCTTCTAGACCACCCATCACAAAGGAGTTTTGAGGAAGATTGAAGTTAAGAGAAGGTGCCATTATATTGTAATGATGTCAGATAAATAGGGTTCATCAGAAAAGTAAACAGAGAAATAAGGAGAATGAATGTTCAAAGGATGGAGAAGAAAAATCTTTCAAACAGAAGAGAAGATAGTAGAAAGCAGAGATCCAAGACTTGAAACCAAAGTAGATAGAAGAAAAACCACCAACTACCACAATAGTGTAAAAATATATACTTAATTATCCATGCAGGCAACATATACATGATTTTTACCAGTCAATGAACAAGTGTACTGGAAACAATGCTTCAATAAGTTTGTATAATTGATCCAAAAACCCCATGAAAAAACTGAACAAACATAATCTTTAGCACCATATAGCTTCCAAGATTAAATTTGCTTAAAACAAGGTTCCGATAACTTGGTTGTCATTAAAAAGCTCCATTTGAACAACTATAGACATACTTGAAAGTGCTTGAAACAGAAGCTCTATGCCCAATGATATCTACAAGCACCTCAATTCCAGCCAACCTATGGCATCTGTGCCTATGATGAACTGCTGCTTCTATTTTGTAATGCATTTCCACTAGAAACTGCAAATCAAAACATGAAAAGTATCAGCAACAAACAATAGATAATGTTCAAAAATACATACAAGGCACATGCTCACCATGAAAACTCTATCTGGGCGAAAAATGTTAATCTTATCAAGCACAGAAACACTTGTAGGATAATCCTCCCTACATACATGTAAAATTTATGTTAAGAAAAAAAAAAAAAAAAAAAAGAGGATCCAGAAAAATAACATAAAAGAAGTCAAGCGAGATAAGAAGGTAATGCACATTTCCAGAAACCCATCCACAACTGTTTGAATTGCACGTGCCACTGTTTCTCTGGAAAAGAAAGGCATGGCAGGATCCAGTGCACAAGAGGCAAGGGCCAGAACATGGCTCAAAATAGATACCTGCAAATATTGAAAGAAACATGACAATAAATGCAGCTGATAACTTGATATATTTATGGAGAGAAATTTACTGAAATCAGATTCTTATGAAGAAAGAATGACATCAATCTGTCCACATACGACAAATAAAAAAATAAAAACATTGCAGAGATTAAATTCAAGATAGCAAAAGGCATGATTTTATTGGCATGAAAAATTTAAGAATTTGTCCACATACTACAGAAAGCATTTCCATGCATGTTTGTATCAGAAATTAGTACATATCCAATGCTCCCGATATGCTTCCATCATTTCTCAAACAAATAAAAACTTTAATATGTAAATACAATCAGAAATTTGTAAGGAACCCTCTCACATGAGAAACATGAGTCAAGATATTATGCAATTATTAATAGGTACAAAGCCATATATATTTCAGAAGAAAAAGAAGATGATGGTGATGGTAATCAATGTCTAACATGAGGATGAAGTGAAACAGTATTACAATAGCTGTAATTAATTTAGTTCTTTATCTAAACAGAGCTAAGGTTTTTTGTTTTTTTGCTTACAAAATCAAGGTGCTTGTTTGATTAAAACTAAATGATGGTATTGTTACAATTCATTTGATAGAAAGATGTCTGATGTTATTCATACATAGTATCATATCCTATTGACAAACCAATGCTACATGGCACATGAAAATGGGCCTTTGATTAAAGAAATAAAAATTGTTCCCTCGATATGAATATACATAACTGCTGGACAAAAATGTTTTCTTTTAAGGGACACCATACAAGTTGGAACTGTACAAAACAATTACTGACAAGTAACTATCCATATAAAGAAAGGAAAGGAAGAAACAAAATTAAACACGCAGTGCACTTCCAAGGAGCTAGCTGAACCTTAATACCTAACAGTGGAATAGAATAGCTGAACCTTAAACCGCCAAAAGATGTAAATAAGTTCCATATTAGATTCACTTTTTTTTCTCATGCCACTATCATGTTAGTTTGCAATAGCGCACACAATAAACTGAAACAGCCAATTTGAACATTTTTATCCCACTGAAATATTTTGCTCTCCACTAAGAGCTTTATATTTCAAGAAATAGGAGCACACCATGTGTTTCTTTATGAGCTTGTCTCTTTCACTCTCAGATAGCTCTGCCAAACACAGAATTGAACTCTGAAGCACCTTTGCTCCTCTTTCCCAACCAGATCTCTTACTACAATGCAACACAATACAAACTGAAAATATTGGCACAAAGTGAAATTTAACTAGAACCGCCAAAGGCTGACAAGCAACCTGCAACAAAACACATTTGTCAGCAGTTATAACAAACACTAGTGCTAGTGCTAATACAAAGTAGAAAATTAAAAATAGCAGACATTACTCTCGTACCCTAGCCACCCAATTCAGGTTGGAACTATCTTCATTCAGAACCAATGCTGGAAGAAGCCAGTGGCAACAGTATTGCATGAAATAACTAGGTTCAGCATCTGATACAAAAAGCTGTCGAATCTACAAAGCACAATTATTAAATGGTCAGGTGAAGTAGATCCTTCAAGTCGTATGTTGAATACAAATATATTGTAATTACAACATTTGTTTTCAAGTAGTTAATTTAGGTTACACTGCATTACAGTTATATATGGCTATTCATGTATACCATTTGCATAGAATAAATAACTATCAAACAATTATTCACACTGCAAACCCCAAACATTATACTTATTGTTAGCTTGAAAAGAAAAGAATCCAAAAATGGAACTGGAAAAGTTCATGGAATAATATCCTGATAAAATCTGGTTATACAGAATTGAATTCCTTAAACTTGCGTCAAAACTATCTAACTATGATATGTAGTTTCTTTTTGTTCTCATCAGTTTACTTTTTGCAGCAGAAGTCATTCTCTGGGATCATCAATGGGGTTGGCCAGCCTGTATCATTTCCAATTCTATGCAATGATATTTTCAAAACTATAAGTTTAGATGAGCACCACCTTTTGACAGAAGAATCATATGCCATAACAACTCAAGAGGGATGCATATTTATTCATTGTTCAACAGAGAAAATTTCACTTCAAAATCCATGGTATATCATTCCCTGAGTTTGATGTGTCTAGTAGAAGTGCTAAAACAACAGGCGCATTCAAGCTCTAGTACTTGAGCAAACAATTAGTGAAAGCTGTTCCTTTCACACCATTTTTTATTATCACTAAATTTCCCTTCCCCCCTAAAAAACAAAAGTAGATCTAGAAATTTCCATCTCCAAAATAAAAATAAAAAAAATATCTTGCAGTTGACTTTGTTCATTAATGAAACAAAAGATACATAATATATCTGCAACTGAATGATCTATGGGTAGCTAACACACATTTGACAAGAAATTATGAGACTGAATTTAAAGTACCTCAACAAGTGCCACTAAACTAACATCGCAAGTGACCCAGTAGAAGAGTATTGATCCCAGTAGCTGCTCCAAGTACTGAAAATATATAAATAAATAAAGACTAAATACAAATATAGATGACATGTCAAACATTCAAAAACTATAAAGTAATAGAACTCAAAAATCAAGTTGACTTCTGGGGGGGAGGCTGTAAGAATCAGAGTGCATAACCAGACAGTATATTCCTCCTCAAGAGCGAGCTGAGTATGGAAGAAAAATGGAAGTGCAACTGAGGATCACTTTGATGTACTGCCCTCATTAAAATAATTATCGTCCCAAGAGACTCTTACTCAGCACTAAAAATGCAACATTAAAAATCAAATTAAAGGAGAGAACTACTATCATAACCTTGAACCTGGTTGCGTAGTTGAGCTGCCTTGACAGATTGTCGAGTGCCGCATGCACCAATTCCCTGAACCAAAAGGTGAAGACATCAAGAAACTAATTATGCCTCATTACAAACAACAAAATAAGGTGGAATAATGTACCTATGACCAGGGTCAATGGCAGAAATCACGCACATCATGAAAACAGCCTGCACATGTCACATCAATCAGCCCTTTAAAATGCAGAGACTTATAAACCCTATCAGGCAAGTGAAGTTTATACAAATTAGAAATCTCGGCCAGGAGGAAAGATTACCTCCAACTCTATTTTCTCACTATGCAAAGCAAGATGCATAAGTGTAACAATAACAGTTTCCATTTTTGGTGTGGGCTGAGGACCACAAGCTAGGACCTCCTTTGCAGTAACAACTTTTCCTTTTAAGGGAATAACCATTGCAACACCAAAGTTTGAACTGGATAAAAATAGCCAATAAGTATCCTCGATATTAATGCCATGACAGAAATGGAGAAAAAAGGTTGATGGTGATAACAAAATTGTGGGGCCAAAAAAAATAACTAAAAGAAGAATGTATTACTAGAGAAAGTAGAATGCACAACTTGGAGAATAAGAATTCCATACAAAAGGTGAAGAAAATTGAGCTAAACTCAATATACAAGAGCACTCCAATCCTACTTAGGGAACGTTTGGGAACGCGGCTGCGGCTGCGTTCCCAAAAAATATAAAATTTTTTTTTTTTTTACTAAAATTTAATATGATTTGTATGTTTTGGATCGTTTTGATGTGCTGATGTCAAAAATGATTTTTAAAAAATGAAAAAACATCATTGGCATGCATTTTGGCACGAAAAGTTATTTGAAAAGCACCCGCAACCACACTGTCAAACACGCTCTTAACATTATTTGGGGAAGCGCCCCTAAAGATCCCCAAGGCCAAACACCATAAGGATGCAAAAAATCTTTCATGTCCTCAATTGCCTCCAAGTACCAGTTTTCTATATCCAAAAGCACAATAACTGCAGAAAAAACACAACACCCAATGGATATCCTGCAACCCTTCCTCCAAAAACACCCAATGGATATCCCAGACCAATTTGTCATCCTCCTCTGGATCAAACATGACTCACCTACTACATGAAACTAAGCTACATAGAGAGTTTAAGCAAGTCCACCATTAACCTGACACCTTCAACATTATACTATTCGAATCTCCAAAAAAATGGACCATCAATGGCAACCATTCACAAATCTATTAATAGATGGTCAAAAAGAAAAAATTGCCTTAGGTAAATTTGAATTCCAGTAACTAAATGAAAGATTAGAAAACAATCAGCCATCACAAAGCATAAGAAGCTCACTAAAGTTTCACCATCCATGAACACAAAGCAGACATAAGGTGAAGATGTCCAGATTAGCTGATGATAGCTGCCACCATATCTTCCCACACCCCAATCATCTCACAATCAACTTCAGTGGTACCCATGAGACCACGACCCACTAACAGGAAGATTGCAGCATCAAAATCATTCACTAACTCAGCATCCCACTTGCATAAGCAGTACTAGTTTTTGAAAAATTTCCAAACAAGCAGATATGAAAGAAATATACCAATGGGCCTAGTGATCTAGTGGTAGGTACCTCTTGCTTAGTGCAAGAGGTGTTGGATTCAACTCCTAGTGGAGTTCAATCTCATCCGCTCACCTCCACAGTAGCACCATAAAAATTAGTTACGAAAGGACTCAAAAATGAAGAAGCTGTTTGGATAGAAATTGCTTGTTGGAAACTCTAAAATTCTTCTCCTTGTTGGAAACTCTAAAATTCTTCTCCGCTCAAAAACTCACGACTACTGACATGGTACATCTCCAAAGGATCCTATTATTTCCCACTTGGATCGATTATGTTAATTAACTTGAAGTCAAAGCAAAATTGGATTATAAAAGGCATTGCAAATTATATAGCATAGTAGTTCCTATACTGCAAGCTTGGAATGAATATCAAAACCAATCAACAGACAAGAAATTGCAATGGGCAGAAAAAACAGGCTAGAAAAGTAGTCATTTTTTTAACATGAACATTTGCTGCATCAGAAAATGTTAGAAGTTCAGAGGCTAGAAAATGATGGAATCACAAATATTACAAATAGATTGCAGTGACTGCATATAATATACAGGGCAAAAACGTGAGTATACGATCACTCTCCCGTGCCATAAAAATCCATCATAGAACAATCAAACAATTCCTCAATATCCCATTGGAAGATATAATTGGAAGTTCCCATTACATTGATGCATGCTTTGGCAGATGTAGCAAAGATACTACTATATTAACATCACTTAACAACCGAGACATGGTCGAAAAAGTGCTAAATGTGCTATACTGCGATACTGCATCTGCTATGAGAAGAACGAAAAATTTGAGATGCTAATGCATATGCATAATATGCAATGGCAATAGGAAGTTTGCACATATCTTGAGAAATAAGTGTGACAACGAATATGAAAAAGAATGTTTTACAATTGGAAGGAAAAGAACCTGAATAAATCATCAAGAGGATATAGTAAATATTAAAAGGAAACCTACCAAATATCCTGGGAGAGCTCATCGTGACCATCCCAAGTTTGGAATAAAACACCAATCCGCCGAGCCAGTGAAAACCTAACTCGATAGTCAGGATCTTGAAGCATTAAGAACAGCCTCTCTATCATTGTCTATAAAGATTGCAACAGGGCAATTATACAACAAAGAATAAAAAGGACATACAGTTTCAAGTTATAAAAATATAAGAAATAGCTAGCAAAACCCTAGGATTTTTAGGACAACAGCAATGAAGGTATGGCATGTGTCCATTGGGGAGATTGGAGGTTCAACAAATTCTGAGTTTTTATGCATCAGCACATTCATGCTTTCATAGTTTAATTACAGCCCACCAAACATCATGCCATGCATATACAATCTCTAAATGAAAGGTATCTCTGTCAGTGTCAGCCAGTAATCACCTGACCAATTTGAGGATTGAGTAAGACAAAATCACAAAAGCAATCAATAAGCCTAACACGCCCTGACCAGTCAAGAAGCCCAAATTCTGCTATTTTGTTAACCAGTTCTCCAAGATGTACAAGACTCTGCAATAAAACAATCACACCAACTTCAGTTTTAGCATAAGATTGACCCCAACCAACATGTGAGACAGCATGATTCTAGGGATAGAATTTCAGTAAGATAATCCTTACACTCTTTTTATCAAGATGATCAAAAACCAAGTCATAACTGAGACTAGTATGTTTGGGGCAGAGACATCAACACAAATTATAGAGGCACCATATGGAGACAAACACACACACATATAGGTTGCAGGGTACAACAGTAAAAGAGCACGAGTTGTTATAAATGGAATGTGCCAGATGCAGACAAAAGGATGGAGACATTAAGATAAAATAAAGTTAATAGCTAGGATTCAAACATAAGCAGATGAGAATGACTGTAGAAGACAGTGGTTGCACACCGGAAAAATCACATTTCTTCATTTCTCAAGTCCCAATAATACTATGGTTTCATAACTAAACAGATGAAACTCAATAGATTATATTGGTTTAGAGACAAGTTTCCTGTCTCTATCAGGAAAAGAAGTAGACAGGATGCAAAACTTCTTGGGTAAAAGGTTGCGACAATTTGGTGAAACAATACATGCATCTTCCTCCACAAGTCCCTATCTCTACAGAACTTAAAATTTCATTTATTCTTGTTTTCCTTAATATGACTTTCCCTCCATAACAAATACAGAACTCCTGCATATCACCATCAGTGTGTATGATGATACTGATGACGACAGAATGCATAAAAGCATGCATGCATTTGGCAAAACATTAGATGCATCTTCCTCCACCAATCACACTCACAGAAAACCCAAATGAACATTTATAGTAAAGAATTAAGACAAGCAGACTCAATGAAGAATTGTGACCCAAAGTTCAGTGCAGGAATTATTTTTACAGAGAAGGACAACCAAAAGAAGGGGAAAATGCTGATTTACTGTGAATTCCACTCTTAGAGATCAATAGTTTTCTGTTTTAACAAAAAGGAAACCAGCTATCATGATTTTTATCTTTCTAATGAAATACAATCATCTTGCAATACAAAATAGCACTGAATTTTGTGAATACCAGTTCAGATTCTCTTTTCCATGCAGTTAGAGCAGCTTCCTTTCCAGAAGCATCTAAGGATAATAAGGTAGCTAGCAATTGACAGGCAGCGACTACTACACCAGAACAGTCCAGCTTAACACTTGCTTGCATCTCAAACATGCTATTCATTGTTTTCACCTACATTTTGAAAGGAAAAGGAGAGAGAGAGAGAGAGAGAGAGAGAGAGAGAGGGTATAATTAGAAATGATCAAAAGAAATATAAAATGCTTCAAGCAATGAGTTGCCTGTTACTGCTAACTCTTAATGAATTTCAACCAGACATTACCAAGTCTGTAATTTTTGCAGAAGAGGACCAGTGAATATGTTGACAGAGATGGTAAAGAATATTCTCACGCACCTGAAAGTGTGAATTACAAACAAAAAATAACAGAACTATTAGTGCAAGAACTACTGAAAACTAAAACAACAGCCCAACTTTGTAAAATACCTTATTGTCACTTTCATTTTCCATGAGCTCAAACAGGACATCCCATGTAACAAAATCTAAAACTGGATGAAAACTTGAAAGAAGTGATATCATACCCAACTTCCACTTCAATGCAGAAAAGGATAGACCAGTGCCAGTAATCCCACCAACAGGTAAAATATCCACATCTTGCGTATCTTCAGTCACATCTAACTCCATGTCCATTATCCTAGTGTTGCTACCCGATGGACCATGTATTTGTAACTTAGAATCAGTTGAAGGTAAATCAGGCAGCGATGGATCTGAATGAGGGCTTCTTACACATTCAGAAAATTGATTGTATAGTTCAGCCAGTTCCTTCAAAAGCCTCTCCATGGATTGTGTTATTGCATCATAGAGAACAACATCCAAAGCAGTTTCATCTCTACTTTTGACAAAGATAGGAGAGAATACAAAGCTTCTAAATGAAGCTATAAGAGTGGTTTTTAAATTATAGTCAGAGCTAGAGCCTGAGCAACCAAGAGCTTGAAGGTCATTGCTGTTTCCTTGAATTGTATTAACAGCATGATCCAACAATTCCAACAAGTATTGACTCATTTTTGAAAGAAATGGTGAAGCCTCTTCTCCTTTCCTGAACGAGCATAAACTATATAGGTTATATATTAAGGAACAAAAAAAAAATCAGGGGTGAAAGCAAATGTCGGTGACAATTAAGGGCAGTGCTTCAAAATCAAAATAAGGAATCTTCAACTGTACAGTTCAAATGCATAATCTGAAAGATACAAGCAACACGCAATGCCCTCTAACCAATTCGAATGCATGTTGGGTATAGAAAACTGTCACATTAAAAGAAAAATCATTGTACAGATTCATAAGAAAACAAGAAAAAGAAAAGAACGAACAAAGACAGAATAAAAAAAAAGCAAAGAAAAAGAACAGCATAACAGGCATGTAATTGACATGACATATTGAAAACTAAATAAGTATATTTCTTCAAAATAAATAATGAAGATTGAGAATGTATCATAGATGCAGAACAAAATTGATAAAGACAGCCAAGAGGAATAGCCAGAGATTGCAACTGGCGAAAATTCAGAGTACAATACAAACTAGTCCAGCAGAAAAGCACAATACCCTCCTAGCAATTAAAGTCGACCATTTTACTGAAGTAAAAATTGCTTAGATTATTCAATTCACCTTTTAATTTTCAGAAATAAAGTATACTCAATGTTGAACTAGCTAAATCCAGCACCAGATAGTGAAACTTAATATCAAAACAATTCTCATGAACAAAGAAAAGAAGTAACAAACAGGTTTTCCACACATCAAGTCAAGTTAAACAGAAAACACGGACCTTGTTAATACTGAGCCATATATAAAATTTGATAATAAAGAGCATATAAAGAAGACATCTGATAGAGGCCTCTTTTCCATCTCCTTATCTCCTACAGCTCCAAGAATATAGCCCTCCATCTCATGCAACAGCAGATCTCTAAATTGTCGAGGAAGGCAACCACTTTGATGGCCTTGGAATGAAGAAGCCTGCATGTGATCAAAATGGAAGATTAAAAAAAGAAAAAGAAGAAGAAGAAAAAGGCAAGGAAAAGAACTGGAAAACATTCCATCACCTCAACTCTTGAAACCAAATGAATTTTAGAAAGAACTTCAACAGAACATTCAAAAAGCTCACAAAGCCTTTCCTGTTCATGTTCATCTGTCTGCAAAAACACATCAGATATTGAACTCTCAATGTCAAAGGAACCAACTAGTGTAAATGATGTACCAAAGTTAAATAGCATTCAGGGAAGATGAACAGCAACAGAAACCTTAACCCGATCATCTGTAGCCTCAAAGCTATCTACAAGAATGTTTGATGAGGAAAACCCTCTGTAAGAATGTGTGAAAGGAGCACAACCAGCACAAAGAGCATAGACAGCTGCTGGGAACAACAGCACAACATGCTCATTCAATATGGAGGACTCCTACAAAAGAACTCAACTTTACTAAGAAATCATATCAAAAAGTCAAGAAAACACGAAAAGTAAATATTCCATCATGAACAATAAAAGAGACTCAAGTTGCAAAAAAATTATAATTGGTTTAAATCATTAGAGTGATAATCCTGTGAATAATCCTTCTTTTATTGCAGCCTGAAACAACATCAACTACCATTGAGGTATAAGAGAAATGACTCTAAATGGTCCATTAACTTCCTAAAAAACTGGTTATTGTAAGAAGTATCCAAGTTCTAAAGTTTAAGCAACTCCTCTTCTTTTCATTTTAATTTAAGAAAATAAAAAATTCAGAGAGAGATATCCAGCCTGTGCCTCAATAGAGATATTGCAAATTGTTATACAATCCATTATTGAGGCCTCTCTCAAAAACTTAAGCTCTTGGGTTGAGCGGTCCTTTGACATGATGTTAGGAGTTTTGAATTCTACCACCCTCATTCCCTCTTATATTTAAAACTTGATAAATTTCAACACAAAGTAGTGAGCCATTGTAAGTTCCAAACCAAACAGCTTTCAATTGAGGTTATTGTAGAGATTATAATGTAAACCAATCTTGGAGCCTCTAGTAATAGTTATCCTTTGACAAACAACCAATGAAAATTATTTTACACCCTCACTCAGGTCGAGGTCCAAGCCCAAGAGAACGGTTGAAACAGAATAAACCAAATCAAATCCCAAGAAAGTGGAGTGAGTCTGGAATGTGGTGAAACAACTAAATCTGACAAAGTCACAATGGAATTGTGTACCATGTTCAAGCATGCAAGCCCAAAGCTTAAACTATTAGGTCGGTTACAGACCCATAATTTCACGTTATTAAGCATAAACTTAACACAAGTTAATTATGATTCAACTTCAATGATTACAATGTGTTTCAGTGGTGACAACATTCTAACAAGGCATCTCAAGAAACTTGGAAGCTTCCACACCATGTTCTACAAGTATGATAGAGACTTTTAACAGATATTGGTTGTGCTTGTGGAGAAATCCAACAAAATGAATCACCAAAACTAGACCAAACAAAGATATTGGTTGTGCTTGTAGAGAAATCCAACAAAATGAATCACCAAAACTAGACCAAACAAAGACGTCGTCTAAATGCATAATAACCTTCAGAACAAGTAATATGTGGATATATGAACAAAGGAACAGCTTATGAGACAGATTCTAAGCTTAAAGCATGCTTCCTCACTTTGAGAAAACAGATTTCAGTGGTATGACATTTCCTCCACTGGATAAAAATTTCCTAATTTATTATCACCTCAAGGAGGAAAAGTGACGAAGATACTGGTGGTCACTAACACTACAATATTAACACATCATGACATTAAAAGCCCACCTTCACAAATAAGATTATGTGATTAAATGTAAACAAATATAAACTCGAAAAATAAAAAACACGAGAGCAAGAATATTGGAATAAAAGACAATGTTGCTGTCACAAATGAGAGTTATACAAGAAATGGACCTTCCAATTAAAATAGCCTAAAATTGCTCTTAACAGATTCTTCCGGAGATGTAAAGAGTCACGAAGGTCACCCTGCAGACATAGTGGTTCAACATGTTAGACATAGTATCATCGTTGGGCAATAAATCCTCATTCAAAGTTCCATGCATTAAAATCTAGAACCACGAAAAAAGAGATTGAATTAAGGTAGATGCCCCTGTAAATCTGGTCCTATATGCTTGGCAAAGAATATGCACCCAATCAACTAGGGTATTTTATTGCAAAATCGCTGTTTTAACTCCAGCAACAAAGGGTAGGTAGCAAACAAGGGGAGGTAGAGCTTAATATTTGTTCAATGATATATTTAGCAAGGCAATGTTATGTGCATCGAAAACATCTAAATCAAAATAACAAATGGGGTAAGTGATACTGATATAAGCATTCTTAAACATATCAAAGAATAAGAGAACAAGACAGCAAAAGAGCAGAAAAATACCAGGTAAGATACTATGCCAACAACCACATAAACACAGAAATGAGATGATGATGATGAAGTGAAATTCCAAAAAAAAAATCAAAAGATCCCAGCCTAAGCAACTTACTTGAGAACCCTTATGAGAAAAATAGCACACAATGAAGTACAAAACAGACCTGGATTGGCAAGATAACAAAACAATCAGATAAGATATCTGAAGAAAAATAACATCAGTAAATGGTCATGTAATATTCTGATAAAACGCCAGCCTTTAATAAAGATGATAATTTTTTGCTTTCATGAGGAGCAATCATTCTGTACACCTAGTGCAGTGTTGCCTCTAAAATATTCATAAAGATCCTATCTGTGAGGTACTATCTTGAACAGGTTTGGCTAGCCTAGTTGACCTTTTGAAGAAAAAAACATAATAACCATCTTTCTGTCCATATATAGTTAAACATAAAGATACACTTGCATTGATGGTGTCCGCTTAAATAACTTAAGATCCCATACATCTGGAGGCACAGCACAAGTGCTCATTAGATCCTGAAGGAAGAAATTAGGACATGAAAAAATTAGAAAAAGAAATGTAGGAGAAAAAATTGCAGTCCACTAGAATCATGATACTCAAGAATCTCCTAGGTAGTAAATAAGGTCATTTATAAACAGAAAGAGTAAAAAACATAGTCTAAAATGATAGATTACTCACACTTGATATGATGCTTCCAAGTAACAATAAAGCAGCATCAGCCTGCATCAGTTCATACAAATGACAATGAAAAACAGTATTTTAAGGAGGGGGAGGACAGTTTCCCAATTAATAGGCAACAATATTATTTAAAACAATAGTCATGTTTCCTCTAAGTTGTTCAGTGCTACTATTATGAACACCACCTTCCCAAACCCCCCACATTCCCCACCCCCCCTCTCCTTTCCTCTCCACGACGCTTCTGCAGTCATCACCATACTTCAAGCACTGCAGCAATCCATACAGCAGTAGATAAAAGTGCTGCTGAGCCACTGGAATTGCAATAGTATTCCCACAACGGTTTCTTTTACTGCACAAATATCCATATTGTAATAAAAGTGCCTGCTTATTTATAGCTCTTGAAACTAATGATCTTGACAACATTTTTCCTCATCCAGTTTTCTCCATAATACATAATTTAAGAAGAAAATGGCATTCGTTAGGAAACCAACCATCAAAATCCATAACAGTTTCAGATCCTATGTTCTGACAAAATGGATTGTGAAAATTTCTTTTCTAGTCCACTTTGGAACCAAGCCACAGCTATCCAGTATGTGAGAACTCACAGCAAAACCAATATTACTGAGCAGCTTATAATAAAAAAATAAAAAAGATATGCACTGAAACTTACAACAGAATTTAGATTGCTGAATGTCAGCAACCCACGAATGAGACCACTCCATATCAATTCCCAGCCACAGTCCAGCTGCATTATTGGCCAATGAACAACTCAATGGTGGCTTCAATAAAAGAAGTGACACTCACAAGTAAAAACATGTAAACAGCATTGCAGAAAGACATAATTGTTCAGTGATGGCATTTCATGGTTAGATGAACAAAGAAAAGCTGCATTTCAAATCTAAGACATTGTAGAATAGCACCACTAACATGAAAGAAAAAGACAGGACCAAATAATTCTCAAAACTCAATAAGAGACAACTGAGTTTTAACTTGCTTTGAATAATTGTGCAGTACTCAAATCAGCAAGATTTGCAAAGATCGAAACAAAATCTTAGCATCTCTTAAAATGGCATATCAATGGCTTCGTTCTGTTGGATGGAGAAATCAAAATTTCCACTAGAAAACTAACTTATAGCAGTTTTCACCTCATCCAATTGCAGCCTGAAAACCAAAATCTTACACCAACACCACAGATGCCAAGCACACATTTCCCTGGTTAAACTAAGAAAGTTTCTTTAGAAGTGAAAGAGTGTTTGTGAATGAGAGCATAGCGAATGGGAGATGCTTCAAAAAGAAAAAATGAACCAAAAGAATTGAGAGACAAGGCATTCAATCCCATTGAATATCAACCAAGATAACATGTCTAAACACCACTTAAGCAGCATCTCATATGGAGCCAAGAATTATCCTTTGCCCACAAAAGTTGTCCAGGTGTAGAGCAGTCCAAAAGAATCTGTTACACCAGCAAATAAAGCACAGCTACAAAATGTCTATGATCCTACACAGGCCACCATCCAAACCCCAATGTTCATCTTAATGATGTTTATAACAGCTTTGAAGCACTTTTAGGTAAGATTTTCAAGAAATGGTAAGTTCCGAATTTCATATTCCATGCAGAATTTAAACATGAACAATACAAGTAGAGATTAAATTAAGATCTGGTGCAAACAGGATTAATTGAATGGCCAATGATGTGCCATGCCGACAGTGTGGTCCCAATTAATGGATTTGGTGCATCCAGATTCAGCTGGTCCCATGGGAAATGAAATAAAGCCATTTACAGACTTTAAAGGTGACGTAGAACAATTATCCCAAGAGTTCATGGGTCGGATTGAAAAGGCCAAGCCTGGAAAGAAATTCACAAAAAAACCCAGAAGCATCTCCCATGAAGCATGAAGTTACTATTTTCTTGTTTTAATTATTTTACTAGTTAAAATTTTAATTATTTGTTTCTATTTAGCTTAGGACATTTAATTTAATTACTATTTTACTATTTAGGAATCCTAATGCTAGATGGATTCTATTAACTAAGTTTGTTTTAATTAAGAATCCTTTCCTATAAAGGATTTTAGTTTTAATTAAGAATCTTTTACTATAAAAGATTTTAGAACAAATATAAATAGTGATGTTTAGTTTATTTATAAAGACAGACTATTATTTAGATTCAATAAAACATTTCAGATAATTTTCTCTAGATTTCTCTAGAGTTACATCTATAATCTTAGGGCTTGAAAATCCTAGTTTTATCTTCGTTATACGCTACATCAGGTGGTATCAATGCGGGTCAATATTTGGATCAATAGCGAACCATGAAGAGAATCGTGGGGCAGTTGGTGGCAACCATCTTTGTGACAGTGACCAAGGGATGCAAGCTATTTAGGATCAACTAGATCATCATTCAATAGCGATAGCAACTTTAAAGGAACGAGTTCAAACTAGGGTTGGTGACATCAACGCCAAATTTGATGACCTTACAACCAGTCTTTGAGGCACTAGGGTTGCGTAAACATGAACCGGGGAAGAAGAAAAGCACATGTCGGGGATGAAGCCCTTGGCCAACTTGTCATCAATTAGTTCATGCAAATCCTCGTGGTCAGTATAACTACAAGGTCTTCATCTGATGAAGATCTACTGTGGCTAATGGGAGGCACAAATAGGAATCTCAAAGAGGTGAGGAACGTGCTTGGAGACTTAACTCGAGGCTAACCTTACCTTAGACCTATTTATGAAATCCCACTTAGACAACCATTTGTCTATGTGAAGGGTGTTGGTGAAGATGAACTTGATGGAGGTCGTGGGACCTTGTTAGATCAACACGAACAACCACAATTCAAGAGATAGAAATCGATCAACGTGATTGAATGTCAATATGAGCAAAAACCTTTCAATGTCGAGGATGTTATACGTGAACCTGATGGAGATGATGAAAAAGATCTATATGATGATAAAGATCTTGCAAGCAAGAAGGAGGACATGGTGATTTTTGACAAGTCTTCTAGAGATATTATGGAAGATTATTTTGGTGTTCCTTTAAATACAACGGTTTAAGTATTAGAGGACATAGATGATGATGATGAACTCAAGTTTGAAGTAGAAAAATATGGGAAGGAACTACAAGTGGACTTCATAAGAACAAAAGGTATAACATCAAATATGGATTTTTTTCTTATTATACACATACCATAAATTAAATTTTAAAGTTCACAAGTCATAGACATGTTACTTTGTGAATAAGTTGATTATATTCTAAGTATTTGTTCCTTTGGAGTGAAAGAGTTTAATTTCTGACAGATAACTTGAGGACAAGTTTTTCTGACAGATAAATAGTGGAAAATGAAACAAGACAGTATCATAATACAAATATTGCACAAAGATATGCATAATCTAAAAAAGAAGAGACAAAAAAGGTGCAAATACCTCTTTGAAGGGGAGAGAGGGCCTTGATAAAATCTCCGATTGGGCATCTGAAAGCAACATAAAACTAGAGAGTTCCTGCAAACTCCTATGAATGCAAATAGATACACGCATGAGCACAAAGAGAAAGGAAGGGGAAAAAAAGGAAAGATAATGTAAAACATCTAAACAATTTTCACCTAAATGAATAAAACAATACTAACATGGAAATATGCAATGGGATAAAATCATAAAAAAGATCCTCCATTACAGGGGTAGAGTTGTCTTATCATTTCAAAAACCACACTGCATCATGCAGTTAAGGAAAGGTGATACATGAATAGTGAGAAGGGAAATGTACCGCAAAGTCCACAGCAAACCATCATAAGCAAGCCCCATATTAGCATCGCTCAATATTCTGCAACATATTCCAAATTAGCAATTCAGCACTTGCAAAGAACTTAAGCTCCCAAAACTTTACACCAACAGTTACGGCAAGTCATGAACAAAAACTAACACTACAATTGCACATAGGGATATCTACTACTAGTTAAACTAGCAAATGATATGTACCCCTTCATTACAAAAATAATTATTTTAATACTTCTCATTAAAACTATAAAATCAATATATTGCAATAAAGATTTCCATTTAATTTTCTTTATGGTCGTTTATTTTTGTTTCAATTGGAATATAAATTTTATATCATCATATAGATACTGTTTGTGCAATTTCAGAATTTTATAAATAAAAAAATCCGTAAATTGGGTTAGTGATGAATAAGGAAGCTAAAAAGTAGAAAGAATATTTTGTATCATATTATAGACAGATTTTAACTCCACCTTGCAAACTATAGCCAGTCCAGAGCCTGAAAAGGGGGGGGGTTGACACCCATTGTAAGAATTTGTCACATATTAGGTATCAATCCTTTTTCGAGAGGATCTGTAAAGCTGAAACCAACTAGTTTGGGATTTAATGCTTCGTTGTTGTTGTGTAGTATAGATAGATTTTGTATATTTTAAACCATCAAGTAAATGATATTTACATTATTATCAATATTTTTTCAGAGATGGGAAAGTAAAAGGTGGCGTAATTATAGAACGTGATTCATTGTGTGCTTCTTTTAATTAGTAAATGCTACATTTGACATTAGAACAAAATACTATCGTTTCAACAGCTTGCACTTTTACATATAGTATAGATTAGTTACCATTCAAGGGTCAGGGAACAACAAAATTATTGAAAATATTTAATCCGACAATTATGCCCAAACATGTATGAACCTCAATTAGTTGATAAATACATACAACTATGCAACAGTTTATACCATAGGTAAATTGATCAATGTACTGGGGCATTCTCAATCTAAGATCAAGATCACAAGAAGGAGTTTATATAGTGATTTATACATAATTAAAAAAAAACATATATTGCAAAATCCAAATAAAATACCCATAGATGGATGTACATTCATTCACATACTGATTTTTTTTTAATAATGCATGGACCTTGATTATAAACCAGTTAGACAAGTAAAATTTGTCTAGGCTGCTAATCATAGTCAAGCATCTGATATGCATATGGTCCTCAGTTTTGTTACGAAAAATTTTCCACTGGCTGTTTTGTGCCTTGAAACCCTCCTCTCTTATATGCTTCTCTCTCCACAACTACTAAAATGGATTAACATCTTCATTTTCTTTTCTTTTCTTTTTTTGGGAGGGGAGGCCTCATCAGGTAACCATTCACAGTTTTTATCCTTCAAACTCAATCACAAATGGCCTGGTTTACTGTCAGTAACTGCTGTTGAAGCATTGGCCACATAGCCAAAAACTCTGCCAAGAAGCTCAGCCAGCAAAAATTCTCTTTGCTGCAAACCATCATCACAGCAAAAGACACCAAACGGACAAACTTAGCTGTCTATTGCAGCAGCTTTTTAGATACAAAACGTATTTTTGAAGCTAAATTTACTGTGAATGAAACCAAGATTGAAAGCCCAAGGAGCTGCAACCAGGACTTCACTGTTGATCATCAAACAAGTTTGTTGCTAACTTTTATGGGTACTAATGAGAGCAAGTTTTCGGCCAAATATCATTCTTTTAGAATGCCACACAAATTATCATGTGTTGATATAACAAAAGTTTGAATGGCCTTCTTATCTGTTGTAAATCTTGCTAGGAATTTTATGGATCCTCCATTCTTAGTAACTGCTTTTCACCTCTAGTGCATTAATGTTTCTACTACAACTTGGTTCATCATAGCTCCCACCATAATGATCTCATCCCTTGCTTGTTATTGGACCAACCATCACCTTGGAAAACGAATGAGTAAGCTTGGCTCAATGATTTTATTTGGTTTTGAGCACTGGTTTATTGATTAGTGAACAAAGACAGGGTGGCTTTACTGGTTAGGAAGGCATCCAACATATCAGGTGTTCCATGTAAGAAAAATGGTGATACCCAAGAATTCCTAAATTCCAATGTATAAAGCTTTTTCAAGGAATGCATGAATGGTGCGCTAGTAAAGTGAAATATAGAAGACTCATGAGACCAAGTTACCACAAAAAAATTTAAAGACAAACAGAATTACACCAGAACATGACAATTACCTCTCAAAGTTTGTGGAAATGCCTTCAAACCAGTAAGCAAAAAGATCCTTGCTCATGCGATTGTAGTAGTTACGAATGAGACAACAAAATGCAGCATTCCTGAAGCATGGGAAGTTAGTCTATTATAGTAATTATGCAAGAATGACAAAGATATAGAAAGGAGTTGAATGAGAGAGAATATGAGAAAGAAAAAAAGATTAGAGTGAAGGTTGGATGATAAAAGCACAAGATATATCTCAATCAACTTCATCAATTCTGAGAAATCAACTTGATATCACTTTTGGATGCATGACTATATTTAAATGATCCAATATGACATCATTTCCTCCAGAACACATCAACAAACAAATAAACTGAGACCTTATTAAAGAGAAAAGTATCAATAAAAGCAAAATCATTGCGCATGATGTACCACAAAAACCTTCAAGGGTAATATAGGAATTGAAAATTGGTAGCAGAAACCTGGAGATCATAATAGCATATTATAATTTTATTATTTTATTTATGTGTGGTATTAAAATATAGGCATGAACAAAAGTTTTATGAATATTTTCATCTAAAGGAGTTAAAAATAATAAAAAACAATAAAAAAAGGATAAAATCAAGGATCTAATTTAATATAACTTGATAAATTTGATGTGCTTTTAGTATTGTTTAGATTTTAATTATTGGCTTTTTTGGATCTATTTTTAAGCATTTTTTGAGTTTCAATAATCAAAATAAAGCGTCAATAAGGTACTATATGGGTTAGGAGTTATTTAAGAAGATTATTTTATATTATTTAAGGTTTTATGTGATTTATAAATAGGCATATAATGAAAAAAGGCAATTAACCTATTTTTAAAAAATATAAATAGTTGAATTTATTGGCATATACTTTGTATTTTGATATAAAAAATTAAATATTTTTTTTTATATAGAGTAGAAGTCTTTTTTTAATTTTGACATGTAAAATTTTGCTAAGGCAAGACAATATATTTGATATTTATCAATAAAATCCTTGTAATATATGTGATGATTATTAAAATCTAAATATATTTTTATCGAATCAAAAATTTCAACCTAGAGTTTATGCTTTTATATATGTGTAATTATTATTTTTAAATTTTCAATTAGGTTTTGGACCTTATTTATTGAAATCTGAACCATGGATGTAATTTGTAAAGTGGATTTTTTTCAAAGAAGCTGGCATCCTAAATTCCAAACTAATATAATTAATTATTTGGCTATATGATGACATATGAACAAAGTATAACATCTAATTCAACTACTGAAGTATGCCAATGGCTACAAAATATATGATGAACCCAAACAGGTGGTCAATAAGTATTGCTAATATCACTGCCATTTGTCCATGTTATTTTGATAAATACATTATGTTGATGCAGAAGCCTTCTTTTCAAATAAAATCTATGACAAGTTGACTTGTAAAGATAATAAAGACTTCAAGATTGTGATTTCATAAAAATGGGAACATAAACTCGATGCAACATCTGTGCTACTCAGAAAATAAGTTTGACAGCCATTTACCAATGTAAGGCATCACATGGAAGATATTTTTCTGTTTGGCAGATATTTGGAGCTCAGAACTGTCCCAACCACACCCTTTTTGGGTCTTACCCATCATTTGTCCCTCTACACTTCAAATTGTTTGATTGGGTCCTCTACAGTTTTTTTTTTTAATTGAGTCCAGTAATGTGATCCGTCTGTCCAAGTTGACTGTTAGTCAACAAAAGTGAGCCAACATTTGTCAATTTATAAATGAAGGTATAAAAAATAATGTTAATTTAAATAAAAGAAAAAAATTAAAATTTTCTTAATTTGTGAGATAAATAAATTTAAAAATTAATAAATAAATAAACAGTTATTCCACAAACTGATAAAATTAAAAAATTTATTGACAGTTTTTTTTTATGAAATTAGTAATTGATTAATTAAAAATCCATGAAACTAAAAAAATAAGTGACCACATCCAAAATCACAGTTAGCGCGCTTTAAAATCAAAGCAGCAAAAATAAAGCCTAGCTGAAGTTGCTCAAATGCTCAATCTTTAAGACTATAAAGTTTCTACCTCGAATGAAATTAGATCTGACCAAACCATCTAGTCACACCACTAGCCTCCCTCTACCTCCACCTAGCACCTTTCTCTCCACCACTGCCTTAATCCCCCACTACCCTCCTCCACCTGCCACCAAAAACCCATTACAAAGATCTTTTTTTTTTATGAATCCATTACAAAGAACTAATCTTTGTTATGAAACTCCACTCTCTTTAAACCAACCAGACCAACACCAACACTTATACCCACAAAACAATGAGACCCGGAACAAAAATCAAAAGACAAAACACAAATCTTCGATCCCCCTTCAAAATCACCTGAATATCAAAGAAACCATAGTTCACTTGCTTGTAAAAGATTGTTGGAACTTTCTTATTTAAATTTAAAATTATTTTCACTGCTAATGTATTTTTAATTGAAAAAGGACATGAGTCAATCATTTATTGACTCGATTTTATAGACTAGTGGTCAACTCAAATAGAGCTACCACATTATAGAAACTGTATAATGTACAGGGATATCAAACCCAAAACAGTAGAGGGATCCAATCAAAACAGTTTGAAGAGTACAAGGACAAATGATGCAATATTGTACGATATAAAAGTTACTATTTACATGAACCTATAAATTACAAGTTCCATGCATGTTAAATCACTAAAAGAAAGCAGTATTTCAAACAGTGTTTGCAGGTTGAGACTAACCATAGCCATTTTCCTTTCATAAGTGCCTCCTTTAAAAGGACTGCTGCAGGCTCCCTCTTGACCCGCTTTTCGGTTGATGGTGCTTTAGCTGTACTAGCACATGCCTAAGAAAGTCTTTATTCCATCAGTGACCTTGGCTTATATCCAGCTCATAACAGTGAATAAATATATGAGACAGTGATCCAAATTCCAAACCTCTGCTTCTCCAACACTCATGCACAAAGCACACAAATAGATATCATTGACGGAAATTTTAAACTGCTAGACTAAACAAACAATCAAAATCAAATCATAATTTCTGCCACATAACCACAGGATTTCCCAGGATTAGAAACTGTCCATAGGATTTTCCAAGATTAGAAACTGTCTACCATCCAATTTACATATATCAGTTTGAGTAACGTGCAGCATCCATTGTTTTGTGATACTTGAAACGATTACCAGATTTTCATAACAAATGAAAAATCCTACAGCAGAGAGTGCAGCATGCAAATCATTTCAAACAATAAAACACCAAGCTTGCATCTTGAGTAAAATAACTACCTTATAAAATACTAGGGCTGCAAGTTCTATCAAACCACGTTGTGAACCACTCAAAGCTCCAAACTTGCAATCCTTGGTTGCATCCGACCTGGAAACATCATCCAAGGCAACCCATTTTAACCAAACCAGTTAACTCCATAAAGAAAAAACCATTGACAATTCATTCTTAGGCACTTACCTAGGTGCACTTCCACAGGATGAACTGCTTTGATCTAGTTCCTTACATACCAGATCCAAAAGTTGTTCTACCAGAGAATTTCCATCAGTAGCACCTCTTGAAAGATTTAGCTGCAGCCTTGCATAGAATATAAGAGCATCCTGTGGAAGAAAGCACAAAGATATGCATGTGGCAGATTGTGAAGATCCAGAATAGATAGCATAACTTGCAAGAGCATAGTTGATGTATAAACCTTAAGGCTGCGGTCATGGGTAGTAAGCCAACAACGGAATACAAATTGCTGCACAGCATTATGAATCTCCAAAGACTGGGAGCCCAAATTTGGACCATCCTTTAACAAGTATGTGTTTATACACTCAATAAGTTTGCGTGAAATCTTTCCCTCCTCCCTGAGCATATTATAATGAAATGAGAAAACTTGAAATACATTATGGCCAGCAACTACTTTAACAAATGAATGGTATGAATTTGCAGATCCAAAGGAAAATAAAATAAAACAAGATCCAAGCATGGATCAACTGTTTATATACCTTACAAAGGAGAAAATCTGAACAAGCCCCTTAACTATGTCCTCCCGAACATCAACAGGGAAATCTCCAGGAGGATTTTCAAAAAGCGAATGGAGTGTGAGTATGCAGCGAAAGACCTCCTCTTTTGGATTACCTTGACTGCTATCATTCCCATCTAAGCTTGTAACCACCTTCTCTATATATAGAAGCACCAGGCCTTTTTCAAAATCAAGCAAGCTAAGTTAGAAAACACCAAGCAGCTTAACATCTTGTAGCAATTAGGAAGAAATATGTGTAGGGTCTAAACAATGCAAAGAACTCACAGCAATAAATCCGGTTCCTCAAGTGAAAACGATAATCTCCAACTGCCAATAGATGCCGGAGTATAATCCCATATTCCAACTGAAAGCTTGGAACATTGCTCAGGACATCCGATATGTGATTAAAGAGTATTTTAACCATGGGTAACAAAGGCAAAGCCTTGCCTGGCAGAAGAAAATTGTGGTGCAAACAAAATCAAATAATGTTTCCATCACCATCTTGCCTTTCTCTAAGCAAAATCTTTCTTCTTCTATAATTAATCACAAAAATCCCATAAAGACAATGTGGTTTTAAATTCTTAACCTGAAAACTTAGCATCATCTGCTCGTTGAATGACAATTCGCATAGTCTTTGCAAAACTTGCCTTAGGCAATCTCCGTTTGCTGGAAGATATCTCAGATGACACACATTGGACAAGCAATGTGACTAAAAATGGCCATGTTTCCGCTGAAAAAAAGAATCCAAAATTTCAATCTCTTCTATACAGACAATAAGTTCATACAACACACTGTAAACACAATCCCATCCAATCTTGCACAGATAATTCTTCAATCTTACAGTGAGGGATTTCGTTCGGTTTAAGCTTTGCCGTATTCTGTCCAAGGTACTTGCAAAACCTTATCGATCTTTCGCCACCCTCTAACCACGTATTCAACAACTTTATTCCCTCCTACGCATTCAAAAAATAATTTATCACCATTTGACACTGAATTAAAAATAATAAATAAAAAAATCATTCACTTCAAAAAAAAATTAACGGCAGACAGAAATTACAAACAATATAATAAGCGAGTTACAAACTAATTCATTGTTTTTATCAACAAGGAGAAAAATGAATATATAAATTTCATCGCGCCTAATTTAAAGTTCAGTTTAGGGAGAGAAAAAACGGCATTGAAGAAAATCAAAGTCACAGTTTCATTTCTATTTTTAGTTTTATTTCATTTTCTGGGAAATCAAACAGAGTGGAGAGGGAGACAGTTACTTCTCGAGCTTTGGCTTTATCGGAGGAGAGCTTAGAGACGACTTCTTGAACGTCTCTCGAAGTAACCATCGCCGATGATTTGGAGGGTTCCAGAGTGAGAAAGGTGGCGGGAGAATGGAGCGGGGATTTTTCTTTTTCTATGGAGAAAACCTTGGTTTGGAAGTTTACTGTTTTTACTATGGTCGCTGTGAGTTCAATTAGAGAGAGACAACGCCAAGGCGTATTTTATATTTTATGGAGGTGGACGGACACACTGGAGGAGTGAGGGGCATCTTCGTAATTTTATAGTTATTTCTCTGATGTTGCCATTAATTACTTTTTTCTAGATTGATTTGCTGATGGGTTTGTGATTGTGAATGGGTTTCATTTGGGCTCAGCCCAGGCTACCAGTATACTTACAAACACATTAACGACTGAATGGGTTTGATGGCAATAGGCCGGATATAAAGCGGATATCTATCTTACTCGGCCCATTAGCGGCATTTGTTTTCTAGAAAACTATTTTCTAAGTTACTTGTCAAACTTTTTTATATTTATTTAATTGGTTTAAAAAAATTAGTTCTGGTCAAAAAAACTTAATTGTTTTTAAGGAAAAGTGTTTTCCTTCTCTCAACTCCAAAAAAAATACTTTCCGGATCTTCAACAAAAAAAAATAAAATGAAATGACTAAACTATTCTTAAAATCAAAATTTATTAAACTGTGATTTGGGTTTTTTTTTGTATTTTTTTTTTCATAACAATCAAGTTTACTAAGGATAAATTTAGTATTTTCAAAATTATAAAATATACTTTAAAAATAAAAAGTGATTAAAACGTATATTGGATACGTCAACACGCCAAACATGACGTCATATTTAGGTGGCGTGTGAGACTCGTACAGCGTTTGAAGATGGCATTCCTTAATGTGGTTAGAATTGTTTTGGTAGCCTTTCCATCCCTAAACAAAAATTGTGGCGTAACAATTTTTAGTTTGGTGTCGGAAACATTTTCTCTCTCTTTTTTTTTTCTTTATTCTTTGATTTCCGCACATGCCCCTTCAAATTTATAAAAACATCCATTTAATATGTTTCTCCTTTAAATTTGATCTATATTCTTTTAATTACTATTTGTTTTATTTAAAATAATTTATAAAATAAATTTTTTTCAATTTGATTTTCCTTTAATCTTTTTCGTCTATCAAATTTGGTCACCATCCATTTTATTGTCTTTTTATTTTATTTGAAATAATTTATAAATTTAGATTATTTTTTTTAATTTCAGCCTCTTCTAGTTTTTTTATTTATCAAATTTGGTCCTTATTCTTTTGATAAACTTTTAAAAAATAAAACAGTAATAAGTATTTTTTCAAGTTATTTTTCATGATATAGCTAACACACTAGAAAGTATTTTCCAACTTATTTTTCATGATACTGTTAGACAACAAAAAATAATTCATTTTCTAGAAAATCACTTGAAAAAAATTACTTTCTTGTAAACAAACGGGTCTAAATATAAAAAAAAATAACATTTTTATTTATTTTTAAGATAGGCTTTCTAACTCTATTCTCATGAATATATAATTTATTTACATTGTATTTTAACTATAAAAATGTATAAAAACTTAAAAAATATAATTATTAGTTGCTACTTAAGTGTTTTGTATATGTCGTGGTTAGCTACCTGTTAAGTTACAGAAAACAACATTCCATTTTATTATCCTACAATGATGATTTTCAATGAGTGCCACGTAATTATTTTTTTTAGTTTAACGTGGATATCTGGGTCAGCTTACGCGCACCTCAATTAATCCTACGGGCCCTGAAATTAACGATTATGTAAGCCTTCAGTGGCCATCATATGAGCAACTACAGGGCTTGAACCTAAGACCAAAAAGGAAGCAAACCTCTTGGTCCCAAACTCTTACCACTAGACCACCACCTAAATGGTTAGTGACACGTAATTATTAGTTGATACTTAAGTGTCTTATATTTATGGTTAGTCTATGTAGTAAAGGTATGTTCGGGAACGCGAAGCAAACCACGTTCCCTCAAAAAAAATTTAAAATTATTTTCTTACTTAAAATAAAATTTTTATATATTTTGAGATCGTTTTGATGTGTTGATGTAAAAAATAATTTTTTTTAAAAAAACTTTATTTTGATGTATTTTTAAGCGAAAACATTTCAAACAGCTACAGCTATCACAATTCTAAATATACCCTAACTCATTGAGAACTCCATTGGTTTAAATATTGTATTTAGATAAATTCAGTGAAAATGTGATTTTCTCATGGGGCATAAGAGTTTGAGTAAAAACTTTAAATTTTCTGTATGATTTTTTTTATAAAAAAAATAAGGTTAGAAAAGTGATTGAAATGGATGTTACATATAATCGTCTAATATATCTATCTATATGCAATGCTAAATAAAAAAAAACAGTCCTCAATGTGTTCTACAATGAAAACACATGGATTGCTTGTTCGTTAATAGATTTAAATATCAATTAATAATATTTTACCATCTATTAAAAAATTAACACATGCAATGGATATCTCTTGCCATGTATATAAAATAAAAAAAATAAAAAAAACACCGAGACAAAGTTGAAGAAAGGGAAAACATGAGAAACATTGATAACGAAGAACCTTGAATTGTTAATTATTAGAATAGGTTTATTGTTAATTATTTTTACTTAAAATAATTGAAAGCTTAAGCAATAAGCGTACATTGAATTTTTTTTTTATAAGATATGATCAACTGGATTGAATGGATATGTTTGGGTAGATAAGCATAACATAAAACACATTTAAAGTAATAAAAAAACAACTTTAATTGGAAATAACTTTGGAGAAATATTTTAATTTTACTCCTTTTTTTTATTGATACAGGATTAATACTAAAAAACTAAAATGCATGGAGTCGGTTTAATTTGTTTATGTAAATTAGTTAACCATGTTAATATATTATTTTAATCATTTGGTTACCAAATTTATGTGGTGGCTCGATGGTTAATTTATGTGTGAGGTGCTACGGGTTCAAGATTGGGGGCATGTTTTTATTAACTTTGAGGAGTCCATCTCTATTTTCTTTTTTTAAAAAAAGAAGAGGCCTGCCCCTTTTAAAAACAAAAAAAAAAAACTTAGGATCGCGGGCCTCTATCAGGCTCACCTGTCTGGGCTTTATTATGATATGCTTTTTGAGTTTTGTATTAGTTATTTGGGTTCTTTACCTTTTTTTGTTTAGAATTTTTTTACTTTTTACTTTTATTTTTTAATATGAGATTTTTAATTCTTTTGGGATTTTTGCATCTAATTTTTTTAATTTTTAATTTTTTTTAATTTTATTATTTAATATGAGATTTTTATTTGATTTTATCATTCAATATTAAATTGATGGTAAATTAATTTTTGTATTTTGTTATCATATTATTAAAAAATTGGCCTTTTTTAAAAATCTTTTGGTATTTGTTATCCAGTTACAATTTTTAACATGAGACTTTTATTTCCTTTTTTTTTTCTTGCTTCAATTGGATCCTTTAATATGAATTATTTAATTCCTTTTGGGTTTTCTTGACTCTTTTTTTTTTTTCAAATTTCATCATTTAATATGATTTTTTTCTATTTAATTTTATTCTTCTGGATTAATATTTTTTCTCTTGTACTTACCCAGTGAACCAGATCACGAGAGGCAACTCCTACATGATTTAGTTTAAAACCCGAGCTAATTATATGGTAAGGTCCAAATTTTTCAAGTTTGAACCATAGTTTCTTTACAATACCGGTTTTTTTTCAATAATCTAAATATATTATTTTTATGTGAAAAAACACAAATTCAAACCGCAGCAAAAACCTGATCAATAAACTAGTAAAATACTGTAATAAATAGATATCACAATGAGAACAATGAAAATAAACACATCTATTTAACTATAAGTATTGATACGGTAAAATAACTAAAAATCTACTTGTTTATAGATAATAGAGCCATCGAACTAGCTTATCTCCACTTTTTTATTATATTCATAGTTGTGATTGCTTTTAAAGTATTTTTCATTTCGGAAAGCATTAAGATGATATTTTTTTATTTTAAAAAAATTATTTTTGATATCAGCGTATTAAAATAATCTGAAAACACTAAAAAATATTAATTTGAAGTAAAGAAAAAAATAATTTTTCAAAAGTGCTTTTGAAACGCAAAAACAAACTGTACTTAGAGAAGTTTGGAAATATAGTGAATTTTTTTTAAAAGTATATTTTACTTGAAAATATAAATAAATAATATATTTTTTATTTTATAAAAATTATTTTTAATATTAATACACCAAAACAATTTAAAAATTTAAAAACATTAATTTTAATTAAAAATTTAAATTTTGTTAAATCCCGTTTGTAACACAACCGGGGGAATTCATGAAAACAAACTTCACTGTCTTCTCTCTCTGACTTGATCAAGAAAGAAAATATTTGAACTATCTAGATGGTGGTCCAGTGGTAAGAGCTTCGGACCGAGAGATTTGCTCTCTTTGTAGTATCAGGTTCGGGTCTTGTGGTTGCTCATATGATGGCTGTTGGAGGCTTACATGGTCGTTAACTTCAGGGCCCATGAGATTAGTCGAGGTGCGCACAAACTGGTCAGGATACCCACGTTAAACTAAATATATATATATATATATATATATATATATAATATAAAATATATCTTAGTATTAGAATTTGATCCTTATCCATTATTTTTCTAAAATTGTATTCACACTAGCAACTTGATTAATACAAGATATGCTGTGATTGGTGTGGAACAATCTTCTATCGTATCAAGCTAAAGACAAACACAATCTAAAATTTAGTTTTCTTAATTTGTGTCCAATTAGGACATGAACAAGGGCAGGTCAACCCATATCTAAAATTGCCTAAACGGGTCAAAACCGCCTGCAATATAAAATATAAATGGGTGTGGCGTTTACCAATAGAGACCAAATCCAAATCCAAATATAAATGGGTGTGGCGTTTACCACTAGAGACCAAATCCAAAAGATTTCGTCGTCGGCACTCTTTGCAAGTTTAGAACGTTGTTGAAATAATATTCAAATCGTGTTTTATTAAAATTTTATTTTTATATTTTTAAATCGTTTGAATATATTTATATTAAAAATAATTTTTAAAAAATAAAATGTATTATTTTAATATATTTATAACTGAAAAACACTTTAAATCACAACTATTATTACATTTTCAAACATATTTGTTTTCAGAGGAATGAAGATAGTCTTGGTCCATTTTGATGTTAATTTTATTCAGCAGCACGCGTATAGTGTGACCCTAAAGGATAATGAAAGGTTTAATCATAACTACTGCTTGATTTTTCTACCAACGACGTTCTGAAAATTAGACCATGTTAAGACAAGACAGGGAAGCATATTTTTGTCCAATTTCACAGACATCAATTGTATGCAAATACCGTGGCAGTATACCAGCAATCATGATCATATGATAACAAGAAGATTGTTTTTGCTATCCAAAAGTTAATCTTGATAATTAATACTAATTAGTTTGAATTTGATTTCTCTAATCTTGGTGGCATGTCTTAAAAAAATATTCTTTTATTCAATATTTTATACTGTATAGAAGTTTTTTCTTTTCTTTATCAACTTGAAATTTATTTTGAATAACATTTAGTTGATTTGTTTATTGCATTTAGGAGATAACGTTGTAGAAACTAATTAATCTCCCTTGCATTTCAAGAGTGTGAGGTATGTTTTTTTCACTGGTTTGATATATAATACGACTTAGGGATATATAGTTTTGTTGAAATCTACTAGCTCCTTGAAGATTGGGAGAGCTAGCAAGAACATCAATGGTTGACTTTCTATGATTTAAACTTATAATCTTGGTAGTTCATGGATGCTTGGCTAATTGAAATATATTTTCTGCATTTCCTTACTGATCTTCTATGATCTGTACATGTTGATTTCTAAAAGGTAATGATTTTGGAGGACTAACTAAAGGCAATTTCTAATTATCTAGATAATTAAGTCACTTAATCCTATTGTAATAGCTTGGGTTTATTTAATATTAGAATTTTGAATATTGATTTTAATGAGTAAGGTTTGATTTATAGGTGGTTTTTTTAGGGATTTAGGTGTTATATCTTATGTCATAATTAACTTTGTAATAGATTTTATAAATTAATGCTACATTTATAAAATCATTAAGTATATTAGTTGAAATTTTTATATTTAGAGTTAAAGTTTTTAAAATATTTGGACCAAATAATAAAATTGTGAAATTCGGATAATAATTAAAATAAACAGGGTCATTAGCAAGGTTTGATTGGAATACAACTAGTAATAAACTTGAAAATATTGTAAATCTTGCATCCCTTAAACACATATGAATAAATAAATCTAAACCTAAATGATGAAGTGGTTTAGCTATTATTTGAATTTTGAACTAAACCTTCTCAATTGAATCATTTATTCAATGTTTTTTTTTATATTTTAAATATAATGTACACATTTTAAGAGTTGTTTTGAAGAAACTTTAACGAGAAAGTTAAAGAATATTAACATTTTTTTTTATAATTGTGTCGATTTGAAAAACATTTGTCAAAAAGTTGATGAGCATTGATAGAAGGACCTTATTGTAAATTGTTTTTGAAACGTTGGGGATTCAGATAATAAGATATATAGGTTTGTGACTCAATTCAGAATGAGTTTATGTATTAGGGACTAAATTGAGATTTCTTGAATGAAATAAGGACCAACTTTAGCAAAACCTTGGATTTAAGTTTGATTTTCTACGCATATAATGTTGGAAAAACCATTTTGCATCTGTAGAACGTTCACTTTTTACCAGTTCCCAAGCATGCTTGGTAAATTAAATTTCCCCAGGATTATATAAGCAAAAAAAAACTAAAAAAAACCATTGATTTGCGCACCATTACAAATCATATTTCAGATTAACAACATGGAGAATATATGAGATCTTTATGAGCTAGCTAGAACTAATCTCCAGTTAATATTCATGTTAAATTATCCAAGAACTTAAGCCCCAATACCGAGCATAAACTATTTCAAATTCGAAGACAAGCAAAAAAATGACATGGGATATTGATGAAATCCATGAATCTCAAAGTGCTCGACATGTATGTATAGAAATAATTGAAATCAAGCAACGACCAGTTAGATGGGAGAAAAGAAAATAGTACGGAAGATGACGCAAGGAGAGAATCAAGGGATGGACTGTCGGTTCTGTACACAATCGTAGGGCCCAAAAGATGTGGATTTTTACAAGAAACAACAGTACCTGTACAGATCATTCCAGCTGGGGCTATGGAGAGACCACGCTAAGTAAAAGCAAAGGGAGAATCTGTAGGGGATTAAAATATTAGGGTGATGGGGGGGTTCAACATCCTGTCCACCGTCCCCAAAGATTCGTGTGTGTGTGTGTGTGTCTGTGTGTGTGTGTGTGTTTGAAGAAATTCTGATGCGAAGATAGCTAAATCGCCTGCGCCGCAGTCAATGTTCAAAGGTATCGCGCATGCGAATAATGGCAAATGCCAAATAATATTTTTAATTGTGACTAAGGCCATTTGTAGATTTAGCTAGGGCATCGCATTTGCATGTGCAAATCAAGATTAAAATTAAAGGGAATTTTGTCCGGCCCGACTGATAACAAAGCCATGAAAGAGAAATATACATATTGTTTTTGTATATGAAAAGTGATGATGTTTTTAAAAAATTCAAGTAGTTTGAGAAAAGATTTATGTTTTGAATTAATTGGATTTTTGATTTATAATTTAATCAAATTATGTGATATATTTTGATTGATTTAAATAATTTCATATTTGTTTGGGTAATTTCCGTGAATTTTAATATGAGCTTTGTTTGATACATTAAAAAAATTAAAATATTGTTGAAAAGTACTAGTGCTCCAGACCCATTATCATTGTTAGTTGGAATAGTATAATAATATTTTTATTCATTCATCCAAAAAACTTAACACATGTTTACAATAACATTGAAATCTTTTTTACATTGCTCATAGGGAAAAATAAGTATTTTCTCATCTTGATTGCACAATATAAATACACAAATACCTTTGAAAGTAAAAAAATTAAATATGATGTCGAGGGGTATTTTAGTATTTTCACAATTGTTATTCTCATTTAAGCTAGGAGACAATTTGATATTTGATTAAATATAATAAACAATTAAAATGTAAAGTGAAAAGATGAATATACTCTTAAAATTAAGAAATTTAAGACTAAAGACATAGGGTGTTTTTTTGGTTTTTTCATAATGATTTTTTATGAGTTACTCGCGTGTTTTTTCAACAATTCTATCTAATATCAGGATGTATATTTATAGTGTAAGATACTGACCTGATATTAAAAATACCCGATTTTTTTTAAATTTCAAAAAAAATAAAAAATTCAAGAAATTTCCTTGTTCCAAAATACAAAAATATGTTTTCATTTGTGTGCATACGACCAAATGCTAAAACTTTTTATGCATATTTTACAACAAAAAAAAAAAGCTTCTTCATCTTTAAAAAAAATAATACAAAATAGGTTTCATAACCGTTTTATGATTATCTATTAGAATTTGACCAAAATTTTAAAACTATCACAAAAAATAATTTGTTTAATTAATATTTTGGGTATGAATTTTACAACAAAATGCATACTCTCGAAATTAAATTAAATGAATTAATAGCAATAAATGTTATGAATCAGCTATAGACTTTATTATTTTGGAGTTATAAAATTATATTGTAAGGTATATCCTCATATATTAAAGATACAAAGTAAGAAATAAATGTAATGCTAAAATCTGAGCCTTGGAATGGTTAGGATGTAGCTCGATAAGACAGAGACTTTCTCATGAAATGAGATCTGTCTTGAATTTTAGATATACCAACAAATAGAAACATGACCTAGAAAAATAATAAATTAACAATGCAGTTTACCTTGGGTAGGGTGCACTGAAGGTTATGCGTCTTTTCCTTGTATAACTAATCCTCTAATCTAGACTCCTACAGACCATTAGGTTTTTTAGTGATCATGATACTAGGTGGCGATTCCTTTAAAATTATAATTTTATGATTAACCTCAAAACCCTACTAGTCTAGGAGGAAAACTCATTATTCGACGTTGTGCACGCCACGCCACGACACTTATAGTGGGTTATATGGGTTGATCAGTGAGTTTCAAAAATCTCAACCTACACTCAACCTGTGATGGTCCAGGTCGGGTCATATAATGCAAATATTACAAATATTCCAGTTTTTTTAGCACTTTTAGTGTTAGCTTGAGTTGACCCGGGATGCTTTTTTTGTTATTTTTTTTAATTTCATTATTTAACATTAGATTATATTCAAATTCATCTTTGCAATTTTATCCCTTTTAGCAAACATTCTTCTTTGTGTTGGCATTGTTATTACATTTTCTTTAAAATTTTAATTTATTTATCACCATTGTTTTTTCTATCATATAATTAAATAAAATTATCTTTTTTAATTTAATAAAATTTATTACTTGAGTCACAAATATTTTTCCTTCTTCGAAACAAGTTAAATGTGCTTGAACACCATTTTCTTTCATTACAGAAAAATAAACCCGGCACGCGATGAAACATGCACCACCACTGTACCCGTAAGGGGGAAAAAAACGCAGAAGCTCAGTGCTACACCAAGGACAAGGTCTCTATTGCGCTATCATTACAAGTAATCTTTCACTTGCGTGGTAACATATATTAATTATACGAGACGAGACAAGCTAGGGAATGTTCTCCGTACTCAATGCACCAAAATAAAATAAAATAAAATAAAATAAAGCACAAAATCTTCTTATTGTCTTCGAACATCACTCTATAACGCCAACGGTTCCTTCCCCAGCTGTGTTTGCATGGCTATGGAGGTAGCTCGAACCGTCGGATCTGGAGCCCGGCATAGCATATTATAACATTTTCGTGGGAAATTATATGGTCCTTGAGATGGGGCTGATCCAATTCTATGTTATGATTACATAACATGTGCCCCCCTGAGACCTTTGGGATCATCGGGAAAAACTCATGGTGGGGCCATATCTAGGCCAGAATGAACCAGATTGACTGCACCCATTACGAGGTGGGATTATTTGACCATCATCATGACAAGGCCCAGATGGGAATTTGTGATGGTGATGATGACGATGAGAAGCATATATGCTTAACTTCACCGTGTGATTCTGCTTGTAAAGGCAACGATCCATGATGTTCAAATTTGAACCGGTTAATATCTGATATGGAGGGATATATAGACCCTGGTGTGTGGAGTGGACCACCTCCTTCAATGGTCCTGATCAATGATCATCGCATCAGTCTTTGGCTTTGTTCTCTTTTATCGAGTTTGCTTTGTATGTGTTAAAAGGTTACACACCCTACAAAAATTAAAAGAAAAAAAGAAAAAAAAGGAAGCATAAATATTTTTCAGTGCTTAAAAATCAACTTTTAAAATGTAGGAAATATTGGATTAAGTGAACTTTCTTAAGCTTTTATTTTAGCTAAAAAGAGTAAAAAACTTGTAAAAGCAACGAGTTAACAAAGATATACACACACATATACACACACAAGGTGCTTGTGGTGTCTTGAAACTCAAAAATATTTTGCAAGCAAAAAGGAAAAGAAAGCTAGAGATTATCCGTACCAAGCATCTTCTAATTTTTCTAACTTGATCATCCCGGCATAGCTACATATAGTGAAAGTATTATTTGTTATATTCCTGTATAGGAGCCATGATTAAGTTATATTGAATGAATATATATTAAATGAAAACAAATTTATTTATAAAAAAATAAACCCATATAAATTAATAAAAAAAAACCACTCTTAACCTTTTTTAAAAAAATTTAAGTTTTTAAATTAAAATGATCTCTTAATATAAAAAAACATACAAGATCCAAGGTGATATTAACTTATTTCTTAGTCCTGATACATCTTGGACCGCAAAAAAGAATAATTAGCACCACTATTTAAAATTCATTTGTTTTTTTTCTAAAATTTGAATTTAATTATTTTAATACAAATCTCAAGTTTTAATGTTGTTTTTAAACACTTCCTCACACCTTAAAACATTCTCTGAAGTGTTTGAAGTATGTAGATATTGTAAATTGTTGCCTTATACGAGCCTTTATGTTTAGCATTATGAATCAAACATGCCTAAATAATAAAGCATTTGTTTGTTTTTATATTTTAAAAATATTTTTTTAAAAAATAAATTTTTTTAATGTTTTTTTATTCAAGATTGATATAAAAATTAAATTTTAAAAAATAAAAAAAATAATTTAATATATTTTTAAATAAAAAACTCACCTGCTGTGGACATTATTCTACAGCATTGAATATTAAGGTTTCGTATGGATGAAGTTAAAGATCTTACATAGACGACCTTTGAATGCGCAGTCAGACGTCGGGCATTCACTTTGTCACTGTCAGGATAAATAAAAGTTTGGGACACAAATCCAAATAGGTCCCGTAGCATAATATTTTTGTAAGCATATAGGTTGACAAGTGCTCAAGATTAGTGCTGCCCTCAGTGCTGCTACGACTCCTTCTCCTTGACGTTCAAAAGAAAAAACGACAAAGTTCCGTTCACATTCCTATAAATTAATTACTAGCCCTCATCATTGAAAATCAATCCAATTGTCAAATTTAACCATTTTACACGGTTCAATCAGATCAGAACAAGATTTGTTTTTAGATTATACATGTATATATGTAGTTGTTTTTGTGTGTAATATGGTTAGATTGTTTCTACATTTTAAAAATATTTATTTATTTTTATTTCAAATTAATTTTTTATATTTTTAAATTGTTTTACGTGCTAATATTAGAAATAAATTCTTTAAATAAATATTATTTTAATATATTTTTTAAAAAAATAATCACGGTTATAATATCAAAACCAGCTTAGAGGGTGTTTAAAAGTGCAGTTGCAGTTATTTTTAAAAATATTTTTGTTGAAAAAAAAATATACTAAAATATTATATTTTTTATTTTTTTACAATGATTTTTGACACCATCATATTAAATTGATCTGAAAATATTAATTTAAAATAAAAAAATAAATTCTTTCAAAAACATTTTTAAAATACAAAATCATGCATTACCTTAATCTGATTTTACAGTGAGAGATCAATCACCCTTGTGTCAGGGAAGTAAGCAGCTAGTTAGCTAGGTTCTTCACATGGAGATTGATGATTAGTGCAATATTGAAACCTAGCTAGCTAATGCTGGTGTTTTCCTAGAGCTATAGCGGCCATGATGATAAGCTGTTTCCATTTTGAAGAATAATCAAAAGGAAGGCAGCCTGATCATTGAACTGATCATTTCTTTTGTACCCTAAAGAAACAAATAATGATTAGTGCTGATTTGGAAATTAATAGGAGTTAGAGATCGTAGCTCTCCTTCTCCCCCTCCCCCTCCCTCCTCCCTCCTCCCTCCTCTTTTCATCGTTACAAGAAGCAACTGTCAGTGTACCCCATGAAACATGGGCACATGCGCTTTATTGTGTTCACCTGACAGTTTGTTCCTTGGGTCCTCTGGATCTAAGCTAGTGTGTTGCTCACGCTATTACTTGCCTTGGGAAGGCATGTTATTTCTCTTACCTCAAAGTGATCTGTTTTTTGAATTGCCTCATGATGTGTCATTTGAATTTGTACTAATTATAAGCTCTCTGCACACACAAGTAGAATTTTTATGGATGGAAAAAAGAACATTATGGAAGCTTGAATCTCCTCTTTGAATATATTCCATGTGCAATTGTGTGTTTGATGTTACAAGCGCCAAGGATATTATTCAAAATTATTTTTTTTTAAAGTAAAACACACTAACAAATAAAAGTTAGTACATTCTCGAACACTCGCTAGTTGAACAATAATAATTTAAGCCAATCTATATTGAAATTGTTTTTTTTTTTTTTTTATATGAATAGGGTTTCCTTTGGCCCTTTCCAGGTCAGGAGACTAATCCTTGGCGGGGCTCAAGAATGCGATATATAGCAGGCATCATTATCATGCGAGAGGCTCGAACCGTGTTCGCTGTCGTGGGAGGACTAGCCCCCGACCGCTAGACCCCAACCTCCATTTGGTCATATTGAAATTGCTTCTTACAATGGTAGCGATAAATTGAAGATGCATGGAAAACTTGACAAGATGTAATGCAATATGTTAGGGCATGCATCCGCGATAGAATGCTCAAGGCAATTGATGCCACTCGGCATTGGCACACTCGATAAAAAGACTGGCCATGTGGGGGCGAACGTGGCAAGGGAAGGGGGGAGGCACGTGAGAGGCGCATGGCAGGGAGAATCGATCCCTTGCTTGTGGAGAGAGGCGAGTGGGTCCACTCATTCGGGCCCTCAAGTTAGAGTGCTATTTCGGTATGCCCTTTATCGAAAACCCCAAAATCCCATATATTCTCTCTCTCTCTCTCAGCTTCTGTCAGGTCACATAATTTGGACCATTGTTAGTGTGACGGCCAAGCCGCTATCTCTGACGTTACCATCACCCCACTCACAATCCAACGTCTCTCGTTGTCCCATCTTAACAAAACAAAGATAAGTGACATCATAGCCGTGTACTTCGTGAAGGAGAGAGATTTTCGTCGTAGCTGAGTGGGTCCCTTTGTCATAACCTTGGACAGACAATGTAGGGGCCCGCTGTTGTTCAAGCCCACCGACTGGTTATGGACCGTAGCTGCCTACACTCTTCTCATGAATTTAGAGCAGTAGCAGCTGATCACACTCTGCTGTCTCTCTCTCCCTCTCCATCTACAGTACTAGTGAAGTACCTTTTTCTGGCCTTCTTATTCACTGCCCCCCACCTCATCCTTTCCATATCCAACACAACCTGACAATCCAATTCTCACTCACCTCTCTCTCTCGCTCTCTCTCTATAGCCCTCTCTTTCAGTAGTCTCTAGCTCTTAGTACCAGTAATATTGTATACATCAAGGTTCGACGAATGAAATTAATGATCAAGTGTTACTGAAGAGATCAAGGGTGCTGTCGGTGGCTGATACATACCTAAAACAACTGTGTGTTTGTGATCTCGCTGGTATTTGGTTTTGAGTTTAATGGGTCTTAATTCACACCAAGTTTGCATGGATTCAAGTGATTGGTTGCAGGTATGCTATGCTCTCCTTTTGAAAACTCGATGTATACTCTATATCTAGCTACATATATATTCCCATCACATGATGACATTTTCGAAGTTAGGTGAAAATTTAGCTTCATTAATTAAATTCAGTGTCATTGTGTTCCAAATAAGATGACATTAACATGACTGGATAATTTCAACATGGAAAATCCTGTAATTTTTGTGGTTTAATGCCTTGTTGTATGATTCGAATTAGTGAAAATGGCAATGCATATAATGTAAATTATACTATATAATAAATAGTTACGGAATTCAACTCTTCTTTCATGTAAAATACTACTACAGTACTTGAAAGAACATTTCCAAAGCGCAACATTGTAGAGAGCTATATTAGAATTATCAAGGCAGAAAAAGATATGTTCTTCCAGGCTCCAAATTCGATCATCATCTGTTTTTACTAGATTTGTTAGTGCATGTTTTGAGAACTTCTTGGCTTTAGAGTAACTTTTACATTTTAGCATTCTTGACATTCTACTGGATATGTTCTTCGATTTTATTTTTTATGATTCTGCTTGATATGTTCTAAAACGACAAAAGAATGTCTGGTCCTAATGCCACATTATTGATATCTTGAACCTTTAAAAGACAAATAATCCTTTGCATTATTGCAAATGACAAGATTTTGACACATTCCCCGTTAAATTTCTTGCTTTCCGTGTGTCAGGGCACGATTAACGAGGAGTCTGGAATGGATTCTTCTTCACCGTCTGGGGATATGCTCACTTGTTCAAGGCCCTTGATTGAGAGGAGGCTTAGGCCCCCACATGACCAAGCTCTCAAGTGTCCCAGGTGTGACTCAGCACACACCAAATTTTGTTACTACAACAACTACAGCCTCTCTCAGCCAAGGTACTTTTGCAAGACTTGCAGGAGGTACTGGACCAAAGGAGGCACCCTAAGGAACATCCCCGTGGGTGGTGGATGTAGAAAGAACAAGAAAGTGTCTAAGAAATCAAATGATCAATCAGTTAACCAAATTAACACTGGATCATCTTCCTCCCATAATCCTACTGATCTCCACCTTTCGTTTCCTGAGGTGCAACTTTCACACCTTCATAACATACTTGGCGCTCAAGAAACACTTGCAAACCCTAACTTCATGGAGAGCAAGTATAATATCGGTATGCTAGAAAACCCTAGGCCTGTAGATTTTATGGATAGCAAGTTAGAAGCTTTGGTGGGGAGCTCTAGGAATTATGATTTCATGGGGAATGGTGACTTGGGTATGGTTAGTGGGCTCGGAGATATGAGCCATCATCACGGGCTGGCACCAAATTATAGTGGTTTTTGCTCTCCATTCGGGATGTCCCTTGATGGAAATAGTGGCTCTTTCATGGAAACTTGCCAGAGGTTAATGCTTCCTTATGACCAGGGAAATGATCATGATCAGAATCCAATTGATGTGAAACCAAACACCAAGCTCTTGTCTCTTGACTGGCAAGACCAGGGTTGCTCTGATGTTGGGAAGGACACATTTGGATACCTAAACAATCTGGGATCATGGACAGGCATGATGAATGGTTATGGATCATCCACGACCAATACTTTAGTGTAATCTAATCTAAAGATCCTATATTGTGATCACCGGTGGAGGGGCCATCTGCATAATTCTAGATCATCCAGTAATCTCTAAGCAAATTGCCTTTGATGGAAAAAGGGTTTTTTCGTGTTTTAATCTATGAAGGCGCGGTCTCCAAATCTCTTTGACTTGACGAGCGACAAGAGTGTGAATGTGTGAACAACGAGAGTCCAAAAATGACTGCTTAGTATCTTAATATTAATTTGTTTTCATGTTGTTATCTTGTTTCTATCTTTTCTTAATCTGGTGTATTCAGATTCAAACATGTAGGGTTTTGATATGTTGTTTAATCGAGGGAGATATAGCAGTGCTTTTTTTTTTTTTTTAGCTTAAAAAGAAGTTATGTCAAGTACTCTTAATTAACTCTTACTTTTATGATATCTCTGCTGCTCTCTATCTTCCTGGTGACTGATCAAGTTCTTATTGAGATGCGGGTTCTTAACTGCCTTCGTTGTTGGGGCAGCTCCAGACATGGAAGTTTGGAAATTGGAGATTTCAATGAAGAGCATAAATTCTTCTCGAGTTACGTGGCCCCGTTGTGCTTCGAGGGCTATTTCGTGATGAGTTTTTATTTGCAACAAAATCAATTTCGTTGGAATTAGCTTTTGATGGTTTCCATGCGACGTATCGAATTCAAAACATGTGTGTTTTTTATTCGATGATAAGAGGTGTCTTTTAGTTATTTTATATATCAATCTAGGTTAAGTTTTTATACGAATAATTTTTTTGTAATTTTTTTTTAACACGATCCAACAAGGAAATGAGTTTCAAAAGATCCTTTTTCTAAATTGACCTAACTATTTCTTCTCACTTAAATTCAGCTCTTAGGTCTAATAGAACGCAAGGCGTGCTTTATGAGAAAATGAAAGGATTCACGAGGAATATTTGGTCGCAATCTAACTTATGAAATTATTAAGAGTATTCATAAAACATGTGATATACTCAATATAACTTTTAGTTATATCGCAAGAATTATTTTTAATCATTAAGATTTTAAAAAAATCTCATTTTTTTAACAAATCTTCAATAGAACTATCATTCTAAAATACATCAAGTTCTAAATTGTTAGAATTGAAATTCAAAAAATAAAAAAGCCCTACACAACATAAAATTCATTATCACTAACAAATTTCCCGATGAAAACTTGTAATCAGTGGGTATCTCATTGGAGATTTCAAGTCCATTAATAATTTAGTCCATGAAGTTAATTACTTATCAATGAAAACCCCAATAGAATAACGGTATTTATTTTTCTGTCATCCAATCCATCGGTAAATATTATTGACGGATCACCGATGATATAACCATCAATAATGGATCGTGTATAATCGATGAATTCACTGATGAAATCCCTAAAATATAAAATTTTGTCAGTGAATTTGTTAGTCTATTACAAAACAATTCACAACTCTATGTAATTTTTTTTGAGAAAAATAGACTTACATTACCGATGGAATCACCAAAAGATTTTTTATGTCCACAGTATTTTATAAATTTTTTTAATACATGCTTATTTGGATCAAACAATTTTACATGAAACAACATTAAATAACTAAATTAAAATGAAGAACACATTTTATATTATTGATTTAACTTTAAAATAAATAACAATTTTTTTTATACATTAGCAAAAAGCTGAAGAGGGGGAGGAAAATTTCCTCGAGATTTATAAGTGGTTGAAATTGAGGTTGAACAAAAATTAGTTTAATATATTTGGTTAAGAATACTTTACAAATTGATGTTATAAAATAACTATATATATATATATATATATATATATTAATATTGATGATTTTTAATTTAAATATTGTATAGTTAACTACTGCTATTACATCTTGAAATAAATAATACTTTATATAAAATATTTTTTTATTATTTCATTAAACTATCTATAATTCTATCACGTATGAAATTCATTCGACAAGGACTATAGTTTTTATGGTTTTTTGAGTATACAATAAAATCAAATAAAATATCATCAGGAACAAAATTGAAATTACGATCAAATTTTGCAAATACTATGCCATCATGCGATCTCCTTTTAATTTATGTAGTGTCATTAAATAATGTTAACATTAGTTTTTTTTAATAAAACATAATTAAAAATAAAAAAATTGATTTATTTTTTCTGGGTTGGACTTGGTCCAATACATCTAGGTTCGGACTTGACTCGGTCTGATCATGAACAGTGGAGACTGTTTACGAGAAGTGCAGAGTGAATTTCACTCTACACTTCTCAGTCTTTTAATTGTAGCGTACAGTAATTGAGAAGCAGCTTGGAGGTGCTTGTACTTCACTTGCATTTTCAACAAAAATAATTAACTGGACCCACAAAAAGTAAATAATTGTTTATATATTACCAAACATGTATTTTCCGTGGTTTGCTTCAAACGCAGAAGCAACCACAAAAACAGACACACTCTAATTAAAAAAAAATATGAACTAAAAATGTTGATTATTTATCTAATAACCTTGAACTTTCATCACCAAGCCTCAACATTAGACAGCATTCAGGATAATTTCTAAGATGACTTCATTGAAATAAAAGCACTTCCTTCAAAACTTCCATTGTCATTGTTAACATGCGGGAAACTTCTATGTTTTTATATATGAAAATCAATTAATTAGAAAAACTATATAAACACTTAATCAATTTGTTAATGTTATCTTCTAGAAGAAAAAATATTGAGAGATGTTAAAGGATAAAATTAAAAAAATATTCAATTAAAAAAAAATAAAAAAATCGAGTAAACCAGATTAACCCATGAGAATAAAATAACCCCATAGAAAGTAAATTAAAATAAATTATGAAACTCAATCCCTAATAAATGTAATGTTGAATGATGAATTTAAAATTGAAATTAAAAAAAAATCATTGTTCCAATGAAGTGAATTTATTTTCTCTTTTACTTTATGTTAATAATAATAATAATAATTAATAGTGGTATTTGGAGGACGGTGTAAAAAAAAATTTGTGAATTACTAGAAAACGCAAACAACTGCTAAATTTAAAGGCCTGGCCATTCACCCTCCTCTAAAGGCCTTGTTGTTAAGTTAAAACCCGGCCTAACTCTAATCAGGGTTTTGGTGGGTCTCCTTTTTGTTCATTTACACCTCTCCAAGTTTTATGCAAGACACCACCCTTTTTGTCATTCCCTCGTCAATATTTTGGGCTCCAGCTCTCCCTCCCTCCCTGCAGTTGTTGCAAAGCTATATCGATTTGTAACTGTAAGTTTCCATGCTCTGTATTTGCACATTGAGTTTGTTCTCTTTGGATCACATTTGCAATACGTTGCTAGTTATTTCTGTAATTCCTTCGTTGTTTTTGTTACACACACCAACTGTTTCTTTAAATGCCCCTTATAAATTCTCTTTCTTATTTTGTTCATCCTGCTGAATTTGATTGAAAATTTTGAGACCCATCTCAGATTTGTGATATTTAAGCTTTTCCTTGAAATACTAAGGTATCTTATCTACTAGGTTTGACTATGAACTTTTGCTTTTGTATATATATCAATCTAAAGTATTCAAAGATTTTCAATTTGTATCAAGATTTTAGAAGAATGTAAGGTGTTGAGGAGCTGGTAAACTCTTCGGATCTTTGTAAAGGCTATGCGGAGAGGCTACTGAAAAGAAGTTCCTTTTGCGAATAAGTAATTTTGCTATATAATGATTTGACGAAGAATCAGTTATTTTAGTGAAGAAACATAATGATCACTAATCTTTTATTTTGAATTTTGATTATGTGAGATATAACAATTTGTTTGTGATATTGAAGAGTGATTCTTGGAACATTGCAATATTGAGTGGCCATTACATCATTTCTCAGCAACTTTTTTGGCTGCCCTTATGCTATACTCACTTTTTTTCCTCTCAGGCAACAGGCTTGGCACCCAACTCTCTGTAGTTCTTCCCTTGGGAAAAAAAGACGAAGTCTTTTAGTTGCATTCCATGCTGCAAATATTTGATTGAGACTTGGCCTTCTTTGCCCATGATCTGTTGTTCCCACTGATTCACAAAAAAACATGAAGTTTATTGCGCTTGCCAGATCAGTTTGTGCCCATCATCCTGCTCTCCGTGAAATAACTGGACCTTTGCAGGTTCGTTATTTCCAGCATGATTTTGTTCCTAGGGATCCCAAGACCAAGCCTAAAAAGTACAAGTATCCGCTGTACTATGATCCATATGGACCTAGACCTCCACCCTCAGAAAAGATCATTGAAATCGCTGAGCGCATTGCTGCCTTACCCCCTGAAGAGCGATCCCAAATTGGTTCTGCTCTTGGGTACAAACTAAAGCATCCAAAACTGCAGCCAATTTCAACAGAGGGCATGGACCTGGGTTCCCAGGGAGGAGAGGCTGCTGCCGGTGCTGCGAAGGTTGAAGAAAAGAAGGAGAAAACAGCCTTTGATGTGAAGTTGGAGAAGTTCGACGCCGCAGCAAAAATTAAGGTGATTAAAGAAGTCAGAGCTTTTACTAATTTGGGATTGAAGGAGGCCAAAGACCTGGTTGAGAAGGTTCCTTGTGTGCTTAAACAAGGCGTCACTAAAGATGAAGCAAATGGCATAATAGAGAAGATAAAAGCTGCTGGAGGAGTTGCAGTTATGGAGTGATAGCTTAAGGTTTCTTGTAGTTTTGTTTCTTGAATCTCTTTGAAGAGGTTGGTTTACTGTGTGGAAGCAGGAGCAGAATACCAACTCACCATATAACAGAATGGTATTTGATTTTGTGGATGGATCGCAATCGTTATCATAGACATGCATGAATAATTAGTCCCAACTCGGTTTCTGCATTGCATCACTTGATTTTTTTTTTCTTGGAATGGGCTCAATTATTTGATTAATATGAATCTAAGATGAGTTACAAGCCATGGAGAGGATGGCCAGCAAAAAAACTAAAAGGCTAAAGTCGCAAATTTATCATATGGAAACAAACACCAAGCCAGCAGCGAACACCGAATAGCAGAAACTAATCTGCATGCTAACAGCAGGATTCATCAGGGGCATGACTGGTGCTGGCATAAAGTTGCAGCTGAATTATCACTGCTTGGACCATGTTATAGCCAAGCACAACCAAGGCTAAACTCCACTAGAAAATGAGATTGATAGCATATCGTCAATGCAGACAGCAGCCTTCAACACTCGGAGGATCCAAAACGCCAACAAACGTCTTAAGAACTTCAGAACAGGCACCGGGTGAATCACAAGCACACAGCACCTTGAAGATAACGACCAAGGCATCAAGAATAAAAACAAACCATGATTAGCTTCCACAGACAAAAATAAACCACCAGAAAAGCAAGACCAACAACAGGAAACACCTTCCACCAAGAGAAGAAAAACCTCTGGACCACACCAATGCTCTCTACAATAGGAAACGCCTCCCACCGCACCAGAACTGCTTCACCATACAACAAAAGACCTCAACTATAAACACAAAAGCACAACACACAAAAAATTGAAAAGATCCAAACAATCACTCACTTCCCAAGTTTTCAAAGCTTCATCCTCGACAAGTCTCACAAGCATGTCACTCCTCGCACCAATCTTCATCAATCTCACTACAAATCCTTTCATTTGAAGTTTATTTGAAGCTACAATCCTAGAATCACCCAAATAATTCGACGTCCATATCTTCATAACATGCATTTCATTCGGCATAGATTCAACTTAATAACTAGCAGCATTCGTGATAATCGAATCATTGAAGTTCCATTGCTCCTCTGAATTACATCTTAGAAGTGCATTTCGATTTTTAGCTTTTGCATGTAATTAGGAATCAACTCTTAACACGAAAAGGTGTAGGCGTTGCTTCAAAATAAAAAAAACTAGAACTTTTCTGCCAGAATGTGGTGTTGCTATACTTCCTATACATCCGAGGAACTGATATATCATAGCATTTTAATATCTCTCAACAAATTTTCAAGATGTTTTCAAAATAGCTAGACAATTTATTCATGTGAGAGATTATTAAAAACTTGTTAAAACATAGTTAATAATTATTAGGTGTATTTGATACTAAATTAAAAGTGATGCTCATTCACTTTTTGGTTTATAAAAATTTAATTTTCAATCTAAAGTCTTTGACTTTAAATATTAATATGTTGTAAATAAATTATAAGTGATAAATTAATATCAAAGAACTATTAATAAATATGTTTTAGTGAAATTCAAAATCTTCTAAAAGAAACTCTAATCCATGTAGGAAAGAAATAAAACTTTCTTGGTGTTTATAAAGTGAAAAGTTAAAACGTTAAAATTTGGTCTAAAAAACACCTAATCTTTTAGAGAGTAAAGGTGCTGGGCAAAGTTAGCTTTGGGTTTAAACTCATGCGTGCATGCTCGGCCCGGCCCGACTCGACTCATACTTAGGCTTTGAGCTTGGGTATGGGTTGGAGTTTATTATAAAATAATATTTTGGATAACAAAAGATTATTTTTTTTTTGCAAAACTGAAGTTTGGACTTGAGCTAGCATGGTTCTTAAAGAATTATTTCTTCCAACCCATTATTTTTCCGGTTCAATTCAAGAATGCTAACATTTTCTTCCAAAAGCTTTTTTTTTTTATTGTTGAGAATCTGAAAGTTTTTTTAGCTAAAAAAATTTAAACTTATGACCACTATGTTTAGATTTAATTTTTTTTTTTATTTATGGTGACTAATCAAATATAGATAATGATAGGAATTAATTCTGATTATTATCAGAATTAATTATTCAATTTTTTAGATTTTTACACACTCTTTGCCACCTCATTTTTGATGTTTTTTCTTCTTCTCTGTGCTTTTGTTTTTTCATCTCAAATATAGAGCTTATGTTCACGAATTAAAAAATAATTGAGCCCTTTCACTTTAGTTCAAATACCTTATTTAAAAATGATTCTAAACTAAAGTGTTGTTGGAATTTTAGGAAGTATATTGAAAATATTTTTGTTGCACGAAGTGAAGAGTAATAAAACTTCAAAGATAAAAGACTTATTCTTAACAATAATAACTATTTTATTATTTTAAAGTATTTCAACAAGTAAATACTCTTCTTTTTTATAATTTAAACATGGAAATTTAATTATTAACATGCATGCTTGGATTTTATATTAATAATATCAATTGTAAATAATTATAAATTTGAATATACTCTTAGTATTCATGCTAGAATTCTACTATTATATTTGTGTTGAAAATATATTTACCATGAATTTTTATTTTGCATGCTTGTATATTTAAACTTGTATAATGTATATGTTTTTCTTGAAACATTTTTAAATTGAGCATGCATGTCTTTTATTAAACTAAACAATCTTTACGTGGTTGCTTGAATTTTTCAAATACAAAATATTGGAGGAAAGAAACAGGGGTGGTCAGATGCCAGTGTGAATAGGTAATATACCTTAATAATAAAAGACAGCATGTAGTTAATAACAGAGCCGACATTCTTCATGACCATGCAAAGCAAAAAAGATGAATGCAGTTGCGGGTGCTTATGCAAGAAAAACCATATCCGCCTGGTTTCATTTTAGAAAGATTCATGCGGCTTTAACAGCAAATGCGCAAGGATAAAGCAAAATGGGAAAATAACTAAGAGTAAAATGCATAAAAATAGGTCCCTAGGCTTAGCCTGTGCTCATGCCCTCTTGCTGCAAGGAACTGCGTCCAGTTTCTCGGTTCTAAACATCAATATTTAGGGAGAGGACAGACCAAAACGAAGCAACAGTTGATAACAGAGAGTCCAGGAGAACATAACTGGAGAATTCTATGAAGTTACAGCTCCATCAGGTCCTTTTATTCTCTTTTAAAATTGATTTTTTGATATTTGAGTTTATTAAATAAGCTTATTGAACACATTTAACAACTCTGGATCCCAAATGCTATTTTAAAAACCGATCCTCTCTACCACTTCAAAGACAATTATTATTAAAAAAAAAGCTGGGGCATTCCGAGAATCGAACTCGGGACCTCTCGCACCCAAAGCGAGAATCATACCACTAGACCAAATGCCCTTTTGCTTTAATCCTCTAAATAAATATTAAATAAATAACATTTAGTGTCCTCATTATTGCAGTACCATGGAAATGGGCACTATCCTTTTAACTACCACGAAAGCAAGCGAGGGTGCGCTTTCTTTTTCAACAAAACCGACAGAAAATACAATGAAAAAAAAAAACATTGTACAATCGTAGATGTTTGCAGAAGGTCAAAAACAATAGGAGCATTCATATCTTTGCTTCATTTGCAGAAGGTAAAAAACAGTAGGAGCTGAATCCCAAGCAGCAGAATCCAGTGCGCTATCTCAATAATAAAGCTTCATGCAGTATGATTTTATGCCCATCTGCGAGATTTAGTCCAGCTTAGAGCCTCCTTGACTGCAAAAGCTTTCCATAGTTTTAGAACTTGCCACTGAATCAAAGAACATAGTAGTCTTGGCAGCTATGAAATTGCTTTACGAGTCTCGGACCACACAACCAACACCACCATCATTTCCGGAGTCCTTATGCCAAGCTGCATCAACATATTGCATTCTAACACCCCAAACTCAGGAACTTGCCAATGAACAAGTGTCCAATTAATAAGATGGAATTTGAAGATACAATATAACTCGAGAACTTCAGAAGAAGGAAAAAAAAAAAAAACACCCAAGTTCTAGACATTAGTAGACATGGCCCCAAGCTATGCCGAGGGTCCACAATTCTTTCCTCGTAAAAATCAATGTTTAGAAGCTGTGATCGCATTTTAATGAAAAAAGAAAAATCAATGATTCGAGTTATGGTCCAATACTGTTTAATAAATTGATTTTATTTTAATTAAATGATAAAAAAATAATTATTAAAAAAATAAAAAAATTAAAATTTATCATGACAACTTGAAAAAACAACTCTTAAAAGATGAATATATATATATATATATAAAGTTTGAATCAGTTCGAGAAAAAATATAACCTAGACAATAAAAACCGAATTATGATGAAATTAAAGTGAGAAAATAAAACAAAAAAGAATATTGATCACCATTAATATTTCAAACTCGTGATTCAGATTATTAGACCGGACATTATGCATGAAAAAACCACGAAACTCAATCACTAACAAATCAAACATTGAAGAAAAAAATTGGGGAAAAAATCAATAACACAAAATAATAATAAAAAACTAATTAAAAGAATGAGAATAAAAATTAAAATAAAAAATAATTAGAGGGCATTTATAAATTTTCAATTGAAGGGTGAAATTTAAAAGAAAAAAACTTAGTAAACTAACAAAAAAAATCAAACAAATAAGCACCAAATTGAAAAAATAATATACCATAAATTTAGATTGAGGGATAAAATTGAAAACCAATAAAAAATATACAAAAAAATTAATAAAAGAATGAGGATCAAAATGAAAAAACAACTCATGAAAAATTGGGATTAGGTGATGAAATTGTAAAAAAAAATATTAAAACTCTACAAAAGATCTATGGATAAAAATTAAAAATCAAAATAATAAAAACTGAATTTAAAAATAAAATAAAATTGAGTGGGTGCTCTGAAAATTTGAAGGTAAAGTTTGAAAACCTGAAAGGAAAGAGAAAAATTGTTAACACAAAACCAGATATTTATTAACAACATGCATCTGCCAATTATAAAGAAGATTTCCAGATAAATTGGACGCCACCTCAAAATCCATAGTTTAGCCATTAAATGATGTAAAAAAAAAACAGTGACCAACAATCACCCGTTGATGCGAGCAATACACACATTAATAATTTTTTAAACTATTTATTATAATATAAAAGGCGAACTTACTTTTTAGCCCACTAAATACTAACAAAATAAAAAAAATCCCAAGACAGAAAAAACAAAAATCTTGGTCAAAAGCTAAAGTTTCTTTGACTTTAAAGGCAAGTAATTAATTTAATTATGCTTGAAAAAATAAAAATATAAGTTTAAGATTTTTTAATTAAAAGATATTTAATTAAAAGATATTTTTATCATTTTACTATTTATTAAAAAATAAAAAGTCTCTCTTAACCCCACCAGTCAGTCGAGCAAAATCATGAATTCATAACTATCTAGATGGTGATTCAATAATAAAAGTTTGGAATTAAAAGGTTTGCTTCTTCTGTGATCTTAGATTCAAGTCTTGTGGTTGCTCATATGATGATCACTGGAGGCTTACATGATCATTAACTTCAGAGCTCGTGAGATTAGTCGAGATACGCGCAAGCTGGCCCGGACACCATCGTTAAACTAAAAACAATCACGAATCCACAGTAGCTACAGTAAATACAATGTTTCTATCCCTTCGCTTTTAGATTATTTTGTTATAAACACAACACAACGGATATGTTGATTACTCTTTAAATATGGTTTACTACCACTTTATTTTTTTTCCGATTTTATCTAAATGCAATAATGCATTAAAAAATCTCCAACATAATTCAAGAATCGTGCTGATATAACTAGAAATCACGACTTGGATGGTTTCTTTATTATCTAAATCGACTAATCAAGACAGGATGGAGAATCAGATGTATAGGTCTATCCCTTCATCTCCCTTTTGTTTATTTCCATTTTTTTCTACCCCATTCCCTACATAATGGAGAATCAGGATGGAGATTGTCCTTTTCGTTTCTTCAGTTACAGAATGATAACATCTGATTGAAAAGAACTTGAGAAGATTTCAACTGGCTGGTTCGTATCTGCACACACAGTCATATATGTTTCCTTTGATCAATTTTTCTGCAAGCCTCTGATTCTTCACCATTGCAAGCTGCAAAATAAGGTACGTACGTACACACATTAGATGGTGTTGAAAGGAATACTCGAAAGTCAAGATAGAGACGACAAGACTTCAAAAGAAGCCAGATGCTGGCGTCTTGAATGCCATTTCCCCAAAAATCTTGAATGTCAGAAGTAAAACTAGTGAGTATCAAGAAGGGCATTTTTAAAGCTCAAAGTCTCGTTGGATGAGCCCATATAGCATCAATAACTACCACAAGGTCAGGCATGAAGCACTGGGAAATGGTAAAAGAAAACCACCATTTTATGTCTCCATAGAGTATTTTATTACCTTCAAAGCTTCACATTTAAACCGAGCATTGAAATTGGTGTGAAGAGCTCTACCCATGCCTTCCAATATAATCTGCAGAGCACAAACTCCAACATGGGATTACAGTTGCACTCATATGTGCTCAATTTTATGCTTGAAACGGTTTGTTTAGAAAGTGAGGAAAACACGAAGGCAAGGGAAACAGATATGCTTGACATGGGGACTTTTACATGGTTAAGCACTGACAAGGGTTTAGATAATAGCAACCAGAGTCATACCAAATCAGCATCCTTTGCAGCAGCAGCGAGCTCAGAGCTGACCTGCCTCAAATCTATGCATGGACTCCCACACCCATTCTCAACAACCATCAAGGGGACCGAGGAGGAATTCTCTTTAGAACCATCTGAAGTGTTTATCATTGCATCAACAAGTAGGCCACCTGCTTCAGCAGCTCTGCGAAGAATGTCACAATGCTGTGGAATAATAGGAGAGTCAGTTTCCTCACTTTTGTTTAAATACATAATTTCATGGCATTGTTCAAGTAAATGCTACCAACAGCATTGGGTTCCGCATCTCCAACACTGATACTAGTTCATTAAACCTTCATGCAATGAAGACTATGAATTACATCTTTTCTCCTTCCTGAATTTACCCCCCCAAAATTCTGTAATCAATTTCTTTAACCATGGTCATAATTGTGCAGTTCTTTAGTTGACTAAAATAAAGCAGGAGCACTAACAAAAATTAGAACATTTCTAATTTTCACGGTGAGTTTTACAAATACATCAATAAAATGCGCAGAAAGAGAGTACACAAATGACTGGACATTTATCAGATTGATAAAGAAAACAGATGTGCAACCATATATTTCATGTGAACATGAAGAAGAACAAAAACAACCAGAAAAACTAAGACACTCAGACAAACACATTAAAAAAGAGTGAGATGAGAAGTTTCCAAATCATCAAGAATGTTTACAAACCTTTGCAGCCTCAGCTACAATGTCAGGAAGCTCCATAGCAGTTACATCATTTAGTGCAGGAAGGGAGTTCGCAACCAAAACAACCTGAATAAACAAAATGATGGGTAGTGCACAAATCATTTAAAAGCCTTTTTTCACTAGCATCATAGAAAAGCAAACTTACCTCAGTTCCACGTTGGAGGAGCTCCCGTGCAAGGGGAAGCATCCCTAAAACAACATCAGCACCTGAGTTGTCCACAAAAAGTAAAGCTCGCTTATGGGGGCGAGGCTTCTTATCTCCAGAACCCAACATTCTTTCTTTGAATACATCAAAGTCATCCACCTGGATAACAATACAAGCAAATAATTCCTTCAACATAAAATTCAAATCATGTATTCCCTGGACAAAATATATATATTTATTTCCATTTACCCGCCAAGGTCTTTGCATTTTATTGCGACTCATTCTATAGATTTCTATAATTGTTCCTTTATGATAGAGTTCCACACAAGCACGAGATCCCCAGTCAAATATGTTTGCAGCTAGAACACCCTCAATTAATGTAAGCAATCTTGTCTCCTGCAAGATAGAGAGGAATTTAGGTGATCAACACAGTTACAAGGTGAATCAGCATTGTTATACTAGAATGACAGCCCAAAATTTCTGTCATTCATATAGGACATCATTTCACACTGTTAAAACTCTAAATTCTAATTAGGAAAAGAAAAAAGGGGATGCCTCTGTCATGCTATCAAGCTCCGCCAACAGGTCAGGTAACACAGCAAGTGATGCCTCATTTTCCCTGTTTGCATTAAAAAACCAAGAATTAAGAAAGGAACCAGAAGGAAAAAAGTTTGTATGCACACACTATAACCGTGATGCTACATCCTCTTTATCCTCATCCTTATAGCTTTTCAGATGTTAAGTAAATTGCATAAAAAATATCATTAACAAGTTGGATAATACAGCAAGTGATCTGGCAGAGTACACTTGGAAGCAATAGGAATATTTTTTTTTAAATTACAGAAAATCACTGTTGAGCTTGTATTATGATAACACAATAGGCACCTTAACATTTCCTACTCTGGCATGGATATGCCTCGTGTTGTATGGACTCTGAGCAGATTAATATGTGTAAAACATAAACAATGTTGCAAGAGAATTGAGAGAAACTTAAGTTCAAATAATTTCCCCAGGTGGTTTGAGAAAGAATGTGGTTACCTTTGTTTTATGCTTCTGTAGGCGTCAACGAATTGGAATTCTCTCAAGCACTCTTCCCTTAGTTCCAAAAGATTGGCCAATCCTAACTTCCCATATGCTGCAGGCTCCTCCATTAACCTATATAGTGGGTTGGAAATTGATAAATGAAGAAAAATGACCTTCACAATATATAAATAATTTCAAGAGAGATATCCAATCTGAACAACAAAACAAAACAATAAAAAAAAAATGAAGCTGCAAATTTCTTATCGTGCCAATGATTTGAAACACGGCAATTTTGCGTCCCAAAAGAATCAAACAAGAGTGTGCTGAAAATTGAGGGCATGGGGTGTTCAAGAGTATATTATCGATACAAACAAAACAGTAGAAAATGCAAGGATGGGACTGGCACTGCAGTCCCGTATCAAAAAACATTATACTATACAAGTCAACCAACATACTTGAAGTTCCAACTTTAGAACTTAGAAACTATGCAATATATGCATAAAAAATAACATATTAGAAGGTTTACCATCATTCTAATTACCTTGCCAAGTGAGCAGAAAATGCACGAGCAAAAGCATCACCTCTTCTTTTAGCATCATCTGTTCCACCTTCACTAGCCACTGCCTACAATATTTCATATTAAGCTCTTTATAAAATAATGACATTAGGGACAATCAAACTTCTTATTTTTCTAAATAATCAAAAAAGAAATTAATGGGCATTGTCTGTCAAGATGGTAACAGTCTTGGGCTCGTAACCACTTGGATTTGAGGCTTGAAAACAGTCACTATATGTGAAAATGTTGTGGGATAGGGCTATCCCCATAGTTCCACCCCCATGGCCTCATGTGGAACCATAATTTGTTATTGACCTTTCAATCAACAAGAAACTAAATTATTTCCTCCTTGACACAAGAGATCTTCAATTTCAAGAACCATGCCAATTACATTATATGGGCCTACATATTTGTAATGTTGTGGTTAATACCAGAGTACAAAAGTTTCATAGGCTGATGCATGTCTGACTCTGCACACACAGGTATATGCGTACACATGCATGGGTGTGTGCATGAGTGAGCAAATCAGAGAGATTAATGACAAATAGATGTTTACCTTATCAACAAGATCTGACAAATGCTCGGACAGCACAGTGAACCAATACCTACATTGGCATACAAAATCAGCCAAGAAACCTTCCTATAATACGTTTGTGAAGGAGAGAGGTAAAGTGTACAGTAATTAGTTCTAATCGGGGATTATCAAAATATGTAGCATATTCCCAGAGTTCACTCACTCTAATTCATTGTGATCTGAGAGGTCGATAGTGTTAGGCTCGTACCTGTTGGAATCAAATAAGTTTGCTTCACAAAGTTAGATGGAGGGCTAACTGATAAATCACATATTCATTGCATAGCAGTAAAAAAGGAAACAATTTTTCTTTTTTCTTTTTGCAAATTCAAGCTATACTCTTATTAAAAAATTTGAATTCTTTAAGAATAAAGAATAAACAGCCAACTTCACTGTACAATATTTTTGCTCCCCAATGTGTTGGCAACTACATGTTAATGGGGGATAAGTCAATACCACAATGGAATAAGATATTATTCTAGGGTACTAATTTAATAATTGAATCAAACCACTCAGAATCGAGAAAGCATTATGTGAAGAGAGATTATCTAATTAAGTATTTAGCAAAAACAATGTACAATTTTGCATACATTTTTGGGTCTGCCAGTTGTGGAAACACCTCCAGTGTGGGTACAAGATGCAGAACACCAACGTTTAATGCACTGGCATCAGAACGTAGAGTACAACCTTTGGATGAAGGAACTTCAAACCCACCAAGCCCTGTGGTTCCAGGTGGAGCCATTGGTACAGGTGCAGTAATCTCAGTTCCCTTCTGCACAAACTTTTCCATCCATGAAATCTGCATTTGAATCAACAATAAACCATGTATAAGGTCCAATTCAAACAGGTGCATGTGTACATATATATGTTCTTGCAAGAAAAAAAGGTATCTAGTGCTTCAATCAAAAGGCTTGAGCAAACTTCTTCTATCTTCTGAGCCATTATCAAAAGATATTCTTGCTAGAAGACATTAAAATGATAAACAAGTTTTCCAGTCGGGAAGTTGACACAGACTACACTCACTGATGAGAAGCAGCTAGTTGTCACTCAGATCTAGGAGGAAGAAAGCTTATGAAGCCTTAACCACAACCTCAAAAACAGATATCTGTATCTCCATGAATTGCCTATATTAAGATGGTCTATGTACAGGAGTACTTTGCATCCTAAAAAGCTGAAAAAAATAAAAATAAATTAGCTTTCCATGAAGGTATTTAGGTGAGACATTGTTTCTAGTTGCCAATTATTCAATCACATTGCAGAGCTTGAAAGGTTATTAAGAAGCATCTAAAGATTCCAACCTTTTACCTCATGGCTATCAAGTTAGTCCACTTCATATCCTTTTTCTTTACTTTCCCTTTTCCTTTTTCATTTCACTGAATAAATGCCTATATAGTTGCTTCAAGAATCGATTCCTATTTGATAACTCTTCTGTGTCTAGTATAATGGGAAAAAAAGTTTTCCAAGGAATCAACATAATGGAGTTACTTTTGCCAACTAATATGCGTGCCATCCCTAGATAAACAAAGATTTCACAGATAGTGGGGTTCTTCTGAATTATCAAATGTAATTAAGGTAATATAGGACCAAAATGTGAAATGTTTATACATAGAGACCGGCTTTCAAGAAATTAGGTCAGGGCAACGAGCTACCATTATGTTTAATGCGAGACTACCCTGCATTTTGAACATACAAAAAATCATGAACCAGCCCAAATATTTCAAGGCAGTTGCCAGTCTAGGTCATATGTTTCAAAACTGAACTGCACTTGCCTTCTCATTCAAATTCCCAAGCGGTGGCCCATGAATCTTTCCTCCAATATATGGTGCACCCATAGGGAACCTTTCAACTAACTGATGGACCATCAAGTCATCAAGACCATGCTTTTCATAGCTCATAAATGCACCTAAAGCTCCCAGAAACCCTTCATGCCGCAAAAACATTGCTTGTGCCTCTCCTTTTGACCTAGATAATGAATATGAAAAAAAAAAAAAACGAATAAAGAGAGCCAAATCATGGAAACAAAAAATAGCGAGGAAGAAGTAGCATTCTTGTAAACAACATCACTATCTATTATCAACCTTACTTTGATCAGACAAAAGTTTAAACCTTGGAAAAAAAACTCACCAGAAATGAACAGCAAAGGAAATTGTATCCATTGTATACGCATGACCCCTAATAAAAAACCCTCCAAAGAAGATTCGTTTTAGCCCAAATCGAAGTGCATTCAGGTATGAAATCTGCATACAAGAAAGACAGCCACCACATTCATGTCAATTAGTCAGTAAGTTACCTAACATGATAATACCAGACAATCATCTCAAAAAATCAAAATTGCTTACCAACAAACATGACATGATCCGTGATATCTAAAAACATGTCCCTAGAGTTCATGACTAGCAAGGTATTACTAGAAAAGGCATCACACAATCTGTAGTTATTGAATTTCCACTTGAGAATTGAAAAATATTCACTAAACATGCAATTAAATTGTCTGATCAAAGTTATGCATGAAGAGGGCCACTCAAAGGTAAAAGGCTCCAATTTCAGGTTTAAGGACGATAATTATACTAGCAGCAAAAGTATTGGTTGAAAGAGAATTCAGATTTTATACAATTATCATATATGCCAAAACTTGTCCACAACCACATTCTACAATTAAAGGGAAATATATTTTTTCCCCAAGAGGTTGTAGGTTTTTATTCACCAAATCGAGTCATGTCCTTCACTTGAAACCTTTTTTTTTTTAAAAAAACTTCCTATGTGTCAATTGTCAGGCACTTCAAACCTGTAACTGTTCTCAAAACTTAAAACAGGCTGTAGTATTACTATTAATACCGTTAAGTAAAAAAACAATAATGATATAGAAGATAAGTTAATTACAAAACTAATGTCAAATGACAAAATAATTAACTATCTATAGCACACATGGGTTTGTCATCATTCCAAGGCATTCTTTCTATGGAAAAATTTGCATAACAGAATCGTTTACGCAACTCACCTGCCCAATGTTATATGAAATCATTCGCAAGAGGGATAGGGAAATATCTTCAGGTCTGTAGTCTGTAAGTTCCTTCTTTTCAGATATAGTCTTGCCAAAACTAGAAGCGATGGTTGATGCTGAGAGACCAATCTATAAGGATATGATTATACATGATCACCATAACATATTGATTTTTTTTAATAGAAAAACACCAACATAATTCCCAAATATGGATCTTGATGACAATTCACAGTGTGCCTTGCAGTTTCACAACGTGTTACTTACTGCTATACTGAAAGAAATGAACAAACCAATAGTATACCTTACTATAATCCATACCACCATAAATATCACCAACCAGCATATCAATTGTTCTATTATCACCCCTTTGACTCAGCTCTAGCAACTCATCGAAACTGAAAAGGAAATGAATAAAGTAAACCTTAACCATATTTCTGAAATAGTGAATGTATAGAAAGATTAGATATCATAATGACCTCTTGCACTTGGTTAACAGCCTTCCCAAGCCCCAGTAAGTACCACCACCAACATTTGTGCCACTGACTCGTTCAAACTTCCCATCCCCATCAACCTACAAAAATCAAGGGCATGTTTATTCTTTATGAGTTTTTACCATACTTAAAGTGAAAATAACAAACTGAGAAAAAAGACTAATTTACCTTGATCATACTAACACCAGATCCAATGTTAACAAGAAGATAAGGGAACAGATCATTCTGGTCAATCTGCACAAACTCTTTCCGGCCCTCCATGTGTGTGAAAGCTTCATGGCGAATAGCCTACTCAAAAGTTGGTTCAAAGAGCTATGGGGTTAACACATATTTGAAAATAGCAAGTTTTAATAAATTGTGGATCAAACAAAAGCATGTCAAAAATGCTTACAAAGCTAGCATGTGAAAAACATACTGTGATAAAGATGACAAATTTGATGATGAAGTTGGCCAACAAACCAATAGCAGTTCCATCGTTCCAATTGTAACAAGAACAGAAGTTTCATCATATTCAAATAAAGATAGGAACAATCTACTGCGCTATAATAGTTAAGAGCAAGACTTAAACTCAATGCTGATGGCATTTTTCCAATAAGAAATACTCTCTTCTTCTCACCATAAAAGAAAAGGCAAAACAGAAGTTCAAATATTTCAAAAATCAGCAAGTTTAAAAAGTTGCACAAACACAAATTACTTATCAGAAATCATCCTTTTTCAAAAAAATGAGCAAATTAAAGTAATAAACAAGAATTAGAAAAAATGAGGTAATAGGAGTTCAAGATCCCACCTTAAGCAAAAAGTTTGCTCCTGCCACAAGACAATCCATCTCATCTTCTTTGTCAAGACTAACCCCAAGCCTTTCCTTGAAGAGGTCTGCAAACTTGTATGCCCCGCCGCCAGTGGCCTTCTCAGAAAATCAATAGGAATATCTGTTAGAGCCAAACTAGTATGAATAGACATTGACTAGTATAAATTAGATGATTTGAGTCTTTATTTGAGGCTTGAAAAGGTACTCACAAATTTGTAGAGCCGTGGTATAAGAATGTGGGTTTAATACAAAGTCTAATTGCATAACCAGAGGAGCAAGTAGCATTGTCGTGTTTAGCAGTAACAAATTCTCCAACATATTTTGATTCCAATGCAAGGAAATTGCTAAAACTAGGTTAAACCATATCTTAACAAAAAGATGAAAAACTTCTTCTGAAATTCCTTTCCCTCAGTTACTAACATCTTCTTTACAGATTACACATGTATTACCTCCTAATTTCAATAAAGGTGGTATTTGAACCACAAGTAATGCAAAAGTACCCCCTGCAGAATTTACTGAGAAAACACAAAGTTTACCTTAATAACAGCATTGCCATTGGGTGAGGTCTCAGAATGCCAACTATGTGAATCCATGCCTATTCGCAAGAAAATCACAAGGGTTATCAAGAAAAAATAGGGAACAAAAGGAAAAGAAACGGGTAATGAAAATGAAGTCGGTAACTTGGAAGCAGTCAAACAAGTGAAACATCAAAGCGATATGGTCTGCTTCCAATGACAAACGATATTAGTTGAAGAAAGATCAATAAGTCAGAGAAAGCATACCACCACAGTGAAGCTGCTTGGAAGAAATAAAATCTAAGCATTCATTGATCTTGCTTGTCTCAAACTTGACAAAATGAAGTCTTCCTCCAAGAATGGGGTAGCTTCTCCTATTACCATTGGAAATTCCAAATCTCTCCTTCACTGTCTTCTTCCTCTTATCATTAGTTGGTCGGTCTTGGTGTCTTGAAAAATACACCAACTTGATTAGAGAACCTGCAGATAAACACCATTAACTAATGTTGCATGCATACCACAGGTGATCTATCAACATTCAGCTCAACATCAAAATGAAAATTTAGAACACTTAATGAAGAATTTCCCTACCGAGGGAAAACAGAACATGGTAAAAGCAGTTGTGAGTTTTTTTAGTTTCTGATGAAAATCAATCAATCATAATAAAATGGAAAAGCAGCAAGGAAGCGGCTTGAAAGAATGTACAACAAAAAGCTAACACAAGAGACTAAATTACATCCAAGCAAGAAGTTCATCTTGTCTACTTAGGCTCTGCTTAGCAACAGAATCAGCCACTGCATTCTCCTCTATATTTACATGGCTAAAGCTTATAGAAGTTTACTACTAGAGATAGAAAGCATTGTGTAGTCTCCATGGCCAGCCCTCTGCTTTTCCGCTTACCCATTGAGTAGCATTCATAAAATCAGATTCGAAAACCCAGAGAACCTGATTTGCAAGAGAGAGAGTAGTACTAATCTCCATAGCCCTCTTGACTGCCAGCACTTCAACTTCATTGGACTACTTAATGCCAGTGGGCATAGAAAAAAATGCAAAGGAACCTCCCCTCGTGATCTCTGAGGACACCTCCAATGCCTGAAATTACTGGCTTCCCAAAAGCAGAACCATCAACATTCCATCTGAAAGTGCCCAAGCTCGGGTTTTTCCAAATCATTGTAGGCCATGTACTTATAGGATTTGACCACTTCTAAACTCCTTCTGAACTTTTAATTAAGTCATTCCCCGTGCAAACAAAGGTCTCATCAATGGATATCACCCAATAAGCAATCCTATGAAAAGTTAAGCAGAGGATATTGTCCCAGATTGGAGTGACGTTGTTGAACACCAAGTTATTTCTAGCTCACCATATAAACCATAAAACTGCATAAATTGCCAGGTACCATACTTTACTTTGCACATGACCATGAGCAAACAAATCCGACAGCTGAAAAAAGCCATCCAGGGTGCTAGGAATTGACCAAGAGTAATCGCACCAATTCATGACTTTAGATCACACCAGCCATACATCTCTGCTGCAAAAGAAGATCGGCTGCTTCACATGTAGAATTGCAAAAGGACACGTGCTAGCAGCTTGGCTTACAATTCTAATTTGCTGCAAAAAATCATTTGTCTGCACTTTCCCCATGGCAGCAAGCCAAACAAAGGCTTCTACTTTTGGTGGTGCAATAGATTTCCAGACAAAGGATTGTATTGGAGAATTCTCTCCAAGAGTTACACGATCTATCAAGGAGCTGCATGATCTAACATTGTAATCACCTTTGACATCATGAATCCAAATACATTTTTCTCTTAGATTGTAACATAAAACAAATTACCCTCCAGTTGTTTCTCCCAAACCCAACCCTCCTCCATTTAAACTTCCATCCTGAAAGAGAACCCTTCCACTCACCCAACTCAGCTATCTTACAGCCTGTCCTCAGCTAAACTGTATAAATCAGGATATGACGCACTCAGATGAAGTGATCCAACCCAAATATCGTGCCAGAAGCTGATATTGACATCGTTACTAACACAGAACCATAGACCAATCTTCAAAGTAGCTGAACTCTGATCAGAACCTGAATAAGTTGAAAATATATCTTTCCTATAAACTGACAATCACCCAGTGAAGAAAGGCTAACCATGTCAGTTTCAAGTAGTTGTGAATTAAAGATAGAATAGCTGTAACTATTACTCTAAATATACATTGAAAAAGTTATGAACTGAATTAATAAGTATTCTGGAATCTCTCACAACATGGCAGAATGCTGGAAATTACTCACAGATTTCACATACATGTAAATAACTTTCAAAACAAATTCTTTAGATGAAATCACAGAAAAAAGAAAGAAAGTCCCAGTAAGTGTAATGAACATAACATACTAAAAGGCAATACAATGTATACTAAGTTGAATTTTAGAAATTTCATTTCAAATTCCTGCAAACAAATCATCAAAATGTAGGCGTGGAAGCAATTTCTTCCTCAGTGCAGTTGATGAAATGAATAAAGGGAAGTGTTTGAGAAAACATTGTCTAAAAGGAATAACAGGGGGAAAAAAGGAAGAAAATTAACAAGATAAAAAACGCATGCAAGTGGGAACATGAAGCAAACCAAAATACAGATTTTTATTTCAGCCCCGTTCTCCCAAAAAGCCAAACACAGAAAACCAAATCACACTTAATGAACGAGACACTAATTCACAACAACTAAAGCAAAAACACAACTCCCATGCAAGAATAAGAATGAAAAAACATAATTAAGCCACCAAAACGAGAGGGAAAAAAAAACACAGAGAGAAGTGCACAAGTGAATAATGAATAGCTTCTACCTCCAATATCAAGAGCCAAATGTGATATATCATCAGATTGATTAGGCAACAGAATTGTAGGATCTCTCTCCTCAAAAGTCCCTTCAATTGCAGCCTTGCTAAGGTCAAGCTGTGGTCTGGAACCTGACCTGTGAATAGAATTGCTAGTGGGAGGAACCATGTCTCTCTCACCTTGACCACAGCTCCCCTCCTCTCTCACCTTGTCAATAACAGACCTGTTGTTGATCAAAGGCTCCCCTTTTATTACTGCACCGCCAGTTTGAAGAACTGGGTGGTCCTCTCTCGACTTGTCAATCTCAGGCTTACCAATCTCAAGCTCCTCCTTTATTGTGATACCGTCAATTCCAAGAATTGGGTCCTCTTTTAAACCCGCCATTAATCCAACTGAAAAAATACAAAAGAAATTTATCACCTGCTCCTTAACCTACACATATCCAACAATTGTTTTGGTCACACTTTCCACTTTATGGTCACTTGTCCTATTCTAAAAAAAGATTATTATATAGAAAATCTGGATCAAAATGGACTAAAAAATATGGATAATTGCAATGCCCATGTGATTGAAAAGTCGTTAGAGCCAATCAATAAATGGGGCAATTCACTTTATGAACCTAAGAGTTAAAAGAAAGAGTCGGAATGATTCGGCCCACATTGAATTGAATAAACAAGAACCTAAGCTAAGCTAAGATATTGGTGGTGAGAATTTAATGATCTTTTTTGATCTGCTAGTCCAACCAATAAAAACGGCTCAATGACTGAAGTTTAACCACCAAAAGAAAAATGCAAGTCAAAAGAAACTCAAGAATTCAAAGCAAACCCAGATAGCAGCCATCTTTTAAAAATGCAGACCTTAAAGTTTGTGTGACTCGATTGAATGGATTTCAAGTACGAGGATTTGGGGGGCACGACAGAAAGGATCGTCAGACAGTTGCAGACTTTGTAGTTTCTTTGGGTTTTGTTTTCAGATAAGCTAGGATACAGATCCACTGCGCGCGCGCGATGGATTTGATGCCCCTCAGAAGATTCCGAGAATGTTTGGTATTGCCGTAGCAATATATATGATGTTGCAATAATTATTGTGATTGTAATTTAAAAAAATTTATTTTATAAAAGATATTTTTAATTAAGGTTAGTTTGAAAAAATAGATGATTGGTTAAAACTGTATTTGAAATTCAGGTTAAAAAAAATAGTTTTAATGTATTTGGTTAAAAAAATACTTTTGAAATTGAGGTTATAAAATAATTAATATATATATATGTATATATGAATAATTTTTAATTTAAATATTGTAGATTTAACTACTGTTATTACATCATAAAATAAATAATATTGATATCAAATATTTTTTATTATTCCATTAAACTATGTGCAATGTCATCACATACGAAATAAATATATCAAATAAGGACTATATTTTACATGGTTTCTTAAGCGCGCAACAACAAAAACTGAAGTTTTTGTTACGTTATCAAGTGATCTCCTTCTAATTTTTTAAATAAAACACAATTAAAATAAAAATAAAAACTGATTTTTTTAACTGAGTCGGACCCGGCAAGAACATAATTGGAATTGCGATCAAATTTCACAAATGTTACGACATCATGCAATAACCTTCTAATTTATGTAGTGTTATTAAATAATATTAAATACTAGTTTTTCGAGTAAAACTCAATTTTTTTTAAAAAAAATTACAATTCCATTACGTACAAAATTCATTCGACAAGAACTATAGTTTTCTAAAATTTTTTGAGCGTGCAATAAAATTAGGTAAAATATTATCATTTATAAAAATTGAGATTACAGTACGAGTAAATTTAATTCATCTTAAACTAATTACAAAAAAATTCAAAAATATTGTTCATGTTCACGTGAATAATATGAGTGAAATCACTTAACTTCACTGTTTTTTTTAAAAAAAAACAGTGAAACTTTTCATATGAACAGTGCGAGTAAATTAATTCACTCGCACTGGTTTTTCAAAATAAAAAAAAAACTGTTCACTTTAGTGAACAGCTACAGTGGAGCCATGCTCCACTGTTGCTGTTTTTCCCAGACGAGAAGTAGCAAAATGCTGCTTCTTCTAAACCAGCGGTGCCGTGTGGGTCCTACCCACTAAAAGTACTTTTATTTTAGTTACCAAACGCTTATTAGAGTGTGTTTGGCAGTGTGGTAGTGGTTGCTTTTCAAATAACTTTTCGTGCCGAAATACATGCCAATGATATTTTTTCATTTTTTAAAAATTATTTTTGACATCAGCACATCAAAACGATCTAAAAAGTACAAACCGCACTCAATTTTAGCAAAAAAAAATCAAAATTTGATGAAACACAGTTACAAACGCAATGTCAAACGGTCTCTTAACATGATTGCAGGTGAACCTCACCCGCAACCACATTACCAATCGACATCTCAATAATTTTTAAAAATCTTATTTATTTATTTATTAAAATGGCATCTTAATAATACTTAATTTAAATAAAAAAGAAAGTACAAGAAAATATCCATCAACTATATATAAATTAGTACTAACTTAATAACATTATAATATATCTGTAATATTAACGTGTGAATTCACACCATCCTTAATCAAGGAAAATAAAACCAATGTTAAAAAAATTATTAAATTATTAAAACCTAAAAAATAGGTTTGTCTTGTTTTTCCATTATTTCCTTATTTATTAACCACATAAAATCCTAAATAACATAACATAAGCTTTTTAAATCACTCTTACGTGGTGCAAATTTTTTTATATATATAGAAACCTATACAGTACATTATTAGTAATAAAAACTCTAAAAATCCTTTAAAATGTTTTTAAAAAAATCAAGAATGTTAAAGTTTGAAAATAATAAAACTACATCAAAGTTCATCAAATTAGTAAATTGAGTTCTTATTTTTTTAATATGGTATTTTTTTTTCTATTGTTATCTTATGTTACTTTTTACTCCTTTGAACAACATGATTCACAAAATTTGAATTTTTTTTGAAAAATATTTTATAATTAAGAAAAATGTTTATTAAAACAAAGCTTAATAAATGTTTTACTCGTGCATTATTAAATTTCATTCACATCATAAATAATTAAAAATAACTCTTTAAAATAAAGGTTAATAGAAAGATTCATTATAATTGTCTGATTTTTGACCCCATTTCCAAAAAAATCAAAATAAAGCAAAAACTTCTAAAAATATACTTTCAATGCATTTTTTACTATTTTGTACATTCATGTGAACATTTCATAATCTTTTACTATTTTTATCTTATAGATAGATGACTTAAAAAAAATCAAAATACAAAAACAAATTAAAATATTAGATTAAAAAAGATGGTGAGTGAAATGCAAAACAAAAAAAGAGAGATCTAAGTTAAATTGGGTTAGTAGCTCTCCAAGTAATTGAGGTAAAATGACAAGATATTTTGACTATTAATAGAAAATAAAAAAGAGGTGCAAACGAGGAGAAAACCTTCAGCCTCCATAAAAAAAAAATTAGAAGGGGTGAAAAAGCAAAAAAAAAGTGTGCTAAAAAGAGACAAAGAGAAAACATTATTCATCTTCAAGGAAAAAAACATAGCAAATAAAATAACAACCTCTCCTATCGAGAAAGTGTGTGCTTAATTAAATAACTCTTCCTTACCTCTCCTTCAAGGAAAAAACCCGAGCCACCATTGGTAAAGAGAAAGTGTGTGCTTAATTAAAAAAAAAAAGAAAAAAAAAGAAAGAGAAATTATTCATTTACTTCCTCCTCACCTCTCCCATAAATAAAATAACACCTTAACCCCTTTATCTTTTCTCCCCCCTCTCTAAAATTGAACCTCCATATCTCCACATCAGCACCATCACATCACCAATAACATAGCACTAACAAAAACACCAAAATATTAGTGTCGCCAACCAGCAAACAACCTTTCTCAACCAAAACTTTTCTCCTTAATTTCTCCATCCCCGACCTCCATTTATGATGAGATCACCACCATTCTTTTTATCCATGAATTCCCTACAAAACCCCTCCATCAATTGAAGTCAACAACCTCTAGATCATCATAGACCAAGGAGAGAGAAAGAAATATAATTGAAAATTATCTCTCCTCGAACATAAATTTTTTATGAGACCACAATCATTTTTCTCTCATTGATAAGTACTACATAATTATATGATCCATTTAAACCAATGACCTTTATGTGAGTATGTCCAAGAGAGAAAAAAACTGAAACTTCATCAACTCTAATCTCCATCCACAGGAGACAGTGGCCGACACTACTAGCATTGATCAACAAAGCACAAAGTGACACATCCTATCGGCCAGTCCACAATTCAATTAGACTCTAGTGGCATGTGAAAAAACATGTCAACCATAACAACCCTCTATAACATGTGATTGTCATGCGTCACCATTGTTGCCATTGTTTCATCTATCTCAACCTGAATTAATCCACCCTGGATAGTTCATTTAGATTGGTATTTGTGTTTTGATCATGTCGACTGAACCTCTCAAATTTGCATCTTGCTTTCTTGTTCATGTTTTCATCAATTGCCATCTTTAGCATCACAATGTCGTCGTCATCTTTTTCATGTATGAATATTTATGTATTTAATAGCATGAACATGTGTTAGTATTGTCCCTCGGTTCAAATAACATAGAAATGATATCCCGTTTCATACATGCATGTCATTTCTCTATGTTTACACTAGGTCTTATATTTGATTATAATGCCCATCACATGAAAGGTTCGATCCATAAAAAATCCTTTTGTTAGCAAAGGCAAACATTCTAAATCTTTTCAAAAATTTTCAATTATTAAAATTAAAACTCCTTTTTAGAACATGAAAATGCATAAGTTTTTGATCAGATATATCCATCAATTATTCCTGATATAAATGAAACCTTAAAAGTTGTTACTTCTGAGCATTGATTGGGGTAATAAGGTTGTAAATTCATATATGATATTTTTTTCTTTCAAATAATAATAATAACAAATGTTTTGGTCCTAAAAGATTATTCTCCAACAATTCTTGTTCATAAACGAGTCTTTTTAGACTGGTATGCTTAAACATTAATTGAGGGTCATTATTCTAAGAGCATGAAACAATAAATATGATTATTAATTCAACAACATGCTTCAAGGTAAATGAATCCTTAAAGGTTGTTTTCTTGAAAGTGTAGGCATTTTGGTCCAATAAGGGACATTAGTTTTAGGTATCTCTAGATCTTAACTCCAAGTAGATAAACCGCCAGTGATTGCTATTTAGACACTTACGACTAGGGTACATAAAATCATTCTACAAAATCCATCTGATTTTTCATTCAATATAAACAAACCATCATAGAATGTTATCTTAAAATCTTTGGTTGCATAATAAAATGATTAGTATCATCCCTCTTAAGTGTAAGGCTTGGTCAAGTTGACCTCACATAGATATGTCTTGTTATTCATTGACGTTGCTTAAAAGATCATCACTAGTTATAAGCCTCGATCAAGAATAACCCATCATTTTGTTATCAACATGATGGTCACGTCAATTTATTGAGTGTTTCTAGAATATATAAACCATCACATATCATTATTGTAGTAACAATTAAAAATGGCTAAACGATGTGAGCCCTAAATATGATAGACTTTGGTTTAACTAACCACCTTTTATAACCTGGGTTTAATCTCATGCATTAGACCCATCTTTAACCATAGGTATCCATACATTAATTTAGACAAATCTTCAGCATATAGGCACATTAGAAATATAATACAAGTAGCAATACAACTTATCTTAAGTAATATATTTTAGGTAAATAAAGCATAGTTATTGTTTCCTTAATCTTCAATCAAGCAGCCAACGTAGATCAAAAACCTTGGGAGGGTGATGAACCAATGTAGACCAAAACCATTGGGTGGATGGTGAGCTTATTTATCTATATTTGTTTTTTTAATGTAACATTTCTCTTTTATACTATGTTTTTTTTTTCGGCCTCACAATAAGGTTTCACTTATTTTGTGTATAAAATTACAATTCGTTAAGTAATTTCTATTTCTCCTTAATTTTTTCTAACTATTTTGCTTTCTCTTCTGGACCTATTATATATTATGTGCTTTGCTTGAGTTTCTATGCTTTATTGAGATTTTTTCTCAGTTTTTGTCTCTCATTTTAAGTGTTGGGTTTAGAAAGTTTCTTACACTTTAATCTTTTTTTGACCTTTATAAGATTATCCATCATTAAGTCATAAGTGTGCGACATGTTTTAAGTGAGGTCAGACCATGTGTTGTAGCATTGTGGATGAATGAAAGTAGGTTGTTGGTTAATGTTATTTATTTTCTTTGTTGCATGTAAGGTTTTCAATGAAGGTTACGAGAGGTGTTTGGTTTTTTTTCTCTAAGATGTTTACTAGAATTTATGTTTTATTTTTTTATTTTTGAGAATTTATTCTTTTATTGGGTTGAAGTTTCTTTTTGAAAATAACATGTTTTTTAAATGTTTTGGAGGAATGATCTTTCAATATTAGAATTAAAAAGAATGAATGCCAGATTTAATTATGATTTTTATTTAATTTGAATTGGTAAAGAATGGAAAAGGTAGTTTTGTTTTATATTTTTTAAAGATTGATTAATGCCTTGAATGAAGGATTGAGGCTAAAAACAATTCTTAGCATTTGTTTAGAAAATAGAGAATGATCATAATGTAATCATGGGTAATGAATTTTATACTAATTTTTATTAAATTTTAGCAAAAAATTGGAAGTGTAATTGTTTTTATTAACATTTATTATTATTTCAGATTAATTAATTCATGTAATATATATTATACTCTTTTTTATATGTTTAGATTTGTTAATTTACTTTTTGAATAGCCCTCTGCTACATTGAGTAGGCACTGCAAGTGGCATTGCATCTGACCAAATAATAATTGTAGATTTGACACAACTTGATTGATGCGAATCAGTGAGCAACACCAAATAATTCATTGCATGTGCCAATTAGGCTTATTATAAGGTCAAAATCTAAGAAGGTTAAAGAGGTATTCAATAGGTCAATTCAAGATATTTGGATCTTATTTCCTACAAGACTTGCAGATTCAACTTATTTTCTTACTTACACGCGGATTGAGCTTATTTTTATAATGTGCAATTTTATATTAATGAGCATATATTTTTTTTTTTATCTAATGGTTAGATAGTGATGAAATTTCACTAGAAGTTTTCAAAGGTCTTGTTTTATAGTGGGTTAAAATTTCAAGGAAATCAAACATCAATAAGGCCTTGAGATAAGATCCAGAAGCTACCATGTGAGATTTGTATTAGTTTTCTAATTGATTTATAATTCTTTTTCTTCTCTTATGTAGAACTCTTTTGTTATTTTCCCAACATTATTTAAGGCATTTTACCTAGTATAAATAGGTTATTTAGCTTGTATTTAGTTTTTTTAATTAATAAAATATGTATTGATTATTTTGAAATAAAACTTGTTTGTGAGAGTATGCTCTTACTCTTAATTCCTTATAGAACTACTCTAACTTATCAAATAATTAACCAAGCTTCATGGAGGCTTCTATGCTTCTTGCTTTTATCTTGATTATAAGCATTTGATGGGGGTTGGTTACTTATAATCTTGGTGTTTCAGAACATATTATTGTTGTGTCAAGTTCAATCACAAGCCTAGATTTGGCTTTCTTGGAAAGGGTCGATTTGACTTTGGGTTTCTGGATCTTTATATCCACAAAGTTCACATTAGTGGTATCAGAGTAAAACTTTAAAATCAGGTTACATCCCATTATTTTTTAGTTTCCATGTTATTTCATCATTGTTATAATTCCAATTAGACTTGCAGCATAGTATAAAAAATTTTCTTAAGAAAACATTTAAAAAAAAAAACTAGGTAGATTATTTGGGATCTGATTGTTTACAACTAAAAAAGAGATCAAAATCATAAAATCAAATTAATATGTCTTCTCAAAGTGAGTCAACATCCAAGCAATGTGATGATTCAATGTTAAATCATTTTGAGGAGATAAATAATGATACGAATCAACAAGGAATACTAAGGGATCCATTACATGTGCCAACTAGGCCTATTACAAGGTTAAAAGCTAAGAAGGTTAAAGAAGTAATCAATAAGTTCATATAAAATATTTGGGCCTTATTTCATACAAGACTTGCAAATTCAACTTATTTTCCTATATACACACTGATTGAGCTTATTTTCCTAATATGCAGTTTTGTATTAATAATTATAATTTTGTTATTTAACTGTTTTTCCTACTTACACGCTGATTGAGCTTATTTTCCTAATATGCAGTTTTGTATTAATAATTATAATTTTTTTATCTGACTGTTAAATCGGGCTAAAACTTCACCAGAAGTTTATAGAGGTCTTGTTTTATATTGGATTAGAATTTTAGGGAAATCGTACATTGGAACGGCCTTACGATAACGTCTAGAAGCTCTTACTTTTGGTTTCTCATGTAACTACTCTAGCTTATCAAAGAATTAATCAAGTTTCGTGGTGTCTTCTATACTTATTATTTATGTCTCGATTCTAAGTTTTATGTGGGGTTGATTACTTATAGTCTTGATGTCTCAGTACAGGTTATCATTGGATCAAGCTTAATCATAAGCTTGAATTCAGCTTTCTGGAGAAGGGTTGATTGGATTGTAGATTTGTAGATCTTTATATCTATGAGGTTTGTATCATTGACAAGGATGTGCATTACTAAAAAACTAAGAAAATAAAGGCTTTTATAGGTCATTATAAATTCTCATTTTCATGCGATAACTAACACTTATCTTCCTACATAACATGTTAATTTTAATATTCAATCTTCAATATGGACTTAGTTTATGCTCCAATTTCATTAGATCATTGTCCAAATTAAAAAAAGAAAAAGAAAAAGAATAAAGCTTTTTTAAACCTTTTTTTCCCTTCTTTCCTTGCCTCTTAGTATTACTTGATTGAAATTTTGGTATGTTGTTATCTATGAAAAATTGCTTGATATAAAACTAATTCTTTGACAACTTGGTTGTAACAATATTTTTTTCTAATAGGCTAAGAGTAATTAATATTCAACAAGTAATTAATATTCAAAAGTTATCTCTTATCATTTTTGATATCACTTACTAATATTCAAAAGTTCATGTTATTAATGACCATGTTTAACACAATTCTATCTCTTACCATAAGGTATTGGAGAATATATCAAATAGTGTTGTTGCTATTAGTACTAAGAAAGGCATGTTCTGATGATGAACTTGATTATCATCATATTAAGGAGAGAATTCATATGACATATGTTTATTATACAACTTTTTATTGCTTGGATATATTTTTAACGATATAAAGTGATATGAAGTTGTTGGAAGCATAAAACACTATTCAATCAAGGTAAACTAAAGACTACAAGGCCTTAATTTAAATGAAAGTTTGCTTATTGATTAATTCTCCAATTTTTTCAATAAATAAAGTTTTTTTTCACTAGTTGTTAAAGTTAACTTTGATTTTGGTAATTTTGACATACATTTCCATTCTCTCATTGATGAGGTTTTGTAATGATTGAGAATGGGGAGGTACGTCATAGAAGAGCCATAAAAAAATCAAAGAAAATTGAGGTATTAGTTAGAGTTCAAATCAGAGCCACATAGTCCTTAATTAACTTTGAGAGGAATGGAAATTTCATTTTTTTTTTATTTTTTGAAAAAAAAACACCTCATTGTGAATTTTTAATGGAGAAATTAGTTAGAGTTTGACTTGGGTTGATGGTTCTAACTGAGATGATATATAATTCTCTTTAAAATTGGAATTTGATTGGTTTGATCTTCTCTTCTCTTAGAAGATACCGAAAAAACTTGGCTTTTCTTATCCCATTATGTTATAAGCTAGCTGTTAGCGAGGGTGTTTGAAAGTATGATAGTGATTACTTTTTAAAGTGCTTTTCACTCCAAAATGCATCAAAATAAAGTTTTTTTTTCTAAAATCATTTTTGACATCAACACATTAAAATGATTTGAAAACACTAAAAAAAATTATTAATTTGACGTAAAGAAAAAAATAAAAAATTTTTAAATTTTTTCAAAAACGTTTTTAAAACGCAAAAACAAATAGGGTATAATCTTTTATGACTTGATTTTTTTATATATTCTTTGTGCAATAGATCATCTAAGTAAACAAGTCCTACAATAAGTTTTAAAGATTTATTTAAAAAAAAAGGATTAATAGTGAACCCAAAAGATTATCAATATTTGAATCTTAATTTGAAACTAGAATGGCAATGCAAAATCAATGTTGTCGCTTTTTATAGCCATGCTCTTGCTCTTTATACATTTAAGTTAAGTTTTCTTTGGCTCTTTATACACTCGGTTGTATTATGAAAACTATGAAAACAAATAGTTATCATGGTTCAGAAAAACTCTTTTCCATTGTTTTTTTTTTTTTAGCTACCATTTTGCATATATTCATTGCCATAACAAAATCATTCTTGCTCTTCTTCCTTGTTGTCATTATTTATTAAAAACAACTAAATCCTTTAAATCTTGTTGATGCCATTATTGTATGACTGCTTCCTTATGCATGATACCTTGATTTAATATCCAGGTAAATGCCCTATGTGATGGATGATTTTTTTTTAGATAAACTCAAATAAAAAGATATCTAACTTTGGATGAAGTTATTCTATATTTTCAATGTAACACACTCTTGCAATCAATTTTAATCTTGAGAGAATATATTACTAGTGTAGGTTTCAGCAATAATGACATGAAGTTGAGTTTGAATTCAATTGGTTAACTTTTTACATAATAATATTTCTCAATTATAACTCATCATGGAAATATACATCATTTGGCTTGAATGTTTGTGTTTTAAAATACATTTTCAAAATGCTAACACCTTTATCATCAACAATACACCTAATCATCAAACCATGTCTCCACAGTTTTGAGCAAATTCTTAAGGATTAGTTGCCTTTTTTGTAGTTCTTCGGTACCGTTTGGTATTGTGGTTGGAACTGTATTTTGTTCCAATCACAATTTATAACCATTTGGTAAACATTTTGAACACAGATTTTGGAGATGGGTCCCACTAAAAATTGAGTTTGTACTGCCGGTTTTGGTGAAGCAAAATATTGATGCTTTTTACTTTTGCCCGCTTGTTGCCAAGAGAAAGAAAAAACTCAATGGCCCACCCAATTTGTTGTTTGCTTCCTTCCTTCAGCTTAAGTAGGAGTTTTTAATATTTCTTTAGCAATCATCATCATCTGAACACTGCCAAGTGGATTAATTCACTTGGCATTGTTCACCGAACAGTGCTAGGTGAATTAATTCACGGGTCACTGTTCACGTGAACTGTGACTTCACTTTTCATTGAACCGTGTCCGACCAAATAATTTTTTTTAAATTATAATTATAAAAACTACTATAATATCAAACACACTCAAATCGCCAACAAGAACATCAATTTTTTTTATTGGCGCCGTACGGCTCTTTTGCTTCTATTCCTTATGGCTCATGTTGTTACATCCCTTTCAAACACTAGCATAATAGGATAACAACCATAATTAAGACTTTGAATGTTTAATGGTCTAGCTTTTTGGATGGTTTATACAACTTAATAATAGCCTTCTCCGTACGTTTGCACAACCTAGCTTTAATGTTGCCAATGGTTTTCATCGGTTTTATTTTCTTCGTTTGCTTAATTTTCTGGAGTTGTTCAATTAGTTCTCTATTGATTGTTTATATCGATAATAAAATAATATGCGACTTCGCTCAAGTTATTTACCTAGTATTTTTTATTTTTTAGGGCAAAATAAATGTTTAGTTTCACTTTGTGTTTTTTTTTCTATGAACAATTTTAATAATTAAAATAGGTTATTACAAACAACAAAAAATTATTTTCTATTTTTGATGTAGTATATCATATTATCAACATTACTACCACATCCCATTTATAACCATCACCACACCAATAATATTAACCCGTTCATTATTATCGTTACTTTCACCACCGTAATTATCATGATTATCATAACTACTATTTTCATTTGACTAATTTACCACCATCATTAAATAGTAAAAAAATAAAATAGGTAGGTTTTTATTGTTCCTTCTCCTATTTATTCACTGTTTTTTTTTTATCCTTCGATCTTTTTTTGTTTCTTTAGTTTGTTTTTTTTCCATAATCATAGTTCTTTATTTTTCAAATTATTAAAAATAAAAGGATTATAATTGAAATTGAGAGAAAAAACAGCTCTTTTTTTTTAAAAAAAATTAGATGTTGAAACCAAGAAAATAAGAGAAAGAAAAAAATAATAAAAAAGACGAGAATGGGTCTTCGAAGGCATGCTGAATCTATATAGCCACCACCACACATCATCTTTAAAAGAAGCTCCCGCTGAGATGATTCTAATGACATCAAGAAAGGTTATCATCAAAGCTCAAGAAAAGCCACATACGCTTTCATAAAATGGTGAACTCCCTCACACACGCTATATATATATATATATATATATATATATATATATATATATATATATATATATATATATATTTTTTTTTTTTTTTTTTATTCAATTTAATTATTGATTCTCTTATAACTTTTCAATCCAGTCTTGAATTTCATTCAAACCGAGTCCAATTAAGGCTTTACTAGGAAGAGAAATTAAAGCAAAAAGAAAGAGACAAAGTGGCCTAACCACCTCCAAGTGCAACCCAAGAGGGTGTTTGGGAGGGTGTTTGGGAGTGTGGTTGTTGTTGTTTTTCAAATAACTTTTCGTATGTCAAAATGATTCAAAACATATAAAAAAATTTAATTTTTAACAAAAAAAAAATCCGATTTGGGGGGTAGAAAAAATATCATCACGCTCATTTTGCACCACCTACCATTTTATGTTCTGCCTAACTAGTTCTTTGCTTAACACTTTGTCATTACAAGCACACAATTGTTAGTGTAGACACCTACCTTTCTCACCAATTCATCAATGATCGTTACACCTATATTGTCTAGTTAATTATTAGCTTCCTGTTTTATTATTTAATGAACTTTAACACATCTTTTTGGCTTTATTATTTTGTTTATTTTTAAATTTATCTTATTAACCATAAAAAAAACATCTTTTCTTCCAAGATAAAAATAATAATTATATCCCAAAAATACATCCATGGCACAACCACATTTTTATATTAGCATAATTAATCTTTTCATGAAATATCTATGTTCTTTCTAAAATTAAAAATACATTAACAGATAAGGAAAATGACAGTAACTCAAAAACTCAAGAAATAAGGATAATAATTAATGGTTAATGGCAATGATGCTTTTCTTAAATGAAAAAAGAAAAATTATCCTTAATAAATTAATTTATTATCTTTCTTTCAAATGTTTATTTTTATAATTGTTTAATTAATAAAAAAATAATTTTAGAAAGCCAAATTATTAAACCACCCGGTTCCTTAGGTTAATAAAGAATGTCAAAGTTTCAATATTTTTTTATAAAAAAATGTTAAATCAATGTTTTTTTTTAAATAATTTTTTTCTTTTAAAAAAAAACAGATTAATTTTTTATCGAGTGAACTAATTTGTAAATGGACCTATCAAGTTCGTTGGGCCAAACTTAGCCAACTCCTATAAAGTTTGCTTTCAAACTTGATCCAATTCAATGATCAAGTCAATGAAGCATTACAATAACTTTCAAACTTGATCCAATTCAATGAAGCATTACAATAACTCACTCAACTTAATTGAGTTTAATTACATTATCAAAAAATTTCCTTATCATATTGCCCAAAGTTGTCAATTTTATCTTAAAGTTTTAACTCTATCTTATACGAGTCAACACACGTCAGCATCACGCTGCCATTACCACATCACTCATCAGATTCAGTTTACAACACAAGTATCATCTAGGAATGACTTGAGCCCAAGCAAAAGTACCTTTGAGATCATTACTCATGATATTTTCAACACCATTACTCATGCACACGATCAAGCTTTAGCAGCTTGCTCGACAGGTTCGGTTTCTGAAACACCACTTAATTTTGCACGCTTGGTTTGATAATCCTTTACAGCAGCCTTGATAGCATCCTCTGCAAGCATGCTGCAGTGCAGCTTAACTGGTGGAAGAGAAAGATGTTTTGCAATCTCCCTGCAAATTCAGATGCATGATATTAAGAACTCACGTTGCACTCTTAAGGCTTCGAGTTGCCCCCACTATATATTAAGTAAAAAGTGGACCCAAATTCAATTACCAAAGCTATGAATGTACTGTCATGCAGAGGTTTTTACTTCACAGCGTTGTCACTAAATTAACAAGAACTTCACTTGCTATAAAAACTAGTAGTTACAATTTTATGACAATAAATGGAAAGGCAAAGGTCATTGCTCTCCTTTACAAAGGAACATTGACAAGGATGTTGACGTGGGGAAAAAAAAGAATTTAAAGATAACAGAAGAAAGAAAAGAAGTAAACAAAAGCCAAAAAAAAAATAAAAGAAAGAATAGGGGTTGGAAAAGTCTGCAACTTTACAAATTTTATTCAATTCATCAAAAAACTATCTAACATTTAGAATTTATAAATACTAAGATCCTAACTAGAACAAACAATTAGGTTTATAGCCCACTAAATAAAATATCCAATAATAACTAAATTAAACCCAACAAATAAACCTAAACAAAATCCAATAACACGAGAGTTGGGTTATCCTCCGTCATCATAGATCATACAGACGTGTAAACCATGTCTCGAATTTGATGTCCTCATCAACTCTCCTGGGGTTAGAAGAACTTAAACCTGTCAAGTATAGGTCAAGGTGGCTTCGATAACGCTCCCAAAGATAAGGATCAAGCTACTATTATGTCTCTTTGTTAATCCAAGTACAGTCTGAATATGGTTGCTTGCCTAACTCATTAACTAGGATTCGTTGAACTTCACCATTCCTGATAAAAACAACTTGTGTATCCAAAATAGCATTAATATGTTCTTTAGACTATTGTATTTTATACATAACGAGGTCTTTTATGTCAAAAATAGAGTTAATATCAAAGTTTAGTGGCAGTTTAATGACACAACTATTTGATTTAATCATTTGCAACACTTTGAATGGTCCAGCACTACTCACTTGCAATTTATAAATGGTTTTCAAAGGACATCATTCATGAAATAATCTCTAACATTAAGTATATCATGATACTTATGCAAATCAGTTTGAAATTTTTATTCTTCATTACTTGCTTAAATTTGTTCAATGATCTCAACATGTAAATTATGAATTCTACATGCAAAAGACTTAGCCGAATCAAACATTTTAGCGTGACAAGACATAAAAAGAAAATCTACAAGCTTTCTAGGTTTGTAACGATAAACACTATATGACTGAGGGTGTGAATTGGAACAAACACTATTCAAAACCTTAGTAAATATAACTTGGACATAACCTAGTAAATTAGGAATATACTCGTCTTTCTCATCTTTCTCATTACATGTTAAGGGTGAGGGATTAGAGAGTTTAACATGTTGATCTAAACTTATAACGTGTTGGACATCAAGTAAGGTGGGTGGGGATTCAAGTAGTTTAAGAGGATTAATATTATAAGACTCTTCTAAGACAATATTTACCTCTTCAAATGATTTCACTAAAAAGTTTCCTAAAACTTCTTCCTCTACCACTAAAACATAATTATTATATTCTTTATTAACCACATTTTCAGATTCATTTGGACTTATAGTGTTAAATCCTTTTTTGTACACATCTTATTCATCTAGGTCACTAAAGTCTTCAGGATTGAGTTTATATACTTGCACACAATAGTCTTTCTTTTCACCTATATTCTTATGTTCTTGGATGACTAAGGGTTTAGAAGTATAGATGACGAAGATTTGACCGAAACCTTGACATTTAGCACACTGAACCTTTGAACTTAATCTAGACATTTCATTAATACTCATTTACCTTTATCTTCTATATAAATTTGAGCATTACTAGAATTAGATCTATAGGGTGAAGCACCTAATAAAGAACCATTATTTCTAAATTAAGACCTAAAAAGGGTCTTGATATTTTGTTATTGACTCTTTATAAGTAAATCATAATATTACACTACATTATAGACTTGGTCAAAATTAAAGACAACTATAAGCATGCCTCTTTTTTTTTAAATCACCATTCAAACATTTACAAAACCTATACAAAGTCATGGCTTCATTCTATCTTATGACACATCTCATCATGTAATCATTAAATTATGTTATATACTCATTGACAGACTTGTTCTATTGGTCTAAAAATTTATTCTTATAAGACTAGGGTAGATACTTTTACTGTAGTTTTTGTTTCATTTTAGTCCAATCGGTTATAAAAGGTTTACCTCTCATCTTTAAACAATTCTTGACATCTCTCCAATAAAGTTGGGCTTCACCAATGAACATTATCTTAGCAAATCTAACTCTTCTATTATCAGACAAGTTATGCCACTCAAAGAATTGATCAAAGTCAGGAATCCACATATAAAAGGCCCAGGGATCATGATGATTATCAAAAGTAAAAGCTTCTATTTTGCTAGGGCTCATGACTTGCTCATCAAGGTCATTGTATGTAGAGTAACCTAAATGATAGTCATGTTAGTGGCACTTAAGGTGAACTTGTCTATAGTGATTATTGCTGTAATTTTTACTGGTCTTTAAGTGTCTTATTTCGAGAACTCTCTAAGGGTTTCATTCTTTTAGATATATTGGTCATCTGGATTTATAGTTCCCCTCAAATGGCCTTGAGAATATCATTAAGGGTCGGGTCCACGGTAACTATAGACTTAAGGTTGGACGCTAGATGATCATGAAACAAATATATGCAACACTACTTTGAAATTGAATTGAGATCACATATGATTTCTTAAGTGAAATCACAATAAAAAAAATTCCATTTTTTTTTAATGTGAAGATTAATCAAGAACAAAAAACACCCAAAAAAAATTTAAACATGCAATGCTAAAGCTTTAAATGCAAACAATTAATCAAATAAAGTCATAATGTTCCATTATTTTCAATTAGCTTCACAATTACAAAGTACTAATGATTAAATTTGAATGACAAAGATATAAGGTGAGCAAAAATATAAGAGTATAATGCAAGATAAGATTTGTTTTAAGACACAAAACAATATTATTGATGATAAGTTGAATAACAAGGGTGAAAACTAGTGAGGTAAAATTCAATAAGATGAGAGATTGAGTGGTTTACAAACCAGATTGCTTGACAATTGTGAAAGGTCACTTGAATCACTATTGTTGACGCAGATAGAACCATTGTAGTGTTTTACCGACTAATCTCATTTTGCTACTATTACCTTTTTTTCTCACTTTTATTTCTTTTTTTTTATTGTCACTTTTCATATTTTTTTTTAATTCTTTTTTTATAAATCAATATAAAAGAAAATTACACCTTAAAAAAGAATAATAATAATAAAATATTAAAATAAAATAAAAGGCAGTAGACTCCCAAGTTTTTCCTTTCTTCTTGGCGTCCCTCAATCAAAGTTTAATGTGTAGAGTGCTAGAGAGACAAAAGTTGTTACTACCATTGCCCCAGGCTTGGTTATATACAGATATATACATCACCTTCTATCGTCATCAAATGATGGAACATATTAAATCTAGGATTGTAGATATTCCCATTGGAGTCCGCGAATTTATTTGCCAAAGCTTTCGGTTGTGCTTTTTTTTTTTTGGAAGAGAACGAGAAAAAAGTAAAGAGATTTATGGTGTTGTCTGTCAAAGTAAACAAAGGGAATTTGGGTTCGATTCTGGCAGTGGGGCGGTGAATTTTTTTTTTTAAATCACTATTGATGATGATCCTCACAATTGCTAGGGATTAGAAACTGTGTTGAATTTTGAAGATTTACACAAGCTCTAATAGATCGATTAATTATAAGAACAATTAAAAACTTGGTTCTGATACCAAAGTTGATGCGGGACAAAAAAAATTTAAAGCTAAAAAAGAAAAGGAAAGAAAAAGCTAAGAAGAAGAAGTCATAGAAAAAGAAGAAAAAGATGAAGAGAGAATAGAGGTTAGAAAAGTCTACAACTTTGCAAATTTTATTAAATTCATCAAAAAACTGTCTAAAATTTAGAAAAATAGAATATAAATACTAAAACTCTAACTAGAATAAATAACTAGGCTTACAATCCACTAAATAAAATATCCAATAATAATTAAATCAAACCTAACAAATAAACCTAAATAAAATCCAATATCACAAGAGTTGGGCTATTCCTCTATCATCATAATCATACGGATGTGTGAACCATGTCTCAAGTTTGATGTCCCTATCAGATGTGGTGACACAACACAAGACATTCAATCTAAAACTAACGGCTAGAGTACATCTATAGTTTTCCACTTCTTCATGTAATTAATCTCTGTCTGTGACATCTGAGGCCCCTACATTTTCTAAGACCAAAACCACCTAAGCCTCTATTCTTTCAACTGTGCAATAAGTGGTGATTTAGTGTGTCATGCATGAGTCCAATATAAGTTCCTTCTTTCCTCACACAAACTCATATTTTCATTATAGAAAGGCCATCCTATGTTTCCATCTATACACTTCTATTGGTTAGTGTGTGTATTTTTTTACATTAGTGACTTAATGAGTGTGTGCATGTGTCCTTTAAAGCATTCATATAACTTAATAAAAGAGAGGTAAGTAATATTAAAAATGAAAAGAAGGGCTTTTCATGGAAAGGATGAAGTAAAAGAAAAGAACAGAAACAATATAAAAGAAAAAGATAAGGTATTTTTCAGCTGCCCAAACTCACACCAAAGAGGAGATGGAACCATCCACTCAAATGCACCCCTGCTTTGTGTAAATTCAAACACATGGAAAGTCGAAAGGTACTTTTTATAGCTCACAAACAGAAAGCACCTAAAACCTGATAACGATAAAGGAGTGAGACTTTCTTTCTTGTTTAGTTCATTATATCAAAATAGCACTCCAGTTAACTAAAAACAAAACGAAAATAAACCAAGTTCTGTTTGTTAGGGAAGAAAACCTTGCCAAACACTAGAATAACATTCAAGAGAACAATAAAGTACAAATCTACTATGGAACTCTTCATATAGAAAATTCATATTAAAAGAAATTGAAGGCACAAATAAGCACATGGAGAGAACATTATAAAATCCTCATCAAGTCTCGCAAAAACATCTGCACTTGATTATGACCAAGGAAAGATGGCCACACCATTACTTTTTTTCTGATTCATTGCTTTTTAAACCTGCTAATTGATTACCAATCATGAATATTCCCAGCCATAAGCGTACAAAATGAAAATGAAGTACTAATCCATTTGTGCTTCTAATCAAGGCTAATGTCAGAAATAGTTTAACTTCGGCCATGGATATTTATGGGCAATAATGTGTGAATAGTCTTGCTTGCTAATAACAGAAAAGACAAGGTCCACCTGCATAATGCCACTTGACATGTATGAGGAATCACAGGTTGTTGGTAAACAACAGGGATGAGTGATCCTGTGATATTAGACAGCAAATACATATCAATAGTGTTATTACAGTTCAATCTTCCTTGGTCAAGACCATCCCCTTATGTTTGTAAATGAATTTATATCCCTGAAGTGGTCCGACAGGTTCTACTCATAATTCCCTAACCTCCAGCAAGGCCGATCAACACAAAATGCCAGATGCTTCGTATGTAGTGGGTCCAAAAACTATCATCCTCTCAGTAAGAAATTTCTCAATCTGATATCCAAAAATTAACTCTACATCCCCCAAACATGCGACTCTTGAGTTTAAAATAAAACTAGTACAAGCTTGAATGCTGCAATAGCTGAGGTTACAGGCAAAGCCAGTGTATACTGAAAATTATGCAGAGGCATCGGCAGAAAGGAAGAACATCACATTCTATACTGAGTCTCACTTCAGCACCCACCATCTCAAAATGCCAACCAAGCTTTATAAGTAAATTATTATACCAGATGAAATTGCTAACTAGAACAAGCAGAATGGACTCATGAACCATGGAAGCTATAATATAAAAATAAAATACCCCTCTAAGTTCCCTATACAAAGTTGGCAATGATGGAGTCTAATCTTATAAGTGATGATAGCTTCCCACAATTTTTTTCGCTTACAATCACTTCCTTGGTTTGATATTTATGTTGAACTCCAGTTGATTCCATTAAAGAGTTGCAATCAAAAAATAACAAAATGGATTAAATAGATATAAACCATCAGCACAACAATCATAAACGCGCAAAATCATTACTTTTTCTATCCAAAACAACACAGATGAAGGATAAATAGTGCAATAAAAACAGATAAAATCTTTAAAAAAAAAACTAACGTGTTTTTTATGGTCATCACTTCCTCCATTTGCTTCCCTTTCACCCATTCAGTAGCTGAAAAAACAACACAAATCAGCTCCTCAAATTTCATTCTAGTTTATCTACAAAAATAAATAAATTATATTAAAAAAATGTTAAAATCAACAAAACAAGGATCAACATACCAACAGAGGACGAAGCAATAGCGGAGCCACAACCGAAAGTTTTGAAACGAGCATCGATAATCTCGCCAGTGGTATCATCAACCTTAATTTGCAGCTTCATCACATCACCACAGGCAGGTGCACCGACAAGTCCAGTGCCGACCGCCGGATCATTCTTGTCAAAAGACCCTACGTTGCGTGGATTGTTGAAGTGATCAATCACCTTCTCGTGGTAGAAACGTGGCACGATCCGAGTTCTTTGGGAGAGCAACAATCTCTCGGATGCCAGTAGCCTCAACATCCTTTCTGGAGTCGATAGGAAGATTCTGTTTTTGTTTGGTTACTTGAGTGAGGAATAGCGAGAGGAAAATATAATTTCGTGTTTTGGAGGGCTTGTTAAAATCGAATGGGAATTATTGATGGACACGTGGAAGGTGGAGCTGGTTCTGAGGTTTTTGGCATTTGACAGGTGTGAAAGTCTAAATTTTTTTTATTTAGATTTTGAAATGAACAAATAAATCGGGGTTTTGCCAATTGGGCTCACCCCTGGATGATTTCTTAGATTCCTTTAGTTTTGTTGGGCTATGAAAGGCCCAGCCTAGGCCTCGAGTTTCTGTAGATTAGACTGAATAAAAACCTATGCTTTAGGCTGGGCTATGGCCCAAATAGACCTATTTTCTTAGTGTGTGTGGTAGAGAGAAATTTCAATTGACATTTAGGATACCAGTTTTGATACACGAAGGCTTATACTTTTCTCTCTTATAAATAATAATAATAATAAAATAAATAAGGGAAAGGAATTAGAATATATTGATTGAATTCCTTTAACTCGAAATTCTTTTATAAATTAGTTCTTAGTTTCCACATTAGACAATTTGGTCGTACCATTATATTTTTAATTTGTATCTATTTGACCCTTGATTTAATTAACTCTAATCCCTACATATACGTGTTCTTTACACCTTAATTCTTGGTTTTGAATTATTTCGATTAAATCTATAATTGGTCTTCAAATCTTTTTTTATAATTAAGTCCTTAATTAAATTAAATAAGCCCATTAAAAGTTTAATTAAGTATTTAAACTTAATTAATTCTTTTAGTTTTGGTCAAATTGACTTTTAAACTTAATTTTTCTTCAATTAAGTCAATTAAACCTATTAAAATTTAATTAAGTCCTTGAACTTAATCAATTTTTCAAATTTTGGCCAACTTAACTTTCAAGCTTAATTTTACTTCAATTAAGTCCTTGATTAAGTCAATTAAACCTATTAAAATCTTATTTAAGTCCTTGAAATTAATTAATTCTTCCAATTTTGACCAAACTGACTTTTAAGCTTAATTTTGTTTCAATTAAGTCTTTTTTCAACTAATTTTTCCCATCTTTGAATCTCTTGTCCATTTGCAACCTTAAAATATATTTATTCATCATCATCGTTGTTGCTACCCAATTTTTGACCCGTGTTTTTGATAAATTTACAGAAAAAACCAAAAAATAGCAAAAAAAACAATGAAAACCCCAAAAAATGCATTTTTGATATATTTGCATCGTTTTTAGCATTTTCAACGTCATCTCAAAAGAATTAAAATTTTCAAAGGAATTTGGAACGCGTTCAATTTTTAACGCGTAAATTTTATGATCACTGATTTTCCTTGTTGAGTTGATGTTGATATTGCTCGTTTTCAAAAATACAAAAAAATAAGAAAAATCAAAATTTACAAAAAAAAAAGAGAAAAAGAAAAGGAAAGGAAAAGTTGAGGGACTAGTTTAAAAACCTAGCAAAACTTTTCCTATAAATACTAAGCTACAGTGAATATAAAAGGGGGAGAAAATTTTTACAGGAGGGAGAAATTTACACGAGGGGAGAAAAACGGAGAGAATTTGGGGGAAACAAAAGAAAAAAAACCCTAAACCTAAACTGGTTCCTCTCTCGGCGGCTGCCCCCTTCCCTTGGCAAAAACCAAAAGTGGCCGTCCCCTACCTTTGCAAAAAAGAACCAGAAACACAGAGGGGTCGTTCCCTCTTCCTCTGGTTTTCTCCACGGACCAGCCAAAGCCCCCCATCTTACCCCTTCCAGTGAACCCCAAAAGCGGCCGGACCCTTCTCCTCCAAAAAAACCCAACCGGCCCTTCCTCCAGCCGCCAGCTCCCCTGGCCACAACAGCCACGAAATCACAGGAGCTCCCCTCTCTGGTTTTCCCCCATCGTCCCCCACATAACTCCTCCAGCCGCCAGCTCCCCTGGCCACATCTTCCCAAAAAGTCAAAACCCCTTCCCTTCTCTGGTTTATCTCCAACTCGAAAAACCAGCCAAGGCCACCACAAAACAGAACCATTCCCCCATTGTCCTTTCCAGGTCCACCCGACAGAGACCGGCCGCCGCTCCTTTCATCTTTGGACCGAACACAGCGGCAGCCTCTGCTGTTCTTCAGCTGCCCACCATTTGGGCAAACCAGCAGTGTCTCCGCAGCAGCGCCGTCCGAAGATCCAGCAGACCCAGCTCACCGAACAGCAGCAGCCTAGCTTTTCTTCATCTTCTGCAACCGACCACAAGCAGCGCCATAAGCGCCTCCGCCTGAACTGGCCGCCCGAAGCCAGCTCAACAGCGATACCCCCTTTGTCTTGCCGCCACCTGAGGCGGATGAGAAGAAGAAGCTCTCCCAGCCACCAAATCCATCATCGGCAGAAGGAAAATAAACAGAGAAGGGAGAAGGAGTTGGAACCGGATAGATCTAAAAAAACAAAACCCATTGCTGTTTGTGCATTTTTTTTTCTGTTGCAGGTGACCGATCTCCTCACCGCCGGCAGGGAAAGGAAGAGGGGAGGAGGCTGTTACAGCCCCCCTGTTTCCTGGCTGATTTTCGTGGCGGCGCGTGAACCCACGCGCCGCCAGGGGCGGTGGCGCGTGGAGGAGACGCGCCGCCATTGTTCATAGTCACAGAAGACGCCCAGAATTCTCCAGCACTGTTCCCAAAGCTATTTTTGTAATTTTTAAATGTTGCTGTATATGTCTGGATACTGTTGTGTTTTGATTTACTTGTTTTTTTTTGTGGTTATTTTTGTAAACATGTAATTATGGGTGAGAAAATAGTAAAAAGAGATGTGTGTGTGTTTGTATCTCTTTTTATTTATGTTAGTGAATTATAAAAATCAAAAAGACAAAGAATTGAGTGATTAATTTGAATATGATTGAATATCTCAAGGATAAATAAAATCATGTTATATTTCCTATGAAAATGTAAGAACATGTTTCTACATATATTCTGAGATTTAATAACTGATTTATTGAAACCTTAGAATTTAATTAATATTTTAAATTTTTAACTCACATCAAACCGCAAAGCAGCTTACCTCAGGTAGGGTGTGCTAGGGGTGCTAATACCTTCCCTAGCCACAACCAGTCCTTTACCCTCGAATCTCTGACAACGACCAGTAAATCCGGGTTTCCTAGTAACCTTCAATGAAATACTAGGTGGCGACTCCCAAAGAACCAATCAAGCCACATAATAGAAAAATCACCGAATCGCCGCGCGGGGGACGTGCGACAATCGTTATCGTTATCATTATTATTATTATTATTATTATTATTATTATTATTATTATATAAAAGGAATTTTATGGGGATCTAAAATTAGATTATGACATGAATAATTAAGAGATGACTCATCATCTTAGGTAACTTAGAAAAGATATTTCATATATTTTTTTAATGATATTGGCTAAGAAATTCTTACACAATATGGAACGGGTTTTGAATGTTATTTAAGGAATTAATGACGATGATGTTAAGAACAAATACAATTTGACAGAACAAACACATTACATGCTCAAATGTCTAAATCAAAATATTTTTAATGAATGGAAAATAGTTACACTAATAAACTGGTCATTAAAATGTTAAATCAAACTACATGTGACTTTTATAATATTTAAGTAATCATAACACAGTGTTATATAATGTTATTGATTTTTAAATATAAACAAATTAATTTATTGAATTAATAATAAGTTAAATTATTTAATTTATTTTTGTTTTGATTATGATTATAATTTAAATTTAGATCAACATATTAAAAACCTGATAAAAACCTATGTTTTAGGCTGGGTTATGGCCCTAAATAGACCTATTTTCTTAGTGTGATTGGTAGAGGGAAATTTCAATTGACATTTAGGATACTCGTTTCGATTCGAAGGCTTATACTTTTATCTTTGATAAATAATAATAATAATAAAATAAATAAGGGAAAGGAATTAGAATATAAAAATGGTATATAAATATAAGAAACATTGGTTAATAATTAAATTAATATAATTAATCAAGTGTGACTTGATTATATATAAGTTTTAGAAATTTAAAGCTAGAATGTAATTAATAAAGGGGATTATAATTTTAGATATAGAAAAATCAAGCAAGGACTTGATTTAATAAATTTCTTAAATTTTTCTAAAATAATATATGTGATATTATTCATGGAGCAAATTAATATTTTTTTATTATTTTACAGGGTTATCAGGTTTACCTATAAATAGAATTTTGTGCCTTATATTTTCGTAGAGAAAAACTACGTAAGTTATAGACAATACAAAAACACCTGGAAAAAAAAAAGAGTTAGCACTTAAATGTATAACAAACTTTCTCCTCTAAAAAAGATTTTAGAAGATTTTTTACTTGTGGCTCATGTTGATTACTATTAGAGGTCTGACACATGGATGACTTATGATTTACGATAACCTAACTTTTAAAGAAGTTGATCAAGCCTCTTAAAGAAGATCCGATTTTCAAGTAATCTTCACTCAAACCCTAAATAGCCCTAGATTATCTAACAAGAATCTTGAGACTCTTAAAAAAATTTAAATTATGGTTTCCATTATGTTTATATATTTCAAGAAACCCAATAAATAAGTCACATAGATAGAGAATCATTGATAATAAATTGAACTGGGATGATTAATCAAGTATGACACAATTATAAATAAGTTTTTGAGATTAAGGACTAGATTGTAATTAATATAAGGTATTAAAATTTTAAACCTATAAAAATCAAGTGAAGACTTAATTGCATAAATTTCTAATAACTGTCTTGAAATAAAATATGTGATAATTTTCAAGGAAAAATTGATTTTTTTTTCCATTAATAGAGTTATGAGGTTACTTTTATAAATAAAATGTCATGCCTCATATTTTTCTTAACTAAAAGAATAGAATAGAAAAAAAAGATAGTATTCAAGGCATAACAATCTCTCTCCTAAAAAGATTTATGAGATTTTTTATATAATGATTCATGTTAATTATTGTTAGAGATAAGATAATTGAACGACTTATAATTTGTGATAGCTCAAACTTGAATAGTTGATGAAACTTAAAAGGCATAGCTGATCTTTAAATATTCTTCACACAAACTCTAAACAACCTTATATTTTGTAGCGATATCCATAGGATTTCCAAAAAAAATTTAAATTATTGAATCCATTGAGTTTATGTGTTTTAAGAAACCAAACATTTATACATGTGCTTTTTTTTTCAATTTCTATTCTTTCACACACACATATAAAGTATCAATGAATATTATGATGATGGATTAAAGATAAATTATGCAAAATAGAATTTTAGTTTTAATTAAAGAAAAATTAAAAGAAAGATAAACTATGGTATTAAAGTCATTGTTAAACAATTATGGTTATTAATTATATGTTATAATTATCTTTTACATGAATTATGAGTTAATTTTATATTAATATTTTTTAAAAAATAAATTTTCTTTTATTAATGTACTTTTTGAAAAAAATATTATTTGATTGTTGTTTTGATTATATAAAGCCAGAATAAAATGAAAATCCAATTTAGTGGTTGTGAAATCCACAAGTGACATCGTCGGCACTGCTAGCATGGCTGGCTGTGCTGCATGCATAGCTAGGCGTTGTTGTCTCGCGCATGGTGGCTATTATGAGCGGCGACAACCTTGGTAGCCATTGTCAGGCTTCCAGCCAACGGTGGACAATATCCATATTGCTAATTGCAAAAAAGGAGGAAAAGGATGAGCGGCAGAATTACAACAATGCCTTCGTAGCCAACCATTAGAGTTTTAGGGTCAAATTACAATGTAGCCCCTATACTTTATATCTAATTACAAGTTGGGTATTTGAGCAGAATTACAATTCTACTCTCCGTATATAAAATATTTGATTTTTTATATTAAAAAAGTAAATTAATTATAGAATTAATATTTCTAATTAAAGCATGATTGAATTAATTTTTTTAATTTAAAATATTTTTTATTTTTATTTTTGAAGTATCATAACTAGATTACGATTAAATTAAAATTCTTAAAAATATTTTAGAAAAATATTTTTTTTAAAATAAAAAGGTTTTTAAGCTAGAAACTCTTATTTAATTAATCCTAAATTAGTTTAGGATGATAAAAAGAATTTTAATATGATTAATTTTTTTTATTAAATCTTGATTTTTTTAATTATGTATTAATTTTTTTATATATAAAATCTAAAAAATTATCAAACAAAGTTTGATTTAATATCTCTAAATGTTATAAATTTTGTTTTAAATTGCACATAAAGCCAATAATTAGAATTTAAGCATGCAATATTTTTTTTATGGATATTAATGTGTTTTTATACATAATGGATGATTATAGACATTAAAAGAATAATGTGATTTTTTTTATTGGTTGAATGATTATAAAATTAAAAAAGGTTTGTGTTTCCTGCCTTTTCTCTATTTTTTTTAATTGAAAAATTATTTTCTCATATAATTACACTCAAATATAACTCGAGGTTTCTTATATAATTATATAAATGTTATGTAATTTAAAAATGCTGGAGTTTAGATAAAAAAATTTATTTGTAATACAAGATGAAGAAAGAACGATTAAAAAAAGGATACAACTATATTGCTCGTGTGAACTTATGAAGATGAGTAAAAGCTACTTAGTATTTGACCATTTAATTCCCTTTTATGGCTCGAATGAATTAGTTTAGATATATTTATAATAATCCAATTAGAATGGTATGCTAGGGGTATATGATTATATATAACTGTTATGTATATTAATTATGCCATGGAATGAGACCTAAATAACATAACAAATCCTTCATTAATATATTAATTACATGTTGAAAACATGATTCATTACTTTTTAATTTGATATGTATAAAACTAAAGTTCTATTAATAGATAAATTGTTGATCTACTCAAGATTATCATTAATCAAATATGTTTAATGTTATAAATTGAATCCTACTTAACTAAACTTATAAGATTTAGATGAGCATTTTATGACCATGTAAGTTTATAGGAAGTAGTTAGATGAAACATATATGATATGTTTAGACACAGAGTGTCATTATAGAGATTGATTAATAAGCTATGATATCTAACTAATTTTATTTATTTTGATTTATTGAGTCACTTAAGCTAATATAAATTAAATGAGATTCTAGCCCCCCCTAAGAGATCTAAACGAGATTTTTGGAATTAATAAGGAGGGCTATTAATTTGAAGAAAATAGCGGGAGATCAAATTATGATTAAAGACCTTATTTAAATTTGATTTTAAATATGTGTGCATTAAACTAATGCTTACTATCTTTACATGAACAAGTTGATAGATAAAAAAAATAAGTAGTAATATATCTCTATGTAGCATATTTGATGCTTACAAATTGACTGGACCAAACTTTCTGGAATGGAACTATAATGTAAGAATTGTTTTCAAGATTATATATTCTTGAAAATTTGATTCATTTTCCCTTTATAAGAATGTTGATGAAGAAGTTAGGAATGAATATTAACATCATATTGATAATGATGAGCAAGCTACATATATAATGTTGGCTAGCATGTCACATGAATTTCAAAGACAACATGAGAATATGGATACATTTACAATAATTATACATATCAAAGAGTTATTTGATATAACTAGTAAAACTGGAAGGTATAAGACCTTTAAAGAATTTTTTTATTGCAAGATGACAAAGGTGTTCCTTAGTAAACACCTATGATTTCCTCAGTAAACATTGTATTTGTTTCTTACCTAGTTTTGAATGAATTTAAATTTATTATTGAAGATAAATATTATTCCTTTTATAATGATGATGTTTGTTATGAATCTGGTATTTATACGAAATGTTTGTATATATTTAATTTTGAAATGCTTATGTTTAATAGACATAACAAGAAGAATAACTTAGATAACCAATATTAATCAGATTTATGGCATTATAGATTAGGTCATATTAATGAAACAATAATCACTAAATTATATAAAGAAGCGTATTTGATCATTTTAATTGTGAATCATATAAAAGGTGTGAAGCTTGTTTATTGAGTAAAATGATCAAAACATCCTTTATTGAAATGAGTTAAATGTCTACAGAATTGTTAAGTTTGATATAAATATATCTATATATATTCCATTGATGATAATTCTATAGTTATATCTATTTGATGAAACATAAGTCTGAATCATTTAAAAATGTTCAACAAATTTAGAAGTGAAGTTAAAAAATTAACTGGAAAGAGTATCGAAATATTTTGATGGGATCGAGGTGGGTGTTTTAAGTTTATCTAAAAAAGAATGAGATTCTCTCATAATGGATATCTCCTGGTACACCACAGTATAATAGAGTTTTTAAAAGCGGAAATCGTATCCTAGTCAATGAAGAGTTATGCAAACCTTTTTTTTTTTTATAGGGCGATGCCCTACAAACTATTGCTTACCTATTAAATAGGGTTTCAATGAAATTTGTTAATAAGAATCCATATGAGATATGAAATGGCAAAAGATATAACTTATCATAATTACAGATTTAGAAATGTGATACTTATATGAAACGAATTGTATTTGAAAAATGAGCAGCTAAGTTAGATAAATGAATGTTTATAAGATATAAAAAAATAAAAATTATTAGATATTATTTATACCATCCCATTGAGAAAAATATGTTTATCTTGAAACATGCTAACTTCCTAGAAAAAAAAAGCTTGTTCTTAAAAAGATAAGTGAAAGAAAAATAAAAATTTAAAAGGTTCAATAACCATAAATTAATATTCAAATAAAAACGTTTCTTCTTAGCAACTGGAGTTGAAGATCAAATAAATAAAAACATATAAAATAAAAATAAAAATCAAGGTTAAATTTATATATGTGCATTTGTATTTCATTTTTATTAAAAAAATTAGCTTTTCATTTTAGTATTTAATAAAAAATAACAATTTTTTTAATTTACCGATTGATATATTTTTTAATTTATTTTTATTAACCATTCCTCTTACAAAAAAAGAATTAACTTAGAATGCTACTCATGACGTAGCCCGATTTAATGGCATGCGTAGTTAGGAGCAATGAATTATTTAGGCTGAGTATTATTGAGAGAAGTGTACACACACACCAGAAAACAGACCTAGTTCATCGTGCATTTAATTTAGATGCAAGTTGCAAGCTCTGAACTTGTATGTATTTCCACGCATGACAGGATAATTTGATGAAATCAGGACGGTTTTCTGTCTTTAGGACAATAATTTTTGGATTTTTCTTACCTGTTGATGTGAAGGGTTTGCTTGCTAAATTATTGCACAAGCTCAGTTCTGCAAATCTAACCGACTCTGCCCATCATTTACATCATCTCTTACATTAGAGTAAGTAATGGTTGACCTTTCTGCCATCGCTGTGATCAGCGTACCTCATCTCTCTACCAGACAAAAAATGTCTTCACAGCTTGCACGCCAAGATGCTGCATGGTTTGTTAATATGGCAGACCTTAATTTATTTATTTTTTATTCATTTATATAATTGCTGCATGATCAGCTAATTAAACTTCAGAGGGCGTTCGTAGTTCTTGGTTTTCTTTCAGTACTGGATCGATGAGGTATGAAAACATATTTCTTATATTAACAATGGAAAAGGATTGGTGAAAATTTTCTCAACGTGACAATGATGAACCCCACATCTGCGTCTTAGTAATTTATGGCTGTAGACTTCAATAATTTCTTCAAACAAAGTATATGCTAAGGGCCCAAGAGTACATTCCCTCTAGTCAATGATTTCTTTCTAAAGACAATCAAGGAATTACAGTAATACATATAATTACAGTAATACATATAGGTGATCTTATCTAATAATTTAATCTTTTAGATTAAGATAATTTTTTTATATGGTATACGGATCTTGATAACCAAATAATTATGAGTGTCAATTTCACTGCTCTTATTCTTTTTTCTAATTAAAATCTAATTAATTGGATAATGTGAGCATGTATAAATTTTAAACCAAAAGAGTTTTCACTTGAGAGAATGTTTTAGAGAATAATATAAATCATATCTTAGATTATAACTTTATGGTTTAAGTTTTTTAGTGAGAAGATTATTTAACATGATATTAGATTCTTATTAACTAAATGGTCGCGAGTTCAAATCTCACAACTCTCTTTCTAATTAATAAAAAAATAAGCACAAAATAATATAGACCTGTGTAAGTTTCAAGTCCAAAAAACTTTCACACATAACAGTTGAACTTTTGAATTGAATTGATTCTTTAACATATAACACACTTAAATTATACACAAAGTAATATAGACTTCCCGTGTAAGTTTCGAGTTCAAGAAACTTTCACAAATAACAACTTAACTTTTGAGTTGAATTGGTTCTTGGACATATAACATATTTAAATTAAACACAAAGTAATATACGTTTGTGTAAGTTTCAAGTTCAAGTTTTTTTCACATATAACAACTTAATTTTTTAGTTGAATTAATTATTTAACATATAACACATTTAATTTCCTCAAAATAAAATTATAACAACGCATGAACGAAGATTGCAAGCAAATTAAGCCCTCGTTTTTAATTTGATCATTTCAAGAGAATGAGATCCTATGCCTAAACTATTATTCGCAAGGAGAACACAAGTGATTTGAAACAGGTTGTAGAGGTCGTCCCTGGAAGGGAAGTAGCTTGTTTTCATTGCCTAGCTAGCCAGAGGATATGATCCTCCCTGTGGTTGCCTTGTTTGGATCTCTTTTCATAGGTCCACTGGCCTTTCACTTCAATCGTCCGATAGCTCTCACGACATAGACGATATTTGACTACTTACAGCACTATCTCTTTTATCCTCATCAGCATCCATTGATTGCTCGACAATTCTTTTCCATGATTTGTCTTGATTCTCCATTTGTCCTGAGAAAGCTTTTAGCCCTAAGAACATGCTACGAGTTATAAAGGGAGCAATCAAACAATGGCAATGGCCTGAACCCCAGTGGTTCTCATTATTAATATTTGTTATCTAATTGCATCAACCTGCATGCAACTATCCTTTAGTTGGTCGAGCTTTATTTCATAAAGCAGCATGAAAATTTTGAAAAAGAATGAAATAATTAATGGAACAATAAAACATTTGGCCATCCCATAATAATAATTATTATATATAAAATATCTGGCCCTCACATAATTGTGGTCAAGTTGATCAAGATTTAGGACATAATTAATAAGTGGACCTTAGTTAATCAAGGTTTAATTATAAGACCTTAATCAATGAAGTGACTGTACTAGTGATTTGTTTAATTGTTTGCCCTACCTTCAAGGTTTAATATAAGAACTGGAGCTGTTTATTTTTGTGTTTTAAAATTATTTTTTTTGTTTTAAATTAATATTTTTTAATGTTTTTAGATTATTTTAATGTATCGATATTAAAAATAATTTTTAAAAATAAAAAAAATATTATTTTTATATATTTTTAAATAAAAAATACTATAAAAATCAACAGCTATAATTTTTTATATTTCATTAGAAATATTATATATATATAAATATATATATATATATTTATATATTTTTTTACCTGCAAACACCAAGAATCCTAGCCTCACATATTGGGCCAAAAAGTCCTTTCTCGTAAATATCATGCGTGCTTCCAATTGCATCGGGTAGGCTAAAATCTTAATAATTTTTTCTTACCTTTTCATAACATCGTTTTTTTTAACAACAACATAAATATTAATTTCAATAACAAAAAAGCTAAATTCTCTTTTATTATCAACCTTACATGTTTGTGGGTTCCACGAAACTTAAGAAACCTAACCTTTGACCTAACCTCCCTCGCTATTCCATAGTTTTTTTTTTTTCTCTAAAAATGAAATGTCATCAGGGGGGTTGGCGGAATAGGGGATGAGGGGACGTTAAACCACTGTAGCTAGGAGTGACTCCACACTTTGGAGCTTCTATACAACAAGACAGTATGGGTTCATGCTAATGATGTTTTTAAGCCGTGAGAGGAGGAGACCCTGAAGGTGTTGTGCCATTGGCGCCAGGTTTATCTACCCCTTGAAACCTTTGGAGATAATAAAACAGAGTACGAGGTTTCATTGGCGTTGTTATTCCTATTTCATGCTTAATCAATTAAATGATAAAAGTAAACATTTGTGGTCAATTTAAATCTATCATTATTATAGTACATAATTAGGAAAGGTTTATTACTCTTGTGTTATAATCTCTTCATTAATTATTGTATATTGCCCTACATATATAAATAGAAAAAATTTGCTAACTAATATGTTAAGCTTTTTATTATTCTCAACTTAATTATCATAGCCATAACACTTTAAAACTCTTTTTTCTTCTCTTCAATGGACTCTTGTTCTCAATTACCAGTGCAAACTTCTTCTTCCCCTTCTGTTTTGGAAGCTTCCCCTATTGTTGTCGTGCATCTTCATCTCCCTCTGTTATGCATTCTTCCTTTCCTCATCATATGGTTATTGTTTATGGTGTTTCTTTTTAATTTAATAATTCATTTCTTCATTGTAAACAGTAGGATCAACTTATTCTGAGTGCATTTCTTTCTTCTCTTTCAATGGATGTATTACATCTTGTTGTCGATTGCCAAAACTCGCATTGTGTTTGGCATACTATTAAGCAAGCCCTCGCTTCTCTATCTAACTCTCGTAATATGCAACTTCATGGTTCTTTTCAAGATCTTCGACAAAGTGACGATTTGGTCACTGTATTTATGCAAAAAGCAATGGCATTATTTGATGAATTAGTTGTTATTAGTCGACCAGTTTTCCAAGAGGACTTTAAATTGTATGTGTTCGTGGTCTTCGAGGTGAGTTCAAAGATTTGGTAACAAGCCTCGTGACCAAGGCATAACCTCTTTTGTATGCAAATCTTCATAATCATCTCCTAACTCACGAGATCTTTCATAAGACCTCCCTTCAATCCATGGGTGTTGTTGTCACTACTCCTTTACTGCCCATACCACTCTAGCCCCCATCAGCTCATGTTGCCTAGCGACAGACTCCGAGTTCATATCACAACAATTACAATTTCAGTTATGGTAAGGGACGCTTCTGTGGAGGCTAGCGTAACAATGCTAACAACAACCATAACAAGTCTGATAACAAATCTAATTTTCAAACCTTTAATAGGTCTTCAAACACCGACTTAAGGTAGGGAAATTAGCAACAAAACTAACAAAATCATGGCTCTTTATAGTGGTGTAATGTCTGGTGTCAACTACGACAAACCTTCAGCCACTTAGCCCTTAATGTGCTCAACTTTAAAGCCATGGACAATAGCCTAGTGCCAATCTTGCGCTTAACAATATTTCCTCAATAAACTCTGTGAATTGGTTTTCCTGACACTAATGCGAATCAACACATCACACTTAATCTTACAAATTTGATGGTAGAGTAATTCTTTGTAATCATTCCAATAGACAAAAGTAAATTGAAGAATTTATTCTTTGGAATTTTGAACTTGTTTGAGAACTTTTCCATACCCCAATTCTGACACTTTTGTTTATACAATCTTAGGAGTTAAGGGATTTACTAGATGAAGACTAGGGATTTTGTTAGAGAATAATATAAATCATATCCTGGGACTTCACCTAACAGCTTAAGCTATTAGGTTGAGATGGTTTTTTGACATGGTATCAGAGCCTTGATGACCAAGTGGTCTCGAGTTCAAATCTCACCATCCCCATTTATTTGATAAAAATTAAGCACAAAGTAATGTAGGCCTGTGCAAGTTTCAAGCCCAAAGGGCTTTCACTTGAGGAGGTGTGTTAGAGAATAATATAAATCATATCCTAGAACCTCACCTAACAATTTAAGTTATTGGGTTGAGATGATTCTTTGACAGATTTCATGTGTATGTGTGTGTGTGTGTGTGACGCTTCTGTTTCTACAATCTTAGGAGGTGAGGGATTTGCTAGATGAAGACAAAGGATTTCATACAAATCTCTCTCTCTCTCGCTCGCGCGCATGCAAAATTATTTTCACTAACAAAAAAAGGGTTTTTAGTATAACAAGAAAGTTTGTAATTTACCCGTCAAGTGCATGGATTAAGGACTTGGATATACTAGATAAAGTCTTATCTACTTCTTTTCTACATTTTGATATATTTGTTTTTTTGCAATTAGAATCTGATTGTTATGGCTAGATGTATGTGTTCTTTGATTTTCGCTTTAATTGGATATAGTAGATAAAGTCTTATTTATCTTGGATAATTAGTGCAATTTGATGCAAAATGAAGGACTTGGAAAATGATTTTTTCTATTCTTTCTAAATTTCTATTTCACCGCTTGCTTAGGAAAAGTTTGTGGTGTCGTAGAGGAGAAAACTTATTGAACCATTGTTTTTATACTACTATACTCATTTGTCTTAAATTCACAAATACCTTTTGTTTTTTTTTAATTGGAAATTTTGTGTTTTTTTATAAAAATAAAATAATTAAAAAATTAATTATTTCCTAAAATAAATAAAATAAATATTTATCATGAAAAACAAAACCAAAAAAATGCTTATTTAGAAAATAATAAGAATAATAATTTTTTTGGTATTAAAAAAAAAAAAATTTTAAATTTTAAAATTAAATAAAAAAAAAAAAAAAAAAAAATATTTATGAAAAAAAATATAAAAAAAAGTAAAAGTATTATATGAGTTTGCTCATTCAATTTATTTATTTTTTTTAACTAATTGACCCTTATTGACCATTACGAAATAATTAGATTTCTTTTTATTTATAAGATGGGTAGAGAATGTATATATATCAGCATGTTATTATGTCTTCTATAATTTCCCTACATATAATAACACAATTGTCTGTGCTATGAATAAAAAAAAAACAACGGTAATCCAATGTTATGTCCTTCTTTTTTTTTTTATTTTTCATTTGCATTGTAATAATATGGGGTGCTTGTTGAGAAAATATTTTATTGCTAAGTTTTGTAAAATAAAATTTTATTTTACTGGTTTATAAAAATTAAATTTTTAAAGATCAAATTTAAGGCTTTAAAAACTTTTGAGCACCTTTAATTTTGTCCCATTAGGGATTAGTTTGATCGGGAAGGGCAAATATTAATGCCTTTTTTTTTAATTTCAATTATTGTTCTTTTTTCCTTTTAATTTGATCCTTCCATATTTTTTATTAATTGACTTGATAATTTATTCTTCTTGCTTAGATATAAGAGTCTCACAATATCAAATTTTCAAATTTTATAATAAAACAAACATGGGGGATTGAAGTTAAAGGGTGAGTTTAAAATGGAAGACAATTACATTGCGCACGTAAGAGAGTGAGAGAGGTTGCAACACTCTAGCAACATGTGCGACCTCCTATCATGGCTCAACCGGGCCTTTCACTATGGCAATCAATGCGGCTCGACTTTCTCTTCCTGATGCGACAAAGACTATATGCTTATTCCTGACGGTGCGTTACAGAGATCTTTTCTTCCTTCTTTCCCTTATTTGTCTCTCTTCTTCTCAAAACTCACACTGGTCATTTCAAATTTTAGTGTTGTCCTCTAGTTTTATTGTCATTTTAAATTCGATCTTTATTTTTTTTATTGTTAAATTTTTATTTTATGTCCTTTTCTAAAATTTTAATTTTTTTTAATTTCATCATTTTATAAAAAATTTCAAGTTGTCCTATTATTTTATTTTTCATATATAGTCTTCATTCTTTTATTTTCTATTTTTTTTTTATCCTTTTGTGAAATTGAATTTTCTTTTCAATTGCATTCTTCAATCCAAAAATGACAAATTTCTTATTGTTTCTAAATTGGTCATCATTATTTTGATTACTATTTTTTTATTTTTGATCCTCTTGTAAAATTGATTTTTTTTCAATTTCATCCCTTCGCATGGGCTGGTTGAAAATTAGGCTCTATGTTTTTTCTTAATTGAGTGATCTCGGTTTTATGACCATGTCATAGATCTAAAAACTTAACTTAGGTTCACATCATTATTTTTTTATTATATTTTTTTACATGGATTTTCTTTCTCATTTTCATCCTTCCAAGTTTTGTTTTTTGAAAAAAAAACCAGGCTTTATAATTTTATTTGATTTCCATTATAAGCTATCTTGATCTCATCACTATTATTTCAAGTTTATTAGATTAGCCCGGGTTGACTCATATATTTTCTTTTGAGTCATTGCTTTTTTAATTTAATTCTTTTTTGGTTTTGTCCTTTATTATTGAGCTGCTTTAAAAATAAGCATCATTGTTTTTCCCTATTTATATTCTATTGGGTTATATCATTTACATGATTTGGATTACGAGGTTTAATAAACTTGTCTAGTTTGTTTGTGCTTAATTTTTTGACTTTTTAAATTGATTTTCTTTTGATTTCATTATTCTACATCGAATTTATTAAAAATTGGTCTCCATTATTTTCTTTTATATGCTTTATCTTGGTCTCACTCTTCTTGTTTTGTCCTGCATACTAAACCGAAAAACCAAATAAAGGAAATAAAAGAAGGAAATGATACACTTACAGCAAACTCATCCTGTCAATTTTCTACATATAAATGAATAAGTACATCTTGGTCCTAAGATTTTATAATTACTCAGATAAATAAATTTCTGACTATACAAGCATCTTAAATTTTTTTTATTTTATTATCATTACTCAAAAATCATTAATGAAAAATAAATTATTTTGAAGGAAAATATTTTCCATAATATATTAAAACAATAAAAAATAACTATTTTCTAAAACCGATTTTCATTGTAATATTTTCTACAAAATAAATTTTGGTTCATCAATCGATCTCTTTTTATGCTAATTTTGGTCAGTTTTCAAATTCCCAAGTCCGTTCAAAACGGTGTGATTTAGAATAAAAACAAAGAAAAGACATAAAGTCTCTAAAATTAATTAAAATAAAATGAAAAAAATAAAATCAATGAAAATAAAAAACATTTTTAATAGATATAAATAAGAAATAATAATTGAAAATAATTATTTTGTTTCTTTATATTATCTCCCAGTATTACTTACGTAATAAACACTCTCATGACTTAATTAATATATATTCTGGGATGCTGTATTATTTATGGTTAAATTAATAAATAAATCATGACTATTTAAAAAAAGTGAACATCAAATTTTTCATTATTATTAAAATTAAAATATTAATTAATTAACATTGTTTGGTATATTTAACGGATCTTTGTGACAGGGAATGATATATTAACGGTTCAAAATCTACCAAAATTAAATTAATAGTAGATCGAGGAGTCAATTTAAGCCAAAATAATGCAAAGAGATGATTTGGCCAGATCTCAGAGTAGGTTAATGGGGGGTTTTTTTCCTTCTTAATCCCATGTTAGTTACGTCTCTAGGATGTTACGTGATAATAAAATATTAAAGCCTATTTGTTTTTTAGTTTCTAAAAAATAAATGAATTTTTTTTAAAAAAATCAATATTTTTTTTTTATCATTTTAATGTACTCGTATTAAAAATAAATTTAAAAAAATTAAAAAAATATTATTTTAATACATTTTCAAATAAAAAATACTTTATAAAATAACCACGTCTAACCCCACTGCAAAAATTATAATAATTAAAGTTTCCAAACCAGGCACGAAAGTATATAATTGTTCATCAAACCATGTCGAAGTCAAACAACTCAAATCAAAAGGATAGTATTAATTTTTGTCACCGGTGGTTGAGAAGATATAATTAGAAATTCTGCCTGAGATCACCGTTCCACCGAGTAGTGTCAATTATTGTGAGTTGGTCCTCTATCTTATCAAGCTCATGAGTTAGTATACGTTTTTTTTTTTTTAATTGGGATTCATGAACCAAGCAATAAGCTTGCATTATTTTGAAGCATGCGCCTATCAACTTGTGGCCCATGTCAAATATATTTTATGATTTAACTAATTTGAGGGCCACTAGCTATAGGACAATACCTAGGCTCGTCGAAAATGAAGTGTGTATAGATATATAAATTATTTAATTATTTTCAAACTTTAATTAAAATATGGGCTAATTAAAGGCTTCTTAGCTTGCATTATAGCATAAAATAGACTGAAAAAAGATGCTTGCTTGCCCATATAATATATAAAAGACAACATTGTCTTCACCCTAAAAGGTATTTAGATACGGTTGGAATAGCAAATAATTTTTTTTATTTTTTTTATCATTTATTGGTCATAGGTCAAAGAAACCAGCTTATAGTTTTTTTTTTTCTTTCACTTCATACATTATTAAAATACAAATGGATGATATAATTCTCAAGAGCAATGAAAGGATATGATGTCCACTAGGCTTGGAGAACCTTGGCTTGCGCTGTATTGCCCGGCCGGTCCGAGGTCCAGGTTCCAGGTTTTGACTGGGTCGACAGGATCAATTTCTATTTTAAAAAAATTAAAACGTCATCGTTTTAGTAAAAAAATAAAAAAAAGTCAACTGGTTGCAACCAGTTTTGCCGGGTCAACCCGCTGGGTCGGCCGGGTCATTACTTTTCCTATTTTTTCATTAACTCGGCTCGATTCCACCTCCGGGTCGGTCGGGTCCTGGATCGACCCGCCGGATCAAGCCGGGTTTCAAAACTAAACCAGACGAGATGGGCTTAGCACCTTTTTATCTTCTTCATATCTTTTTTTCCACCTTTTTATCTTCTAATAATATCTCCAGTCAAGAAGCACTTTTTTGATGTCCACTAGAGCTTTATTATTTAAAAGAGCTGTCTAGCTCGAACGAGAACGAGTTAATGCGAGCAGTCGAGATCATTGATGTAGCATATAAATTAGGTATTTTGCATTCATCATCCCACATTTTGTTTCCGTACTGAAAGATATCGTGGGAGAGGCATGCAGTTAATTTTATATGTAATAAAGTTTGCATAGAGCCTGTGTATCCAGAAATTCATCTTTGAGTGATATACGCCAACCTTGCATAGGAATATTCATCTTTGATCACCAATGAGTCATTTCTCTCGATCCATTATTTTGGATGCTTGCACTCGTTTAAATGTTTCTTTTATTCTACTTAGCTCGATAGAAATATGGTGGCGATCCTGTTATCGATCATTAATATCTTTCTTTGATGGAAAGAACTTGGAAATTTAGAATTGTATATGGAAGATAGTCCAAATAGCATGTAATAGTAACAACTAGAATATTGCATAATATCAACATAGTATTTTATTGGTGTTTAAACACTAGTTTTGTTGGAAAAAAGTTTATTGATGGAATCACGGATGGTAACTAATCTTCAAAAAACACATTGTCGGTGGTTTCTATTCTGCCGATTATTCTATTAGTAATATAATCACCGATGGATTTACAAACGGAAAAAACATGTCAAACAAAAACAATTATCAGCATCTTCCGTCAGTAATTCTATCAATGAGTACGTCATGTTACCAACAGAATAAAGCAATGGTAATTCTATCGGTGATTGAATTTATATTACTGTCGGAATTAACTCGTCGGAGATTTACATATTGGAAGTGGTAAGTCTTATAATTTTTTTCAAACTCTTTGAAACTTTCTGAGGGACTTAGTCCACTGGTAATTTCGTTTGTAATTGTTAGTGGTAAAATCTTACAATTGTTTTTAATTTCATTTGTAATTGTTAGTAGAAAAGTCATATAATTGTTTTTCAACTCTCTAGAACTTTTTGAGGGACTTAGTATGTCAGTCATGATGTCTGTGATTTAAATTCCATTGGTAATTCCGTCAATGTTGTATTTAATATTTTTTTTAAAAATTAAAAAAAAAACAAAACAGAAAAAAATAAAAATAAAAAAACTAGATTCTTATTATTAATTTAAAAAATATTATTGAAAAAGGAGGAGGAGGCGGAGGCGGATCTTCATCAGGATCAGGTGGGTGACGAGGTAGACTATATATACTAGTGAGGGTTGACAACAGCTCCTCATACAATCGCCTAAGTGGGGTCTCAGCACTAAGCCGGGTTGTTTAAGCTTCAACTTGTTCTCATAAAATTGTTTGGATGACTGGAGATTGGAAGCTTGAACTTGATTGCGAGGAACCAAGAATAGATACACTACAACCCATTTGTATATCCTTGCCTATAGTGTTTGAAATACTGCAAACCTGATTTCTATCGGGTCTACTGAACGATTTAGCCTCCAACCATAAATTTAGATCGAGTTCTAGAAGGGTCAGAAGATCATCCATGTATCTCTCTTACAATTAGGTATTATATGTTTGCCGGAAAAAAATAGTTTGCAAATTTAAAAAAGTAATAACTTAAGAAAACAATTGTTGAAATCTTGTTGAAATCCAACTTACCATAGACTTCTAATCTCGGCTAGCCACGAGCTGCTGCATCATTTTTTTACGATCCTCATTTCACATGTGAGTTTAAACAAAAAGTTTGATCGAATTTGGATTGCGTCTAAGAACTATAACCTGCTAAAAGAAGTTACTGTTAGTTAAATATTTTTATATAAAACAATAATTTTTTTAAAAAAATGTATGTAATAAAACATAATCTTACCATCCGCTTCACATGAAAACAAACAGAATGGATTTGTCGGTGTGCATGGTAATTAAATTCTGAATCTCCTTATTTTGGTTCTTCGTACCGGACTGCGATCGTTGCACGAAATGCTCAAACATCACGTGCTAGATATAACCTTTTCGTATAGCTTCTGAGACGTGCAGAGGTCTGAAATTCCTCTATATGACCATTTCTTCTCATCCTGGAAGACCTTTTTCGTTTGCATATTTCTTTGAATTTTTTGATGCCTTGTACTAGAAATCACACAACCTGGTTCATAGAAGTAAATTATCAGTTAAGATAACTAAAAATCAAATTTAAACATTTTAAAAAAATAGAATATTTTGAATTTAATCTTACCTAATGAGGTCGTGATTCTTCTACACCCTTCTAGAAACAGCATTGTCAGCCTCCTCCTATTTTTTTTTCATACATGTCAATTTCATAAGATAATTAGTTTATTAAAAATAAAAAAAATAGCTTAATTAAATAAAAAAATTATTCATGTATATACTAACCTTGAACTTTCCAAATCAAGTATCAATCATATGATTTTATTTAGGATTTTTGAAAACTTGACTCCACTGAAACAAAGACATTTCCATCGATGATTTCATCATTGATATTATCGTGCGAGCAGCCTGCACATTTGTAAACCTGGAATACCATTCATTTATTGAAATTAATTATTCAAAAATTATCCATTATTGTTTTTTTTTTAATCGTGCAAGAAATAAAAACATACTTATATGTTATGGTTGAGCTTCCACTGAGCAATGTACTTCATATTGTATACATCCTCAAAATGGACACCCCTTCTGCAAGGTGGCATTGCGCTCGACGAGCCTGCATCGAGAAAGGGTGCATCGAGAAGGGACACCCCTTCTGATGACCTAGCCCCTTCTGATGACCTAGCGACTCATGGTCATCAGAAGCGTTGCTAAAAGAACCAATAGCGCTATTGTTTGTATTATTCATTAATGACCTCTTCCTTGTTTAAACAAATTAAAACATAAAAAAATAATAACATTCTCATTATATCCTATTTAAAAAAAAAAATCAGAAACACCTCCCCTATACAAGAGACTATCCAAAATTATATTACATGCAAATACGTATCAATAAATAAAGTCGCGAAGCAATTGATTTTATTTATGACTAATATTTATAAAAAAAACCACAATTTTTTTGCCCTTATAATTTCATCATTCTACGCTCTACGTGCATAAGTGACTCACATTTTGAAACTAACCATGATTTTGTAAAACCATATTATCTAACCTAAAACTAACCAATATTCACCTTTTTTCACTTTTTGTAACATATTCATACACAAACCAATCCTAATTGCCTAAATTTGGTAGAAACTCAACTATTAGAAAAAATAATAAACAAAATATGCTACCAAGTAAAAAATTGCTGGAAAAAAGGCAACAACTATGATTACATGGCTATTTAAAAATTAAGGGAAACATAGCCTAGTACCATTGAGGTATGTGGTTGAGAATATTATATATGAACAAAAGCTGGCATTTTGAAATTTCTATAAGCATAGAGATTGATTTTGTCCTTTCCAGTTGTTATCAGGTAGTATTTAAATTTTTTCATCATGATAAAATTGAAGTTATCTTTTGAATTAAATTACTTAAATAGTTATTTAAAATCATTTCTAAAAAAACAATTACAAAACACAAATAAATAGATAAAAAAAATTTTAGCAATAAATGACACTTAATGTCTATTGACACAGAATTATAGTTTTGCTATTCAATTATATCTATAAATCAAGGATAAATAATTATAGTAAATTATGAATTCTGATATTCAAGCATTCTGATCTCCAAGGCCTACCATTTTATTTTTAATATTCTATAATCTCAAAACCTATTCTCATTGTTTTGTGTTCTAAAAAACACACACAATGACTCAATATACTAGTTTGCTTTGAACTAAAACCCTTAAAGGCTCATCTTTTCCAAACATTTACTTTCGTTCAACCCCAATAAAATAAAGACCCAAACTCTATTCTCTTAACAAACAAATGGCAAAAAAGAAGAAGAAGGGAAAAGCAGGAGACTTACCTAGCGTGAAGGCATGAAAGATGAAGACTTATCTGGCATCAAGGATGGAAGGAGAGGGGAAAAGAATGAGAGGGAAGAATTTAACAGAGAGGGAAAAGAGGAATAAGACAGGGGAAGAGAGATCGTTAAGGAGAAGATATAAGTAGATACAGACTTAGTTCATTAGTAATTATATTGGTATTTACATTTTATTGGTAATTATATCGATATTAAACAATTTTTTTCCAAGTGTTTTTGTTTTTCCAATCTATCCAACCTACAAATACAGTAAAATCACAACACAATAACATCATTTATGTTCAATAACATAATAATAAAATCATAGCAATAAACATTTTGTTAGTGTCAAAAATAATTCATTATAAAAGAAAAATCAGAAATATTACATTAAAATCAATTTCATTACATATTGATGTTTTACGATTAAAATCAGCTCAAAATTGATTTAATCAGAATTTTCTTCTTCTTCTTCTTCTTCTTGTTCTTGTTCTTCTTCTTCAATTTCATCATCATCATCATGACCATCATAATCTTCTTTATTGAATTAAAGCTCGTCAATATCACCATCTTTATCGACTTTTGTATGTTCATTGGTTCTTAAAATATCATTTAACTCCTCAACATCAACATTAACAAAAATATTCTCACTGCATGAAAATTTGAATTTTTTGGTAAACAGAGCAACTCGATATGTACCGACTAACTTATCAATTTGAAAGATATCATCTCTCATAATTACTTCATCGTTACCTTTTTGAACAACTTGGACATGACTCCATGGTTTGGTTTTCACTAAGGATAACTAATCAGCCCTAGAACAATCATTTCTAAAGAAATGAGTGTATGTGTAATAAACTTGTTGGCATTGTTTGGCAAAAATAAAGACATCATCGACATTACAAAGACATCATCTACATTGCAAAGCTTACTCTTTGTATTAAATTCAATTAAACCATGGTGGGAATTAACTCTGATTCCTTTATTGGTGGTATCATGTCAATAGCATTTGAATAAAAAACTTTATTATACTCCCTATGATATTACAATTCAATCACCTCTTCTAACTTTCCATAATAAGCAATTTCAAACTCATTAGAAATTGGTCATTTAACACAAACTCGACTATTATAAGTCTTTTTACCTCTTCTAACTTTGCAGATTGTTTGGACGATTTTTATTTCAAGCTTTTTCATGTGTTGGGTATGCAACTTGGTAAAGTATTATATCTAAAAAAAATGACCGATCTTTATCATTAACATGTTATTGAGTTAAAAACACAGAATCAAACAAGCATTAAAACCAATAATCATGCCTTTAGTGCAAACCTTCTAACACATTATTGACCAAAACTAAAACAAATTATCATAACGAAAGCTTGAACAATCTAAAACATGAACAAGAACAAAACAAACTGTGCCAAAAAACATCATATTATTCCAGCACCATAATCAAATAAAAAAAATGCAAGAAGAGCTCAAACAACATCAAAAGAGGTTTAAACATTAAGAAAGCATGAATGGGTAGGTCACGTGGACTCAACCCTTAGACTTTTACATGGTTATACCTTCTCCTAGCTTGCTTGTTGGCTATGGACTATTGTTTTCCTTCTCTATTCCTTCCTTCTTACCTTTTCACCATTTTTTCTTTCCAAAGCTTGTTAGACCTTTTATGTTAGACTCTTGAACCTTCATACCAGGATCTTTTCACAATGTGTTTTTTCATGTTTTCCCCACCTCTATCCTTTCTCCTTTCTTCATTTTTCAGGGGGTATTTATAAGGTTTTACTAGGATTTTTGATGGATTCAAACATAAATTGATCAAAGCTTAGCCCTTTGATCAAAATAAGAGGGTGCTAGACAAATGTTAACAACTAGAACTTTTGTCCTTCAATGGTTTTAGGATGGTGGTTTTGTAACAAATCTACCTAGCTGGTTTTCTTTTGCTTAGAGACAAAGGCATGCATCCCTTACCTTCTTTCGATTGGATTCATTCTTGCTTAATTTGGAGTTATGTAATTCCACATTTATTCGTTTGCAGATGTTAACTCAATTAGCCGAGAATCTATCCAAATTTGTGTTTCTTTACCCCAAATAAAAATATTTTCATTAATGAGGCCCTTTGTCAATCAGAATTGGGTTGCTAATTTTGTTAATCTTATATATTTTGGTCCTCCAACTTTTCCTCTTGTCATTTTGGTTCTTCATCACCAACTTGGGCAATCTTTTAGGATTTCTTCATGTATATCCTCTTTTATTTTGGATTTTCTTTTTCTATTTTTCTTTCCTTCATTTTTTGTGGGGTCAAAAGTGGGTAACAACAGGCATTACCAAATACCGATAAAAATGCCAACATATAGCAAATCCATGAAAAAACTTTTTTTAACGTATTTCTGTTGGTAAATCCATCGGCGATTTAAATTGTCGATGGAATGGTGTTCACTCGCCGATGGACTATTCCAGCAGTGTTTTTTGATTTTCTTATAGAGATCGACCTACGACCTATCCCAGTTGGGTTTCAAAAAAAATGAGCGGGAGTTGATTCGGTTAAACTTAGGTGACCAGATGGTTTAACCTGCAACCCGATCAAGATTCAATTTAATTTTTATTTTTTTTAAAATAATATAACTTTAATTTTTTTTAAATTAAAACAACGTTGTTTTTATCAATACGAATTAATTCAAATTAATCCACTTAATTTATGATTCAAGTCATGACTCGTAATCAGGTTTAATAACTTCAGTGTTACGTGCCATGGGACAATGTCTTGCTTCGATAGAAGTATACCATCCATACCAAAACACAAGAAGTTCTGCGATTACTTTACTTTTGGTACTTGATTTTAGATTTTAACATCATGTAAATATATATATAAAACAGGGCATTGTGTATAATTTCAAGATGGGCATTGAAAGGAAAATATATACTTAAAAAACATGTGGTTAGACGTTTCGCATTGACAGCGAAATAGAACGTCACATTTTAGGTGAGCAATATGATATTTGGATTACAATAGTGGAATGACTAACCGCCTCTTGCTCTCCATCCAAACAATAATTTCTAACAAATTTAATCTAATAATTTACAAATATTCAATTAATGCTGCCCAATTTAAATTGGAGACAGTGTCTCCTCTTTTTATTTTTTATTTCTTTCATTTTTTTTTTTTAAAAAGAGAGAATAGTTGAGGTTAACATTTTGTAAAGGGTGACGGATAGTCGAGGTTAACAATTTCGATCAATGAGTTTGAGCATAGTTTTGAAGTTCAGCTCGGCTCGATGAGTTGATTCGAGACCCGTCTGATCCGGGGCTGGAACCAGGCCGGGTTGAAAAAAAAATAAGGGAAGAAAAAACTTGATGCGGTCCGGCGGGTTGACCCGATGACCCGGTTGACCCGGCAAGACCCAGTCAAAAACCCGGTTGCAACCCTTTAACTTTTGTTTTTGTTTTTTTTATTAAAACGATGTTGTTTTGATTTATAAAAAAAATTGACCCGAACGACCTAGTGACCCAGTCAAAACCCGGAGCCCAGGCCTTGGACCGGGCCGGATCTGAAAACTATGGTTGTGAGACAATTTTAAATATTATTTATTTTTTAGCAAAGTTTTTAAGGTTTCTAGTTATATCTATTGATAAATGTTGAAAAATGAAAAAATATATTCTATAAAAATTTTGCTCAAGATTTGTAAGAGATGGATGCAGATTTTTACTCAATTGGTATAAATTTTTCTATGAATTTTTTGTAAAATTAGGGATTTAGAAAATTATTTCATTTTTGGACTGGCCAAGGCCTTCCCTGACCTCCTCTAAATTTGTCCCAGTATGCCTACAAAGCACTGGCGTTAATTAATTTATTATTATCATGTTTTCTTTAAATAATACACACAAACTGGCCATCTAACTTGCAGTTCATTGCAGGTTATAATTTGTTTTTTTAAAAAAATACCATTGATATGATTTTTTACATAAAAAATTAAAGTGTAAATCACAAAATCTATGTAAATATCTAATTAAATAAATTGATAACCATTTATATAAATAAAAGAAAAAAATCGTTAACAATAACAAAAAAAATTAAAAAATTGAGAGATGAATGTAGATCGAGATATTCAATCACAGAAAATGAGACATTCACCCGAATGTATTCACTGAACTTATTTATTTAAATAAATTAAAGAGAATGTAACGAGAAATTCAATCACGAAAAAGACATTCAAGTTAACTTATTTATTTAAATAAATTAAAGTTAAATTCACATCAGAAAAAACATGTGGCCGAAAAGATAAACACAAATAAAATTGACTGAATAAACTCATACCCTAAAAAAATATTACACAAGGCAAAACACATTAGAAATATTATTTAAAAAATAATATTTTTTATTTTGAAAAATAAAGTTCATTTGTATAAAGCAAAAAAAATTATAGATAAATTAAAATAATATCTTGAAAAATCAAACACAAATAAAAAATTTTAAAAAAACTTATATTTAAAAAAAAGCATGCAAAACCCATGACTTAGGTCATGAAACTAGGATAAACACATAAAAAATAAATCAAAGAAAATTACAAAACTAATATTAAAAAAAAAACTAATGCAGAACGATAAGATTATACGAAGCCAAATCTCTAACAAATCAAATGTAAAAAGATGAAGTTAGGAAAAAAACCAATCACACAAAAGGATCTAAAAAAAATGATAGTGAAAATAAAAAATAATAATAATCAGAGGGCAAACAAAAATTTTCAATTGGAAAGTTAAATTGAATTAAAAAAATAGCTTTAATAAAAGGAAAAACAAGAGAGTCAAATTAGAAAAAATAAAACAATAAAACATTGATTGAAAGATGAAATTGCAAGCCAGAAAAACTTTAACAAAAAAAGGCCAAGGAAAAAAAATCAAAAGAATAAGGACCGAAATGAAAAACAAAACATATGAGAAATTGTAATTGAAGAACTAAATTGAGAAAAAAAAATTCTATAAAAGGAATAAAAATAAAATAAGAAATTAAAAGAATAAGGACTGAAATTAAAAAGAAAAAAAAAAGACAATTATGCACTTTACCTAGCAGGAGAAAGAAAAGAAGGGAGGAAAAAAAAAGATTGTCGGCGACAATCCGACTACTATATGTTATCATGTGCTACACCATGTGAAAGAGAATACGATGATATATCCAAATAGATGACAGAAGGTCATATTTCGCCGCTGGGTAGCATCACACGCGCTGCCTGAATAGGGCAAACACCACCCACTCACTGGCGCGTGCCAAGCAGATGCTAGTAGCTTTTTTAATTAAAAAAATAAAAAGTCAACGTGAGAATATCAAAACGCCTCTATAACCCTAGTAATTACTCAAAAACTCATGTGAAAATACAAAAATACCCCAAATACAAAACTTATTTTTTATCTTTTCTAAGACAAAAAAAAAATACCTTAATTGTACATGAATAATAGAGAAACTAAAAAAACAGGTGATAAAGAAGCATTTTTACTGTTTAAAAGTTTATGAAAAATAAAAATTTTGGTCATCAACTTTAAGTTTTAAATAAAATAAAAAAATCTAAACACCCCTAAACTATCATTTAATGACCAATACCCAAGCACCCCATGCTCAAGGCTTTTTTTTTTTTTCACTCAAGATAAAAAAAATAATTTCACTGTAATAATTTATATTAAACTATAGCTACAGTAAGAAAACTCACACCTTACCATATAGTTTTGGTTAATATTCCGGAACCAGACCCAAATATACAAGTTCAAATCACAAGAAGACATGAATCTCGTACCAAAGTGACAAGTTACCAATGCTTGATGTTGGACCACTTGAAAGGATACCCTGCCTTCGATGGAAAATGACACGAAAACACATTACATGTTGTCGTATTGCTGGGAATTTCGACAAGCATGCTGCTGATGAGTTACGTGTAAATCATCATTTCTTTTTGTCAATTCATTTTTCCTTTTTGTAAGGGGCATGCACAACCCAGTAGACCTCCTAGACTAGGTTGACTAGCCTTCAAAGGCCAGCAGACACTCAAATTTTTATTAGGTTAATTTCTCAAAAAAAAAAAAAAAAAACAATAGTGCAAGATGGAATGTATTTATTTTTTATTTATTGTGATGATAGCTTAATTATTCCACAGTAAAGTTAGAACAACCGGTCTTCTCATGTTAAATCTTTGTTTGAGATTGCGGCTAAAGTTGAAATACAAGTTTTTTATTTTAAAAGATAATTTTTTAATGTTTTTTACTGTTTTAATGTGTTAATGTTAAAAATAAATTTTAAAAAATAAAAAAAATATTATTTTGATGTATTATAAGCAAAAATAAACAACATTTCTAAAACCAACTGCTACCGTACTCGGAAAAAAAAAATCCTTAAAGATGATGGATGCATAAAAATATAAATTGAGCATCCTTGGTCATGAACATAATGAAGTAGGTAAAGCTAATTAAAGAATCTAAATTGAGCTCTGCGGTTGATGAATGGGCATGGTGATAATGCTAAATAAAGCTAGGAGTGAGGATGCTGCAACTTTTTACCTGAAAGGATTGCCTTCCTTTTTCAGTAAAGTTCCTTTTCTCTTCCATTAAAGTGTTCAGGAATCACAATACTGCGTTTCAAATGGCGTTTTTGTAGATCTTGATTTTTTCATTTAAAATTATTTTTTTAAAAGTTTATTGGTAGTTTTAATGTATTGATTCTTAAAATATATAAAAATAATAATATTTTAATATATTTATAAATAAAAAATACTTTAAAAAACATTCCCTCTCATACCCTCAAACGACATTCTCTTTCTCCCGGCAGCAAGGCTAGTTTTGGTATATCATCTTGACCAAGTTGATCCTTAATCTTGGTGTTTTCAGTCCTTTTTCTTGCTGGCAGATGCATCACTGTTTTGTCGTTCTTTAACCTCTCGAAATTTCACACCCAAGATTCAATTCTCACCTCTCATGCATGATGGCAGACAATAATATATATATATTGCAGTCTGGGTGCTTTTCTTCAACCCAGTGGTAATTAACAAGGCATATCCATGCGTTGGTGTTTAGCTTTTCACTTGTCTCGTTAGGGAAAAAGCAATGCGTGATGTTAGGATAATTGTAGTTTTGGAAAAAATGATGGAATTGATGCTATTTTTAGCCCCTGCAAATCGTTTGGTATTGAGATTCAACCTGTTTTTTTAATTTTCTACACGCAATGAAGGGTTATTTTAATTTTCTCGTGCTCATTTGGTATTGAAATTAAACCTATTTTTTTATTAAAATTTAATTTTTTTTGTTTTAAATTATTTTTTAGTGTTTTTAGATCGTTTTAAAGTGTTGATATCAAAAATAAATTTTAAAAAATAAAAAAATATATTATTTTATTATATTTCAAAATAAAAAGACACTTTGAAAAACAACACCTACTACACTTTTAAACACCTCTTAATCCATCCTTTCTCCAATTCCTATAGTAAAGAAATCTATATTCTTAGTTGTTAGAAAATAATATAAATCATATTTTAATATTTCATCTAAGAGTTTAAGCTATTGGGTTAAGTTGGTTCTTTAATATGGTATCAGAGCCTTAATGACCAAATAGTTACAAGTTCGAATCTAACCATCTTTATTTTTTGATAAAAATTAAGCACAAGATAATATAGATCTGTACAAGTTTCAAGTTTAAAGAGCTTTCACTTAAAGAAATGTGTTAAAGAATAATATAAATCACATCTTGAGACCTCACCTAACAGTGTAAGCTATTAAATTAAGTTTTTTGTTTTATATTAGTAAATATATCCCATTAACAAGTAAGTTTAATTTAGTAGTTGTATATCTGGTAAAAAAGTTCGAATTGCCATAATAATAATTTCTTAATTATAATGAAAAAGAAATTTATCATTAACCCAAAAGCATAGTTATCATTTAAAATTTATTTATTTGTTGATAGGAAATTGTAGTCCTCACCTCTATGATTTGAGAGTGACTGATTTAGTTTAATTAACTCATGATTGAGATTTAGAAAATTGGCATTATCCAGGTCGATGTTGTTTTTTTATTATTCCAAATATTTATCTCTTTATAATTCTTTTTATTTGAAAATTAGGCCAACCGTTAAGAGTATTATTTATTTGTTTTCACACAGTCTCTCTCTCTCTCTCTCTCGCGCACACACAGTCTATCTCCCTCTTACACAAGTCTCTCGTATGTTTTTGTTTTATTGTGGAGGACCAGGAAAAAGAGGCTTCTATATTTATGCTTAGTCACCACACATTATCCCAACTCATTCACCCGAGTCCTTCCATTGCTTCTTCACCTTCTCTGCTTGCTAAAACTCTCTCAGCTCTCTCTCACACACACTTCTGTTCATTTTACAGGCCTCATTTCTCTGTAGCTGTTCCCTCCGTCGTCATTTTCTTCTTTTGCTCTCTCAGGTCATGTAACTGTACCCTGAAACTGCAATCTTTGAAAGAGTTTCCATTGTTGCTTTAAAGGGTCCTTTTTTAATAATGTGATCTTGATTAAAGTCTTGTTCTTGGTTCTTTCCTTTCTTTTGTTGATGTCCATTTGCTTACCGCTGCTCTAAATCAGTTTTCTTGTGATTTTAATCATGGGTTCTCGTTAGTACAATCTTTTCTTGTCTAGTCCATTTTCTTGGATTCTTAAGTTTGATGTCCCCTTCTGTTAATGCCCATTTGCCTTAAATTTGTTTTAAAAAGTTGAAAGATGCAGTATTTGGTCATGGGTTTTCGTTAGTTTGGTTGCTCTTGTTGTCTAAGCCCCTCACCACTCTAAAATTTCTTTAGTTTTTCATAATTGTAACATGTAATTTGAATCTTTCAACTGCATTCTGTTATGTTAGTGTGCTTTTTGGTGGGACTTAGTTGATGAACAGGAAGCTTTTCTTGATAATGAAGTAAAGAAATCAGTGTTAATGCATCCAAAACTCATTAAAATCAAACGCTAAGAAGATCTGTGCATATGGAGAGTATCTGTTCTTTCCGCTAATTCAGAGTCCTTTTATTTCACTATGGATTCTGTTCGCTAGTATCATTGATTCTTAACTAACTAATTAGGTGATTTGACTCCTTGCTAAACGATTCTTTTGTTCTTGATAGCAAATATACCAATATCATTCTTTATATATTCCTAGAAATGTAAGAATCTGTAACTGTATATTTTACTTACAGAATTATATGTATAGTGTATACATATATATCTCCAAAATGTTTAGTTCAGGATTATGTTCCTGCTTTTGTTACTTGTCTTTCTGCCCATAGGTTTTCATTTTTACCTTCTTCTATGCAAGTTTAGCTACTCATAGTGGCCTCTCGAGTAGTAAATCCAGATGGAGTCTTGTGTTTCGTGTTTTATCATAGATTAGTTCGTTGAACCAAAACTCAATCTATCTCACTGCTTTTATATTCACCAAAACTCTGAGTTGTCATGGAGGAGACATTTGTTCCTTTACGTGGAATAAAAATTGATCTTAGAGGAAGGCTTTTGTGCTACAAGCAAGACTGGAAAGGTGGTTTTCGTGCGGGCATCAGGTTTGTGACTCTTATTACACATATTTAATCACACACATCAGATGCTATGGTTGTGATATTTACAAATAGAGTATTTATGTCAATATGAGCACAACAGAAGCTTTTGTCTATGATCAATGTAACAGATGAAATCTTGAATCCTTTTTTAATCAAAGTCAACAATATTATGTCCTTCCATTTAGGATCCTTGCTCCAACAACATATATATTCTTTGCCTCGGCAATTCCTGTGATATCTTTTGGGGAACAGCTAGAAAGAGATACAGGTTGGCTGGCTTTTTTATATTGCCACTTTCCTCTTCCATGAGTATTTCAGTAGTCATCTGCTGAGACTTTATTTTTGGTTACGTTTTACAGATGGAACATTGACTGCAGTGCAAACTCTTGTATCGACAGCGCTTTGTGGCATCATCCATTCGATTGTCGGAGGACAGCCCCTACTCATACTGGGGGTCGCTGAGCCAACAGTGTTGATGTATACATTTATGTTCGACTTTGCAAAGGACAGAAAGGATTTGGGGCCTAATCTCTTTTTAGCCTGGACTGGATGGTATATGACCAAAACAAACTTTCTTAGCTGATATGCGTGGTGGGATTTCTGGTGATATTCAAGAATTTCCTTCACTTTATGTGTTCTCAGGGTTTGTGTGTGGACAGCTTTGTTGCTCTTCTTGCTGGCAGTGTTGGGTGCATGCTCTATAATCAACAGGTTTACACGTGTTGCTGGTGAATTGTTTGGCCTGCTTATTGCAATGCTCTTTATGCAGCAGGCCATAAAGGTGAACGCTCTTAATGAAATTCAATTCGTTTTATCATAAATCCATTTAACTTCTGAATTAAATGTTTCCAAATGACTGTATATCGGATTTTTCAAGAAAAAATGATTTTTTGGAAGTTCTTATATTAGATAATTCAAAAATGTAGTAGAGTTTGCATAGACTGTCTTCTCATCATAACTTTGGGGTTTCATACTATAGGGAGTTGTTGAGGAGTTCCGCATACCCCAGAGGGAAAATCTTAAGCAGACTGCACTTCAACCTTCTTGGCGATTTGGCAATGGAATGTTTGCATTGGTTCTGTCCTTCGGCCTACTTCTGACTGCATTAAGGAGCCGTAAGGCAAGAGCCTGGCGCTATGGTACAGGTATGAATTAGAGGTCCAAAGGCAAATAAACTTTTGTTGCATCTTGTAGGTTGTGTTTTACAGCAGTCATCCTCATTAAGAACTTGTAGTTCTATGGTTAGTTTACCTCTTTTCCATAAGTATCTGTATTAGTGGTACCCATAATAGCCATAAGCCCTGCCCTCTTTCTCTCTCAAACCAAGGCCTCTTGAAAATAGTTTAAAAGGGGAGGGATTCGTGTCTATCTTTCTATGCGTCTGATTTTTTTTTCCCTGTGGTGAATTTAACATGTCCATGAAGAAAAAGTTTCCACTGTCCCCATATACTCTCAAAGGTCACTACACGTGTCTCCTAAACTTTACTAACAGCCCTTCATTTATTTTTATTCAAAGGTTGGCTACGAGGATTCATTGCAGATTATGGAGTTCCACTTATGGTGCTTGTCTGGACAGCCATATCATACATACCAGTTAATAATGTTCCAAGAGGGATCCCAAGGCGGCTTTTTAGTCCAAATCCATGGTCTGCTGGTGCATACTCAAATTGGACAGTTATCAAGGTGAATCCTTGAACAAAACTTCCTTGAATATTAGATTTGCAATAACTTGATTCAGAGCTTCACCTGTGCAATAATTCCTCCAAGTCCTGGAATGGTACTGATACTTTGTTTACTGGTGCAGGAAATGGTGAATGTGCCTCCTTTATATATAGTTGGAGCATTTATTCCTGCAACTATGATTGCTGTGCTTTACTACTTTGATCATAGTGTTGCATCGCAACTTGCACAGCAAAAGGAGTTCAATTTGAAGAAACCATCTTCCTATCACTATGATCTTCTTCTTCTCGGGTTTTTGGTAGTGTGTTATTCAGAGACATCGTTTTTTCTCATCATGATTCTACTAAAATGGTTGAATCACAGCAAGCAGGAAGAAATGTAGGCACTTCTTATTTACATTTCTCCTGAATTTGTTTTGGACAGGTTATATTGTGTGGTCTTATTGGCATTCCTCCTTCAAATGGTGTAATTCCACAATCTCCAATGCATACGAAAAGCTTAGCTACCCTGAAACATCAGGTAATAGCCTTTCAAGTTCTAAATTTGTATAATACATATCTGTTTTTGAGAATAGGAGCAATCCAAGTTCTTTACTCTAAATTTCTGAGTTTGGTGTTTAATGCTCAAAAATAACATGACTGAAGAACATATCACACCTGTTCCTTTGCATTAACGTGTACATACAAGATGAGCGTCCAACCATTTTTCCTTTTATGATCTGAATCATGGGCGAGGGGCTTAAATAATCGGTATTTCTAGAGGAGGAAGTTTATGAGAAACACTACTTACGTGTTATTGGCTTCCCTGCTTGTTTTCAAATTCCTTTTTGTTCAACACTGGATGTGCATTTAAATGCTTCCCTATTTTTCCTTGACACTGATAAATGTCTCTATCTATGTATTATACAGGCTGTTGATTCTCATCATCTTTGTTTCTTTGCTTTCACACAGCTTCTGCGAAATAAACTTGTTTCAACTGCCAGAAAAAGTATGGGTAAAAATTCAAACCTGGGTCAGTTATACCAAAGCATGCAAGAAGCATACAATGAAATACAGACTCCATTAGTCTATCAACTGCCATCTGCCCTGGTAGATTAGCCTGCCTATGACTTTTTATTTACAAAATATTTGTTTAGTTTTCCTTTTCTTCTTTCCTTACCTTTACTTGAAACAGGGACTAAAAGAGCTGAAAGAATCTACAATACAGCTGTCCTCAAGTACTGGCTACATTGATGCCCCTGTTGATGAGACTGTTTTTGATGTGGATAAAGATATAGATGATCTTTTACCAGTTGAGGTCAAAGAACAACGTCTCAGCAATCTGCTTCAGGCATTGATGGTTGGTGGTTGTGTTGCTGCTATGCCTGTTCTGAAAAAGATCCCGTCCTCAGTTCTTTGGGGTTACTTTGCTTTTATGGCCATCGAAAGCTTGCCAGGAAATCAATTTTGGGAGAGGATATTGTTGCTTTTTACTGCTCCAAGCAGAAGATACAAGTGAGTGCATGCTTGTACAGCCATATCCTGTTAACTAGGCACTCTTCTATATTCTGTTAATTATCCTCATCTGCATCTCCCATTTTTTATTTGTTTTGTCACTAGGTTTTGACTTTTAGCTTTTGCATATATTGATTTTGTGTTTTAAAATCTACTGGAAGAAGATAATTCTACAACTAATAAAACCATATTTAATAAGAAACCATATTATGATGATGATGATGATGATGATTTATATGCCATGGCAATCCTCAGAAGTATCCGACATCTAATCCAGGTTTCTGTTTTCCAGGGTGTTGGAGGACTATCATGCTACCTTCATTGAGACGGTTCCCTTCAAAACAATTGCCACCTTCACTTTGTTCCAGACATCTTACCTGCTTTTATGCTTTGGCTTAACATGGATTCCAATTGCTGGTGTCCTTTTCCCACTGTTGATCATGCTTCTTGTTCCAGTGCGGCAGTATGTCCTCCCTAAGTTTTTCAAAGGAGCCCATCTTCAAGACTTGGATGCTGCAGAATATGAGGAAGCTCCTGCTGTATCTTACAACATGACATTTGAAGTAAGTTCATCTCATTCGTTCTTCATTTCATTTTTCAGCTAGGCATGCTTGCAGCTCAGGTCTGCGCAAAAGCTGGTTTCCTGATTCTCTTTTATGATAAATTGTTCTGGATCTGCGCCATGCCAAATCCATTTGGATTTTGCAATTTGCTGGCAATTCACTAGGTCTAAATTATCACAGAGCTTATCAGACACAAATTATTCTGTGCATTCAAGTATTTGTCTTCCAGGATCCACTCTTCTTGGTGTCCGACTACAATGATATAAATTGGAGTTCAAATAGTCCTGAAGTTTTGGGTTCTAATATACAAAGCTTTATGTATCTGACAGGATCAGGATCCACAAGCCACAACTACTAATATTGATGATGGGGAAATTCTTGATGAAATTATCACACGAAGCCGTGGCGAGATCCGCCGCACGCAAAGCCCTAAAGTAACAAGTTCCACTCCAGGTTCAGTAGAGAATATGAAATCTTCATATAGTCCACGGCTTTCACAAAGGGCATACAGCCCACGTGTTAGTGAACCAAGGGTTGACCGGAACCCTAGATTTACTGGTAAGGGAGCTGAATTAAAGCAAACTCCTAGTCCTGGGTTTTCTAACCTTGGTCAAAGCAATCCTGGTTCGTCATCATGCTAAATTCATATTTCTGGTGAGTCTAGTTGTCGGTATGTCGCTCGAGAGGTCCTTTGTCAAATTTATGTAATTAAGTTTTATCTTATAGGTTCGTGTTTGTCTTCTTGGTTCTAACCATAGTATGTCTGTCAGTGTTCATTGTTCTCTATCTCCCAATAGGCTGGGCAGAAGACACATATGATAATTAAAAAATGTCATTTGCACTTTTGTTTCTTGGCTAGAATCTTCCTCTTCCTCCCTTTTATTTTCAATGTTGTTTACTGATATTTATGTTGGCCGGGAAAGCATTTAGACAATGTAGAAGTGGAAAATAAAGGAAATTATCTATCAAAAGAGCCTTGGTATTCATCAATAATTTGTGGGTAAATGCTTCAACCATGATCTAAAATGCCGGAAAAAGAATTAAAAAAGGTCATTGCCCAGTTGCAGGCCCGCAGAAGATTGTTCTTGCAAGGGGGAATTCAGAGACAATTCTTTCAACATTTTTGCATGAAGTGACTTATCTACGAATTTGAACTTTCAACTTTGTGGTCAAAAGCACTACACTTGAGAGAAAGCACTTAAGTTATGCATGTGAAGGTAAACTTGAGCACAAAAAAGACTGTCCTGCTTTCTCTTTTAAGATTGCAATGGTTGTTAGAAATTACGCACTCCTTGCTTTGCATCATATACTTTCTTAGTATTCGTAGTAAGGAGACAACTTCTGCACCAATAAGGGGAAAAAAAAGGCTCTTCTAGTACCAGCATCCTTCATCTAATTACTGGGAATCGTTCTTTATTTGCTTTATGGAAGTGACTCCATTATTAGATTTGAATGTTTTATCTTTTCTAACCCAACGACCCCTTAACCACAGCAGTTAATATTCAATTGGTAAGCGTGAGACTTGATTGCTTTGAGGGTCTTAACTAAAACTTTAATGATCTAGTTTCAAATGAGCATCCTGGTTAGCATCGTTTGACAGCAGAACCGTAGAGAACATGTAACTGGGTAACGCAAATAGACAGGTTTTGGATTCTTTTGTTTGTGTGCTCTCTTTTTTACTTCCTTTTCCAGGTTGTCATCTAGGGTGTCAAAATCGTAGACTAGTTTAAAAAGCCATGCAGTATGAGTTTGTGATTCAGATGAACAGTTGTGGCCCGGGTGTTCATTTTACAGCTTCGGAATGGAAAACAGGTGCGTAGTTGTGTTGGACTAACTGCTTTACTGAGTAGTCTTTTTAAAGTGCTCCCCTTTTTGCTAGAAAATAGTCTTCTCAGAGTAAGTTCTGACAGCTATACGGATTATGTTCATGTTTATCAAGCTTCCACCAATGGTTCAAGAATTTGTTTGGGGGAATCTCATCGAATATATTCTCTCTAGCTATAGAGGGGAGAACGGACTTTTGCATCATGCAACTTTGCGTTAACATTTACAACTTGTAATGGCTCAAGCCTATATATAACTAGGTGTGAGCTACCTTTTCCATCCCTTTCCATCTTTTCTAACTGATAACATTTTATAATCTTGGAATTGATCATTTCCATATTATCATATTTTCCTCATTGACCATTTCTTTTCGATTAGGAATTCTTTTGCTTTCGACTTGTGCAAGTCTTAGGTGCTATCATCGTGGAACTATAATGTGACTCTAATAAATCAACCGAGTTTTTCTGCCCTAATTAGTTACTTTCTTAATTGCCAGCCATCATCTCTAATCAGTTCTAGTTAGCTGTAATGAGTTCTCTTCATCCTTTAATGTATGGTGCTTTATTATTAAGACTTCTGTAGCGTACGTCTCTTTGGTTGTCACTAGATTTTAGCACTCATGTCCATCTGCCTTGATGCATCATTTACCTTGGGATACAGAATCAAGGGCCATTTAGATGGATTTCCTAGGACTTTCTGGATGATACTGCCTACGAGCTAGGGTACAAATGCTAGTGCTAAGTATATAATTTCTCCACTATATCATCTCTATGCACAAGAGGGCCCAAATAATGTTTCTTTATTAGTCTTTTTCAGTGTTTGTTTTCCTTTCTACTACACAGGTTGTGATGATGGAGATTGACATATATCCACTCGGGGCCCATAGTCTCAAATGGAGATCCTATCCATACAGAAAAGATTTACTAGTGGACACTTTCATTAAATCTGTGTCCTCAACTCTGCTTTAATATAAGCACAACAGTGTTTAAAACTTTGGATGAAGTCAGATAGTTTGGTCGGAGTTGTGCTATGAGAATATCTTTTGCTGGTTTTATACTTTGTTGGGTGCAAGAGGAATGGTTTCTGCATCATTACTTGTTCTTAGAAGGAAAATGATTACGTAGTGGCTGCACTTTACATCTTCAGATTGCACTCGTTATCTTAAGACTGCTCATGTAGTGCGTAATTTGTTTTAGCACAACAACAGTATGGAATGATGGACCAGAACTAATTGCGGAACGCAAATATCAGAGCTCAGTTGATTAACAAGTTAGAACAGGCGGCCCAGGAAAAGTTGCCTTTAAGAAAATCATCAGTTAATACTTCAAAGTTCTGTACGTCTGATTCAACTTCATATTGCTTTTAACACAGGAGCCACCGTATGCCTGGATTTAAGCTTCACGGGAACATAAGCTTAGAAATAGCCGAGGATTCCATATTTCTTTATCCTTGTTTCCTGAAAATGAATCCTTCTCTTCTGACTGCCAACCAACAAACAACTTACTAACTAACTACAAACAGCCACGTTATTCTTGGCTAACTAACTCTAACTCTTGCTGCTACACTGCTTGCTTCTGCTGTACCAATTCTTCTACTAAGGCTTTCTTTTGATATTCTTTATGTTATGACTAACAAGGCTGAAATGCGACTTAAAACGGTTTCGATAAATGGTTGGCTTAGAGAAAAACTATGTATATACATGGGTTTGACCTTTATTCCGCCTTGTAAAATAATTTCCCTACAACTTTAGACCACGACAGTAACCATACAACAATGTAGATCTTAAACTATCCAGTAGGCGATCCGGTGGTAAAAGCTTAGGATCAAGGGGTTTGCTTCCCCTGTGGTCACAAATTCAAGCCTTGTGGTTGCTAACATGATGACTACTAGAGACATACATAGTCGTTAACTTCAGGGCCCATGAGATTAGTCGAGATGCGTACAAGCTGGTCCAGATACTCATGTTAATAATAATAAAAAAAAACAATGTAGACCTCAACACTTTAATATTCATAAATCACATAAACTTTAAAAAATATGTGGAAATAAGACTAAATTCAAATTTTACCATGCAAGAGACACTAGAAATGACTTGTTAAAAGGGTGCACATGGGTCAATATGTCGCAATTGTTGCCATAACTAGTGGCACATGAATCCACTCGTTGATGAGGGTGGGGGTGTGTGAAATTGATAATTGGGAGCATCTTTCTCTCCTCTTCCCTGCGATATTATCAGTGAAGTCTACCATCACTTGAGTAAGAAAATAAGGCCATGAAAAGTTTTGGTTTTTTTATTCTTTCTTTTTGCTTGTTCCTTCTTTCTTCCTTTTTTTCCTCGGTAACAGCCATTGTTGATGATGTTGTGGTGTTTGGAGGACAGTTGTGTTATATATGTTGTTAGGTTGGTGTTATGTATGATGGTCGATCAGGTTGTGTATATTTTAGTTTGTTTTATTGATGATGGTTGTGATATTTTTAGTGTGGTAAGAAGGTTGAAAAGAGACACAATTGTGCAAAAAATAGAGATAAAGAGATATGGTAGAGAGAGTGACATTGTGATGATTATGTGGGAGAAAGATTATTATGATGGTAGCGTGGAGGAGAGGTTGTTGTATTATAGGGTTGGGTGGCCGGATTTCAACAAGTGAATAAAGAGAAGAGAGAGTTGTTGCATGTTTGTTTCTCTATATTTTTCTTTTTTTCTCTCTCTTTCTTTTCAATTTTTCTTTTCTCTTTACATAGAAATCACCTTTTTTTTGTTTTTTTTTCTTTCCCCCTTTCCTAATGTGTTTTTTCTTATACTCTAACTCTCAATTTATAGTGTTAAGAACCCTTTTAAAATAGAAAACTAAACCAATCAATTAATATAAAATATTGGAAGATCTTTTTATTTTTTTCCTTTTTAAATAAGAATCTTAAATCGTGGAAATCTTCTGATCAAATGTCTATTTTATTTCATTCTTGAATTGTGCATGATTTGTTCATGTCCTTCTTCACTTTAATAAGATTCATAATTGGTTATTCTCTAAATATATTCATTAAAACTTTTCATGTTAACCAAATCAAATATAATCTTTTTAATTTTATTTGAATCTCTACTTTATAAAAGATAGCTCCTCTTTTTATTTTTTGAAACTTTGAATTTTCCTTATCTTATTTGATCTTCCATTATCTTAGTCCTTCTTTTTTTTCCTTGATTATCATTTTGCTTAGGAAGCTTTGTTTTATTTACTTTTATAAAAACTTGTCACTCAAAATAAAATATACAAAAGTGTCAAAAATCATAAAACAATTATAAATTGACTGAATTGCATCAAAAAAAATTCTTTATACATTTTTTTAGACTATATTGAGGAATTAGGGTAAAAAATGGGTTACGAGGGTCTTCTCTTAAAATCAATATGTTTACATTTATTATTTATTTTAAAAACAATTCATATTTATTTATGCTATTTATATAATCCCGATGATATATTCTAAAAATTATCATTTGATTGGTTTCTTTTTTTCTTTAGTTTCTTAAAAAAATCTTTCATAATAATTTTTTAAAAATATATATTTCATCTCACTTTTATAAAAAAAATTATAATTATGGTTTCATCCTCTTATTTTATTACATGACCATTATTTTATATCATGATTAAACTCAAATGAAATTACAACTATAGAAGCATACAAAAATTCTTGAAATTCGTAAATTAAAAGTAAAAATTCCATGACCATTAGTCTAATTAGGTGCTTCGTGGCAATTAACAAGAATAAAATGGTATAGTAATAACTCTTTAATCTTTTTTTTAAAAAAAAATATATAATAAAACGAGTTCTAAGGAAAGGGGAGGGGTAAATGACAAATTTCAAATGTATTGTTAGGGTATTAAAGTCAAAACACAATAAACATAGAAAAACATGGCATTTCGAACTATTTGAAGCATTTGCCTTCTAACAGCCATATTGCAATCTATATTTGGGTCATGGGCCATTTTAGGTTAAAGAAGATTATGAGTCCGAAACCGAGTCAAGCTCAAATTGCAAATCAAAACTAATAATAATTAATTTGGAAGAAACATTTTCAAAGCCCGCTTGAATCCAGAAGAACACCCAAAACGGGGTCCGGTTAAAAACCTTTCATAAAAAAATAAAAGGCCTTTTAACTTTCGAACCTTTTGATTGCCCGAATGATGAAATCTGACTAGTAATTTGTCTTTATTCTGATTGGATCTTTATTCATCATAAATTACATTAAACCTAGAAATAAATAAAAAAATTATAAAAGAATTTAAGCTAAAACTTTACAAATATATCATATTATATTATATTATATTGATCTTAGACAACTTTAATTAACAAACAAAATTTAAAAACCATGTCAAAACATGATTCCAATTAGGTATAATTTTTTTAAGCTAAGTGATAAAAAAAATGATGAAATAGCTTTTTTTATTTTATGTTAAATAAAAAAATCAATGATAATAAAGGGTTAAACTGTATTTTTTTTTTAAATCAAGGGAAAATGCATAAAAAACCCATAAATATTATGTCATAACCCGTCGAATCAGTAATTCGTGCCAAGGACTCAACGAGATTTAATAAATTTTTTAATATTAAATTTATATTGCACCTAAATAAAGAATAAAAAAACCCACAAAAGAGCCTAGGTGTGTGGGCCTCACAGTCCAACACGTTCGAGTTTATTAAAAAAAGAGCCAATGCACAAGTGTCTAGGCCTTATATTTTTTAACATTTTTAAAAGATGGATGATCTATCATCCGCCCTTTTTTTTCTAAAAATAAATAAATTAGGTGATACATCGTCTATTAAAGTAGCTGACTGTCACTTATCTTTATAGAATCTGATCACTATAAATCATACATCCTTTTTATTCTAAAAATAAATAAATCAAATGACATGTTTCTTGCTGAAACAATTGATTGTCGTTTGTTTTTTTAGAATTCAGCCACTATAATGGAGGCTAAAAAATGAGTTTTTTTTTGCTCAAAATTCTTTTTATTGAACCCTTTTTTAAAATAATAAAAAAAAGTTACCAATATTTAGTTTAAGGTGCTGACAGGAGCCAATTCATAATATCTCAAAATTCTAAATGAAGACCCCTTCCCTCAATATCTGCAATTGTTATCAACTGCAACAAAAAGAAGAGGTTAAAGAGATTTTGCAAGCTATCTCTCATGAAGCCTAAAAGCCCAAACCATGGGTCTTGCAAAAGTCCCTGTGCGCCTCAAATGGTATGGAAGAGGACTAGAAAATCCCCAATTCGGGGAAGTTCGTGCCATCAAATATAATCAGATCCCTGTTTTTTCTGCAGCTATTACATTATGGGGATTTTTTCCAGACATAAACCCTCCATCCAGACACCACGGGATCTCCGACCACCACAAAGCCCTTCTCACCTTTGAACTTGAAGTAATAATGTTCTTTAGCACTTTAATGTGTTCTTTCAAATCAAATCAATTTGTCAGAGATCTATCAATAATAACTCTTCGAAATCAATTTAGAGATGGTTTTGTCAAATAATCATTTTAACTCAATAGTTTAAATTTTTAGATAAAAATTTATTTTATCAAAAAATTATTTCAACCCAATAGTTTAAGCTTTTAGGTGGATCCCAGAATATGATTTATATTATTTTTTAACACACTCCCTCAATAGTTTAAATTTTTAGGTGAAAACTTATTTTATCAAAGAATCATCTCAACTCAATAGCTTAAACTTTTAGGTGAGATCTCAAGATATGATTTATATTATTCTCTAACACACTTCCTTAAGTGAAAGCCCTTTGAGCTTGAAACTTGCACGGGCCCACATTACTTTGTGCTTAATTTTTATCAAATAAATGGAGATTATGAGATTCGAACTCGTGACCGTTTGGTCATTAAGGCTCTGATACCATGTTAAATAATCATCTCAACCGAACAACTTAAACTTTTAGGTGGGATCTCAGGATATAATTTATATTATTCTCTAATATATTTTAGGAGGTTTTGAAAACAGTAAAAGAAACAACTTGTCAAAAATATAATATATATATATATATAAAGATAACTTAGTTATTTTATCCAATTTAAAATTTTAGATGGACTCGGTGTGCAAATTATAATTTCTAAAAGAAATATAAACAAAATTCAAAAAAAAAAAAACTACATGATGCTCACGGTATTTATTAAATTACTGTCCAAGAGGCCATAGAAATTAGCTTTTTTCCTGCAACTCCAGCAGTCTACGCCAGGGGCATGTAATGATTAGAGAATCACTGCATTAAACTCATCTTCTTCGTAACCCCAAAGAATAAAAGAATTAATATGGGAATGATCAATGGAGAAGACATAACAGTTACCATTTTCCACTGTTATTACATTTGAGTTTATTACATCCTTTTCGCCTCAGATAATATCCCATCAAGCAAAGAGAATTAATTAATTTGCTAAGCAAAACGCCTTGGAGAATTAATTAAGTCTTCTCTTAATTAATTCTCCTCCTCAATGCAGTCATTAAGAGATTCATCTTACATTATGCAGCTTGAGGACCATGCATTGGCATATCTAGCTAGGTTGCCTGGAGAATTGATGCATTGACTCATTAATCTTGAATGCTAACCAGTAGTGCACTGCCACGTATCCGATTAGAAGGTTCCCATCATATCAATTAATATGTTCTACCATTTGAGGCCATTGACCAACTTGATCACTCCTACAAAGATGTAAATATTAAGTAATTCCAACAAGAAATTAAGAATTATGAGAGAATTTGTAATTAATAACACCCCAGAGAGAAGCTTAATGGTCACTAGTGTTAAGCAATGGTATGCAATGTCAACCATTGGATCATTTGAAACCAATGGCCAAGATCTCAACTCTTGTCATACGAGCATTTTTGCCTTCTCCTATTAAGCAATAACAACATTATATATTAAGGTGGCAACTCCTGCACTAGTACTCGTCTCAAACCCAGAATATTGAGCCTCAAGATTTCTTGGAGCTTGAGAACAACCTCAGAAGAGTTTCTCAACCGATGTTTTTGTCAAACAAACCATACATGAAAGAAGACTACTTTCCCTTTGAAACAGTACCTGCTAGCCCATCATCAAAAGGCTTTCTTCAAGATTTTGACCATCTTGATGATGATCGTGACAATCAGTTTCATGCTAATGGCTCAGCATCAAATCCATTTTTTGGTGTCCAAACTGGGTCTAACTTCGATTCTTTTGATGCTTTTCCTTATGGGTTATCATCAGATATTGATTTCTATGATTATGAGTGCAAGCCATTCGTAGGTAATATCAATGGAGGTGGTGGGCATGGACATGGTCAAATCAACGAAGATTTACAGAGTGGTGCCTACTTAAACATGCCTAGTCAAAGGAATCCCATTGATGATATCGGATCCAACCAGGGCCATGTGTCCTTGAATTTCGAAGAAATAAAGCCTGGGAGTTTTGTTGTTCCAGATGAAGTCTCATGCGTGAGTGCTGCTACGAATGAGTGCAAAAGGAAAATGGGTTTGAACAAGACTAGGGCACTTCTACCTTCGGCAAGAAAGACATGGAAAAGTCCTCAGAAGAACAGTATAGTAAAAGGGCAATGGACTACTGAGGAAGATAGGTACACACATATCTTGTTCTAATTAGGCATGCATCCCTGGGGTTTTTGTTTTCATGTTAACTAGGTTCCAATAATGGCGTTATTATATATGTTGCATTTTTACACAGGATTCTGATCCAGCTGGTTGAACAGAATGGAGTGAGAAAATGGTGTCATGTTGCTCAAATGTTGCCTGGAAGGATAGGAAAGCAGTGTAGAGAGAGATGGCACAACCATCTAAGGCCTAATATCAAGGTTAACGTGATGGGGAGTGATTTCCCAACTTCCCTTCTGTTATTTTATGTGTATTACTGTTATCTATTTTGATATATCATCTCTTGTTTTAACAAGAATCGCACATAAAATTTAGGGCATTAAAAGCAGTTTTTGCGGGAGTTTACTTCATGTTTGAAGTTATGCCCAATACTGCATTGCTAGCAGATCTTAGATTCTTAATCAATTTTTGCTGATGCATGAGCTAAAAAAGGGTAATAGAATAGATCCAAGTTCTGTTTGTTAGAGAAAGTAAATCAACAGCTCATGAATCATGCATACATGACATGTGTATATGGGTGTCTTGGCATTATATTCATAAGCTGGATAAGGATGCCAGTTCAGTTTCTTATCATCTCTTTGATTGTTCTCATTACAGAAGGATACGTGGAGTGTAGAGGAGGATAAGGTATTGATACAGGCACATTCAGAATTAGGCAACAGATGGGCAGAAATTGCCAAGATGCTGCCGGGAAGGACAGAAAACTCAATTAAGAACCATTGGAATGCAACCAAAAGGAAGCAATACTCGAAGCGAAAATGTCGACCAAAGTATCCAAAGGCCTCCCTTCTGCAAGATTATATCAAGAGCTTGAACTTAGATTCGGGCATTACTGGGAGAGGCCTTGGGATAACTACTGCTAGTACTGATATCATTCTAGATAATGATACCATAATGAAACCACCAGAGCTGCTGCCACGGGACTTGGTCCTTTTCAAAGATAATGATGATGGATTAGTTCCAAACTATAGTTTTAACGAGGTCCCGGATTTTGATATTCATGAGAAAATATTTCGAGGGGGCTGCAGTGTTGATTCTATTCTTGATGAGCTACCTTGTGATCATTCTGTTGCTCATGAGAAGAGATTGGAGATGAATGTGCCAGAACCGGAAGTGACTCCATTCATGGGTTTTGAAGTGAAGAAGGAGGTGGATTTACTAGAAATGATCTCTCAAAGCAAAATGGAAGTCCTTAAGAGCCATGGCCATACTTTGGATAGAGATAGTACGGAAAGTTAATTTAGGATTAAGATTTTCTTATAAGCAAATTTAATTAAAGAACTAATGAAAGAACAGTAAAGGAGGAACTTCTTGGTTGCTAATTGTGTTATTCAGAGATTGAGGAACAAGAAGAAAGGAAAGGAAAGTGAAGAAACTAAAGATGTTATAATTTATTGTGAGATGACAGGTTTTGCATTTTATGTTAAGGCTTTGATTACAGAATTATTCTCAAGATTTGCAAGGGAACCTTGAATTCTTGAATAAGACTAAAAATCCTCTTTTCTCCGATCTTTCCTTTTTCTTTTTTATACTCATTTGATTTTCAGTTCAATACATATCCACATTTTCTAAAAACATTAGATTATATAATTAATTTCATTCTGATTATTAGTTTACAAGGTAAAATCATTCCAACTCTTGAGGGATTTATGATATAAAACCTCCATGGAAGTACTGAGATGTTTGTTCTCTAGCTTTGGAATTAAGAATCTCTGGATGTGGCTTCTGTTAAATCTCTTGAAGATCTTCTCATGCAAGCACTGATTAAATGTGGTAAAGACATGGTAATAAGTAATCATTAAAAAGATTAGCAGTTAGGAAATTAATGGCAATTATGAGTTAATTAATCCTTAACCCTAAGTCCCAATAAATCTGAATTTAGTTAATCGGTTGTTTGAGAAAAAATCCGAATTCAACAAGGAAGAATTATGCTGTGTTTCCTTGAGAAAAGCAAATAAGCCAAAATCTAAAGCCAATTAAGTTTCGAATTTTCTTTTTCTTTTTTTTTTCTTAATGTCGGCAGGAAGCTAGAGAAACCCTAATAGAAACAGGAAAAAAAAAGGCGGAATTCAGTCAAGTCTGTGATATCTCTATTTATTCGCCAGTGCTATTGCTCTCAGCTCTACTTTGTCTTTGTTTCTTTTCAAATACGCAATGGCTACAAAATCACAGAAAACGGCTACAAGAAGAGAAAAGTTTATGAAAAAGATTAATGAGGGTAACAAAGAAACCCAGGCAGTGAGCTTCTCAAAGCGAAAGCCAACCTTGAAGAAGAAAGTAGAGGAGCTTAAGACCTTGTGTGCTGTCACGATTTGCATGGTCTGTTTCGGTCCTGATGGCACCGTCGAAACATACCCAGAGAATGCAGCAGAGGTTAAGAAAGAAATCGGGTTCTACAAAGGACTTCATGCCATGCAGAAACGTGAGTTCAACCTCCTGGGTTATTTAGAGAATGTCAAGGGAAAGCTTGGATTGAAGAGACAGAAGGTGAAAAGGAAGAAGCTCGAAGCATTGGCCGAGAGTTTTTCAAATCAAATCGAGGGGCTAAGTGGGGATGCTTTCTTGCACTTCATTGAAACTCTAGAGAAAAAGTTGATGGGTTTGAGGGGGAAAATCGGTGATCTGTTGAGCATCCGCGGTGATAAAGGACAAGCAAATGCTCATGGCAATGATAATACTGATCATGCTTTGGTCCCTTGTGATCGTGCTGTTCCGGAGCCAATAGATGCAAATAACTGTATGTTCATGGTTGAAAACATGTGTGCAAACCCCATAGTTGATGAAGATATAGCAGAGTACTTCTGGGATTCAGAGCTATTGAAGTTAGCAGGATTCGAGTGTCAGCCCATTACTCCTGATCAGCAGTAACGTTGTCAGCCACCTGAGAAACCAGGTCTTAGTCAGTGGAAGCAGTTTCAGGTGAATCCCCGATTTTGGTAGCACAGGGGTTTCTTTCTCGTTTTTTCATTCTTTATTTCAGTGTAATAATAGTTATTTTCAATCAAAGCAAACTCATTTATGATTTGAAAAGTGCATTGAAGTGGTTGATCTCGTGTCTTTTGCCCAGATGATAAAAAGCTTGAGGGAAACGAAGAAACCAAACCGATGAGTGAGAAAATTGCGGCCATTTTTCTCTTTTTTTTCTTTTTATGAATGCCTTAATTTTGTTTTTCATCGAAGATAACACCTGATTAAAAATCCACGATCGTATAAACCACAAAGGCCGGCATTTCATATTCAGCTCAGCTATCATAAAACAATAGGGAATCATTTAAACACTCCCTCACCACCAAAGAACTGGATTTTGCACAAAGCTTCCAGTCTGCCTGGAAATTCCATCGAATGCCACAGGCGGCCAGATGCTTCTTTCTTAAAGACAATTTTGGCAGACTTGAGTCAGGATATATAGAAGGGGAAAACTATAAGTTCTTTCAGGGACAACAACAATTTCTGAACGGCAAACTTGCTTGCACCCTGCAAATTTTTGATTGGGTGTTCACAAGAGAGTAAAACCAGCCCGGGGAAAAAAATAAAAAACCGAAGTACAGAAAAAACCTAAATGAGTTCCTCGCCTGATCTACAAAACATGTTCTTGAATGCAATAATATGGATGCTATCGTCTAATGACCCAAGTGTAATAGCAGAATCTCTCCCCGGAACTTCAAGCTGTCTTTGGCTTTGGCTTGATGCGCTTCACTCTTGAATACAGGAAAACTCCAGCAAGAGCCATGCCAGTACCTGAATGGAAATCATGTGAAGAAATCATAAGAAAAGAGGAAAGCATGATACAATGTAACAAGCATGCAAGCAAATTAAGGAATGAATTGCTGTGACATCAAAACATGAATTTTACCTAGTGAGTTGATAGGCGAGACAGGTGTCTTGAAGAAGAAGACGGAGCTCACAATGACAACCACTCGCTTCACGCAATTACCAACTGAGTGTGTAACAGGGGATACCCTTTGCAATATCATATAGGAAACCTGCAATGTATGATCCCGAAAAGATCAGACTTGGCTATTTTCAAAAAAGAGAGTTATTTACAAAGCACAACTTCCTTTATAAGGGCACATATCACTTGGACAAACAGTGACCTCTTACAGCCTGTATTTTATAGAGAAACAGAGCCGCAACCATATATATGCACTGGCACACACTTCTTATTTTAATTTCAAGTTGTTTAACCTCCTTAACTCCCAGCACCACCCCAGCAGGGATCAATTGCACTGAGCACATGACGAGTGATTTTTTTTTTTTCATTTTTCCTTGCATAACTAGTTGAACATAACAGGTAGACAAAAATAATAAAATAAAAACAAAAACAAGGCATGTACAATCTTTTATATCATGATACCGATACACTAATAGCAGTCAGAAACTTGAAGAGTTCAATAATCCCAGAACAAAGATAGCAATTACAAACAATAGAGGAAAAGATAGCAATTACAAACAATAGAGGAGTTCAATGCCTAAAGAATGTTTGTGAAAACCTTTTTTGGCATAAACCACTATCCTATGTTAAAAAGGCAAGGACAACAGCGATTTCCCAACCTCTCTCACCAAAACAACAGATCATAGGTTAGAAAAGAAACAATCAAGAACCTAGAAAGACTTGAACAGCATAGAATTAATACTTTTTCAAATCAAGAGGGGAAATTTCACACATCTGGGTGTCTTACGCAGTGACATGTAGACATTTTCCAGCACATAAGCAACGCTATCCAATTGATTTTCCACAAATATTTAGTCCGCTAAAAACAACCCGAGAAGTAAAATGCTCAAAAGAAGGCAAATTTCCATGGTGAAGACAAATTAAAATATAAAGATGATTACTTTCAAAAATACAAGATGAAAGCACTACAAAGACAGAAAAACATAATCGATAAAACCCTAGAAAGGTAAAAACAAAATATTCTTTAGGAATAGATGACCTATGAGTTTGGAGAAAAAAAGAGAAACATCAAAAACACAAAGCAACCTTTACCTGTTGATAGGCATGGAAACACAGCGCAGCAATAAGAGACCTGGTGTATACCTGTTTAACATTCAATCCCTGTCACACAAAAACAGATAAGCATATCAGACAAGGACTCATATCAAGTATGCTTTTTGATTAACCAAGAATTCTGTTACAATTTTTTTCTGCAGAAGAACTCACAGCAGATTGGAGGTATGCTGGAGTAAACTTGACACCTTCCATGAAGATAGCCACAGGGGCTAATAGGACAAGTGACATGATTGTTATGATGGAGAAAAGAGTAATGTTGTCCATAGATTCCTGTTCATGAACAAACCATTAGTCATGCACCAATCTAAAGCAAATTGAAGTACCAGAATATTGCAATACGAACCAACTATGGAAATGTTTAGTTCAATTGGGAAGCAAAACCAAAATGTTCAGTCCAACATGTACCAAAGCCATGATGAAGTTGTGAATATGGGAAGGCAGAATTACCTCATTCTTAACCATAACTTTTTTGCTGAGGACATTACGAGATTGGTTTGTCAAATTAGAAGCCATTGCACTCCAAAAACCGGCCCTTTTGAAATACACAATGATAAATTCGTAATAGAGTGCATCAGTAACAGCTCAAAATAAAGTGCATCCCTAGAATTTTGGGTGGCTGTGACTGTAATTATATAATGACTAAACATAAGCATCCCTTACCAATTGAAAGAGGCCTCGGTGACTGAGGCAAGCGCCACTCCACCAACAATTGGTAAAAGGGAACCAACCACCCAGAGGGTAGGCATCTGGTACAGAAAGATAAAAATTAGAGCTAAGGCAACTTAACCAGTATTTGACAGAAACAGTAATCATTCAAACCGTAACAGCAACATTAGCTACGAAAATGAACATAATAGTAAACTCCTTATCCAGGAGATGCAAAAGATGAGAAAAAAGAAAGAACTGTACCTCCCCTAGAAACATAGCGGAGAGGACAACCGAGAAGAAGGGCTCCATAGCTTTGATAGTGTGAGTAAATGAAACAGCCACCTTTCCAAGACTCATATTAGTGAAAAGGTTCCCTAGGGTGTGAACCACCGCCAACGGCAGAATCATAGCAAGCTACTCAAATAAAATTAAAAACAAAAATAAGTCTCCCTCTCGACAACAGAAAGAATAAATCACGCATATATTAGACGTTACAGCTGCATCATAAATCACATACCTGCGCACCACTAATTTTCGGCTTTTTATATAGATTGAAAGTCCACATAAAAACAACTAATACAGTCCCAACAGCAAACTGAACTGCAGTAACAGTTACTGGGTTCGGGAATACCTTCAAAACCTGTGAAAAGTAGCATAACAAAATCCTCTTTATCAATCTACATTAACATAAGAAAAACTAATAATATTTTCATTTTCTTTTTCTGAATAATCAGTATAGTTAATTTGAATCAAAATTAAAGAAAAAACTTAATATATTGCTAAATTTGAAAAACGATCTATACAGTTCCAGTTCATAATTTATTCCAATATAATTTTAAAAAAAAATAGAGAGAGAGAGAGAGAAGAAAGGAAAAGACGAACCTGCTTGTTATAAATATTGAAGTAGATATTAAAAAGATACCAAAGGCCAAACAACAAACCAAGCTCTAAAGTCTTGACCAGACTACTCTTCTCCTCTCCCTCGCCAGCACTCTCTGGAACAGCCGTAGCTCTCACTTCAAAACGCTCCGTTTTACTCTCGGAGACCAAGGGAGGCAACGGGTTCCAGGGCCGTGAAAGAGACGAGTTGGAAGCAGAAGACAAGGACCAGGATCGGCGAGGGAAAACGACATTGTTAGAGTCGAGATCGTATCGTTTTGAAGACGAGAAAGCGCGAATTGGATCGAATCGAGGAGGAAGCGAATAAGAAGTACTAGAAGAAGAAGAAGAAATTAGGCGTCGTGGTTTGAGGAGAGAGGGAGAAGGAGAGAAGGTGAAGGCTGTGCTCTGCATTTTCGAGATCCGAAGGAGCAGAGACAGAAACAAGAGATACAGAGTCTTATGTTTGGTGCGTTAGAGAGGGAGAGTTGTGTTTGGTTTTTGTAGTTGGGAGGGAAGCGTTGGAGAGTCCGTCGGGGGAGAGAGTTTCTTCTCTTTTTATTTTTATTCTTTTCTTTTCGTTTTTTATATGTAGGTTGGAAGGAAATGTTAGGTGGCTGGCTGCATCGGGCAACACGAGGAGAGGTCAGAGGAGTGTGATTTTTCTCTTTTTTCTTTTTTTATTTTTATTATTATTATTATTAATGAAGAAAATAGATCGGAAATGGTGGATATTTTTGGGAATATTTAATATTTTAGAATTTAGACTGGTAAATAAAACAGAGAGAGATTCTGATTTCTTTTCGTTCAGCTTCATAAGTCTTGTTTGGTTTTGATTGTTATAGACTTGCTTACTCCGAAAAGTACCTTTGGGATCCTTTTGACGATTGGGATAACCTCACAATTAGTCCCCGATTTATAACCCGTTTCGCAGCTAGATCCCTGATTACATAGAAATCCTCAATTTGGTCCTTCTGTCAACAAATGTGCCTACCATCATTGTCTGGAAGCCGGGGACCCAATTGAAAAAACGCTAAGGTAATAATAAATTTGTTTACATAAGGATCCAACATTATATATATATATATATATATATATATATATATATATATATATATATATATATATATATATATTATGATTTTGTTACTTTTCCTTGATTATTATAGATTTTATGATTTTTAACTATCTTTCCTTTTTGTCTTAAGATTATGGTTTTTCCAACCTTGTTATAGTTGGTTTTATACTTACATAAAAACTTGTAAAGCCTCCTAGAAAGGCATAACTTATCAAACTAATATTTCATGAATAAAAAATAAAATTTTAGAGTTTTTTTTTTAATCAAAACATGTAAGGTGTATTTATTTTTTTTGTTTTCCCTTTAATTTCACTCCCTTTTTTTTATCCTTCTTTGGTTTTATTTTTATTATTATTATTATTAACGTTAGTGTCCAAACTAGTTTGCACGCATCTCGACTAATTTCATAGGCCCTAAAGTTGATGATCATGTAAGCCTCTAATAACTATGAGGTTTGTGAGACTCGAACTGATAATTTTTAAAATATAAACCTAAAATTTAATCAATTAGATTATACTCTCGAAGGATTTATTTGGTTTTATTCTTATTCGTGTATACAGTTCAACAAAACCTAATTGATATTTCATTAAAAAGAACACTACATGGGTTGTTGGAAGTGAGGGCAAGGACTTAGGAGCCCCCCATTATTCTTCCAAGATCCAAAACACTCCCCAATTTGAGTGTAGAGCGTGGACAAAACACTGCCCAAGTGGGATGCAGAGCGTGGACAAAACATAAAATAAAAACTGGTCAGGTAGGGACTGTATTTTGACGTTTAGTGTTTGAAAGTTTAGTTAAAGTTGTTTTTATTAAGTATTTTTTATTTAAAAATATATTAAAATAATATTTTTTATTTAAAAAAATAATTTTTAATATGAACACATCAAAATAATCTAAAAAAATTAATTTTTTTAAAAATATTTTTCAAGCTTAAAAACAGGGAGAGGGGGGAGGGCTTCAGAGATCTATCTTTGTTGCCAGATTTGAAAGCTATTTCCACCAACCGGCATTTTGATTAGGAAAACTATCATTTTGTGCTCGGTGACGTTCACTGGGCACGTGAGATCTCGAAGATTTTGTCGAGGGAGTGAAAATGGTGAAAATGCTTATTGCTTGGTTGGTGGCATGGTGCTAACCGCCACCACTTCCTCGGGCTCGCAATTTTGTTAGGCTTGGCCTGCTCCGGCGAGCTTGGAGATTCTAATCAATTTTCCTACCCATCTAAACATAATGTCAAAGATCGAACAAAATCTGAACTTTCGCTCACCCAAATTGGGACTCTACTAAAAAAACTAGAAACGTGCAGTCCTCAATGTGGAGAAAACTAGGAGATTACAGAAGAAAGACAACATAGAAGAAAAATACTAAGATAGAAGGCTTTAATAAAAAAAAAAAACTTTGCTAGAATGGCAAATCATGCATGAAAGAGAGGGTTAAATATCGTTCTGACGGTCGGTGATAATGATAATAATAATGATAATTAAAGCTTTAAAAAAATAAAAACAAAAAAATAAATTGGAGATTTGTGCAGCAATCAAAACAATTTTTTGATCATCAATTTCATTTATTAATAGAACTCAACGAATCAAACTTTATGCCTCATATGTCAAACCCTCCAAACCAAAAAGGAATGCTCCCTTAGCTATCTTTTAAAATTTGACCAAACAAGGCAACAACTAATTACTAGCACATATGGTATGGTGGTGTTAATATCAATAAAAAAAAATATTCTATCATATACTAAAATAGATGGAGGTGAAATCCACCTAAGTTGATTGAAAATAATTAGGTCTTTTAATGATATAATGCAGACGATATTGTCCTGAAAAAAACCTTAAAAGGTTACATGAGGACAATTTAATCTAATATGTAAGTGCGGTTGAAATTGTTTTTCACTTAGAAATGCATTAAAATAATAATTTTTGATTTTTTTAAAATTATTTTTGATATCAGCGTATTAAAATGATTTAAAAACCCCAAAAAAATATTAATTTGAAGTAAAGAAAAAAAATAAATTTTAATTTTTTTCAAAAGCACTTTTGAAACGCAAAAACAAACAGGGTTAAAAACCAATCAATACAAGAAAATATTGAACTTATATAAAAAGGCTTTTATATTTTTTCATAGTGTTTTTTTTTATAATAAACAAGTTGACATAGGTGATTTGGTCTTTTAACAATATACATATTATTAAAAAATGTTCTTGGCATACGTCAACGAGTGGGATGTGTGCTCGGCTTCACCCCACCACCAAATGTGTTTTTGTCTTGATTTTTTTTTTTAATTTTATCCTTCAACATTAGATTTATATTAAGTTTTTTCATTAATTTTGTTTTTCAATTTCATCATTAAATATTTAATTGATTTTATATTAATCTTTATAATTTGTTTCAGTTTTCTTTCTATGATGTTATTTCAATCTTAAATAAACATCATAATATTTTGCTTATGCTCAATTTTGCGAGCATATATTTCTGTTATCATACAATTAAGTAAAAAATAATTTTTAAAAAATAAAATTATCAAACCCAGCGAAGTTCATAACCAGGGTCACGAGTTTATCAACTTAACCTGTGAAACCTGAGTTGATCCAATACATCAACGTCTTAATATTAAAAAAAAAAAAGATATCATCTTTAAGTTTTTTAAAGCCAAACCATATTATATTTTTTACTTTTTGTTTAGATTATTTTTATACACATCAAGTCGGCTAAGTTATGTTAGAGAAATTTTCACATGATTTAATTTTAAATTAATTTTTTTTTAATCAAAATATTTCAAAGTTAACTCAGTAATTTGAGTTTAATAATAAAGCCAGACGCTTTCCTGATTTATTTATTGACGTCCATTTTTTATTTATTTTTTATTATGTAACATGAAGTATAGAACTATAAACTAGTGACATCTAAATGAGTAGGTATTAATTCATCAAACGTTAACCGAAACTAGTTTGTCCATTTTACTAAATCGCCGAAATTGTAACAAACAAACTAGACTAAAAATACGAGAAAAAAGCAAAAAATAAAGTTCCAAGTCCATATGTGTAGATGTCCACGTGGCAACTTGCTTCTATTGCAAATTCAATAAAAGAACAAAAACGGATTATCGAAGAGAAGATGAACAACAATGCCTGGACTTGTCTTCTTTCTATTATGTGCATGGAAGTTGTAATACTAAATTAACAAAAATCTAAGCAGTGTGGCTAACCTATTATAGAAAGAATATTGAATTTATATTTTTATTCTTGATAAAAAAAAAATTAGATGAACTGCTTTTAAAAGATAAAATGGTCTTTTCATGGAGTTGGTCTATCATTTTATAGCTATTAAAGGCTAAAACTCGAAAATTTTACAAAAAACAAAAAAAAAAATTTTTAACGAAAAAATGGGAAAAAATTAAAACTAAAATAAAAAAAAAAGTAAAAAATAAACACACTTGACTATGATTTAATTGCATTTTTAGTTTGTCATTTTTTAAATAGAGTATAATGACCCAATTACCTTTATTATCAAAATTCTTAAAGCATGGCTTCAAGGGTGTTTGCGTAATCTCATAAAGTTTTTATTGTAGTAATTATTTGGTCATAAAAAAATTATGATAATTTGATAAAAAAACTTTATTTTTTATAAACGTTGCACGCGATAGCACATCAGTTGCTTTCAAGCTGCATGTAGAGCCGACTCTAGTGAAGAGAAATTTTATTTTGTCATGTCATTGGACTCTCTTGACATTCTTTTCATCTAAAGGTAGCGTGTATTGATTGGTTCTGAACGGATAGTCGCCATCGATATTTTTTTTATTTTTTTTCTCTCTCTCCTTAAAAATCATATTGGTCATTTAAAATTCATGGGTAGTCCCCATTAATTGTGCATATTTGAGTATCGATCCTTATTTTTCACTTTCTTCCTTTGATAAAAGATTTTTTTTTATTTAGTCTTTTTGTTGTTTCTTTTTTTTGTGAAATTGATTTTTCTTTTTAGCTGAACCCTTCAATCCAAAATTATCTATCCTCTCATTTGTTTTTTTTAATTTGATTCTCATTCTTTTAATTACTATTTTTTCTTTTGAATCCTTTATATAGTTGATTATTTTTTCAATTTCATTATTTGACATTTTATTTATTGAAAATTAGATTTCATGGTTTTTCCAGGCTAAGTGCTTCTAATCAAATGATCTAGATCATATGTTTTATAAGCCAACTCGAGTTGATATCATTTTTTTTTTACTTATTTTACCTCATTACTCAACATTGATTATTTTATACAATAGACTTTGTGGTTTTCTTTGTGTTTTTTTATATCAAATTATTCCGATCTCATGACCTAGTCTGTAGGTTTGACGAGTTAACCATGGTGAGCTCGTGCCTTTTTGTTTTTTACTTCTAATTAGTCATTCTTCTTTTGGATCCTTTTGTGTAGTTTATTTATTTATTAACTTTATCCTTTAAAATTTAGTTTATTGGAAATTGAACATCATAATTTTTTTCATATTTAGTGTTTTTGATCAAATGACCCAGATTACAAGTTTTATAAGTTAATAATGTTTTTTTTTTAAAAAAAGAAAATTGGGTTTTATGATTTTCAAAGTGACCCAGATCACAAGTTTTATAAGTTAATTTTTTATATGTTGTTTAATTTTATTCATTAAAATTTAATCGAAAAAATTAGATTTTAAAGTTTTTCAATTTTATGTATTTTAAATCTTCATCTTTCTTAATAAATTAACATATATTGATATTTTTTTTCTAACAAGTTACCTCGAATTCATAACCCTTCTCGTGAGTTTGATGGGTTAACTCATGTGGACTTGAGATTTTTTATCTTCTGATAATTGCTATTTTTTTCTTTATTTTTTTATATGATTGATTTAATTTTATTCATTAAAATTTAATCAGTTAAAAATTAGATTTTAAAGTTTTTTTCAAATTTAATATTTTATGTTAAATAACTCAGTCACATGCTTAATAAATTAACATATATTGATATATTTTTTTAATATCATTCGATATTGGTTTTATGTCCCTAGGTTTATTTCTCAAGAAACAAGTTAGAAGTGTCTTTGATTTTAATATAAACATTTTAAATATTTTCATCCATTAATTTTTTTATTTGTAACAATTTGGTCCCTATATCAATTTCCACAGATAAATAAATAATCGATGACATAAACTTATATAAAAAAAATACCAAAATTACTTTGTTCTATATCCAATAACTGTATATAATATAAGGGTGGTATTATGTTTTTCCCTCGGTATGTTAATCTTACTCTATAATATACTTTTATTATTTAGATAGACCAAAATATCTATAATTAAATAATAATATTCCTTTTTTCTTAAATAATGATATGTTTTAAATGCTGGTGTTAAATTTGTATTCAGAAAGTGTTTTTTTATTAGAATATTCAATTTACTTTTATTTTCATCACCTACCATAAAATATAATTTTCTCAAAATAAAAGTCATACTATTTTTTTTTGTTAAATAACTTTTTTAGTGTTACACCTATTATCCACCAATATAATATGTATTTAAAAAAAATATAGTATTTAAAATTTTGATTTTTTTATTTTTATATACTTTTTTAATTTTAATAATTAAGAGAATATGAATAAATTTTAATTATGTTCAAGTAAGATATTAAAGACGATGGGTGATGTAGTATATTAATAAAACTTGTAATAAATATAGAATGAGATTAATAATTTGTGAGGTGAGGATAAAATCGTTCTAATAATATAAAATATTAATTAATTTTTTAAGCATAGGAAAATGATTAAATTGGGGAAAAAAGTAAATAGAAGATAAGAGGATGATAATGAGATATATAAATAAAAATAGTAAGAGAACCAAAGTAAAACAATCAAGAGAGTACAGGGACCATTGAAACCATTCGGTGTATTTTGCCGTCAGCAAAGCCTGTAAATCCTTTTTGACAAACCTCTACAAGAGTCTCCGCGTCCTTCTCCGCCTCCAACCCGTAGATTCGCAGATCTCTTCACTTATGGCCACCGCTGCTCTCCTCCGCTCTCTACGACGCCGTGATGTCGCCTCCGCTCCTCTTTCGTCCTACAGAAGCGTACGTCTCTAAACATTTCTGCTCCTTTTCTTCTTCAGTTTTATTGATTTGGTTATTCGTTAGAGGAGATCAAACCGATACTCTAACTTGATGCTTGAGGGGATAAATAAATGATAAGTTTTTTTTTTGTTATGGTATTTCAGAAAGTTGGGCCCTTCAAGGATTTATCTGTGTTGGGTTTTTTTCATTTGATTTCTTTACATAATCACTGTTTTTTAGGATATTAAAGCTTTTCTTTTGTATTTATTGTTGTGTTTAACTCTTAATGATCAGCTGAGATGTTTTATATATGTAAGTTTTAAATGCTAAAGCTTTGGACGCTGTTAATTTAATCGTTTTTTTATCTATATTTGTGAAAAAAAAATAGATAATGATTGTAAAAATGCTTTGTTTTTATGAATCCATAGTCGTGTTTGGTCTGGCTCATTAAAATCTGTTTGAGAATTGAGGCTGAGATTGTGAAATGGCTGAGTTTTGGTGTTCATCCCTTGTGCAGTTGACTAATGATGTGAGTCCAAAGTGGGCTTCTTCTAATTTCAGCCAAAATTGGGCTGGTTTGTCAAGAGCTTTGAGGTAGCTTATTAAGTTTTTGGTGGTTGTATATGTTTCTATTCGCCGTTCTTTTCTATTTGCTGAAGTATTGAGTGTTTCCTTTTCTGTGTAGTGCAAAACCTGCTTGTGGAGATTTTATTGGTGTTGATCTGGGTACTGCAAATTCATGTGCTGCTGTTATGGAAGGGAAGGCAAGAATGGCTTTTGTTCCAATTGTTTATCTGTTTGGTTTTTATTAGGCTTTCTTTTCCTCATTAATTCCATGACCGTGTACAGAATCCCAAAGTTTTTGAGAATGCTGAAGGATGTAGGATAACCCCCTCAGCTGTTACCTTCTCCCCAAAGATAGTAGCTGGGATCTTTGGAAAGAGCCCAAGCAAGGGAGTAAACCCAGTTGGGGCAGTGGCTATGGGAGCTGCAATTCAGGGTGGAATTTTACGTGGAGGTGTCAAAGAATTGCGTCTCCTTGATTTTGCTCCCTTGTCACTTGGTATCAAGACACGGGTGAGTCTTTACTGCCAAATCTGTGTTCAAATATTTATCTTAAAAAAATTTAAATGGGGCAATAAGTTGCCATGCCTGTGCTAGTGTCCATGCGGCCCTCTGTTTGTGATATTTGTCTGTTCTATGTAGCCCTGTGCCCAGTTATACTTCTCTGATTCATTTTTTTGGGACCCCAGGTTTTCTCCACAGGGACTGGCAACAAGACCCAGGTTACGGGTATTCCACCACCTCCCAGGGGCACGCCTCAAATTGAGGTGACCTCTGACATTGATCAACCTAATACCTCACATATCCTTCGCCCATTATCTCCTCATCTTCCTATTTATAGCCCCCAGGTTCATTCAACATTTTCCATTGTCAATAGAATCTCCGGGGCTTACCTATCTGCTCTAGTTTTGTTTTTTTGTCTTATTTGTCTGAAAGCGGGTTCAATTTGCTTCACCTATTATAGTTTCTACCAATTCCTCTTTTATTCATCCAAGCTGATCCTACCTGTCATCGATGTTACCGCCGTCCTTGCCCTGACCTATCATCTGTTTTATGGGGTTCGTCATTTACTGCATTGAAGGATTTCTCTTTATTCAAATAAGGAGCCCTCAAATCAAAAAGTGGTCCCTTTTCCCTTCCTTGCTGAAAGGGGCAACCCTTCTCTTGATATCCGTTGTAGGGGGGCCTTCTCCTTGGGAGACTAATTTGAATGTATTAAGTCTTTTTGTTCATTTGTAAATTGAATGTGTTAGTCTTTTTGCTCATTTGGAAACCGCCTATGGATGCTAAGGCTGAGGCCCTTTTTATTGTATCAATAACCAAATTTTTTTCTGGAAGGAGATTGTTTGTTCATTTGACAACTGCCTATCAATATTGAGGCTGAGGCCCTTTCATTGCCATTGTTGCTCACTTGCTCCACTCTGTGCTGCTGTTCTTAATCCTGTGCAGAAGAAACACTGTTAGTTTTGTTGGCTTTTGTCTGGTCATAAAGATATTTACAAGTGTTTGAGTTCATTCAGGTCATATATTTGCTTCATATTTCTAGTGACCCTAGAGGGGTAACTGTTTTAATTTATCTGGAAGGATTATTGGTATGTGCACTTCATGCCTCTATGTTTATTCAGTAGTTGTGCATCCTTATCTGGACGCGTTCTATTATCATTTTGGAACATGGCAGTCTCTTAGATTCAGCCCTTCTTGCGACAAGTAGCAAACAAAAATTAACAAAATAGAACGAAATAGTGAAATTATGATTTTACTTTTCATTAGATTAACCTAGAAGATTAAGCTTAAAGATTGAGCTAAGGGGTAAAATGGTTTTTTTTTTCATGTGATTTGTTTGTTTTTTTTTTATTTTTATAAAGAGTATAAAGATCTTTTTATATTTCTAGGATAGTAAAATACTTTTACTATCCAAACAAAAATCAAATAATTGATTAAGTATGAAATTTTTTTTTCTCGGGTTTTCTAATATCTCTTTAAAAGTTAAGACTAGTTTTGTTCAGGGTTCGTGGTTGTTCTTTATAATAAGTGTATTTTCTGGGGATAATTGAACTTGTGTTTACCCTTGTAGAGATATAACATTACTTTAATTCCTAGACTAACATTTCATTAAAATTATTTTTAACATTTCATTAAAATTACTTTTAATATTAGTACGGATTTGAAAATATAAAAAAAATTATTTAAAAAAATCAAAATTTAAAGGAATTAGTTTAGCAACGCATGTTGTTTCCCATGAAGGATAACTGTGTAAACATCAAGATAACTGTGTAAACATCAAACTCACATTTTTTTTGGTTGGGAAGGCCAAAATCATCATATCACATGAAAATGTAGATTGGGAATGCGAAAAGTTATTTCTCCATTTTGCTTTTGTGTTTTTAAATCAATTTGGAGGTTTTTGTTTTGAACTTGGTGATTAGTTGTTTTTATTTTTAATGTTATAGGAGTGTTTTTTGAAGCATTTCTAGATAAAAATAGATTGGAAATTTGAATTTTCAAAGAAAAAAAACACTACATTGATTTTTCAACCATATATTATATTAAACTATAACTAAAAATGCTTATTCTTTTACTGTGGACTGCACAGTGTAATCCATAATAAAAGATGATTTTTTTTTTACTTTTAGGGTTTTTTTAATAATTATTTTTATTCAGTTATCAGACTTTTATGACACGGATCCGGGGTTTAACAGGTTAACATGGTTTGACGAGGTAATCCAGAAATTTTTTTTTTGCTTTTTTTTCTTTTTAATCAATTTTTTTCGTTTACTTTAGTTTATTAATGTTAAATTTCTTTCCATTTAGTAAAAGATGAGCTGTTTTTTTTTTTTACAATTTTACGGTTTTTTTTTTGTTTTTTTCTTTTAATAATTTTTTTTTGTTAATGTTAAATTTTTTTTATTCAGTTATCAGACTTTCATGACACAGATCCCGGGTTTAACAAGTTAACATGGTTTGACGAGTTAACCAAGAAATTATTTTTTTATTTTTTTTCTTTTTAATTAATTTTTTTCGTTTACTTTAGTTTGTTAATGTTAAATTTCTTTCTATTTAGTTATTAGACTTTCATGACACGTATTTAATTTCTTTATTAGACTTTAGTTATTTCAGGTTTCATGAGTTAGGTTGTTAATTTTTTTTTGTTTTTTTTTATTTTAATAATTTTTTTATTTAATTTAGTTTGTTAATGTTAATTTTTTTATTTAGTTATCAAACTTTCATGACACGGATCCCGGGTTTAACGGGTTAACCTGGTTTGACAAGTTAACCTGAATTTTTTTTTGTTTTTTTTCTTTTTAATTAATTGTAACATATACTAAAAGGGATTAGTGTTTTATTGTGGATCGCACAAGGTGATCCACAAGAAAACACTGATGCTTTAGTTTTTTTTTAAGTTGTCTCATTTTTTTAGCTTTTTTTATACCTTTCGGGATTATTTTTTTGCTTCTTTCTTTGTTTTTTTGTTTTGACAAAATTTTTTGTTTAATTTAATTTAGTTTATTAATATTAAATTTTTTTTATTTAGTTATCATACTTTCATGACACGTTTTCCAGATTTAACGGGTTAACCTGGTTTGACAAGTTAACCCATAATTTTTTTTGCTTTTTAATTAATTTTTTTCATTTAGTTTAGTTTGTTAATGCTAATTTTTTTTTCTATTTAGTTATCAAACTTTCATGACACATATCCCGAGTTCACGGGTTAACCTGGTTCCACGAGTGAACCCAATTAATTATGGGTTGACTGTCAATTTTTTTTGTTTTTTTATTTTCATAAATTATTTTTGTTTGATTTAGTTTGTTAGTGTTAATTTTTTTTTATTTAGTTATCAGACTTTCATGACACAGATCCTGGGTTTAACGGGTTAACATGGTTTGACGAGTTAACCCAGATTTTTTTCTTTTTAATTAATTTTTTTTTGTTTGGTTCAGTTTCTTAATTTTCACTTTTTTTTATTTAGTTACCAGACATTCATGACACGGATCCCGAGTTTAACGGGTTAACCTAATTTAACGAGTTAACTTGTAATTGTTTTTTGCTTTTTTTCTTTTTAATTTTTTTTCGTTTAGTTTAATTTGTTAATGTTAAATTTCTTTCTATTTAGTTTTTTTTCTTCTTAGGGGTTTTTTTTCTTTTATTTTTTATTTTTAATTAATTTTATTTAATTATTTTAGTTTATTAATATTAATTTTTTTTCTAAGTAGTTCTCGACTGATGCCTTTAGTTTTTCTTTTTGTTTTTTTGTTGTTTTTATACCTTTGACTATGGACTGCACAGTGCAGTCCATAGTGAAAAGGATGATGCCTTTTGTTTTTTTTTCTTTTTAATTAATTTTTTTCTATTTAGTTATCAAACTTTCTTGACACGGATTCTGGATTTGACAAGCTAACCTGGTTTGACAAGTTAGCCCAGTTAATTCTGGGTTAACCCATTAATTTTTTTTTCTTTTTAATTATCAAACTTTCACGATGTGAAGTCAAGGTAAGACGGGTTAACCTGATTTGAAGGGTTAACCCAGTTAATTCATATTTTTTTTCTTCATTAGTTTTTTTTTTCATGTTGGTTTTTTTTCTTTGTTTTTTTCTTTTTAACTAATATATTTAATTATTACACTTTTATGACATGACCTTGCAGCCAGACACACGTCCAATGCTATTAGGTCTGGTATTGCAGTCCAGACACTTTTATGCTAAGGGTTAACCCAAGTTTAATGTTATTATTAATATTATAAATATTACTTTTACGTTAAGCGTTGCAACCAAACCTAAGACTCTTGGGTATAACTTTGCAAAAAAACCTAACATTTTTAAATCTTGATTTTTTTTAAAATATAAAAAATAATTGACCCGCAGCATTGCGCGGGTATGTAACTAGTAATGGCTAAAAAGTGGTTTGCAAATGACACGTTAATTAATTTATTTTTTGTTAAAAAAAAATAGAACGAATTAAGCAAACGACGACGCATTTAGACAATTTTAAAAAAATTCAGGCCTAGGAACACGTGCCTGAACTGCCAGTATCATGCTGTTAGGCCCATGCGTCAGCCTTGGATTTCAGGGGGCCAACAACACGTGCATTTTGAAATTCCTTAAATTTCCCTCATTGTTTAACAAACTTGCAAAAAAATGACCCTATAAATTTATAAATTTAAAAGAAAGCAAAGTCAAATTGAAACCAATAATGTTAGGGTTGATTATTTTTTATTAGATTTGATTTTTATTAAAAAAAATTAAACTGAATTTTTTGATTTGGTTCAAATTGACCGGTTTCGGTTCGGTTTTTTAGGACAAAAATCGGTTCAAACCGGTTTGGCTCGGTTTTTTCTGATTTGGCTTGATTTTTTTCCAGTTTTTTTCGGTTCGGTTTTTTATATATCAGGCTTATAAAACCAAAATCGAATAGGTCAGTTTTTTCAAAATTTTAATCAATTTAATCGGTTTTTTTCATGATTTAATTTTTTTAATTATTATTTTTTAAATATTTTCAATTTAATCAGTTTTCTAATTATTTAACTCATGTTAATAATACTTGCATAACACAGGATTCTAAAATGATATCATTAGGGTCGTGGAGGAAAGAAATGCTACGTGCTAACTACAACATTACCCTCCACAATTTTTATAAATTTTATTTTTTATACAGAATATTCTATAATTTTCTAATCAACAACTCCTCTTGACATCTCAACACGTATAAAATATGTAGCGAACACGTGCATGGAAATGTAAGAGATTTCGAGCCATTGTTTATTCTTTGACCACCTCCTTTTCTTTTTCTTTTTCTTTTTCTTTTTCTTTTTCTTTTTCTTTTTCTTTTTCCCTTTCCTTTTTTTCTTTTTTCTTGGACAGCAACTAATAAAAAAAAAGTTTATTATTTGTGACCATTTAAAAACTATATCCACCCATAGGTTTTAAATTTATTCAAGCATAGCACCGTATCTTCTATGATAAAGCTAGTAAAGAGATTTTATATTATTTTATGAGTTTATTTTTAAATACAGGAAATTAATAAAAAATCATCAAATATAATAAAAATACTTTCATCCAAGTTAAAAAATAATTCTTTGATCAATTAAATTCTATTTGTTTTTACAATTTAAAAGTTTTTTTTAAATGTATATTATTTTATTTCAAATTATTCTTTTTTTTGTATTTTTAAATGATGTTAAAAATATTTTTTTAAAATTTTAAAAAATATATTTTAATATATTTTCAAATAAAAAATATGTTAAAAAATTAATTACTTAATGATTTTTCGTCTGTCAACCCAACCCAAAACGTGTAAATTTCTCACCCATAATCAGCAACACAAAAATCTGATACACATAAATTAAAAAAGAAAAAAATGAAGGGAAAATCCCAAAATGGCCACCAATTCCGCAAATCACCCTTCTCCTCTAACTCTCTAAACCACCATAACCCCGGCCGATTTAGTCACTTCACAATTAAAATTCTCGATTTAGTCACACCAGCTGTCACCATAAAATTATTTCTGGAAAAAATGCAGTCACTCAATCTGAAATTGTTAACGGATTTTAGTACGGGTACGAGGAGGTTTGTTCCGGGTCGGAGCTTCGGTAAGGAGTGGAGACAGTGTTTAAATTTGAGGAATTACAGCCGAAATTGTCGGATTGTAGCATGTTCTGTTGAGAGAGATGGAGGGGGTGAAGGAACAAGTTCGAGTTCGAGTTCGGACCATAGTCCGAGTTCCTTTTTGTCTCGCAGTCAAACTTATGCTATGCTCAAACAACAAATGGAGGTTGCTGCACAATCTGAGGTAACATTTTTTTTTATTATTATTCTTTGGAACAATTTGAATTTAATTAAAGCCAATTTCTTTCTTTTTTTTTTTAAAAAAAGTATTCTGATTTGGCATTACTTTTTTTAATTGGGTAAATTACCTGCTTAATCACTGTTTGGTTTCTAGGAAAATGTAGGGAATATATATTGTGGGTTCAAATTTCTTCTTTGGGAAATATGTAAGCCTTTTCTTTCTTTTTGGTTTGGGTTGTGTTGAGTGTAAGCAAAATGAATGTGGCATCAAAGTTCAGGAAGCATGATTTTTATTTATTTATTTTTATTTTTGGCAATAAAATGGGTTTTGGGATAGTAATATCGTTGTAAATATATGAGTCTGTTTGTTCTGATATTAGGACTATGAAGAAGCTGCAAGACTTCGTGATTCATTGAGATCATTTGAGGAAGTGGAACCAGTTTTGCGGCTTCGTAGGTTGCTTAAGGAGGCAGTTGCTGATGAGCGGTTTGAGGTAGCTGTTTGTGGTATCTCATTTTCCAATTTGAATGTGAAATTTTATTATATGTAGTGGGTTTATCCGTGCTGCAAGCAGTTGGAGAAATTTCTATTCATTTTAGATGGAAACATTCAATATTTGTGTTTGGGTTTGGTCAAAATGGTCATCTTGTTTTTTCTTTTTTCTTTTTTTGAGCCTCCATGATTCTTCAATTCTGCATCTTTTTCTAATGTTTCAGCTTGTCAGTTGTTGCCTATTTTACTGTCAGGTGTCTCATATCGCGATGGAAAAAAAAAGGGTTAACTTTACGGATGCTGTTGTCGAAAATAATCATTTATCAGTATCAATGATTGGATTGGAATAAACTACTCTGTTTTATTCGCTAGGATTTATAGGTTTTTGGTTTTGTTGCCCAATCATGAAGAGTTCAGAAGAGAGAATAGAGTCCTAAAACTATGAGTGTTCTTAAACATGGGTCAAACAAAAGTTATAAATCTAAGATCCTAAAAATAGTTGGCCTTTCGTGTATGGACAACTTGTATTGAACTAAGCTTTTATCTATCATGTCCTGTGTAGAAGTTCTTGCACCAACCACTTTTCTGCAAGCTTTGGCAGTTTAGTTTCTTAGAATTTTGTGAGTTTAACTTAAGATATCCAATCTTTTCGCTCTGGCATTTGCCTTTATCTGGTGACTGCATTTGTTTATTTCTTAAATCATCTATCAGCGCAAATATGAGCATAAAACTCCAATAGTGAATTCGATATTTTAGTAAAGGGCATGAACTATGTATAACTTTCTGGAAGCCTAGATATCGAATGTAGTTTTCAATGATATACATCATTCTATAAATTATTATAGTACAAGTAACAGTCTTCCTACATCTTACTGTCTTGGAATGAGGCCTATATAACTCAATGGACTTGAACGAGGTTGCACTTTACAGTTATGGTGTCAGTTTTTTTGATATAATGACTATTTTGCCTAAGTCATGCCATAAAACATGATTTCATATTATTCCTATGCCATTCTGTTCACCGTGGATGTTTCTGATAAACTTTTATCCATTTGGTAAATTTTTGGCAGGATGCAACTAGGTATCGCGATGAGCTAAAGGAAATTGCACCACTTTCTCTCTTGAAATGTTCAAGTGATGCAACTACCTTGGTATGCTAACTATCCGGTCAGCGTGGCAGTTCTTACTGTCTTATAAATCTTTTGTTTTCATATAAACTGATATCATCTTGTTCATGTAACTCCTGTTACCATCAGGCATATCAACTGATTTAAACTTATAAATCCATGTTTTTATCCTATCCATTCTTCCTTGACTCTGTTATACTACAATTTGACATGTGTATTTATATCTGGCCTTTGCAAAACTTATTTTCAGCATAATTAAATTAGAGACCCATATGATGTCCTTGAATAACCAGTTTTGATCTCCTTGTATATGATCTTTTCCATATGGGAAACATGTTCAAAATTGTAGAATAAAGGGGGTGATTATGGACGGGGCTGTTGCAATATGTGTGAGTCGGCAATAGATAACACAGAGGTGCATTACTATGCATGATCATTTCGATGATAACACAAATATGATTGAAATTGGGAGAATAAATGGGTTGAGTATGGATGGGGCTGTTGAAATATGTGTGAGTTGGCAATAAGTAATCCGAAGTTACCCTAGTATGCATGCTCTTTTCCATGTGTCAAAGTAAATACCCACAATCTGGTCTAGGTTTGAGTTTTTAGGTATCATCCTGTTGCTTTACTCTGCATAGATAACATGAAGTTGTTTTAAAAGGAAGAAGCCAAATAAAATGCATATTAGAAATGGTTTAAATTGATTTGAGTAATCATAACCAAATCTCATGTATTTCAGGGGATAAGGGTTCAAGTTAGGAGCGTGTACATTGAGGGCCGAAGTCAGCCTTCAAAGGGGCAGTACTTCTTTGCATATAGAATAAGAATCACTAATAACTCAGATCGCCCTGTTCAACTTCTCAGAAGACACTGGATTATCACAGATGCCAATGGAAAAACTGAAAATTTTTGGTGAGTTAAATTATATTATTCTGGTCAGGGGTCTTCTAAAATGCTTCAGTTTATATGACTCGGTTTTTCTTTTTTGGTTCCATCAGCATGTGCTGCAGTTTGCGTTTCATTGACTTCTAATGAATTTCAAATCATTTTTCATGCTGCAGGGGAGTTGGAGTTATAGGTGAACAGCCGGTTATACTTCCTAGGACAGGATTTGAATACTCATCTGCATGCCCACTTTGCACTCCCAATGGTAGGATGGTAAGTCGTGGCGATGTTCTTTCTCTTCCTGAAGAGTAATTGTTGGCTTTTGCCTTTTCTTCCCTTAATTTGGAGCAGATGAGGACAAGGTTTGTGCTTCTATGTCAACATCAATAGGTCCCGTGAATATTGAAGTGAGAGCATGACATGTGGCCAGTGTTCCTATGGCCTCAAAGCTTGTTTTTATCATGTATTGAATCCTGTCTTAATCATGCCCGTACTTAGGGATACTTAGGGATACGTAGTCTGGTTTACATTTCACCACCCAAAAAATTCCAGCACAGTGTATTAATGGGAAACGCCTTGTGCAAAAGATTTTGAAAATTTTGAATATTTCCCAATCATAGGCACGCTCAAAAAATCGATTTCTTTCATGCAATTGCAGGAAGGTGACTTTGAGATGAAACACATTGACAAAGCAGGCTCACCCACGTTCAATGTTGCTATTGCGCCATTCTCTCTCTCAATACTAGGAGATGGAAGTGATGCTTTTTGAAATGGGAATTGTGGACTCACTTCAGAGAGGGTGGAGGGCCTCTGCATCCATTCACGTTTGTCAAGTGAAGGTTTGAAAAACTGTAAAACAGTGTACTTTATCTGGCAAGTGTGAAAATCATCTTCTCTTTGGTGGGATTTTATGCTGTCATCAATTGGTAGACTAGATGGATGTAAATTGTCAAAGTTGTATGTAACAAACTTATCGAAGAAATATTATAGTAGAAATGATTTTGTTAAAATCGAGGTGAGAATCCGAGGAGTGAAGAATAATTTACTCTTCACAATTTCATGAACGCATTAACACTTTGTGTCCACAATTCCAGTTGCAGATACATACATACTCGCACGCATTTATTTTCTGCCGGACATATATAGCTGCAAAGGCATGATATATATATGTTTTGCATGTACTGATATACTAACTTTTTAAAATACCGAATACCACAGCTTTTGTACTACTTGATCACTGTCTATGCCATTTATACATGCCACATTTCTGCTTCTTGCAATATTGCCTAAAAGCAGCTCGAGAGCAAAATCAGGAATTCCTCCACCAGAACATGGAAGGTATACTCTCTGCCTCTCTGTCTGAACTATATAAATTTAGTAGTAATGTTTCAATAATTAATTTCTTAAGATTTTGATGTCAACGTTTGAGCTGTTTGAAAACCTTTATCTTGCCAATATTTCCCCAGGAATCTTCTCACACCTCCTGATATGATCAAAACCACTGATCCCAAGCTATATAGCATTAGTGACCATACTCACTTCCATATAGTTGCAAGAGAAACATGACGTGAGTTAGGAGAAAAGGCTATGAAACTAAATAAAGAACCAACATATATTGGTTCTGTATATGGTATAATTTTGTCGTACGTGTTTGTCAGATTTATCTCCCTCTGATTTTTCTTGGCAACCAAATGATGGATTAATTCTGAAATATGCTACGCATGGACATAATTTTTGAGATTAAACAAAAAAGAAACCCTCAATTTGGTCGACCTGTGCGCGTATTGATAAAATGCTGATATGAACAACTGCTGGCTGTAGCTCAACTATGAGAAATTCATCTCCTAATTTGCAAAAAGATGAACAGGGATTACCTCTGTTTTCGTTTTCTTTATTTTCAATATCAAGCAATAAATTCCTAATCTGCATCCATGCAAAGAAACTCTTAGCTTCTTCATCTGTTTTTTCATAAAATATAGACAGACTTCCATATCAAAATTCATTAATGAAATTTATTATTATTATTATTTTGGTTTCTACCCTCTTCTTATCTGGTGTCATGACTCATGAGCAACCTTAACTACCTCCAAGTACAGAACTTAAATTTATGGGATCCATCCTTTCATACAAACTTCAGTGTCAATCTCTCGTACTCTTTGTTTCTTGCTGCCTGTGCTTGCAATTTGTAACCAACTCAGAACGTTCCCTCCACTTGTTACACCACTAAAATTTACCAATAAATTGTGTTTAGGATCATATATAGTATCAAATAGATTTTTTTTGTCATGCTACAGTGCACATCAGGTCAAATTTTATTTGACAAAAAAAAAGCTCAAACAATAATAACCCGGGTTAACTTTACTAACACGTGAGATATAAGATCAGGATACCATGTAGAATGAAAAACAGAATAAACCACAAAGCTTAAAGTCCAAAAACCCTAATCTCAAATGATGAAATTAAAAAAAAAAACATGCAAAAAAAAACCCGAGTCAACCTGGGTTTACACTACTAACCCACCACCCACAACATGAGATTAGGATAAAAAATGACATTGAAAAAATGAGAAAAGTTAAATAATAAGAAAACATTAAAAAAAACTCGAGTCACCATATGTTAATCTGACTAACCTGTGACCCAGAATAATCCCATAGAAAGGGAAAACATAAAAAATCAGAAATCTCAAGACCCAATAATCTAACGTTAAAAGATGAAATTGAAAAAAAAATTAAAAACATTGAAAAAAATCCAAAACAACTTGGATTAACTTGACTAATCCGTGAACCGAGATAACCTTAAGAGAAGAAAAGAGAAGAACATTAGAAAGCTCAAGGCTCAATAGCCTAAAGTCAAATGATGAAATAAAAAAAAAATAGAAGTTAATCAGGCTAATCTTTAAAACAAGTGACTCGAGTTATGAGACCAAGATGACCTCATAGAAAGCAAAAACAAAAAAAATCTCAAAACAAATTCTCAACCATTAAAAAAAAAGAAAAAAAAATAACAATCACAATAATAAGGATTAAATCTAGTATAAAAACAAATGAAAGAAAATAATTACGAACTAAATTGAAAAATAAAATAGAAAAGAAAAGAATAAAAAAAGAAGAAATTAAAAGAATGAGAACCACAATTAGATAAAAACATTAATGAAATAAAATATTAAAGGAAAAAATTGAAAGAAAAAACAAATTAAAAAAGAGTACTTAAAAGAATGAGGACCAAATTTAGACAAAAAAATAAATGAAATAAAATATTGAGGGATAAAATTGAAATAAAAAACAAATCAAGAAAATGATAAAAAAAAACAATTAAAAGAATAAATACCATATTTGATATAAAAACTAAACAAAATCAAAGGAGAAGGGATGAAATTGAAAAAAAAAATCCAAAACATATAAAGATCAATCAAAAGAAGAAGGACCACAATTGAAAGACAAAATAAATAGGAGGACAACCCTGGCTTTCGGATGACCCAATGTGTATTTTAAGGAGAGGAAAACAAAACAAATGGGGTTTCATCGCTGTCAAACTGCTATGAATTACACCACACATGCTACCCATTAGGCGCCTCAACTAGATGCTAAGGATAACATGATGGTTAAGACTTTTGGGTTGTCATATGACGTCGCATGCTTTGTTCTAAAGGCACGAGCAACATCCATTTGCTGACATAACAATCCGTCATGGCAGGTTGATTAGGAATCTGGGCAACCCAAGACTTTAGTCGGGTCTAAAGTAGGTAAAACTCAGGCTTGCAATTGGCCTAGTGAAACCCGCATGACTTGTTGGGTCAACCTAGGACACGGGTGACCCAATGTAAAATGATGAATACCTAGCTTCACATATTGTTACAATAGTTAATAAAAAAAAATAGTTGAGAAAAGTAATCGAATGAGTTAAAATTGTGGTTTTAGTTGAAAGGACAAAAACAAACTATTACTGAAGACAAAAAGGTCTAAAAAGTGTAGATGTTGTCTCGCGCACAAGGAGGGCAATTAGAGGTTTTCCTCGTGCTCGGCCCAACCCCATACAGGCAAGCCTACCTCTCTTTCATTGTTGGTTACTAACCCATATTAAAGTTCACTATATAAACATTAGAAGAAAGTTTTATTTTTCCAATGTATTATTGGAAGCCTATTAGTATATATACTCTATATTCATAAGAAAAAAATCGTGTTTTTTCAATGTGGGATAAGCAATATTCTTTTTTAAAATACTTCAACTTAAAAGATAATATCTTTTCAATATGTGATAAAAAAAACTTCTAAATAATCTTTTAAACTTCATTATTCACAATATATATAGTCCATATCCATATGAATTGTTTCTTAACTTTTCCATGCGAGATATTAAAATCTCAAGCATCTTTATTTGGTTTTTCCAGGTTGACCTGGGTCAACCCGGGTAACCTGGGACCCGACCCTTTGGTCAAATCAACCTCCGAGCTAGGTTTAATAACTATGCTAATTGGCACATGCGTTGCACAAGCCAACCATTTTTTTATTATTTTTATTTTTATTTATTAAAATATTGTATTTTCCCTAATTTAAATAGAGTATAACAAAACAAACATGATAAAAATACTAAAATACCCTTTGACTCATTTTATTTTTTTTAACTTGAAAGATAATGAAGTAATTTTACTATTTAAAAAAAATAAAATTATGCAAAACCCAAGGCAACCTGTGTTTTTATAAAAAATTCAAAAAAATTGCATTAAAAGTGAGAAAAAATATTGAATGATGAAACCCGAGTCAACTCAGCTAAGTTTAATAATTTGCGACCTGAGATATGAGATAATAATAACCTCACAAAAGAAAAGGAGAACAAATCACAAAGCTCAAGACCCTATAGGTCAATGTCAAATAATGAAATGAAAAAAATATCAATTTTTAAAAGAATTTAAAAAAAACTGAACTTAAACCGGGTTAATCATCAAAATTGGTGGATCAGGTCATGATTGTAGAAGAAAAACATGGAAAAATAATGAAGAAAAATTTTGAATTATAAAAAAATTGAAAAAATCAAAAATAAAAACAATGACTAAATCTTGCACAAAAAATAATTGTAATAAAATAATTATGGATTAAATTGAAAAACAAAATAAACGAAGAAAATGATAAAAAAAAATAAGGACCAAAATCAGCAAAAAAAAACAAAATTAAATTAAATTCTAAAGGACAAAATAAAAAATAATAATGCAAAGGTTAAAAAAAAAATGAGGACCAAATTGGATTAAAAAATTAAATTGAATAAATGCATAGGGATGAAATTGAATTATAAAGAACTTTAAGAAGCACTAAAATCAAAACAAATGAAAAAAAAAGAATGAGGACTAACTTTAAAATAAATACAAACTAGAGGAGATAACTGAATTTTTAAAGGCTTAACACCCAAGGCGGGGAGAGGGGGGGGCTTCCATTGTCGTCGAACCGTCGCGAACCAGACCAAATACACCACTTCAACAAATTGCACCGCCACCTCACGCGTTGTATTAAATGACAGTCGATAGATTTTGGCCATCGAAATACACCTTATGCACCTCTAGTTTGGCAAGGAGGACGATGACACATTGATGCCTGTATAGCATGCATCATCCTTTAATATTGATTTATTAATACTTTAATAATTTGAATCACTAAAATGCCTCGAAGTCAAAAATACCCTTCCAAGCCAGGCTTAGATTTTTTTAAGTCAAAGATTAGAAATGTCATTTAACCGTAAAAAAAAAATGTAAAGACAAAAAGTTCTCTTTGCAAGATAAATATTTTTTACCTTTTAAGATATTATCGTTCTTTAATTATGCAAATAAAATTATAAATACGCGAAAACACCTAGAATAATTTTAGTACATATAAAAAACATTAAATAACTAAATTGTCTCTCATCAATTGACAAATAATATTTTTATTTTCTAAAAAAGACAACTCTACCTCTACTAGCAAGGCAGTTGTTCAATGCAATAAAGAAAAGGAAGTTAATACCCTATCTAAATCCATAATATTGCTACCGGCTATTCCATTGTTTATGGTAGTACTGTTACGAAATTATTATCAAGCGTCGTCGTTTTTTTCCATCTGACACAAATCCCCCATGCTGTCCGCATGGCTTGCTTCTCTTACAATTTTTTAAAATCATAAATAAATAAATAAATAAAAGACATTAATAAATATACAAAAAGACAATTTTATAGGGCAAAGGAACATTCTCTTGAAATGGCATGCAATGAACCAATTAATTTCATCTATATATATATGGGACCTCACGTTGCTAGCTAGGTGGACATGTATAGGAAGGATTGGCTGCAAAACCCTAATGTTTTTTTTTTTTTCAATAATTAATACCTAGACATTATTGTAAAGTTAAATTGTAGCGTGTGGCTAATGTGTTGTTCTTGCTTGGCAACCAAGTTTGTCCGAATCTTAAATGTCTTAATATCTTCTACTGTCTTCAAGCTTTCTTCCAAGAATGTGGGCCCCTCATTCCCACTTCCACCTCCTCGTTATTACAACATTATACATCACAAGAAAACTAGGAAAAAAGAAAAGCCCTAGGCTTGAGTTATGAATGGCGCAAAAAATTAAAAATAAAATAAAATAAAAATAAATAAAAACCGGGTAAGATTTCCCTCCTGACTCATTTCTTTTTCGTTCTTGACTTTTGGTCCCGTTTCATTTCTTTCCTTTTTTATTCCTCTCTCATGACTACTTAAATAGTAAAAGTTTAGGGAATTGTTTATATAGGATAATAGTTGCTTTTTAAAGTATTTTTTATTTGAAAATAAATTAAAATACTATATTTTTTAAAATTATTTTTAACTTTAAAACAATCTAAAAATAAATAAAAAATAAAATATTTAAAAAACACTGTTTTAAAATAATTATAAGCCGGTGATGTTGGGAGGGGGCATCTGAAAGTTAAAAAGACAATGTCGGTCACCACCTGCGGGTAATGCAAATCAAATCACCCCTTTTTATCACCCAAAAACAATCCCGTGCTTCACGTTTTATTCTCAGCATTTGCAACCTCATTTACAAGCCAGTCAAGAATCTTCCTAACAAGTTCATCTGCTTCCTTGACCACCACTCCACCCCTCTGTATGAAAGTCAGCATCTTGTGCAGGAAGCTGTGACCATTTTCCGGTCACACAGCCCAGCAAAATCCAGGTCAAGGTGGGTCCAGGGGTCCCCACCCAAAGACCACCCGTCAAACACCGATCTCTTGCTTTAACCGATGGCTAAAAGCTAACATCATGATTTCTATTTGTATTATATTATATGATTAGTAAGGCCCAATGTGCCCGTAATCACCCTAACAAATGTTCCCAAAAACGAAGGGTTTTCTTTGCTTAGGCTGTTAATCTTCAAGTTAATTATAGCTCAAATGGGTGCTTACAAAGTCATTAGTCAAAATTCAGAACTCAGAGAGATAACAGCTCCAGTCTCCAGATCTGAAGCTACACTCTCCAATGTCCTTTCCAAATACAGGGTCGCTTTATTCCCTTGTTGGCAATTGGCATCCCACGCACAATAACCATTCTTGTACTCGATAAGCTCATGCAGTTCAACACAGTATCCAAATAATTTAGTGTCTTGCCCCTGTCTCTCTTTAAATCATGGTAGTAATTAAGCAATATCAAGAAAATCTTGAAAAGACCCAAAAAAAGGCTGGAAATCCAAGAAAAAGGTGACAAAAACCTGAATGTTTTTAACAATTTTATATTTGCATGCATGTAAAGAGGATGATGCTACTGTGCACAGTGTCTGGTCTATTTTCAAGATTTTTCTTCTCTTTTCTTGAAATAATAATAATTGAAAAGGAGAGAAGCTTATGCTCAAAGCAGGCCATCCTTTCATCCTCTCTCTCTCTCTCTCTCTCTCTCTCTCTCTCTACATACATATATATATATATACAGACACATTTATCTCCTCTCTTTTTCTTCTTTTTTTCTTTTTTATATTTAGCTCCTTTATTTAGTTTTCTTTCCAAAGTAAAGAAGCAAAGAATCTTCTTGCAGGCTCTTACACACCATCACATTGTTCTTGCTTTCCCCTGTAAGCATCAACCTTTCCTTCCCTTAGAATTTAGCCGCTTCTATTCATATTTTTAATACAATAAGTATGCATTTTATCTTTCTTTAAAGTTTGGAATCTCTGGTTTGTTTAAGGCTTTCGTGAGATCAAAATCAAAATGGGATTTAAGATTTTTTGAACTTCCCCATTGGGCCAAATCTTCTCTGGTTGTTGTGATGTTGATATATACAACCGACTATAACAACTAGGAACTCTTCTCATTCTTCTCTGAAGTGTTGTCTATTTATGGCATCCACAAACTCTGCTTGGCTTTCAAGTTTTGATGCGAACTCAAGAGTGTTTGCGTGTTTTGAAAGTGGATTTGCGCGTTTCAGCTAGCTCTTCCACCGACTTACTCTTCTCGCTTTATATTCATAGAATTGTAGTTCCAATTCGTGCGTTACCGACAATAGCTCAAAGCTTTAATTTCACAGAACTGCTCTGTTATTCACATTAATTTAGTCATTCTTTTCCTTTACCCTTTGAATTGATTCTCATAACGATTTTCTCTCTCCCCTTTTCCTCTCAGGAAATCATATCAATAAGACAATAAGCTTTCTTTTTAATCAAATTTCCGTTCTTCAGCATTCCAATCATTCTTTGGTTGATCACTTGATTCTCTATCTCGTTTCATTCTACCTACAAGAGTCCAAAATCAGCTTCATTCCATTCTATATACAGTTATTGAACATTCAGACAAGTACAAGTGACAGCATGAGTTTTATAACGGGATCACCCAAGGATACCTGGCAACCAGTTATGACTGCCAATACAACCATTGCCAGTTATTGGTTAAACTGGAGGTTTTTCCTCTGTGCTATTTGGGTCTTAATCTTGATGACGATAGCTTTAATTCTTATATGGAAAAATGAACATCGGTGCGAAGTGGAACGTGATAGTGGAGGGAACAGGCAAGAAGCAGAAGCGCCTTTTTATGATGATGAAACTTGGAGGCCATGCCTGAAAGGAATCCACCCTGCCTGGTTGCTAGTTTTCAGACTTTTTGCTTTCTTTGCTCTCTCAGTTCTGCTCATCATTTCTGTATTTGTGGATGGAGGCAGTATATTTTACTTCTACACTCAGTAAGCTTTACTTTTTTCTTGAGCTCATCTCTTTCTTTGGATGAATTTCATACTTTGATGTTAGTGTTTAGTTCCTTTTTTGGCATTTCAATTAGGATTTTCTTGTTTATATTATTTCCTTTCCATTCTATTTGTGAGAGGGAAAAAAAAGGTAAGTTTTTTCTTTCTTCAATGAACTAACTTTTGTAGCACAATGGACACTAGAAACATCAAGGACCAAGGAATATTTGAGTCACCTTCATGTGTGCCAAGCCAGATCAAGATATCCATATTAGTTGATCATTTGAATAATTGATTTCAACAAATTATCTTCAATGTTATTGATTGGTGATGTTTCTTGGTCCTGAACAGGTGGACTTTTACTTCAGTCACAATTTATTTTGGGGTAAGTTCTAGGTCATCGATATACCTCCTCTCAAGTTATTTTAAAGTGCCTAATTGTCTCGTTTTTTCCTATGTCTGTTATTTGCTTAATGATGATCTCATTTCTGTAGCTTGGTTCCTTACTCTCCATACGAGGTTGCTATCAATATCACAAAAGAGCTGGTGATAAGAGGGTTGATAATGTAGAGGCAGATCCAGAGCAAGGAACTCGTGTATCTCCATCAGTTGGACAGAGTTTTAACACTTCCATGGCAATGAAAAGCTCAAACTCCCACGAAAGACTTGACGTTCGCCAACCTGCAGGGAAATTAGCTTTCATCTTTCAAATCATTTTTCAGGTAACTTGTCTGAAAATCAAATTTGGCCAAATTTATTGTGCTTTTATATCTTATCCAAATGGAAGTTTGAAGGCAATTAGCTTATTTTCATTCGGAACCTTTAAAGAGCACCTTTCATTGTCCAGGATTAGAACATAGAGTGTCTGCTTGCGTTGGCGCAGTAACTTCTAGGTTCAAATATTCATGTACTTTAGTTTATTGTGGCATGTAAGTTCAATTTTCAATCCCATAATGATAACGAGCAGTTCCCTGTGAGGACGGGGCCTCAACTTTTCATTTGTTAATGATAAATTAAGAGTTCCATACCAAGGCATAAGAGCTGAAAAGCAGGGTCATTACTCATTTACCAAGGGACTACTCTTTCTTAACATTCATATTTGATTTTGGAAAAGTTCAGTTAGGACCCAGATGAGGAAAGACAGTGAATCAAGGGGATACAAAACTGTGCTTTTATGCATTTTCCCTTTTACTTCGTATACATCATTGATTAGATGGATACAATTATTTGAATATGGGAAGTTGTTGACAATTATTTTTCATGATTTCAGATGAATGCTGGGGCTGTTATGCTCACAGACTGTGTCTTTTGGTTCATCCTTGTCCCGTTTCTTGCAATCAAAGATTACCACCTAAATGCTGTAAGCTATCATCACTGCTCCAATTTGTGTTAATTTTAGAAGTAAAACCATATACTACTCTTAGATATGAAGGTCACGCACACTCTCATATCGGCATCTCAGTAGAAAAAGATGAACAGGAATCCAATATTTAGTTACTAATTTTCTTGTTTTCTTGGTTTTCTAAACAATGCGTTGTTCTTTTTTATTGACAGTTGATCATCGGCATACACTCACTCAATGCTGTTTTCCTACTTGGTGATACTGCTTTAAATTCCTTGGTAAGCTGTCCTGGCTTGAACCACAAATCATTTCCAGCTCTTTCAATGAAATTATTCACAAAGTCTAGCTTGTTATTTCTTTCAGAGGTTTCCTTGGTTCCGGATCGCATATTGCTTCACGTGGACAATAGTATATGTCCTATTCCAGTGGATTGTCCATGCCACTTTCAGACTTTGGTAAAATCATTTCCTGTTCTCTTTCTATGATGAAATCAAATTTATCATTGTTTTCTAACAGTAGAATTCTGTTATTGTCTAAACAGGTGGCCATATCCATTCCTTGACTTGTCATCTCCGTATGCTCCTTTATGGTATTGACCCTTGAGCATTGAACCCTTTAATTCCGCTACAAGTTATGTTCAAACTGAAAAAATTTAGCACAGAACGATAACAACACACCGCTTAAACCTGTGATATAACTTTGCAATCGGCTTTCTGTCAATAATCATGTCTATTAGGCATTTATATCCAGTGTCTCCACTCTAAAGAAGTAAATACTAATGCATTTCTCTTCTCTGAAATTGAAATATTTGCAGGTACTTCTCGGTAGCAGTAATGCACATCCCCTGCTATTGTGTTTTCGCTTTTATTGTAAAGCTGAAACGAACAGTGTTTTCAAGATGGTTCCCAGACTCCTATCGAAGTCTGAGGTAGCTGGACTTGGAAACTTGGAGAGCCAACACGGTTTCGAAGAAAATGTGAATTTCAGTGTAGAAAGTTGTGGTAGCAGAATAGAAATGAACAGAAGACGGCCGGTAGCGTAAGAGACTGTTGACATCCTTGCCCTGACAAATCATTCAGTCAGTAAGTTTTGGAAGATTAAAAAAATGGTCAAACAAGAAAGCGATATTCTTAATTTGTATAGCCATTGTTAGAGGAGTGGTAGTTGTAACTACATAGTGAGACTGGAACAAAATTAGACGAGAAATTCTTTCTCTCATCTATTCTTTCAATTCTATTATTTTTTCAATGATTTCCTTAATTTAATTTAATTTAACCTATTCTATCTCCTTGTTAGATTTTAATATTTTACTAACTTGGAAAAGTTCTAACCAGGGTTTACAGTAGCCACAATTATAGCAATGTAAGGGTGGGATAGGGGAAGGAAATTAGGGTATGTTTGATATTGTGATAGCGGTTGTGATTCAAAATATTTTTTGTTTAAAAATATATTAAAATAATATTTTTTTTAAAAAAAATATTATTTTTGACACCAGCACATCAAAACGATCCAGAACTATAAAAAAAATTAATAATTTTAAGTAAAAGAAATTCAATTTTTGGTGGAACGCGGTTTAAATTACGTTCCCAAACAGGATCTTAGTAAACCTATCCACCACCACCAATATAACTTCTTTCCCTTTGAATTTGAGTAATCCCTTCACAAATTCCATGCTTAATATTAACAAAAAAAAATCCTTCAACTGAGAGAGGTTTTAATAGATTAAGAGTTAGGATATCTGCACCCTTATTTTTTTGACAAGTACAGCATTCCTTCACTTATTACCTTACATATTTTTATTACTTGATTAAACTGCTCTAAAGCTTAGGATCATTACATACTACCAATTTCCCCTTTTTATTTAGGTGCTCATTCACTCCTGTGTAATGAGAGTGTGAGTTAGGATTTTTCTTTAGAATGGATATAATCTCTTATAAAATTTTGTCATTGTTCTAGGATGTTTTCATCTCTTCGAACATATTAGTTGAGATAATAGACATTATTAGGAAAAATATCTCATCACTAGAACACCTAAATAGGGCATTAACAACCACGTTTTCTTTTTCTTTTTTGTATTCAATGTCATAATCAAAGCCTAAAAGTCTAGCTAGCCATCCATGTTAGGAAAGGAAGGATACTTTTTGTTCTATGAGGTATTTAAGGCAATATTGTTTATCCTAATTTTAAAATGTCTTCCCCAAAGATAGTGCTTCTATTTGGCCACAACATACAAGATCGTTGTCATTTCTCTTTTATAAGTTGACAAGACTTGTTGTCTTGCCCCAAAGATTTACTAATGTATGTTATAGGATGCCCTTCTTACATTAGAATTGCCTCAATACCAACTCCTAAAGCATCTATTTCAATCATAAAGAATTTGGTCAAATCATGTAAAGCTAAATTGGAGGTTCAGTTATGGCTTTTTTTAGGCATCTGAAATCCAGCTGATTCTTCATTCCAAATAAATGCATCTTTCTTCAATGGTTGAGTTAGAGCTTTACTAATTGACTCATAACCTTTGACAAATCATTTGTAGTAGACTATTAGGCCTAGAAACCAACTTAATTGCTTGACACTATTGGGTTCAAGTCAATCAATAACAACCTGAATCTTTTTAGAATTAGTAGATACTCCTTCCTGAGATATTACATGATCCAAGTATTCCACTTGGTGACTGCCAAACACATATTTACTACCCTTAGCAACCAGTTGATGTAGCTTTAACAACTCAAACATTATTTGCAAGTTTCCTAAGTGTTTTGTCATTGAATGACTATAGATTAAAATCTCATCGAAGAACACTAGTATAAATTTTCTTAGATTATTTCTAAATATTTCATTCATCAAACTTTAGAAGGTGGTATAGGCGTTAGTTAACCCAAATGACATTATCGATAATTCATAGTGTCCATTGTGAGTTTGAAAGGCAGTTTTAAACACATCCTAAGGTGTCATCCTAATCTGGTGGTAACCAGACCTGAAACCCACCTTTGAAAACACAATTTCACCCACCAATTCCTCTATCAATTCATCTACTAAGGGTATTGAAAACTTATCTTTAATTGTATGTTTATTGAGAACTCTATAATCTACATAAAGTCTCCAATAACCATCCTTCTTCTTGACCACTACAACTGGAGAAGCAAAAGGGATATTACTCTATTGAATGGTACCTGACTCTATCATTTCTTCCATTATTTTTTTCTAAAATATCTTTTTACACCCCCAAAGCATTTATAGGGTTTGAAGTTAACTAATTGAGCCTCTTTTTTTAAAGGAATAGTGTGGTCATGGGTTCTGATAGGGTCTGAGTTACTCTCTAGAAACTCCTTTTAAAGCCAAATTTCCTTCCACGTTACTTGATAATGAAATTAACATAGACCATATAGAGCTATCATTGTCCTTCATTATCCCCAAGCTGCATAAGCTTATTTCTACTAATTATGAGGAACTTTCAGCAAGTTGTTAAGTTGTGTCAATTCAGTGGTTTGTAACTTAGTAAATTCAATACCTCTCAACAGTACATCTTAACCTTGCCATTTCAAAGACATCAATAGTTTCTTATAATTAGACATAATATTATCTAAGGTAGCCAACCACCGAATGCTCAATACCATGTTATAGTTATTTAAATCTATAATAAACACATCAGCTATGAAATTAATAACCTCGTACATCCTCCATTTAAAGTCTCAACATATGGTTATACAAGTCATAGTTCTATCAATGGTTATTTCCACTATTAGAGCTTTAATTAGAGTTATATTGCATTGAAGCTTGGTAACTGATTCTATGTTGATAAAATTATAGGTACTACTAGAATCTACCAATATGAACAGAGTGTTTATCAGCCTTATTAGTCACTCTTAATGTATGGAAATCTAGTATACCCTTTAATGCGTTGAAATATATACGAGGATAGATTGATCCATACCTAATTTTATTTTCTTCACCACCTACTTCTTTATTATCCTCTTCATCTTCCATAATGCATAGTGAATGCAACCTTTTGTTCTTGCATTTATGACCTGGATATGAACCTCTCATTATACCAAAAGCATAGTCATTTAGCTCTTTTTTCCTCAAGTTCTCAAGTTTTTTATGATTCGGTAGGTTTTAGGGTTGAATTGTACATTGATGTAGGAAGTAGGCTATTTTAAGGTGGTTTGGAGTTGTTGGTGTTTAAAGGAAAAGTATTTCTAGGATATGTTTATGGTGCATGGGTTTTGACTTGAGCAATTTGAGTAATGTCATGGTTAGAGTATTAGTGGTGTTATTAACGTGTAGTTTTCTGTAGGCAAAAGTATTATCTTGTAGAAAAGCAAGGTTGTAAGCTTGCTTTACAGTTTTGGGTTCAAACATCTTGACCGGATTCTTTATTTCTACCTCCAAATCTCTTATGAAAAACATTATGGCTTGTCTTTCATTAATTTTTATCTTGTTCCACAGTATATTAAAATCTTAAATGTATGTTTTTATGTAATTAATTTGTCTAAAATCCTTTAATGGATCATTTTTTCCTTTAAAATTAGCACACAAAGCTTCAACATACTCATTCCAACTTATCTTTAGACCTCTCAAACTTCTTGTATAGTTTTGATGCCAGTATAGAGCAATGTCATCTAAGTATAAAGCCAACTTGAGTTTTTTTTAATCATCTATCTTTTCCGTATCAAAATATTATCTTTTCCGTATCAAAATACTTATCGCATTTATATAACCTTGTGCACATCTTCACCATAAAGTAGGGAAAATCACGTTTAGGTCTATGAGTCCTGTGATGTAGCTACCCTTCTTCACAAGTTTCGCATGTTTTAGCAGCATAATCATCCTTAGCTGTGAATTTATCTCTGTCAGCACTGGTCTCACCAGCTGTTTGTGGCAATGCCTATAGGATTGATGTTTGCTGGTAGGAAAAACCAGCAATGAGATCCTTCAACTCACCTAGTTTGATTTCATGACTAGACTTAGTATTTTTCCAGTTTTTTATTACAAGAGTCTAGCATTTTTAACATCTGCTCACTTTTCCTTGTTTGTTCCCTATTATTTATAGTTTCTCTCGTTACTGGTTTGTAGAGAGAGAGGTTGTTGGTGCTGCTGCATTGAAGCAAGGTCCAAGGAAAAAACAGGAAAAAAATAAACAGAAATCATTATTTCAATTCCAGAAGTAGGTTAATAATCAATCATATGAATCGTGTTATATTTACAAAGAATGAATCAACAAGAAACAAAATCCTCACACAACCTCAAAAATTTTGATACAACAACATAGGCCACTTCCGCTAGTTCAGCCAACACCTCGAGGTGCCAGGCCGCTTTACAATAAAGACAATATACACAAGGTACACTACAATCACATGTGATTAAAGAAAATTGCTTGGCAAAGAACCCATTAAAATAAAAGCATCATTATCCTTGTGATCCTTCACTTTTTCCGGATCTGCCTTCGAAAATAATTCAGAGAACAATCCTAGACCCATAGCAGAGCCCGATCTCCTTCCCAGAATGAGACCACTGGCCTTACGGCTCAAGCTACTGGTTGACTCCATGACCTCGTCTGTCCTGAGGTGTGCCCCACAAGAGCAATTTGTAAGCTTGCTGAAGCAGGGCTTGTGGAATACAGATTCGCAAGAAGCACACCTTTCAATTTCGCCTTCCTGTTTAAGTTGTTTTCAACTGTCAGAACGTATCTATGATAACTTTTCAGTTATCAGCTACAAGGACCATATAGGAGACAACTTTCTGGTGCTTGAGCTGAAGGGCTATTCACTAGATTATGATATACATCACTACCCGGAAATCTTAAATTTTTTTCCATAAAACATTCATCATGCTAACGTTAAACAAAGCTATTCTATGCTAATGCCTACCTGAAAAGGAAAAATGAGTGAGGATGGATCATTACAAGCTTGACGGGCACTGCAGGGGACTCCCACATCACAGCATATGAGGCATTGCTCTGTTATATGCTCCAGGATTTTCCTTGAAACAGTTTCCACCATCACTGGTAGTGCTGCAATAGAAATAGAGACGAGTTTAAGAATAAAAAACAGGGTTGCACAATTACACAGAGCTCAGATATCTATATCTATGTACAGATCCTTAAGGCATGTCACTTACACTGACAAAATGAAAATGTAGGGTTCGATAAAGAAGTATAAAAGTGATAGAAGGAGATTAAGTCTTTAAAAAAATTATATTAAGCAAATTGCAGTCGTTGGCCTAGCAACAGACTCAAAGCCATATGAGCATAATCAATGGCACATGATTACTATTTTATTTCACACGAGAAACAATAGTTGAGGCCTATTTGACTGAAAAAATTACAAGAGTGAGATTCCTGTATGGTTAAGAGTCAGTTAATGCACCAGAGAAACACAAGCAAAAACTGCCCCGTAATGTTACAGAAATTGATGATATCAAACAGTGGAATAAAAAAATAAAACTTCACACCCAGAGAGAAAGGAACATTCAATGGAAGGGCATGTCAAAAGTTAGGAAAAGAAAAAACAAAACTAGACCAGCCAATTACAAAGAAATGTTCAAATCCAGCCTAGCTGCTTGCAAAAAAATCAACATAGATATATAGTAGTATTGGAGACTTCTGCACGTGTAAACAAGGGCGGAGACATAAATGGATTCAACAAAGCATAGCTTCGATGAAATATCTTCTCACCAAAATACTAAAATAGAAGTTATGACTAGATGTTAACCTGCAAAAGCCCCTTTTGAGAGATCTATGAGGTCTCTAAGGGCAAAAAAATCATTGCCTTCAAGAAGATATCTTCGAGAACCGAGTCCTTCATTGATGGTCCTGCAGAATGGACATCGAACATATGAAAGCATGGTTCCAATTTTTTTCCTGACATCCATGATATGGTGCAAGGCTGGGACCTTGGAGAATAGGAAAGGATTGACCGCACTTACACATAGCATGGGCTGCAAAAGAAAATTCATTAAGGGCATCTTGCAACTTAGACAAGAACTTTGCATTGACCAGAAAGCTTAATATGAAATCTAAAACACTTTTTAAGTTGTAAACCATCAATAAACATGAGTGTTTATTATCTAAATGAAGAATTTTAACAAGAACCACAAATTAGATTGAATCTCCCAGTATATAGGCATGTAACAGATACCCTGGAATGGAGTGCACATCTATACTCATTTTTACAAGCATCTTAAATCTTACCAAATACAACCAGGGAAATGCTAGACAGTTGGACCTTCTATCATCAGTTACTATCGATTTTTTGCCCATTGCATTTATGTAAGCAAGTACAGGATGTGCTTGGCAAACATACTTTCATGGATTTGGGTCAACCATTTCTCTATCCCTCAAATTTAACAATTTCATCCAATCTAGAAGCACCTAGTTATGCAGAGATTGTGCAAATGACAACAGAAGGACAACTTTTCAAATTACCTGTTCATGGATGGAATCCAGGTATGACTTGGCCAACTGAGAAACAGGGTATTGAATAAAATCCCAATAATGTAGAACTCTTGCTGGCAAAACTGCAGTCTCATTTGTATGGCATGAAGAACAAAATAACTGACCAGTGTACTCGCAAAGTCGAGGCTTTCCCCACCCAAGTGTCTGTGCAAAGTCCCGCATTAATGTCATCCCATCATCAAAATGGTTGTGGCATCCGGCACAAGTATAATGTTGTGCTTCTAGCATCTGTTTAGTAGATTTGAATGGCCGAATTTCAACAATAAGCGATATTGTCTTCCCTAAAGTGGAAATATTTCCTGCATCTTCCCCTCTGTTAGAAAATACAGACTGAGGAACTAGTGTTCTTGCCGCTGGGGAACTAGGAAATGAATCTCGAGGAAACAAGAACCACACCAGTGCACTTGGGGGACTGGAAAAGAACCCAGAATGGATAGTCGAATGTAAACACTCCTGAATAAGAACACTTCTCTCAGAAACAACATCTGGAGATGCATTCCCGAATATTTTTCTAGATTCCTTTTCCACAGAGGACCATGGAGAAGGAAGAGTCCAGCCCTGGTCAGCAAATAATGATTTCAGCCTACGATAGAGTGTATAGAAATCACGATACCTGCGTTCAACCTCCCACTGGTTTTTGCCACTCCATACTCTTATTATATATGCAGTATACTCCTTCACTCCAACCAACCTTTCGCTAAGTGAGACATCTCCCTTCTTCTGCTTTGCACCTACTACTTCAACCCTATCAATTCTCTGTGGCTGTGTAATTAGCATATAAGCTTCATCAGTACCAGAAGTAGAAGCAGTTGACATTAATAGCTGTGACTGAAACATGTGATTACCCCGAGGAAACCTGGCCCCTGGAGACTCAACAGAATCAAGTAAAATTTCTTCCATTTCATTAACAATCTCATCGTAAAATTCAATGAGCTCAAAATTCTCTGCCTGCCAAGAAAATTCAGGAAACAGATAGGAATATAAGCATCTTAAAAAGCAACTTGAGAGCCACGATGGAGAGAAATGTGCAACAGTAAAAAAGAGGCAGTTAACCAGTGGAAAACATAGATATTGAAAAATATACTCTTGCAACAGATGGTTTCTGTGTTGCTTAAAACTCTTCCAGACACATACTAACATGATGAAAACTACAAAGATTCTAAATTGCCAACATGATGCTATTTACTCAAAATGTAAAAGAAACACCAATTATAAATTGCAACTTGATGCTTTATGAGGGCCATTCTAGAGCTCACAGGTTTAGCAGGGAGTTTGATTTTCCAATGGAGCTCAGTACACATACTCACATGCAAACACTGGTAGAAAGTTTGACAACATCAGCAGTAAAGCATATATAGATACTTAAAACATAGCCGTATTCCTAAATACACACAAGCCAGATTCTGGAACTGAGTTTTGATAGAAGAACGAACATGTAAAACATGTTACTTGATACATTGCCATGCAGATAATGAAAGTCAATTTGTCAAAAGCATCTGTGCTTCCCATTTCCATCCTTGAAAGATTATTTTCTGTGTGCTATATATGATTACCAAGCATCCACAACAAAACATCTAATAAACATCTACAAATCGATTTTATAGTTTATAAACTTAGGAGAGTTGTTGAAGAAACATCAGTAAACCAGCAATAAGGATGCGAACCCGTGAAGAAAATAATCACTAAGTAACCTTTGGAGACAAACCTTAACCACCGCAGGATGCTCTTTGTAAGTAATCACAGAACCAGGAGCATTTTCTGATGCTTTCTTCATGTTATTTTCAAGCATTGACTGAGTTGAATTTAGTTTTTGGTCCACAATGAATTCTGCACTTGCATTTTCTGAATATTCAGCTGTGCGGGAACAAAGTTGATTGGTTGTATCAGAAAAGGGGTCTGCCTCTACTTTTAAATCCCCAGCCTCTTCATTTTCCAAAGTTACGTTCTCATCAGTGCAAACAACTTCCCCGGATTTCACAGATGGATTCAGATCATCCACATGATGATCTGTAAAATCCATTCCTAACCCTATGGGAGACTTTTCTACCAGAGGTTCCTGCTCCACCTCAAAGACACTACTGACAGGACAATTTTTATATAGCTCTGTTGTATCATTAGCACCTTGGACTTGATTGCAGTTAAAAGAAATATTTTTAACATCTTCTTCCTGTGGTTCACAATAGCCTGGAAAACCAACTGGCACGATCGAGGTACCTTTATCATCTTTGGCTAATTCATGACCACCTTGCACCTGACAACTGGCTACAGGAATGTCTCTCACATCTTCCACTTGGTCCACGACAGAATTCTGTACACCAAAAGGGACCTTAGTAACAGAATTGAGCTTCTCTCCTGAACCATCAGCTGCAGTGTCTCTGATGCCAGCATGTTCCTCCATCAAACCTTTCCCTATTTCTGTTTCACCAACAACTGGTGCCACAGTCAAAGCCACAGAAGTAGAACTAAAAAAGTTTCCAGTCTCCTGACCCTGCTCCGGCTGCTGAAATTTATCCAAGGTAAAAGAAGCTCCAATGCCTCCCCTTGTTTCTAGCTCAAAATCATCCCAATCCTCCGACCCAAAAGCCACAGATGAACTCATAATCAACGGGTTCGCGTCACCAACTTTCCCTTCCTCACCAAGCAACACATTCTTCCGAAAATTCAAATTCTTCCTATTCTCATCATCCGAACCACACCCATACATCGAATCATCATCTTCCGAATAGCCATATCTAGACGAACGCCAATCTTCCCCTCTCTCCACTTCCCCTCCATCAAACCCCAAACCCACCTCCACATCCAACCCACTTGAACAACCATCATTCTCTCCATTCTCAATTCCCAAACGAACACTCTCCCGCTTACTGTCCATTTCACCACCACGAATTTCCAACACATCAATCCCATTTTCTTCAAAACTGCTATCTAAACAATCAATACCCGAATTTGAGAGCTTTTGATCCTCTAAGTTCCTATTATCATCAAACCCAAAATGGAAACTTTTCGGCCCCAGGCTAAAATTATCCAAACTTTTGAAGGACCCAACATCAGACTTTATACAATCATTAAAAGAAGGACCAAACGAACCACTACAAATACTAGGTGTGCCCATAACTGAGGTGGCGCTACAGTACCGCTCGAACTCCGATTCTCCACATGAGGAATGCTGTGATGCTGATGCAGGCGATGCATCACCACCGTCCGGTTTGATAGAACCGAACGGATCAGAAGAGGTGGGCCTCGGGATGGTGTCGTGGGTCCCTTCTCCATTATGAATCATCTGATTATTGTTGTTGTTGTTGTTGTTGTTGTTGTTGTTGTTGGTATAACCGTAAGGGTTTTGAGCTTTGATGTTGAAGAGTTGAGAAAGAGAAATGGAAGGAAGGTGTGGGATTGGAATTGGTATAAAAAGTGAGAGAGTGATCGTAGCTAACCTGATAAAAGAGCGACAAAGCAGAGAGAGAGAGGAGGGACTGAATGAATGGAGGGTGGAGTCGCTGAGAGATTTGAGAGCAGAGGGACTTTCGGCTTTGTACAGAGAGAGAGGCGAGGGGGTGGGGTTGGGGAAGACTTTGGAAGTGTTTATTTTAATTTTGATTAGATGAGGTGGATTGGATTTTATTACCTTATTTTGATTTTGATTTTGATTTGACGGGGTGGATTGAATGAGATGGATCGGATTTTATTACTTTAATTTAGTTTGAGGATATATACGGATGTGTAAATGATTATTTTTTAAAATATTTTTTATTTAAAAATATATTAAAATATTATTTTTTTATTTTTAAAATAATGTTTAATATTATTGTAGTGTATTAGTTGTTATTATTTAAAGTATTTTTTTTAAATATATTAAAATAATATATTTTTTATTTTTAAAAAGTTGTTTTTGATATTAACATATCAAAATAATCTAAAAATCATAATAATCTTATATAAAGTAAATTAAAACAAATTATAAAACTTAATTCTCATTTAATCTATTATTGAAGAATAAAAATTTAAAAAAATTAAAAAGATATAATAAAAAAACAATTCAAGTCAATCCTAATTAACTTGTTAAATCTGAACCCGGATCATGATACTAGGATAACCCTATAAAAAATAAATCAAAATAAATTATGAAGCTCAATAAACCCATAATAGAATGATAAAATTGAAAAAAAAATCAATATAAAAAAAACATTATAAAATGACTCAAGTCTATCTAGGTTAAGCCGCAAAACCTATAATCTAGATCATGAGATTGGGATAACCTCTTGGAAATAAAACTGAAACAAATCATAAAACTTAATTTTTAATCAATCTAATGTTGAAAAATAAAAAATATATATATATATATATTAAAAAAATTAAATCAACCAGATTAATCTACCAAACTCATGACAAGAATCATGAGACCAAGTTCACCACTTCAGAAATAAATGACAACAAATCATGAAATTCAATCTTTATTAAACAAAATGTTATTGGATACAATTAGGGTAAAAAGCATATATTAAAAAATACAAAGGTAAAATAAAAAAGAAAAAAAACACCACTGTAATGAATAGTGTTTGTGTGAGGTGGTGCATAGTAAAAGCACCGCCCCTTTTAGTTGTTGTTAATTAGCCCATTGACCATTGCCACGCCATTAGTTTGAGAAAAAAAAAATTAAGTGCAAAAAATAATGTGTTTAGGCATTGGTGACATGTCTTCTAAAAGATAAATTTTAATCATAAATTGAACGTGATTTTTATCTAAATGGGAAAACATTTAATCCAAGTTAACTTAGGTTGACATGCGAAATTCACGGGGATAATCTTGAAAAAAAATATATTAAAAAGTTCAATCTCGAATTAACTCAATATTAAATGATCAAATCGATAAAAATACCATTTAATTAAAAAAATAAATAAACTTAAGTCAACAAAGTAAACTCATGACGAAAGTAATGAATGTTATCAGATTCAATAAATTTTTTATCTTATAAATTATTTTTCATTTAATTATATGACAATAAAATACATGATAATTTTTTTATATAAAATATCTTTTAAAAAATAAAAAATAAACACGATAAACACTTGGGGTCAAGATAGAAAAAATAGATCATTGGTAAGAAATGGTGAAATTGCATTCTTTTATATTTGAGTTAAATACAAAAATAAATCATCGATAACAAAGGGTAAAATGATATTTAAAAAAAAATTAAGGGGAAAAAAAGCATTAAACCAAAACAATAAAAAATAAATAATAGTTTGGATATTACGGATTTACCCATTAGACATGTAACCCCACTCATGGATTTAATTGTGTTTCATAATTTTTTTATCATTTTTTTAACCCAAGTATAAAATTGCAACATAAAAAAAGGACTAAAAGGAGCCCATAAGTGTGGGTCTAGTGGTCTAATGTGCCTAGGCATTAAAAAAATCATGCATTCAAGCTCAGCTCGCATGCCTGGGCTTGTCTTTAAATTTTTTTTAATTTTTTAAAATGTGGTTGTCCACCTATTTTTTGTTTAAAAAAAATAGTAGAGGACATATCATCTTTTTTTTTTTGTAGAATCCAATGACTAGTGGTGACTAGAAAAACAAGGCCTCGATTTTTTGCCCAAAAACCTATTTTCAACTTACCTTTTACCTTAAACACATTTATAAACCTATTTATAGCCTCAATAAAACCCAAAAACAATCAAAAAAACCAAAATCAACATGCACCAAAAAACATTCATGCAGAAAAATCCACCTTGTCGGGCAAGGAAATGGAAAAAAACATATAGGTGAAACTCGCCTCGTGAAACGAAACTCATTAACACCGATCTATACCATTTTTGTTGTCGGAACTATCGTTAATGATAACTCTTTCTCTCTACAATAGAATCCAATGGTCCTCACTTTTTCCTCTCATAAAATAGGACTGAAAATTAGAGAAATAGGCTTTGGTACCAAAACTAAATTTTTGACAACTAAAAGGACCAATTACTTATAAAACAAAAAAGATAGGGGACCAAAATAAACTTTTCGTATGAAATTTAAAGTCATCATCTATTTTACACTCCCTTTTTACTTTGATCCCCTATCTTTCAACTCAATTCTCTCTTTAAAAATAATATGCAATTGAGTGTTAATTTGGACTAAAAAAACTCAATTGTGCAAAATAAAAGCTTAAAGGATCAAATTAAAGATTTAGACAAATGCACTATTCTAATCCACAATAATTTGTGAAAGAGTGAATTATGCATTTCCAGTAATAAAAATACAACACGACTTAGTTTTTTTTTAATGTTCACATTTTATTGATTAAAAGTGAAATTGCAAAAGAAAATGTCTCGAAAACACTATGGACCAACAAAGGAAACATTGTTTCTTCTCTTTCTTTTTTTCATTGTGAAAGCATTTTTTGTTTTGGTCACTGATTTTTTTTTCAATTTTATCCTTATACATTGTGTTAAATGGGATTTAAAGCTAATAATTTGTTTCAATTAACTTGTTATGGGGTTCTTGCGGTCTAAAAAATATTGACACTAAATTGATGTTATATTTGGTATAATAGAATTCAATTTTAATTTTTAAAATCATTGAAATTCCAAGGACCAAATATGACACTAAAATAAAAGGCAACTTTCTTTCTATTTTCTTTTTTACTGTTCATGTGGCATGCCTTGTAATTTTGGTCTCAAGAATTTTGTGTTTTTTTTTTTAATTTTTCATCTTTTTATTTTTTTTGAAATTTCAGTTCAAATCCATAACCTTATTTTGTTCATTTTGTAGTCTTTTTAGTTTGAGAGAAGAGATAGAAATCATTGGAAAATGGAAAAAAAAAGGGAAAATCATTGGTTTGCCACTTTTCGACAGCAAAATACATGATTTTAATGTCAATAGATTCCATTTGACAAAAGAAATATCATTTAGATTTTTTGACCCTTCATCTTGCCATAATAAATAGACTAAGTTTTAAAAATTTGTTAGATTTGGATTAAGTATTTGTTTTTATGGATTAAAAGGCTATTTAAGGTTTCAAATGAGTTTTTTGAGGTTTTAAGATGTTTTTTTTGTGTTTTCAAGTGAAAAAAAAGTTTAAAAGTAGTTTTTGGATCTTAAAAGTCAGTCATTGATTTTTTGGTGACTAAAATCTAAATTAACAAATGACACGTCATCTATTTTTTTAAAAAAAAAAATAAGCAAACAATACTTGGTCCGCCTAATCTCATCTTGCCTAATTTAACATGAAGAATAATAAAAATAATAGAAAGCGAGCTTGGCCTTGCAAGCCCATATGCGATTCGCTTTCTCCTTTTAAAGTTAGGAATAAGGATATGTTTGAGAATATGGTAGCAGTTATGATTTAAAGTGTTTTTTTGCTAAAAAATACATCAAAAAATATTGTTTTTATTTTAAAAAAATTATTTTTGACATTAACACATTAAAGCAATTTAAAAATATTAAAAAAAATAACAAAAAATATATATTTTGCTGAATGCGTGCAGACATAACAAAAACAATCTTTGTTTTTTAGTGCAAGATCATCTCTGCAAAATCAATCCAAAAACACCAATTCAATTCCCTTCCACGAGCAACTCTTTGTTTTTTCCTTAGATTACTCGACGAACAAAAGCTCTCCAATCAATGATCATCAAAATGAAGAAAAAAAAGTTTTACATACCTACAGGTAATCATTCTGTTTCCTTCAGCATCAAAAGCAAGTGCCCAGACAGTAGAAGAGTGGCCAGTGAGTAGATATCAACACCTGGCCAATTAGCAAGTAAAATGTATATTTTACATTTCTTTAAAGTTCTGAGTAGAAATCAGCGAGCTAAGCCAGACCAGTTCTATTTATCACATCATGCAATCATTAAAAACATTAGCAAGTACTATGCCGCTTAACTATCTGCATGCCCTAACAAAAAAGCTTAAGCTCAGTTAGTGTCGCAATGAAGTTTCAACAACATCACTAAGCCCTTACAGTTTTAAATTTATGGGGGAAAAAAGAGTGAAAAACCAACCTCAACAAGACAAGAAACCTGTGTTCTTAGGGAGGCTACGCCAGCAACCAAGACCAGGTTTTTGAATGTACTAAACCAAGAGTTGGTCTTCTTCAGGAGTTCAAGGTCCTTTATTTACTCCATCTTTACCATAACAAGGTCCCCTCCCCATCTTCTCCACTGTCAGACAACAAAACCCACAAAGCTCTATTAGTTATATGAGATATGATATGACACCGAGTAGAAGAATTTAGGGACTCAAAAACTCCAAACCACAACTTTAATAACTAGAACTCATGGTGGTTTAAGATTCAGAATTTAAGTTACTAAACCAATTCTCTACAGTAACATCAAAGAGATTAAATATACGCATACTAAGCCATGGGAGTAGGGAGAGAAATCAGGATCAATAATTGGAAAATTTCTCATGCGACTGCGCATGTAGAGAGAGAAATCAGCATAATTGCCAATCTTAACAATTCAGGGTGCAGCGTGCAAAACCCAATTCAAAATACAATTTATAGTCATACCTAAATCATAACCATAACCCATAAACTGGAGAAATCGAACAAACCCATCAACCAAATTGTTGAAGCAAACAACATATAGAATGTAAATAATGAAATGAAAACATACACATCAAAAGATTCTCGAACCTCCTCTGCAGCATAGAAGAAAGCATTTTTTTGCCATAGATTGAAATTGTTTCCTACCATCTTCTTCACTTCAAATTCACCAAAGCCCACAAAAACAAAGACTTCCTCGTCTTCTCTATGCTCATCTTCAGGCCCTGTGCTTGCCATTAGATTTTATGCTTTTGGCTGGAGAAAAGAAAAAAAGTGTGTGCCTCCTTGAATTTTAGTGTTAAAAAGATGAAAAACAACCTTTCCCCGTGTGCTGCTTTCTTTTTTCCCCTACCAGGAGTAAAAATTTGAAATGCTCGCTATATGTAGCGAGCAATGTTCATTGTTCACAGAGCTAGAGAGCATGGATGCTATGGGGGGGAAAAAAACCCTCACTAGCTATTATAGCTAAGGATTTGATTTAGCCAGGAAGAGTGGATGCTCTAACCCAACTGAATTTTTTTAACAAACATGACAAAAGCACCCAATTGAGAAAAAATTGAAATTTTAAGAATGTGTAAAATACTTTTTTGAAAGAATGCAATTGAGAATTGTCTAATAGTTTACGGGTTAATTTGAAGTTTTAATGACTCTTTATTAAAAATAAAAATTAAAAGCCATCAGCATTTTACTGAGCATTGACCCAGTTCGTTATGAATTGAAACAGTGAGATAGCAATTTTGTCATTCTAAAAACAAAAAATACCAACCTTCTTACTAAGGATAATATGATCTTTTTTATTTTATTTTTATAATAAAAGTATATAATTACCTCTTTAAGAAAAAAAGAACTCACATAAAAGGTGCTGTTTTTTATCTTTTTAAGTTTTAGCATATTAAAATGAATTGATTATCTCTAAAATAAAAAAATTATTAAATTGCGTCCAGAAGTGTTTTTGTCTTTTAATTATATATATATTTATATATATATATAATTAAATTCATATTCAGGTTTACTTAAAGATTATTTAGTAATTTAACAAATAAAAATATTATTTTAAAAAAGTGGATGACGTTACATTGCACACGTCAGTATGTGAATTGTCTTCATACTCTTAAGACAATTTGTGCAGCATTACATGATAACCGAACACCACACGCAGTAGTGGTGTTTGAATCATCTTGGTGGACCCTCCATAATACAACAACACATGCGGGCAATGGATCTCTGGTTTGGCGCTAGTGGCTTTTCATTTTTTTCTCTTTCATCTTCGATTTTTATGTCTAACCCTTCAAAATTTTAAGGCCACCCTTCAATTGTTTCTTCTTCAAATTTGGTCCCTCATTTTTCTATTACTATTTGTTTTATATTAAATAATTAATCAAATTGAGTTTTTTTTTTCAATTTCATCTTCCTTTTATTTTAATGTTAGATTTGATCTTTATTTTTTTGATCGATATTTGTTTTGTTTCAGGTAATTTTTAAAATCAAATGACTTTTTTTCTTCATCCTTTGTTTTTTTTTCATGTCAAACTTAATCATTTTTTTTAATTTGAAAACCTTTTTAATTTTTTTTTTAATTTCATCCTTCAACCTTAAATTGGTTTGGAATTGAGCATTTTGTTTAAGCTCAAGTATGAGATTTTCATGGGTTGCGAGTTTGGAAGATTAGTCAAGGTTTAAGAAGTTCATCTAGGTTTGCTTGTTTTTTCTTTTTTAAAACTAATATTTTTTTTTCATTCTCATCCTTTAGCATCTATTTAATTGAAGATTGTAATTTGTTATTTATTTATATTTCTTTTGCTTTATATTGATTTTCTACTAGTTTTGAAAATGTTGTAGGATATCTCGTCTTTTAACATTGAGTTATTTGATAATTAAGTTTCATAATTTTATTCAATTTATTTTTTACATGATTATCCTAGTACCATAACCAGGTCGCAATTTTGCATGTTGACTCGGTTGGACTCGGGTATAGTTTTTTTAACATTTTTTAGATTTTATTTTTTTCTTTAATTTTTCCCTTCAGTATTTTGTTCTCTAAAGATTGTGTTTCAATTTTTTTTAATTTCTTATAAAGTTATCACGTTTTAATTTAATTTTTTTTCTTCGTTGTCAAATAAAATCTTTCAACATTTTATATTTTACAATTGATTTTTTATTTATTTTGATTTCATCCTTTATTGATTGGAAATTGATTTTTGTGCTTTTTTTAGTTTCTTTTAATGAAATTATCTTAATCTTATATTCATGATCACAGAGTTAGAAAGTTAACTTGGTTTAACACATTTTTTTTTATTGCTTATTTATATTAAAGGTTTTTTTTTCAGTTTTTTCATTTAACATTAAATTGTTTGATAATTGAACTTAATGATTTTATTTAATTTGCTTTTAATAAAGTTATTATGGTGTCATGGTCAAGTCACATATTTGATGTACTAACTAGAATGGGCCTGGGCCGAGTTTTTCTTTTCTTTTCATTATTTTTTTTAATTTATATGTGATTTTTATATTTATGTTATTACATTAGTTGAGCTTATTAGATATTGAATCAAAAACCTACTCATATATATATATATATTGTGTATATATATGTATATATAAACGTTTACACCTTCATATATTTTTTTACATCTAGGTCGCGTTTGTTTTTAAACGGATACCGTGTTTTTTTTAAAAATTATATATTTTTATTTATTTTAAATTATTTTTTATGTTTTATTAAAATGTCTTGCTATTAAAAATTAATTTTATTAAAATATTGTTTTTAAAAAAACAAACAAAAACAGTACCTGCATTTAAAAAGAAAAAAAAAGGGCCGTGTTTAGTTTTTCGACTCAATTTGCTCTTGTTGGCGCTCATAACCCGGCCTCCAAAACCCTAACTCCCACAAAACACACCCAGACACAGGAACCGATCACATTGCGCCATGGCAAAACCAGTCGAAGCAGAAGCAGCAGGCATGGAAGCCTTAAACCGCCTAAAATCCACTGACCCACCACTATGGCTAGCACCATCGCCCTCTCTGTCTCAAACAGCACGCACAGCTTGTAAACATCTCTTCTCGTCAATAAATCCCCATGTCCCTAAATCCCCCTTTGATCAACTTCTAATTGATGGGTGTGATGCTGAGCAGATTTGGCAGCAAATTGACTTACAATCACAGCCCTTGTTGTCCAGTTTACGCCGTCAAGTTTTGCACTTTCAGAAGAATCCAGAGGAAATTAAAGTAAATGCCGACAAGGTTTTACAAGGGAAAAAAAAGGGCGTAGAAGACAAGGAGGTGAAAAAAGTTGATGAGTTTGATAATAGTGATGATGAGGATATGTATGAAATTGATGATGAAGATGACAGTGATGACGATGCGGACGGAGGTGAGGAGGAAGAGAGTGGAGAAGAGGAGGGAGAAAAGGGAGTGATCGAGGATAAGTTTTTGAAGATAAAGGAATTGGAGGATTTTTTGGAGGAGGAGGATGCCAAGGAATATGGATTGGATACAAGGAAGAATAATAAGAAAAAGAATTTAAGCGATGAGGAGGAGGATGAAGAGGACGAGGAATATGATGATGATGAAGGAGAGGAGGATGAGGATGAGGATGAGGATGAGGATGAAGATGATGAGGACAAGGAAGATGATGAGGTGATATATACTTAGACTGTTAAATTAGATTTGTAGATGCATGGGCATTTTTTTTTGTTTGTGATTATGGTTATTTGTTTGGTTTGGGAATTCTTAGATATAATTCTGAATTTGGGAAGTGTGAAATATGGCTGGTTTTACTGTTTGTTGTAATGGAGGTAGTATTGGAAAATTATAATCAAATACAGCTTTTAATTAGTCTATATCAAGTATCAATCTGGGATTCTGTATATTGTAGATGTGTTTTTTATCTGGGTTAGCATAGATTTTTTCTTTTTGCATTTTCAACTCTTCCTTTTTTTATTTTCTCTATGGTTTATGTTTTTGTACTCATTGGACATCTAATCATACAGCTTGGGGTTTTTGGCATTGGCGATGATGAAGATGAGGATGCAAGCAAGCGTGCCAGGTTTTTATTTTGTTGTCTTTTTTTGTTCTAGATGAGTTATTGGTTATAGAATCATAACTGAAGTTACAAAGTGATGGTTAAAGCACTTCTTTTCATCTATTTATTTGTTCAAGAAAAATCTCACAGAAACTTAGCAAGGCAAACCATTTGCCCTGTTCTGATGAAACTGTCACTTTAATGGTCATGATGATTTGTATATCATCTTCTTTTGTGCTTTTTAGTTCACTGCTGTCAGTAATTCTCCATGTTCATACTGCTTGAAATGGTGCCACCAGCATCTGTCCTTTCCACCATCCTTAAAAGTTTAATATATTTATTTTTAACATTGAATCACTGATTCCTGGTTTCTCTTGTGGATCTCTGACATTCAGATACGAAGACTTCTTTGGTGGTAAAAAGAGAAAAATCTTAAAAAAGAAAACAAAAGAAGACTCAAGCTCAGATGATGAACTTGATGATGAAGCTTTGAATGAGGTAGTATGATGTTTTTGTTATGTCTGCACGCATTCAGCAAAGTTTCTGCTGTCTTTCTCATGGTATTATAATTTATATTTTAAGAAGTGAATGCATGTGAAAATTTAACTAAGTTGTTCTTATTTGCATTCTGCAGAGAAAAGGTAGACTTTCTACCCATGAAAAACAACTTCAGAAGCTTCAATCTGAGATAGAACAGATGGAGAAATCAAATTTGGAGCCCAAAACTTGGACCATGCAAGGAGAGGTAACTTTGGCCTTTCTTTAATGTTTAATTCCGAAAATCACTTTTATAGCTCTATGCATTCCCATTTATAATTTTTTATGTGTTTCTGGATATGAAGCCAATCCAATCCATGTCAAGTTGTGGTTTTGATGTCACATGATATGGACATTGCAACAGGTAACTGCTGCAAGCAGACCCAAGAATAGTGCGTTAGAAGTTGATTTAGACTTTGAACACAATATGAGGCCCGCCCCTGTAATCACTGAGGAGGTTACTGCAACACTTGAAGATATGATTAAGAGTAGGATCATTGAGGTAAACTTCAAATTTGAATGGATTTCTGACTTATCTAGCTTTCTTGTTAACACATCACTGTTTTACTTTATTTCTGATGTTTAATCCAAATTTTCTTGTTATGTGTTGATTTCTTGTAACAAATTGATTATGATTTATGATTCCCATGTCCTGCCATTCTTCTTTTATTTTGTATTTGGAAACCGAGTAGAATCTTTTTCTCAGTTGCTTCAAGGTAAACTCAACTCTATCGATATGATGGCCATGTGACAAGCTGATGCACGTCAGATCCACGCACTCACATGCGCACGATCCCAACCTTGTGTTGGAGTGACAACAGTTATCTTTGTTTGTTTCATATGCAAGTCTTCTCTTATTATGAGAACACTGCTTTATATTTGGTTGTTTTTGTTGAGAGATGTTGGTGAATAAATTGTGCTTGGAAATATGCAAATTTCTTTATTCAAAGCCATGGTACAGTTCTTCAGATAGTTTGAACAATGTCTGTCTTGAATTTTTGGGCCTTTTAGATAAATAGTGAACAGTTGTCCAAATACTCACGTTCTTAAAGTTGGCAGAAGCATGGATGGTATTATTGGCAGACCAACTTTCCTTCTTTGATTTTGACTTTTCCAAATTGCTATACATGCAGAAAAAGTTTCCTAAATCCTTGGTCAGGCTTTCAGAAAGAAATTGTCTATGTACCTGACAATATCAATAGCTTCATGGAGTTTTCTGCCATGTTGGGAAAATTTTGTTTATCTTTTGACCTTCTTGTTTCTTATTGTTGAATCCATGCTGCTAGTTCCCTAGTTAAGATGTTGCTGCTTCTCATTTTGCATTGGACACTGCTTGTTTGATCACTATGCTATGTTAGACATTGTTATCTGTGTGGGTGCACTCAAGAAACAATCTTGCCATGATGATTTTAGGGGCGGTTTGATGACATTCGGAAGGCTCCCAGTTTACACTCTAAAGCACCAAGAGAACTGAAAGAGTTGGTAAGCAATATTGCCGGTAACATAGTACAGTGTGGTTCCCACTGTTCCTTGTTATGATATAATATTAATTCTGGAAGCTGTATTTTTCATAAAATCTGCAGGATGAGAATAAGAGCAAGAAGGGTCTTGCCGATGTTTATGAGGTTTGTCTATCTTAACTAGCATGCTCTGTCAAGTTTCCAATTTTGTTCTGGATCCTATACTGTTCGTAATTGCTTCTGAGCTTGATTGTTTTCTTCTGTTGCTGAGCTCTTGCATATTTAATTCAAATTCCTATATGATTATTTACAGGAAGAATATGTTCAAAAGACAAATCCAGCAGCTGCTCCATTATCTTTCTCGGATGAACAGAAGAAGGAGGTAGATGTTAACAGTAGTGTAATCATTGTTATTATTTCTCCTTTGTTGTTTCTTCATTGCATATTTTCATATCTTCAACTGGACTCCAGCACATGACATTTTAGTATGTTTTCTGTGTCCATCTGTTTTTATTACATTTGCGTCTTTGATTTGTGTAACCTTGTTATCTTTTCTTTTTTCTTAGGCAAGTGTCCTGTTCAAAAAACTGTGCTTGAAGTTGGATGCTCTTTCTCATTTCCACTTTGCTCCTAAACCTGTATGCTTCTTAATCCTTAAATGGTGGATTTTTTCCCTTTCTTTTTGCCACTTTTTGATTTTTTTTAAAAAAATTGATCTCTTGTGTGATTGATAGGTCATAGAGGACATGTCTATCCAAGCAAATGTCCCTGCTCTTGCTATGGAGGAGGTAAAAAGATACCTCCATATTCTCTCCAGTCTGAATTTTGTGACTCTACTTGCTAATGCACATTGTCTTCCATGGATAGATTGCACCAATGGCAGTTTCAGATGCAGCTATGCTGGCTCCTGAGGAAATTTTTTCGGGCAAAGGTAATATCAAGGAAGAAGCAGAACTTACAAAGGCCGAGAGGAAGAGGAGGAGGGCTAACAAGAAAAGAAAATTTAAGGGTGAGATCTGATAAGAAGGTTTATTATTCTCGCATAAGGCCTGTTGCTGCTTTTGGTTTTTAACACCATGAAAAGAACTACCAATTAGTAGCTTAAAGCATCCAGTAGAAAGCTGCTTAATTCTTCATTTTCTCCATCTCATCTAGGTTTTGCTTGAATGTTCGATCTTTCCTTTCTTATTAACCATTAGTTTGGTGATCACAGCTGAATCAGTGAAAAGGATGCCAAAGAAGGCACAAGAGAACACAACACTAAACCACGATGATGGTGAATGTTCATCTGAACTGGCTGGTTTCATTATTTCTGGAAGTTGAAATGAACCCAATTTATGGTCCTTAACGTCAAATTTTGATTAAATTGCAGGCAAGGAAGAATCATAACTTGGTTCCTGATTATATCCATGCATAAGGAACTCCCTGAACCTTTTCAAGTTATGGTTTCCAGTTTAGGACAGCCATACAGAGAGGAGAAACAGGAGAAGAGCGCTATCTTACAACATTGTAAGATGCGTTCATGGTTTTGACAAGCGGTGCACTAGCTATGCCAGAAGAACTAGAAAGATTTGGGATCTAGCTTGAAAGAAACTTGGTGGGAAGTTTGCAACTATAAGCTATACCTTTACTTTAGAAATAGAGGTGAAATTTTGTTCTGTGTTTCATTAAACCTCCTATCAACGTTTGACACATTAATTTGTCATTTTATTCTTTAATTGGGCTGGTTCAATCATGCAATGTAATATGAATCAGGAGTTAAAAGCAAGGACGAATGATGAAAGGCATTCCCTAGAAGAATATGCCTAACAAGACTAAATGCTCCTTTTGGGCAATTTATCAGAATGCAGCTATCCATGCTTGAGTCATTCATATTTTGTGCTTCAAAATATTTTAAAAAAAGTTATTTTTTTTAAATTAATGTTGATGTACTAATATTAAAAATAACTTTTTAAAAATAAAAAAATTATATTAATATATTTTTAATTTAAAAACACTTTAAAAAAATACTTATTACAATTGTTACACTCTTAATGCCTAGCACAATTGTTTTTAATATTTTTGTAGTTGTCTTTCTCTTTCTAGTATAGGTAGTATAGGGTAGATGTTTTTTAAAAGTGTTTTTATTTTGAAAAAAATATTAAGTTAGTGTTTTTTTGTTGTTTTTTTATTTATTTATGATTTTGATATGATTATATAAAAATAAAAAAAAACATTGTTGCCTCGCATAAAAGTTGATTTTGGAGTAGAGTCTCCAGTTATGTTTGTGCATTATTTTTGTTATCAAACATGATGCTTTAACAAGGGCTGAATTGAGCATTATTTTATTTGCAAGTGCTGCGACAAGATCAGGGAACTAGGGGCATGACAAAAGCTTTCGGACTTAGATTTCTGTTGTCAGTTGATTGAACCCTATTTAACCAATCAAGACATTATTTGTGTAAAAGAGGTAATCTCAAACTCCAGATGGTTCCTAATCCACGCATGCATTCCACCAGTTTCACACAGATTTATTCCCGTGAGAGCAAGAAAACAACAGTGATGTGCAAAAAACTCAGAAGCACTTTAGCAATGGAGATATCCACTTACAACAGATTCAACTGCCTCCTCGGCGCCCCTTATTAACTTTCCTATGCACAATCCAGCCACACTGGGAATTTTGGAGCATGCTCATCAGCAAAAGTAAAAACTGCCCGCCTAGATAATCTGGGTATTTTAAAAAATACGTATAAGTTGTTTTTTAAAATATTTTGTTTGCTAGAATTCGATACACTGCCAAGCTGAATCAAGCCTGGATTTAGCTAGCGCTAAATCCAATAAGCTTGAGGCTTTACACTCTATAAAAACCAATCGCATCTGAGCCTAGTTAGTGTTAGACCTAGCATGTTATTACTTGGTATATTACCAAACCTAAAATAATTTTACTTAAACGTGATTGTTTTCTAAAACAAATTATATTCAATAAGTTTTTTTTATTAAATATCAAAATTCTTTATTACTTTTAGATTCAATGCACAATTCTAATTAATTAATAGTTGTTTCTTTGCCGCTCATTGTTGGAGGTCAAACATCACCCTTATATATATATATATATATATAAAACATGAAGGATACTAATTAAAATTTTAATTTTGAAGGTATTTAATTCATGAAAAATAAAAGAAAGGAATGGTTATAGAATGTAATTATATGAGATTACAAAGATCATTATTCTCCCTCAAAATGGATAAAGAATTTTAAACCTAGCCACCAGCAGGAACTCTCGAGTTTGGAGGAATATATGTGAACAATTCTAATAAGGAAAACAATACTATGAGAATCCTAATTAATGATAATGAGGTAAAGTTTTATTCCTCTATATAATACAAAGTTTGAAAAAAAATAAATTTCTTATCCTATTATGTTGATCTTCAACATAATTAATCATTACATGGCATTTACTTGGATTAATTTCTTAAATGAAACATATACCATGAAACTCATAATGATAGGGAAGAAACAAGTTTTATATTTAATTATTTATCTTTTATTATATTCTATTTTATATCCCAATTATTACTATATAATAATATAAAAAATAAAGAGAATTGTAATTAATATTAATGAGGTAATTGTTATTCCTGAAAAGCAAAGATTTTCTTATGTATTATGTGTGAATAAAATATTATTCAATATAGTTTTTTTTTATGGTAACATTAACAATCATTTTGTAAATTATTATGCGTGAAGGAAAGTATTTTTTAATATGTGATCATAAATACTTAATGAAAATAAAATTTATAATTTGTTATTTTTTATTATAAAGTTTTACATAATTTCCTTGGATTAATTATTCTTTTTAAATATTATGACATGATTTTTCATTTTTTTTAATGAGATTTGCTTTTTAAATAATGATAAGATTTTTATTTTAAAAAATAATACTCGATAAAATATTTTTTTTCATTAGAACAACAAAAAAAAATGCATGGATAAATAAATAAGGTTTAGTTTTCAATTTTTTGACGTAGGAGAGTGTTTTGATATTGAAAATAAATTTATTAATAAATATTTTTTTATTATGATTATTTTTTTTAGTTGGGCATTTCTAATATTGTTAGGTAAATAAATTTATTTGACTAGTTAAATTTTGACTTGATTTTTTTAATTTTTTTTAAATAGGCTTGTGGTCTCTTAATATTTGTTTTTTAATGATAACATTTTTTCAAGCACACCACGTGGCGCGGGCCATGGGATTAGTGAATTTGTAAGTAGGAAGGTGTATGGGTAGTACGGTCATTTAGAATTGAACTCGATCCCCTTCACTTTACCGCCTGAGAGAGAGCTGCTCCTACGGCGGTCCTTCCATAACGCTTTGATTTATTTATTTGTTTATCAGTATCACCTTCTGTTTGGTTGCCAAGAAACTCAAGGAAAAAAAATAGTAATATAAATAAGAAGATTTTTATTTATGGGAGGCACTGAAGAAACAGTCTCCACTGTAAGATCTCTTTCTTTGAAAATCCTCTCTTTCATCGAATACTACATCTCAGATCGTCAATTGTTTTCGAGTATAAGTTAAGTGTATTCCTTTAAAGAAAATGTGATGTTAATTCATAACCTAGAAACCCTAGCTGGTTAATTCATCTTCTCAATTTTATTGGTAAAATTTTATTGGAAGGGAGCTTCAGACCCATGAATGTTTTGAATATATTATTTATATCTAGTGTTTAACCTGATATTTTGAGATTTTTTTCTTATGGAAAGCAGTATGCTCCAAAAATGGCTGGAACTGTTAACTGGGGTACGGCGACTGTGGTTGGAGTATTTGCAGGCATGTTGTATGGAGGTAGCAAGGAGGCAGCTGCATCTGTGGTTTGTTCTCTTTAAGATTTGTCACATTTTTTCATTGCCTTTTCTTGCTCTAAAAGGAATTATCTGTGAAATAAAAAAGAAAATGGGTATTGGAATTTTCATGTGTGCTTATTAAAAATCATCTTGAGTTTGTGACTTTGAGATTTTGCCTTGGTATGTTAAGACTTAAGGGTTAAATTGGGTTCCATCAGTAATATATGCTTCTGTGTGGGAGAAGGGAAGAGGTAGGAATTCACTGTTTCCGTACTAAGCTGAAATTGAAGAGGATGGATGATAATTTCGTCCAGTGTAATGCATAAGCGTTGGTTTATAGCCTTATAAATGATAATACTCATAATCTTTGTGTGTACTTATAGGAATTTACTTGATATGGGGATATATGTGAAGTAAATGATATTTTGTATGTAGATATTTTGAATCTCAGTCTTCCATAATTTTGGTTCGCTCAAAGCTATTTTCTTATAGTATGTTTTTTGAGATTACAATGCTCTGGATATGTGGCATACGGGAACCTCTTTCATAGCATTTTACTTGACATGAGGATATTTATGAAGTAATTGGCATATTGTATATTGAAATTATGTATGCCGATGTACCATAATTTTGATCTTCTGTACCATCTACTAATGGAAAAAAGACTTTTTGCCTCTGATTGTAAAAATTGGTTGCCTTCGCACTAGCATAATGCCTTCTTTTTTTTCCTTTTTTTTTTCCTTGTATAATTCTGTTTGTTCTTAATGTGTCCTATTGATGTTTCTTCTTCTTCTATGATTTTTCTGGATTTGTTGAGGTCGATGTTTTTTTGTCCCCCATATATTAGCTTTTCTGTAGTTGTCTTCATATCTTTCACATATACCACATGTACTGAAACTCAGGACTTTTGTCATTTCGGCAGAGCAAGGATGCAGAAGTGATGTTAAAGCTTGGGAGCACTCCAGATAAGCGTGAACAGCATAGATTAATGAGAGATGCTATGGAGAAAAGGTTTATCCGAGTGACTCGCGGTTCCATAGTTGGTGGAGTACGACTTGGAATGTTCACCGCTGAATTCTATGGATTACAAAATCTACTGGCTGAGAAACTGGGGGTGCATGGTATTTATAATGTTGTCGGAGCTGGATCTGCCACTGCTGCAACGTTTGGTTTAATTAGTAATAATTCATATCTCATGCATGAGAATTTTTTTGCCCTACCTTTTCTTTTCGTGGGATTAGTTCACTAAATTAATTTAAATTTCCTAATGGTTCTGTACAGGGGAAAGAATTTGTGTTTTTCAAATTCAGCTCCTTATGGAGTTTGAATTAGGAGCCACGAGTATTAACACTAATGCTTTTGTGTAACCTTTCTATGTTAGTGCCTGGCTCTCTTCGGTGGCGTGCAAGGAATGTGCTGCTTGGATTAGTTATGGGTGCAGCATTCTGTTTTCCTCTTGGTAATCGATCACATCTCAAGTATTTAAATTTTCCCTTGCTAAGTGGTTTTTGTTAAATAAAATGAATTCAATTTAAATGACTGCTCATATGTGTTTACTTGATATGGAACTTCCTTTCCTCATAAGAAATTGCAATGGAAGAAAAAACCGTCCCAAAATTCTGTAGACTGTTCTTGTAATCTTTGGCCCCTCTATGTAATTGCGACATTATTTGAGCAGGCAGCAGTGATGCTCTGAAATGATAACTTGGGGTTAAAATGAAACTAGAAAATGACAAATAAAATTAATTGATAAGAAGGAAGTTTCTAATGCAAACATTGCATTTTGCAACAGGGTGGATTCATTTGAAGCTTGTAGAGAAAGCAAATGAAGGAAGCTTGGGGGAGAGGGGAGAAGCAAAAAGTGGTGTTGGGGCTACAATTGAGAGGCTTGAAGGAAACTTGAAAAAAAAAATCTGAAGGTTTCTAGATTTCTCATTTCCCATGTAGATTTACAGGAAAGCTTTTGCCGTGTGCCTAGTTCCCTGATCTTGTGGCCACCCTTTAAAATAAAGTAATGCTCAATCACTTTGTATATATGGGAGATGTTTGGAGGTCTCTTTTTCGAGATCTTTTTTATTTCGTTTTTTCAATTGCTTAGGAAATTAGATTGTCTTCATTTTTATTTTACTTCTGAACTATCCTTGGATTCTGTTGATATAAATGCATTATCAAAGCTGTAGATTCTAATTTTTTTATGAAGGCACCAAGTAAGTTTCTTGATACCAGTGAATATTTCTCGGATTCTATTTAATCATCTTTGTTTCAACTCTCTTATATCTTCCTGGAGGAAAACTCTGCTTGGCTTCAAGAGCAACTAGAGAAATACAGAAGCAACAATATGAAAATAACAAGCGGGTAAGGTGCCTTGAAGAGTCAAGAATACAGAGTTGCATTCTGATAACTTGGTCAAAATAAGAATGAACGTATCAGTCTTGTTCACGCACGTTGTTTCAGTAGACCTCTTTGCCCCAGTTTGTTAACCTAAGAAAGTGTTTCTACATCATTCATCCCTGCTTTTAACTTTTGATTAGAAGTAGCCCATGAAAGAATAAAATGAAAAAAAAAAATAATGTGCTTAATGTTGATCAGAGCTTATATTTGCCAACTTCCCATTTCCCACCGAGCTTCTTTGGTGTTGTATTCCCAAACCTTTCCTGTTCTTCTGGCATGGTTTTTCCTTCGCTGCTCCTTTAATGCATGGTAAGACGATGAAATGAGTGGACATTTCAAAATGCTGTAAGATGGCGCTCCTCTTTTTTTTCTCCTCTCCATATGGCTGTCCTAAACTTTCAATAGTGTTGTGTTGTCTCATCCTTCTCTGCCATCCTTTGATGCAGCTGTGATCATCAAATTAATGGTTGATGAGAAAGGAAAGATAGACCATCCAGGCAAAAACTAGATGAGATGAGAGAAAACACTAAGAAATCAGCAACTTTCTACTGGATGCCTTAAAATTATCACCTGGTCTTTCTTGCATGGTGGTGAAAGCCATATGCAGCAATCAGCTAGATAAGGCCTTTGAGAGCACTAGTTTTTTTACCTACCAATGAAAATGAGTGTTTGATAGACAGGGTCAAAGCATACATGGAAATATTGTCCTCCTTCAACAATAAAATCAACTGCTGAAGCAAGAAGCATGGAAGAGGCAGACAGACTTAGGCCCTGCAACATATGGTTATGATCTATCGTATGGGCAAAGACCAAATAAAATCTTCAAGAGATGAATTAAGATCGAAGTTATTAAGGGAATATAGGTAATGTGGATGCACATACAATGGTTCAGCTTCAATAAAATACTCAGAACCTAACTACTATCGTTCAAGCACCCTTCTCAGATTGAAAGGGTTACCTGCAGCAATGCTCTTTCCACACTACAGGTTTTGTTTTGCCACCATTTGGCATGCCAACAGCGGCAGAGTACCAATCCTTTATTGCAGTAAAGTTGAAGAGATTGTTCAATTCTCTTACTCACAGGAAGCTGTATGCTACACTAGCTACTGATTTGGAGCCTGATAATGTTGATTAAGCTCTTATATATGCCAAAGAGGTTCTGAAGTGGAAGCAGGAGGAACCTAACTGCCCCAACAATGAGTTACCTGCAATTAACATAGAGGCAAATTCGTCCTCATGATTAACAATTTTTGTAATCTCCAAAGAGTTGCTGCTCAATTGCCATTAGAGTTCATAGGCGGATTGGAAGGGATTGCAGTCTATGATCAACGGCAACACATCATTGGAAGGGAGGAGATCAATGTACTCATGATAAGTTGATCTTGTTGAATCCAAGCATGGCATGCTAGTTTTTCTTGTGCTTATCCACCGCTTGATCCTGGAAGCAGCATGGGGGAACACGACTTAGTGCCATCAGTAAACCCAAGCACTCCTTGCCCAAGTAGGAAGAGTTTCATCTGGCATCGCCAGAACAATTTCGAAATTGTCGTTGGTAAGTTTGATGGAGAATACATGATAAGCGTTGCTCAATAGAATGAATGGAGAATACAGAACAATTTATTCATACAGACTCAACAGCATTGTCAGGAAGCAAGGTGAGAAAATTCTCAGCCGTAAAAACTGCTCCTGTCCTGTAGATTGCTCAAACACCCATGATTTTACTTGTTATTTTTGAAGTCAAAACAATTTCTAATCAACATGGATGTTTTTGCAGCTTGCTGGACCAATTGGTACTGCTAGCGAGAACGCTGCTATAGCTTACTGTATGTAAAAAACAGAATAAAATAGTCGAATAAGACACTATGATTGACATATATAGAATTCTAATGCATGTTCTAAATATTGGTGTGATGTTTTTGAAAATAAAAGAGAAAATTAATAGGAAATGGCAACAATACCTTTAAAGGATTAGATTTGAGGTATAAATGAATGAGTGACATGAGGTAATTGCACAAGAGAATTAATAAATGAATGAGTGAGAGAGAGAGAGAGAGAGAGAGAGAGAGAGATTCAGGGAGGGAAGACACGGTAGAAGAAATTTAAGTGTTAAAGGTAAGGTTTAAGTTTAAATGTGTATAATTGTGGTTTTTAGCTTTGATTTTGGATTTGTTAAGGTTTATGTTTTGAAGTTGTATTTTTAGAGATTAATTAATGAATTTGTTGTTTCGTGGTGGAAAAACTAATTATAAGTGAGTGGTTGAATTGTTATAAGTTAATTATATTTGATTTTTTTACGGTTTTGGGTTGAAATTTAAATATGTCGATTTAGATGAAACTAGTTTGGAATTTCTAACCAACCGGTCAACTAGTTATGTTGAGCTGGTAGATTGGTTGGCTGTTGGATTTTAATAGGCTGATTAGGTTGAACTGGTTGGCTGATGGATAAATTAAGTTCGAAGTTTAAATGTGTATAATTATTTTTTTTAGATTTGTTTAGTTTGAGTTATATTTCAAATCGATCAGGTAGATTCGTTTTGCTTTTATAATTACATTTTGGATATGCCATTTTAGATGAAATTGGTCTGGAATTCCCGATCAACCGGTTGGATTGAACCAGTAGACCGGTTGGTTGTTGGATTTCGGTAGACTAGTTGGGTTGAACTAGTAGACTAGTTGGGTGTGGATTCCCAGCTGGGTTGAACGGCAGCGGTTGATTATGCGAGAGGGTATAACCAGCTTTTCGATCAATTTAGATTATGTTTGAAATCGATTCCATAAATCCGTTTTGTTTTTGTAATTACTTATTGGTTCCTAAACATATAAGATTATGAGTTAAACCCTAAGCTAAATATATTATTTTGTATTCAAATAATCCTGATATTTTACCTGTAGAACATTAGTAGGATTTCTTTCAATATATGCTTTTATGTTCTTTTCACTTTTGAATCATGTGAGTGAATTAATATTCTATATACATAAAAAATAGTATAAATATTTGAATTATTAGTATGAAATAGATATTGCTTTTAATATATATATATATATATATATATATATATATAAAGCATAATTATTGTTGAATATGAATTCTAGTTATGAGATATGCGTGCATTTAATTTGATTTGGTAACTTGATGGATATTATGAGTTCGAATCTTGAATTTGTTTGAATAGAATATCTTGATATAAGAATACCAATACTAACAGAGTAATGGAAATCTTTATTACCCTTTATATTATTAAAGTGCAATGTGTGATTTTATTGAGCGAAAAGATTGATGACCAAGTCAAAATCGTATCGTAGATCACCCTCACTCACATAAAATCACAAACTACAGATTCCCAGGAATCATCAGCATAACCGAAAAAACCCTGCCATGCCTTATGTCATGCAAATAAATCATTTCTAGTCCCACCATTATAGTCATAGACAAGCTTGATATCAATGTCTACATGATCATAAAGCAAACCCAGCAAAATCATTCGGTCCAGACAGTATTTATTCACCCCGCAGTCCATAAAGCAAACTAAAGCTAGCAGACCATGAAAAAGGCAGCCGGGCCTTGGAACCAATTCCTTCAAAAAGATAACAAATAACCCTTAAACAATACATCACATAAGATTCCTGGACACTACATGTGAATAAAGCAACCCACCAAGATCACCCCCACAACACCAGACATTTCCTCAGCTATCCAAGCGAAGTATCATTACTTGATCTCCTTCACTATCTGATCCTCCTCCTCCCCACAAGACACCAACCCTCTGTTCTCTTTGTCACATCTCCACCTTTCCCTTCTTGAAATATCACCGATCACAAACATGAGCGCACTCTTCTTGATCATCCTTTCAATTCTTTCATCTTTAGTCCCCCTGAGTTTTGCCAATAATGTGCATGTCAATAACCCTTGCCGATCTTATTGCGGTAACATAACTATTGATTACCCTTTTGCACTCCAATATGGCTGTGGCCATCCAGGTTTCAGGGACCTCTTATTTTGCATGAATGATGTACTGATGTTTCATATAAGCTCAGGATCATACCGTGTGCTAGAAATAGACTATGCATATCAATCTGTCACAATCCACGAGCCTCACTTGTCAACATGTGACACCCTTGTGCTAGGTGGCAAGGGTAATGGTTTCGCAGTCGAGCAATGGCGGTCTCCATACTTCAACCCGACCGCTGATAACGTGTTCATGCTAATAGGTTGCTCCGCTCAATCATCACTGTTCCAAGGATTCCCCGGGAAGCACCTGCCTTGTCGAAACGTTTCGGGTATGGGCTGCGAAGAGTACTATGGGTGCCCAGCATGGAGTCTAGCGGGCCGTGGACAAATGGGCTCGATGTTCGGGTCAGGTCCCCCAGAATGTTGTGCGGTGGCATTTGAGGCTATTAGGGCTATAAATCTCAGTAAACTTGATTGTGAAGGTTATAGTAGTGCTTATAGCCTTGCACCATTAAGGGTTGATGGGCCTAGTGAATGGTCTTTTGGGATCCGAGTGAAATATTCTGTTCAAGGGAACGAGTTCTGTAGAGCCTGCGAGGCAACTGGTGGAACATGCGGGTATGGCTCTAATGGAGTTAGGCAGCTGTGCATGTGTGGAGACATGAATTCCACGTCAAATTGTGACTCAGGTAAGGACATAACTCTGCAAGTTTTCCTTTAGCATTCAGTTCAAGCTATGCGTACAAGCTGGTACCTTTTACCCGTACGTCCTCCCTACATGGGAACCTCTAATGCCCCTCATCGGCACTTTCCCCCCTCCATCACCATCTTTAGAACTCATCGCTTGCATTTCATGGTTGATGATACCATTTTATCTTTGTGATGCTGCACTCTCTGTCTAAGCAAGTAATGGACATTTAAACGTGCAGTTACCTCGGCAACAGATAGAAGAAGAGGACACGGGTTGGTGACAGTACTAACAGGTACCCATTTCAACTCCATTATTGATGTCTTTTTTCACCTACTGATCAGTGTTTTGACACTGGCGAGCCTACATGGGGAGTTGGCCACCCCATACTTCTTTAGAGTTTCATGTATATCTAGCCCCTCAAGTTCTTTTTGAATCTCTTTGTGCGAATGAGACTTGGCTCTCTCGGCCATCCTAAAACATTTTACTATTATCCGCCGCTGGTTCTGATTTCTGAGTCCTTGTGCTTTAAGCACGAGTCTCGAGTATAGAAAAGATATTCAATTATTGATATAGAGTAAAAATGCCAGTAAGTTCTTACTCTTCCCAGCATAAGCCTCGTTCGTCCCTACCTCCACCCCAAATTAATGATGAAAAACAGAAAAGATATTCGAGTATTGGTATAGAGTACTATAGAGCGGTAGCTAGTATTTCTCTCAATCATAGGAAAAAAAAGTGAAGTTCATGCATTCTTAAGCCTATTTGCTTAACTGGGCATGTGGCTTACTGCCCAGAAGTAATAATTCTTGACTACAGCTCAAACCAGGAGTCTATTGTCCACTAGCTCACCTCCAGAACAAGGAAAAAGTTGCCATGAGGTCCCATATAATATCCACGCCATGACAATTGACGATTTGGTGAAGGGTAGCGCAAACTCATTATTTTCTTTATCAGCACAGTGGTGCTTAAGAGCACTCCTAATCTCTTATTCAATCCGAATGCATTCCATGGCCCAAGAAAACATGAAAGAATGACCATGCATGATGCATTTTCTTTGAGGAGAGTATGCCAATTTACTTACTTTACTGTTGTTTCTTAATCATCTGCAGCAATTTCTTTCAGTATATTAGCATGGATATGATGACTGGCAATCACAGTTGAAGGGACGTGCGATCCTACACCAATATCCGAATTAGTGCTTGTAAATGACATGATCACTATATATGAATGCATTGAGAGAAGGAGAGAGATGGAGCTAGCTAGCTCATTTTTCAAATGTCCATGTTATTATCAAATATTGGTTGATCTTTGCATTACCAGCACTTCATTTTTTTCTTGGTTTTGCTGTAAAGAGGGAAATGTAAGCATTAATCTAGAAGTCTGTGTGCTTACAATGCCGACAGTACTTTCATTTTGGAGGTTTTTTTCTTTGCCGTTGTCATGAATGCTAGATTTATTTTACTTTTTTTTTTCGTAGCCAAACCCCCAACTTTTTTATTTTATTCAAAGAAATTTTAGATTTATTAGTATGGATTAATGTGTAATTCTTGAACCTGTACCTTGTGTGCTTCTAATGAGTGGCTAGGAAAAAGAAAGAAAAGAGAAGGACCTGCAAAGCATGAAACATGATTGATGATCCGATTTCCTATTTCCCCCTAGCTGACATTACGATGAATTCGATAAAAACCTCATCGAATATCTGGGTTTTTTTTTTGGTTTTTTCTAGTATCGGATTGCTCTTGTATTTTTGTGGTTAGGGTTATCTGTAAAAAAGCTTAAATTAATTTGTGTTTTTTTTTCTTTAGTTAAGATGTTAATAGAAGTGAGAAAAAAATTGAAAAATCGATTAAATTGATAAAACTAGAAAAATATTAACTGAAAAAATTGAATTGTTAAAAAAATTAATTAGAATTTTTAAAAAACAACCTGTTTGGTTTGGTTTTATAAATATAAAACCGAAAAAACCGACTGAACCCAAACAAAAAAACCAAAACCGAATCTAAATAAAAAAATTAAAAAAACCAAGTTAAATTAAAAAAATTGATTTGAATTAATTTTTATTCTAAAATAATCGAACTAAAACTTATCAATTTAAATCATTTTTTATTTAAAAAAACAGTTTGATTATTTATTTAGCATGAAAATCAAATCAAATGAAAAATAATCACTCTAGATGAAATATTTTCTCTGAAAAAAAAGAAGATGATGATTTGTGTTTTCTTCTTTGGTCCCACCCCTCACTGGTCCTTGACTTTATATATATATATATATATATAAATTAAATAAAATAGTTATATAGATTATTTTTATTTTTCCAATGAGAAAAGCCAGACATAGGGTGGGGGGTTGCACGCCTATTCATAGCATGGTGTGGGAAGGATTATAGTGAAATAATAATAGATGAGTTTTATTGGTTTAGAGGGTGGAATGGAACTTGATTTGCTGTGTAAATTATCCAATAAAATTACTTTAATTGTATTTATTAATTTGTGTGATAAATTATATGGTGAAGTAACCGATAATAATTTTATGAGAATACATGAAAATATTCATTCAAATAATTTATGAAAAACTATACAAAAAGAGCTGGAAAAACCCGATGGCGTTACCCAGCTAGCCTAGGCTGACCCACACGAGCGGCGCTGCTCACCTGAGGCCCAGGCAAGCAGCTTCACATTCTGCCCTCCGCCCTCGTTCATCATCCACAGTGAAATAACGACGCAGAGGGTCTTTTTTTTTTCTTTTTCTTTTTTAAGAGGGTGCTGAAGCTAACGATTAATATATAGTATTATAGCACATCATCAAGGTTTGAGATAATGCTCATGTAAAGTTGTCTGTCTCTTTTGATCAATAATCAGCTCGAAATTAATATATTCATAGTAAGGCTGTGTTTGTTTCTTACCGATTTTTATGTTTGCGGTGAAATAAACACAACAAGATATTTGATAACAAATTAAATTGTGTTTTATACTGCAGCACCTATTAAAAAATTGAGTTTGAAACACTGTTTTTTGTAAAGCAGTTTTTATATGTTTTTTTTAATCGAGTTTCGTAAAACCCTGTTTGTTTTTGCGTTTTAAAAGCGCTTGTGAAAAAATTTGAATTTTTTTATTTTTATTTTTTGCTTCAAATTAATATATTTTTGGTATTTTCATATCATTTTAATGTGCTGATATCAAAAATAATTTTTTAAAAATACAAAAATTATTATTTTGATGCATTTCTAATTAAAAAATATTTTGAAAAACAACCGTAACCACACTTCTACCAAAAATTTTATAGATGCTTTTTTCTACATATAAACTTCAACCATAGTTTTTATCAAATACGTATTTAAATTCAACTAATCACGGTTAACCATATTTTTTTTAATTTTAATTTTTTTAAACTATAATCATAAAAACTATCTAAAAAACAAATATACTCTGAATCATTAGTGATTCATATTTGGATGTTTATACCTTATATAGATATACAAGCAACAACATATAATAAACATATATTGAAAAATTATACTGATTAATGCGTAGTTTAGTCAATTTTTTTTATTTTATCTTTATTTTTTTAAATTATAGTTTATATCTTAGATTAAAGCAAATTTTTAATTCGGATAAAAAGATTAAACTACTATCATGTATAATATATATGAAAAATAACTCTCTTTTTTTTTATCACATTACTATTCCTTTTAGCTAAATCTGGATTTTCTTTTTTCTGTTTTCTTTATGTTAGCTCGTTCAAACCCGAGAAAAAGTTGCATGTAAAATAAAGAGCAACGGGCACAACTCGTTCTTTGAAAGCCTTTTCTCTTACACTTTATCATATACAAAGAAATAACCCAATTTGTGCATATCATAAGGTCAAGATCTGTGATTGTTGGGGCGGTTGTGTTATCGACAAAAGAAAAAAAAGGAGATCATGGGGTGGCTGTCGGGGCTGCTGTGTTGGTCGAGGCTGCTGGTGGAGGTGGGGGCTGCAAAAAATTATGCTCAGTAGCTGTATCAGGAATTCAAGAATTGCTTTAAGAAATTCTGTGGAAATAAACCCCTTGGGCACTTTACTCCACAAACCTTTAGGATTATTTATGAGATGCCAACACTGCACAGCTAGAAGAGCCCTGATGAAATACTCCATTTCTTTGTGCATATCATAAGGTCAAGAGTTTTGCACGGCTCTGAAATTTTATGAATTAATTTCTATAAGAAACTTTGTATTTTATATCACGGAACTTTGTTTTTTATTTCAGGTTTTTTTTACGATATTGGATTTACAGATATATTAAAATAATATTTTTTTATTTTTAAAAAATTATTTTTAAAATTAGAATATAAAAATATAAAACAATGAAATAAAAAATGGAACACAACAATCCCTTACCTTTGATGTGCTTGGTCTCCTAATTTAATTAAGTGGCGAGCATTAATTTAGCCAAAAATGGTTTTTTTTTTTTTTTAATTCATCTCCTTGTTCATATCTTTCTATGAGGTTTGAAACTGAATGTATTACCTAATACAGGCTGTGTTGTGCTGGTGGTGAAACTGAATGCTGTTTTGAGTTTGGCGGCCACCAATACTTCAGTCATCAAACCCTGAAAACAACCACCAAATATATCTTTACTTCAATCCAATACAAACAAATCCCTTCTCATGCCAAATTAAAAAAAAAATAGACATCCGGTTCTTGTCCAAGCCTGAAACCTCTGCTCTCCCTTTGTGCTGCATTCCGTTCAAGTGTTTGTCAATCTGCTTATTGCAATAATCAAAAAGAAAAAGAAAGAATCTTTTATTCAGCAATTTCTCCTGGTCTAAGGTAAGAAGAGTTCATTCAATCTCTCCACACAAGTCAAAGCTTAATCTTGGGAAAAGAACGACCTTTCCCTTTATAAAACCACGGTAAAACCCCAAATTTCAATCCAAAGATCTTACCTTTTCTCGATTTTAAGCCTTGAGCTCTTGTTTTATTGTTCTTGACGAATTGGGTGTTTGTTATTTTGGTTTTTAGTGGCAACAATGGCAGCCAATCTGTCTGCAACTTCTTTTTCTATGATATCTCAGCGACCCAAATCGCCAATTCGTGTTCTTGAAGACAAAAATTGCTGCTTTTGGACTCGACCGAGTTGCTACCTGAAGCAAAGAAACATAATAAAAAATGTAAGTGGAGGTACAAGCAGAAAAGGTACGACTCTGGTCTCTGCTTCACTGTCTACTATTGCTAGGAAATCAGCTTCAACAATACCTGCATTCAATGAGGTCTGTCTCTCGCATTCATTTTTTAAAAGTTATGGGTGTTATACTTTTTGTTTAGTTATTTTTATTTTTTTTTTGTGATTTTTTTTTTTGCAGTTAATTGAATCCTTGATTAATAAGGTGGATATGTCAGAATCTGAGGCTGTAGCATCATTAGATTATTTACTCGATGATGCTAGTGAGGCCGTGATCATTGCTTTCCTGGTACTGCTGAGAACCAAGGGAGAGACTTTTGAAGAGTTTAGTACATTTATTGCTTTTACAGGTAGGTAAGCATATTCCAAGCGCCTCTCCTTTTAAAAGGTAGGGATTTAATGTGACACGGTAACTATTGCTATGGAAAGTGCTACTTCTGACACAATTTGCTGTTGTGATGAAATGAAAGTAATTATTGTGTTGCTATGCTATTAGATTGTTGGATTGGCAAGGGCAATGTTTAAGCATGCTAGAAGGTGGAAGGGTTAGCTGATGTTGTGGATATTGCTGGAACGGGCGGTGATGGTGCAAACACCGTTAACATTTCTACAGGAGCATCAATACTTGCTGCTGCTTGTGGTGTTTTTTCTGGCTTCTGGCCTCCACAGATCAGGTTGTTTTGTTTGGAAAGTAGCCAAGGTCAGAATTTCTTTTCCTCAAAATAATGCTTAAATTTGAGGATTATGTCATATGGTTGGTTGCATGTAATGTGCTAAATGTAATTGTTTGCTTTGCAGCAAGGGAATAGATCAAGTTCTTCAGCATGTGGAAGTGCTGATGTATTGGAAGAACTTGGGGTAGTAATAGACTTGGACCCAGAGGTAGGTTCATCATGAATAGAAGTCATTAATGGCTGCAGTTGGTACTAGCGTAGCCTGTTTATTTTCTAACAGTATGGTTTTTCATGTGTCTTTGATGTGGCTGTGGGCATAAAAGTGGCCTTTAAAGAACACTGGTCAAATGCTATAAAAATAATATAACTTGTACAGAGCTCTATCAAGCTTGTGGTTGCCATATTTTTATAATCGTGCTGCTCCTTTCCTCCATTCCCCACTTGATCATTGGTAAAGTTGTTAACCAGGCAGCATTTACTTGGTAGTAGGGCTACCAAAACCTATAAGTTGCCCGTTGATCCAAGGTGTATTCTTTAGTACATCAAAGCTTTAATGGGGTTGACTCGTTTCCTTTTGATATTTGAATTTTAGGTCTAACTCACTTGAGGGTATAATCCATGCCCTTTTTCAAAGAAACTCATTTGTGTACAATTGGTTTGTTGACCTCTGGAATTTTGGAAGAGTATTTCTTCATTTGGGCTTCATTCGGCTCCAGAATTAACAATCAGCTCTTTCCTGAAAAATTAACCATTCCAAATCCATGTAATATTATCAGCTATGCGTGTTGTCTGTGACAACCTGTTTCTCTCTCTCCCCTTTTCTTTTCTTTCTAGTGAAGTGGGATTAGTAGACTGTTGTGTTATCTCTCTGCTATCACACTTCCTGACCTGCTTCAACCGTTTCTTCACTCTCTCTGTTCTTTCTTGTATGCCATGTCCATCTTTTGCACCACCTCATTCATTAGAGATCTCATGGACCGTATAGCATCATTAAGATAATATTGTTCTTTTGTTATTCATTTATAAGGAAAAAGAAAAGGAAAAGGAAAAAGAAAGGCATGAAAACATTGCATCTTTTCTTAATACTGTAATGTTTTATTTTTCTTAAATTCCGGAAATTTTCTGTGATGCCATTCATGTTGGATTACTATGTCAACTGTAACTCATCAAGCATAACTCAAATGTCAATTTCATTTCCATAATGCCAATTGTGTTCATTTTGTTAGTACTGTTCCAATAATAAATTAAACCACAGCTTAAGAAGATTAGATGTCAAATCATATGCAATTACTTTCACATGTTCTATGCATATAATTCAATTTATTCTCAATTTTCATGAAATCAGGTGGTATCAAGATGTGTAAATGAAGTGGGAATGCTTCATGATGTCGCCGAAGTATCATCTTTGCTATGAAGATTGTTAGCCCTGTAAGGAAGAAACTGAAAATCAAAACCATCTTCAACACATTGGGTCCTATGCTGAATCCCGCATGTGTTCCCTTTGCCGTTGGTGGTGTATTTCATGAAGACTTGGTGAGTGCCTGTATCATGACCTGCAACAACTGTGAAACATAATCATCTATCCAACAATCATACTTATCAATTATCACAGGAAAGCTTATGACTTATTTTTAGGCATTCTAAGTTTATTCAGTTAAATTACTTAACTTAAAGATCTTAACATAATGATTGGATGCAATTCTTATATCTGCGATTCCAGATGGGTTTTGATATCACTGTACTTGGTTTTCTATAGTTGTAACTTGATGTTGCTTTATTAACTGCAATGCTCTCTCTGTCATGCTACATTGATATCCATATGAACACATGAGATATCTTAATTGTGGAATGGGGGCTTGCTTGGGCTGTAGCTGAAATTCTCACATAAAATTCATCTCTGATATGCATTATTTATGTTTCTTGGGTAGGTGCTGAAAATGGCTAAAGCATTGCAAAGCTTTGGCATGAAGAGAGCATTGGTTGTTCATTCAGAAGGCTTGGATGAAATGAGTCCCCTTGGTAAGATTTCTTCCTTAAAGTAAATACCATTATGCCAGAAAGGAAGATATAGCTGGATTTAGCTTTCTTTAGCCGTTATCTTTTGGTTATCCTACATTTGCATGTTTAGATCTCATCTTCTGACAATGATCGGAATACAGGACCTGGAGTAGTGTATGAAGTCAACCCCGAAAGATATCAAAATTTTCATTTGATCCACGTGAGCTCATCACACACTTGTATTTTGTTCTTTCTCTTATACAGGAAAGTGACTGCGTGTTTGTTACTTTATATCAATGAGTTTCCTCAGATGTCTATGATTACTTAAATCGCTGATATGAAGTGCATTTGATAGTGGACTTTGGCATTCGACGCTGTACATTACATGACTTGCGAGGCGGAGGCCCTGATTATAATGCAGAAAGTTTAAGACGTGTATTGTCAGGTGAGAAAGGTGCCATTGCTGATGCCATTGTGAGTTTCTTTGACAGAGCGTTTTATTTCAAGTGACAGTTCTTTAGTTCTTTGCATGCGCCTGTGCGTAGAAAGAACCAGTACTTGTGAACAGAGTTCTAATGCAAGAATAATCTTTCAGATCCTAAATGCAGCAGCTGCACTCTTTGTCAGTGGCCGTACAAATAGTTTAGCAGAGGGAGTGGTTTTGGCTCGAGAGACGCAATTATCAGGGAAAGCTCTTGTCACGCTTAATTTATGGATAGAGACTTCTAATGTAAGTGGGACTTAGTTTTAAATTGGTGGGAATTTTAGAATTTAGCTTTTGCCAATTCTCATATCTACTCTGGTTGACAACTACAGAAATTGAAAGAAGATTCTGTTGCTAAGGTCGCCTGAAATTTTTACCGAAGCTTAAACATTTTGAAGACCAGAAAAAAAAACCTTGATGCAGGCACCCCACTGGCAATTCTACAGAGAACAAAAGAAATGTCTTTGTGATTCCCCTCCGTGCAAAAGTTTTTACACAGCCAAATTTTAGATGGCTTGTTACTATGTGTTGTATTATAGCATAAGGAAAATTCAAACATACTGAGATTATACTCCCATCAATTTAAATGATAGCTTTTGTTTTTTTTATTCTTTCGGAAATTGTCAAATAGTTCCTGTATGACTTGAATTAGTCAGATAACTGAATCCATTTGTTGGTCAATGTGTTGATTTATTTTGGCAAGTTGTTTCTGAACATTATAATGGCAAGGTTGTCTGGCGGCATGACAAAGTTCTCATGAATTTTCATCGAAATTTCTTTGACTGATAGGTTTTTGTTTAATGCTACCATCCATAGCACACATCCAAAAGGTAGGTTTCGGGCCAAGAGGAACTACAAACTCAGGAGCTGGAGAAATCAAAATATAGCAAGAAAGAAAAAAAAGCATCACAACAGATAAAAATACCAACATTATTGATGTTAACACCTCATTTAGTTTGGTGCACGATTGGAATTCAGGTACACTGGTAATACGGGAAACATTTTTCCAACTCTTAGTACAAGATTCATCAAGTCTTCGATGTATAATCAAAGCTGGGCAGGGTTTTTAGCTGTGGCAGCAGCATCTTGGAGAAGAGGCAAGAGCTCGTTGCGTTGGTGCTTCTCCACAATGGCTGCAGCAACAAAAGTGGACGTACATTGAAAAAGATGTAATCGTTGATAATTTTTTATGTCATTATCAACAGGGGCCATGAAAATTAGAGAAGCAAGCAATAAAAAGAGGATGAAGGAACTTACTGTCGCAACCACCAATTTGTTTCCCTCCGATGAACACATTAGGCACTGTCCCTCGCCCAGTCCAATGTGCTAGTGCTGATTGAAGTTGAGATCCATCACCTTCAAAACATTGAAAGACTCTTTTTTTATATGCTGTAAATCGATATGAAAACTAACAATTTCATCAAAACACAAATACCAACTGGAACAAAGGATCAACCAAGAAAGGTATAGTAATCTTACTTATCTCATCCAGCTCAACGACTTTGTAAGTTGCTCCTACCTGTGTCAGCAGCTGCTTCACCCTATTGCAATAGCCACAGTAGGTTTTGCTGCGTGAAGAAAAATAAAACTCAAGACTTGAATCTAATCTCCCAGATCATAATACAAAAACAAACAAACCCAGAAAGAAAAATACATAACTGAAACAATAATAACAGCAGTATCTTATAAATTACAGCTTAATGGGGATACTAATCATAAAGAAATATAAACAAAGAACCCTGTAATTGTAAATTTTGAGGGTAATAAAACCTGAAAACAACGACAGGAGCAGAGGAGGCGAGTTCCTTGGCCTTTTTAAGCGCAGCATCAAGTTCTTGCTTGCTCATCTTGATTGAAGAACTTAACAGCGAACCCATTTTCTGTATTGATGATCTGGTTTTGTTATATAGGAGAAAGCAAAGAGAAAACGCCAAAAAGCAATCGAGAAGAGAACAGGTGTAATTGGCAAACGATAAACACAAACTCACAGGTGGCTTGAGCTCGTCTTAACTACACCTTTGCTTATCGTCATATTCAGAACCCGTTTTGTATATTTGATATTGGTTGTTTTTAAATTGTATTTTTATTTAAAAGTATATTAAAATATTTTTTATTTTAAAAAATTTAATTTTGATATTAATATATCAAAATAATTTAAAAATATAAAAAAATAATTAAAAAATATTATGACGGTTTAATAATGTAATAAAAGTAATTTTTTAAAATAATTTTTACTTCAAAACATATTAAAATAACCTTTTTATTTTTTAAATTTATTTTTTATATCATCACATTAAAATAATTAAAAATTAAAAATAAATTAAAACATTTTAAAATCACGGTTTTACCAAATATATATACACACACACACCAAATAATATCTTACAATCAAATCACAAAGCACGTAGAGAGATGGGTGTAAGAGAGATCAATCTTTCAATCTTTCATATATGCCGACTAATTTTTTTTAAGAAAATGAAAAAAAAAGCAAAAAAATGTTATGCTATTTTTTTTAAAAAAAAATTAATATAAATATTTGGACCATCCTTCAATCAAAAATTAATATAAATATTTGGACCATCCTTCAATCTTTCATATATGTTAACTAATTTTATAAATTTTAAAATTAATAAAAAAATAAAATTTTTTTTATCCTAAACTCTTTTTACTAGACAAACTAGTAAATAAACCTTTACTCGTGATTGCTAGTTTTCTATCCTGTGGAATGCTCTACGGATTGAATTATAAGAAAAATTTCAACCTAAAAAATATCAAGCTATTAAAAACTATATTATTATAAAACTAATCTAGTTAATTTTAAATTTTTTCAACCTTACTCTTCATTTAATTTTGATTTAAAATTTAATTTCATAAAAATTATTTTAATATAACTTAGTTAATTTAATGGTTCTAAAAATAATATAAATAATAAAAAATTTAATTTAATTTTTAAAAATTAAAATAATATTTTTATTATTATTAAAATATTAAATTAACCTAAATTTCTTCATATATTTTGTTAGGCTTAATAACTTTATTTTTTAAAATTATTTTTTATTTAATAATATAACAACAAAAATAAAAGTTTAGCATTATTTTTTTAATTATTTTTTACTTTACAACTGAAATTTTGCAACCTGGAAATAAATAAATAAATAAAAAACAGTTAGCATCAAGAGAAAAAAAATCAACAAAAATATACATTTATTTACAGAGTTATCATTATATTTAAAATAACTATTAAAGAGCCATTTCTTTTCAAAACTAAATACCATATTAAAAAAAGAAAAATATCAGAAAACCTCAAACCCCCATTATTTTCCATCTTCTTCCCCGCTCTCTTGTACAGTCGCCAGCCCCTCTGGCCCAGCTCTCCTCACGACAACAAGCCCTTCGTCTTTCTCTCTTAATTGAAAACCATCGAGCTTTATCTGAGACCCACGAAATCATCTCCCTCACCATCCGAACAAAACCAAGATCTGTAGTACTAAAAATTGATAGCTTTTGCAGATCAACCCAGAACAGCAACAATTAGTCCCCTTCCTTTGACTATTACCTCTTTTTTAACATGGAACATCATGTTACAATGATATTGTAATGTGTAGTACTAAAAATTGTTAGCTTTTGCTAACAAATCATACCACTTCCTTTCTTCGACCCCGCACCCCCCTTGTTTTATTTTAATGGAAGAACAAGAACTCTAGATGGATTTCACAATGGAAGCCAAAGGAGAAGATCACCAAAAAGATACCTAAATCTAAAACAGAATCCAAAATCCACCAATAAGAGAAAGACACTCAATCTTGAAGGGACTAAACCAAGAGAGACCTGCTCGATCTTAAAGATCTTGAGTGAAAATTCAATGTCTTTATTGTTTCCACCGAAGTTTTTATGGGTGTTTGTTGGGTCTGTTGTTACGAGAGAGAACGATTGTCGTCGCTATAGATTTGAAGAAGATGAGGTTACTTTACTATGAGTCTGTGAGTAAATTTTTAGGAAGGAGGTTGCGATTTTTTACCGTTTTCAAAAAAAATTAAAAATTTATTATTATTTTATTTTAAATTAATATATTTTTAATATTTTAAAATTATTTTAATGCATTAATATTAAAAATAATTTTTTAAAAATAAAAACTATTATTTTTATATATTTCTTAATAAAAAATATTTTAAAAAATAACTATAACCACACTCTCAAACAAACCTTTATGAAAAAAGTTAGAAGTTATGCGATAATGATTATTTTTTATATTTTAATATATACATAGGGTAATTATTGGTTTATTATTGATTTTTAAATCTTGTTGTAATCAAGGTTGTAAAGTGTAATGTTCAAAAACTTGATTATAAAGTGAAAAAAATAATCAAATCTTAAAATGTTTAAAATTTTTCCCCTGCAAAAATAAAAGCTTGTAGAATTGAACATCAATCAAATATTAAAATATTTATTTGAGACTATAATAAACTTATAAAAAACAAATAAAAACAAATTACCAAGACCGATTCAAAATTAACCAAATATTTAATCATAAAATTGATTAAAAAAAAACCAAAAAGGATTCAATCAAAGGAAAAAAATTTTGAAAGATAGAATTTAGAAAAAAAAACTATTTTGTATTGTTATTAAACTAGACACAATGAGTTAACTTTGAAACCTTTCAAACCAGCACCTTATCTACTCCGGGATTATAAATCCACATGAAAATTAACTCTACATGACTTAGTTGACTTGTTGGGTTCAAGACAACTCAAATGACCGCTAAAAGCCTAAAAGCAATGTTTTATTTTTTTTAAAGTTAACATCAATTTTTTTTAATATTAAAACGATGACATATTGAATTGATTTGAACTTTGTGTCTTAACATGCAAACTCGTGATTCGAATCATCGGCCCCACTTGATTACTGTTTTAAAAATTATTTTTTATTTAACGATATAATAATAAAAATAGATACTTGTAAAAATTGAATGCTAACTAAATATCGAGATAATTGTTTGAGACTGCAATAATCTCATAAAAAACTGAAACAAATTATGATGACTAACTTAAAATCAATAAAATATTAAAAAAATTAAAAGAAAAAAATTCGGTAGAATTTAAAAACAAGTTTGAAAAAAAAATTATGATGCTTTATTGATTATATGAATAATGTAAAATAAACATTTATAAAAATTAAATATTAACTAAATATCAAAATAAATAGCGAAGCTGCATAATATTTTTTAATTTTAGTTTAACATGGGTGTCCGGGTCAGTTTGTGCGCACCTCGACTAATCCTATGGGCCTTGAAGTTAACGACCATGTAAACTTCCAGTTGCTATCATATAAACAACCACAGGGCTCGAACCTAAAACCATAGAAAAAATAAATCTCTTGATTTTAAGTTTTTAACACTGGACCACCACCTAGATGGTTAATATTTTTCAACTTTTTAGTAAAGAGAATAGTGAAGCACCGATATTATTTATAAACAGTGAAAAATCATAATTTTTTCCATTTCTTTTAATAGAAAGAGTAATTATAGTTATAGCTTTCTGCTATTCGACCTCAACTTGGAGGCCCAATTTAGTTCTGCTTGCCGTCTCCCCTCACATTTTTAGCAACATCGATCATTTGTATCAATGCTACATGTGGATTAATGAGGGGTTTAAATTGTGTTTTTTTTTAAAATATTTGTTTATTTGTAAATATTTTGATTTATTAATGTTAAAATTAATTTTTTAAAAATAAAAAAAAATATTATTTTAATATATTTTCAAGCAAAAAACACTTTAAACCGCAAACAACTATCATATTCTAATACTCCCCATAAATTTTGTTCAACATTATTATATTAATAACTTTATATTCATTAGTCATATATATATATATATATATATATATATATTCACAATTTAAAAATATTTAAGAAATAAAATATTTAAAATATTTTATTTTTAATATCTAAATAATATTATTAGAATGCTAAAAGCTCATTCTTTAAAATTATAAAATGATTGTTGACCCATATTGCAGTCTTTTTTTGTTTTTGTTTATTGAATGAAATGTAAAAGCTAAAAGTCATAATCTATTATAAATTATGTGAATAATGAAAAAAAAACATTTTTAATAGTATTTTGAATATATACTTAAAAAACAAATTTAAATGCTACGAAAAGAACAGGCAAGCATTCAGTATACCACCAAACTATTAGGGTATTTATTAATTTTATATTCAAATTATTTCTTGTATCCATTTACTACATAAATTATTTTGAAATAATTTCTCAATTAAAGGTTTTCCCTGGTGCTGCTCATCATCTTGAAAATGTGCAAAAAAAACTCTTTCGTGATTGAAAGGACAAGGAAGGATACTTCAAATGTGGTTGATGTTGATCTTAATTCTGGTTGTGTTTTTTGGCTTGGAGAAGAAGAAGAAGAATCATCTGAATTATTCAAGTCCAGTTAGTATTACAAGTGTGGGCGTTCGGATTATGCAAATAAAGTGTTCGATAAAAAGCTTGCATGAAATACCAATTACCAACTTTTAGTTTTTTTTTTTAAATTTCTCGCTAACTTGTAATGTTAGTTTGATAACAATTTGTAATATTAGTATTACAAGTGCATTTTAGTTATTAAATAAAAAATAATAATAATCTTATAAATAATTAAACTTTTTTATTAGTTTTTTTTTAATTAACGTAGGTATCCAAACGAGTTTGCGCGTACCTCGACTAATTTCACGGGCCCTGAAGTTAACAACCATGTAAACCTCCAGTGACCATAATATTAGCAACCACAAGGCTCGAACCTGAGATTATAGGGGAAGTAAACCCTTTAGTCTCAAGCTCTTACCACTGGATCACCTACTAAATGATTTTTTTAAAAAATGTTAATTGCTAGCACATGTATAAAGTTTAGGATATAAAATTTATTTTTTTTAAAGTGTAGTGAAAACACAATCAAACCTTAAGAGGTTATTTTTGTAATAATTTTTAAAATATGTTAAAATAATAATATGTTATTTTTGTAATAATTTTTAAAATATGTTAAAATAATAATATATTAAATTGATTAATATATTGATCGATGTTTAATGGCTTAAATCATCGAACCATGGCACTATAAGAGTCTAATAAAAAATCTAAAATTATATAATAAAAAAATTAAAGAATGAATTTAGGATAAAAATAAAAAATAGAAAAATAGAACAAAGTTTATTTTTTAAAAATAAAACAAGAAAAAAAAAAGAACTAAAACGTGTATACGTTTAGAGAAATCCAAGAATGTTTGCCTATTCAAACTCATTCTTTAACCTAAATCAAATAAATAATTCTCCTCTAGCATGAAAAAAAGGGGGTAAAGAAACAGTAAAGATCAATGTGTTAGAGTCCACCCATTTTGCAGAGAATGACTTCATTAGTAATCCAATATTGCAAGTTCTAAGCTTTACATTCAATAAATTTTAAGGGTATACACAATCACCCATGTGAAGATTCTCAAAAGCTAGTGTCAAGGATACATCGATGCTTTAATCTCATTTTGATGCAAAAATTTCTTCTAAATCTTCGTACAACCGCTTTGTTTTGGACTTGGAATCCGAAGAGGTGTTTTGAGATGAGCTCCCGCTCCTTTTGTTTGTCCAAAATCCACTCCATTTAGTTCGACTGGTCGAAGGATCATTCCGTGATCCACTTCTTTCTTTGGTAAAGCTAGCCCTTGCTAATTCTCTTAGTTGTCTCTGCCATGGTTTATCTGGCGTGCCAGGGCTCCCTGAGCTTTTGTTCCTGTCAACAGAAGAACCAGTCTCTCCCCCAGTTCCTCCATCGCTTCTTCGTTTAGCTGGTAATTTGCTTTCCAGGTCTTGGCTCAGTCTTTTTGAAATGAAAAGCAAGAGAAATCCAATTGATGCGGTTTTCAGACCTGTCAAGAAATACTTCTCGGAGGGATCGAGCCGCATTATCTGTCTATACAATGCATACCATTCGTTGGCCATTTGCGCGAGGAATCCGATTAAGAACAGTGCAATCATGAAGATTCCGACCTTGGTTTCTTCTCCAGTTGATAATTCCTTCTCCAAGAGAATGAAACAAGTAGCAAAAATACCTATTTGGCAGGAAATAGAGATGATCTCTACCAGTTGGACCTTTTTCTTAATAAAAGGCTTCTTGAGGACAAGGAAGAAGAGCTGAAAGCCAGTGATGGACAATAAGACGACTGTTGGAGTTTTAGAGGACCAGCTATCTAAGTAGACACCAGCCAGAATGCCCAAAGAAACTCTCTTGACTGACTCAAGCAGTGTGTAGTATATTCTAAGAACTCCAAACAGCTTCTGAATAAATGGTGCTTCTGCATCTTCTGTTTCATCATCAGAGGCAATGATACGATCCCCTTGGTTGCGGGGAACCCCAGCAATTTGCGAGAGCATGTATTTAGGGGGGCCTCGTAGATCTTCAAATAAAGCACCTAACCTGATTAAATAAACAGACTTCTGTTGATTCTTCCACGTCCACTGACCTCTCTTACCAGGACCTAAAGTTACTCGGATAATATCTTGATACCAGTGAAAAATCTGTCCTTCTTGATGGACTTCCTTGTACTGAAGTAGCTTTCCAAATGTGATTCCAATAGACAGAATCAGGAACAAGGCCAGCAGTAAAAACCCCACCACACCAAGCAGCAAAATGCCAACTATAATCCCTGATTTTGTTCCTCCTTGAACCATAAGAATAAACATCAATTAAATGTAACGAGTTGTATACTTTCGAGTTAACAGGTATGGCAAGAGTGTAATACAGTTAGATGCTGTGACAGATATACATATCAATCGAGGTGATGGATCAACACCATCTCCAACAATGAATGGAAGTTTACAACACGGATTTTCAACCTTGTACGTAACTAGTATATAGAAGAATATGCAGCAGTGGTTATGTATAGACAAAGGAATAGTCTATCGGAGAAAGACACTACAAGAAAACAGAAAACAATCAGAGACGGAGCTGAGAAAATAGCATCAAAGGGTTTCAGTTTCGACATTTGTGAAGAAAACCACTCTGACATGTTGGAATAGATTTGTGGGATTCCAAATATTCATTTAGATTAGTATCCTCAATAGATCTAAGAAGTTCCCTTTAAGGGTTTCCATGCTGAAGTATTATGTAATAGTTGAACAAGAGGGGGCTTTAATCATATAGGGATTGCAAAAGGCATAGCGTGCTCAATGCTGAGATTCTGCTACTCAAATGATAAACTATTTCTTATTCAGCACCTCAAACAAGCGAGAGTGAAAGAAGTTTTTTACATTTCCCCCGCTTAAAAGCAATGGTTGCATAAGTGCATGATCATGATATAAACAATTTGCTTGGAAAGATAACAAGAGCGGAGCTGGAAGCTTATATTGCTTCAAGTGGAATGCATAGACAAGGTGATATATTAAAGGAAGAAAAATGAAAATGAAAGGTACCTCTAACTAGAGAAGCAGAGGCCACACAAATACAAGGCAAAGCAAGAAAAGTGAGAAATATCTCAAATCTTGGGAGGGTCAGTGCCCCATAGTCCCTCTGCTTTTCAGTGTTTCCCTTCCTCAATTTTAGAATAAATAAGAGCATGGCATGGAGCAGTATCATACTGCCACCAATTACAGCTAACCAGAACATGCTTCTGTCAAAATCCCTCCACCTACAAGAGAAGGAAAAACAAAAGCATCAAGCAATCACATAAATGTTTTGATAATGAACACCATTTTGCAATAATGCAAGATAATTAACAAAAAACTTCGGTAGCACCAATGCAAAATGATGAATATGATATGTTCTAGGATTTGTTTTTGTTAAATATGAACTTTCATCATGTCTCTGGCATGAAAAGGCTGAAGGGCATATTGAGGGGGGGAAAAAGAAGCAAAACCTCACCCATTCGAATGTTGTGGATCCAAAATATGTTCTGCTTCAGGTTTAAAACTTTGGCTCTGCAGATGAATAATGGAACTTGTCATATAAAAGAAGTATTTGAAGTTGAAAACAAGTATCTGGAAAATGGTTCCTGACCTCAAAAAACGATAAGTACTCCATTGGAGAAAGGGGCAGTCCATACACCGGTGAAGACTTGTTCACGCTCTTCCCTTTCAGTTGCATGCTCAGGGATATATCGTGAGTTTTAGATATATAGGAATGTGCACCAGAAGAGGAATTTGATTTCACCATGATTGGTTGAATATCCCCAGTTTCCCATGGGAGACTGAAGTAAGGAATACTCCACTGTAAATTTCTTGCAAACTCATAATATTCAACTGGCAGCGTAACAGCCAACCATCTAGACATTGCAAAAACCTGAATATGGCATGCAGTTCTCTGTGTATAAAACAAAGATATAAATTTCTTTTAATTTTCATTCCACTAATTTCAACACCAATTCATCTCTTGCAAGTTAGAATTAAGAACTGTACTCTTGTGCATATGAAAGACAACTGAGAGTTTATTGAAACATGTCTACAGTATCTTAAGATCATTTGATTTTGAGGTGCAGACTGGTTGGATTTTAATCATCAGGAAGTGCAGAAAATAAATTTTAGAACAGCACAAAACCTTTCCAGCCCAAATGTAGAACTGTTAGAAATTGTAAAATGTCATGAAATAACCACGTGAAGGAGATAACTTTTCTTTAGGGTAGTATCATACAAAAATATTCCTTGTAGGTTCAGCAGTCAGCAAAGAAGAAGGTCTTGAAAATGCCCCAGCAGACAGAAGGCTTGCAGTTGACAAAGTGAGCAGCCCAGCAGCAAGAGATGTAGCCAGGAAACAAGCGGTTGCAAAAGCAGAGATTACAGAAGATATCGTGGGCACAGAATCTGAAAATATATTTCAGAACATATATCAGCGAAACACCCAAAAAGACCCAAGGAAATCACCTGCTAGACTTAGACACTATACATCAATAGAACACAGAACGAATAGTTGAAGAAAAATGAATTTCTTACAATGTCTCACTTGTAAAATATTAGATGCTAGATTTTTATTTCCAGCAACATCTCCAGTTACATTTTGAGGAATGCTGACAGATAAGATATCATCATCTGCTTTTATCTCTGCAATGTATTTGCTCCTACTTATTTCATGAAAGCTGGATTGCATTAAAACAAAAGAGTAAATTGTTTTGCAAACTATTCAACAGATTTTGTTCAACTATTTTACTGTTTTTGTGGTGTTAGTGAGGGTGTGTGTACCTGCAATCACTTTCGTGTAAGTGGGTAATTGTAACATACAAGTGGGTGAAAGTTGGCTTACCCCTGCAAATGACCCCCTGAGATTGATAGAAAAGAGGAGTTGAAACCAAATACTGGCTTCACGAACTTAATTGATATTGGAATGCTATGTTCCTTCGTCCTTGTATTAAAAGATGTACTCAGTCTCACAGCTGGCCTTTGAGAATCTGAAACTTGCATTAATAGCCATGTCGGAAGAGTATAATGATATCTCAAATATCTCATATGAACATATTTAGCCCAATTACTTGTAAAGGGAACAGAAACTTAGCATTTTTTTTTCCTTTTTTATAACCTCTTATAACTGTGGTAGATTGTACCGTAAAGGAAAGTAACTGGGGCAATCGGAGAAACTGAAGTCCCTGGCCTGCTTATTATTGAATTTGAAAGAAGGCCAATTGTAACAACTGCAATGCTGGATAAATTTGCAACCTGAAAGAAGACAGCACAAATGCAGTAAGCATCAAAACATAAGAGCAAAAAATGGTTCAAAGACCGAGACATGGCATCCGGACAAAAAATTTAACTGCACACACAAACTGACCTGAAAGCCAAATTTTCGGTTCCCAAGGTTTTCTCCACTTATAGGAAGAAGAACTCCCTGACTTGTGTTGAGAGAATTTAGAATTTCTGCAGATGAATTCAAAATAGGTTCTGAAAAGTACATGTAAAACTTCAAGTTATCATCATTATTAGTTGCCTTGACCGTTCTGATTTCATTATTAAGTTGAAGTAGCTTCTCTGGAATGTGAATCCTCAGGTCAACAAACACACTTCTTCTATCTGTAGAATAAACCAAATGAACAGGGCAAGATAAGAAAACTTCGATAGAAACAGGAAAAAGAAATCAAACAGAAAGCTGCAAGATGATGCATAATTAAAGTCTTCCAGTAAGTTCAATTCTTAAATGAGATATACAGAAACAACCTGCTTCTATATAGCTATGAATAAAGTCTTATAAGGCAAGAACACAATATAAAGGCACGCAAAATTTTGACAGTTTAATATTTGTTAAGCTTCTTATTGAGCTTGGAGTAATAAATACAAAAAAGTCTTCAATGAAAAGTGCTGCACACAATGGTTCTATAAAAAAAATTGAGGAATGAAAAACAAAACTCACCAAAATGCACAAAGAAACTTGAATTAGCAGCTCTTGTAAATCTGTTTCCAGCAGTGTCAGTACAGAAGTTCTTATCCATTACCAGTATCACACGTCCATACAGAACACTAGGAGACAAACCCACCAGAAGAGTATATTTCAGATTTGGTTCCAGAACAGTGAGTGAGGATGGTATTACTTGGCCAGCACCATAGACTAACAGCTGTATATTGATGCATAGAAATCTATAAGAACTAATTTCAGTCAATACTTCACATGAACAAAAAGTATGTAACAGCTTATTTACTCTTCTTCATAGACCTAGGAATACTATTAACTGTCAATTGATCTAAGCAACAACAACCACGTCTCAGTTCCAAACTAGTTGGGGTCGCTATATGTATCCCTTTGAACCATTCCATGCAATCATATACCAAACCCGCCTCAATACTGAGATATTTTAAATTCTTTTGATCTAGGAGAACCAAAATACTCGTGTTAAGTCTGAAAATCATAAGAAACTTCAGTGTAAACGCATCAACAAATGAGCACGCAGCATTTTCAACAGTGCTTATCTACTTATGTTTGTTTATTTCTTGCTGTAGAGTAGTCACTGGAGAAATTGCAATCCTTTGAAAGAGATGACTCACAATCAAATATTATTTGGGATTTTCTGGAATCTATATTCAGGACACCCATGTGAATCAAACAAAACTATTTTTCAAAAGTGGGAAAGATCGAAGGTAGTTTCTATCATAATGTTTCACAATTATAAATGACAATAGCTAATATATACCGATAACATTGAGTGCGCACATGAAAGAAAAAAAGGAGTTTAATATACTTTCATTGAAGCTACTCACGTTGCACGCATTCACAGACGAACATCCAAAACCTCCTCCAGTGCAGGGTTCAGAGAAAGAAATATTTACAGAGACATTCAAAGCATTCGTAAATAATTTCGATGCAGTTATATATGCTGTTGGGGGGATGGTATCTGCACAAAGTATAACTGATATTAGAAAAAAATTCAAAGTCTCTATAATTGTTTCCAGGTGCTAAAATCCCAACTGTAAATTTACAAGGACTTGCATGCTCAGTTTCAGTTTTGCAACTTCATGAACCTAGCCTTCTTTATAGACAGCATTTGTTTATAAGCTAGAACTCATTCAGTATTTGTGTTTTGTGAATTTGAGCTGTGATTAAGCTTTCCCAGAGCGCATATCAGCCAAAACATTTATACAATTACGAAGAAAATAAAAGAATTTCACAATATTTACTCAAAAAGAATGAAGGAAGGTTTCTTAACCAACAGTCCAGTTATAGGTAGCACAGCCAACTCTTTGAGACCCATTGATGCAAACCTCAAATGTATGATTTCCATCCTGCAAGCCCTGGTACGAAATCTTACTAGCTCCACAATCAGATTCAGGGCCACTATCCAGCTGCACGCATGTTATTCAGTTACAACGAATGAGCAACCAGCTAAAAGGAAAAGGAAATGGCCAATTGAATGAACCAGCAGTGCCATCAAACCAGAAAATTAAAACCAAATTTTCTAATATTTTCTTCAGATTTCTTTTCTGGATGAGTTTTCTTCAAATGATTGATAAGAAAGTCTTAGTTTTTCTGTCATAAGAAGTGCATTTACAGGTATGGTGCTTTCTCAGCACTCGTGAAGACCCAACAGCATACCAGCAAACCCCCAAAGCAGATTAACCACAGCAAATCAATAACTTGCCCATCTTTGACAGAATAAAATGCATATGATAATAATTCAACTATATGAAGAAAAAAAAAGGAGAATAAAGAAGCACCGAAAACTATTAATCAAAAAAGAAAAAAAGGAAGCACCCAAAATAAAGTACAGCAAAAGCAGCACAAAGTGTAAGTTGAGAGATGAACTAACCTTGCAGCTGATGCTACAGTTCGTGCAGGAGTTCACATTGCCACTCACTAGAACTTGAAACTCAAATGTGGCTATGTTCAAGTGTGAAAATGCATGAGGAGCCTTCAAGAAGTTCACAGACACCTCTGCATCATCACCGAGAGCTCTAAAGCACGGAAATGAAAGAACCCAACAAAGCACAACCAACCATGAAAGCTTGGGCCAACCCATTTCCGAATAGACTCTAAATTGATGACTGAACCATATAGAGGCTAAAATCTACAAGACAATGAGAGACATTTGTGGGGTTTGGTACAGTGTTAAGCTACAGAGAGAAGGGCATTGCATGGGAAGAAGACTGAAAAAGTGTGGTAAAGAAAGACAGAGAAGAGTTAATGGAAGTAAGAGAGTGGATTAGAATAAAATGTTAATGGTTGATGAAGGTTGTGTTTTAGGATAGTGCACATGAGACTGACACTGCTGGACGAGACTGTTTTAGCAAAAGATAAGGGGGAGAGAGAGAGAGAGAGAGAGAGAGAGTAGATGGAAGAAGACAGGCTAGGCAATAATAAAGAAGCATCCTTTCTGCTTTTGCCATAAAATCTTGTCAGGGACTGAAAACTGAAAAGCTTCAAGATTAGCCAGTAGCTCTCTGTTGAAATTTGGCTCCTCCATGATTCATAACGTCATCTGCACTCGCGACAACGACAACAAAAAATGTAAGGCCCGTAGTAGATTAGCCATCCATTGAAAGAAGATTATATTGAATTAATTTCAGCCATTAAATCTTATTAACTCCTCTGCAATTATATTCCAAATACCAGCAACTATTTTCATATTTCTTACAATAACCTTCTGTTTATTAGTGGGATTTATTCGAAAGTCAATGAAACTTACACCGGGATATAATATTTCATTTTAAAAAAAATAAAAATAAAAAGGGACAAGGCACATTCTTTCAAATTCCACTGTCTCATAAAGCATGTGTTCATAGTCGACCAATCAATGTTATATATATTTTTTGATTATTTTCTTTTCTGTGAAAATTCATTGGCTAGTAGAGGATAGATTGATTTTCTTCCTTCCATCACAAAGAAAGAAAGAAAACAGTTCCACGTGCATGGACGACCTTCCATGGACAGAGACCATGTTATTCTTCCACTGCAGTTAATTCTTCATCATCCGTCCCTAACAAACATGTTGTTTGCATTGCTAGCAGATTCGAACCACCAACCCCACCTTTTTTTTATTTTATGTGACTCAAACCAGCTAGCTTCCTTGTCCAGAATCTTTGCCATTGATCGTACTATCAATCATTCATATTTCGCTTGTTGTTGCTATGGCCATTGTTACATTAAAAACTTGCCATGCTGAAGGGTTCTCTTGTCCAAGTTTCTGTAATTCCTCCAAAAGAAAGGGAGAATCCAAGAAGTCAAGAATCAATTTCTCGACCAACTTGTTTCTTAACTTTTTCAGGGATATATTTATGAACTTCTTGTGAAGTGGATGAAGGGTATATGTGTAGTTTGAAGCATTTACTATTTACCTCGAAGATAAATGCAAAGCGACAACTATTTCGTTAACCCTCGAAATGTTGTCCTCTAATAGTTCAGGGCCTTCAGGCCCTACACCAGGAAAGGGGGGGGGGGGGGGGGGAGAACCAAAGACAAAACAAATTATGAACTTCTTTACCCATCTCTCTAGCGACATATGAGATAAACCAACTGTCTTCAAAGCTCAACCTCAAAAACATTATCTCTTTAGTTCAACAATACCATCCTCTGTCTTAGGCCATGGTGTCCAATTTTAACTCTTCCCAAGCAGAATCAAGAAGAAAAAAATTTGGAGAAGAAAAAACAAATAAAGAATAAAAGAGAGGTCAACCCTGAAGAATGTACTAGTAACTAAGGATAGAATGAGCTAGCTGGCCTCAACAACTGCAGTATACACCCATGTCTCGACATGGGTATTTGAGGTGCCTGACTTTATTTGTCTGTGGTAAAAAGATATTCTCTTGGACAAAATAAGGGACAGAAACGTTAAATCCCGACAACACGAGTCACAAGACCATGGATAACCGGACCACAATCTCGCTCAAAATGGAGGCGAATGAGTGAAATTCATCCCCAGTTGATGACAGAACATGAACAGAACAGCCCATTAAAGTTGGTTAGGCACGAGACTAGGATAAGCCAGGCCTTGATCACGGACAGATCTCCAAAAGCCCGAACGATGCATAGGTAAGGGCCACAGGGAAAGAAGACTGCAATGGTGGAACCCAGCCCAGAAGCTCTTCTTACAACTTCCAAGCGTTGAAAGTGCACCTTTTGTTCTCTCTATACAATGTCAAAACTCGAACCAAAGTGAACCAATCTAAATGGCCATTGACAGGGTTGGATGATGTAGTAAAGGTTCTTTCTGTTTCCAATACAAGGAAGCAGCATCCGCCACAGCAATATGAAGTGCAAATATTTTACCAACGGAAATTTCGATCGCTTTAACACCAATGATAGGTCCATGCTTTGCTCTCCAATTCTATTATTAGATGATGATGATGATGGAAGTGACTTGATCATAAGAGTTTGTGGAGTCCACAAATTATGCCAGAGCTGACATAACATACAGACCAGGAATAAGTGAAGAAAGACCCACGACATAAAGAGATCCTAGCTAGGAATTAATAACAATTTCAGTAGTTGAATAAGAACAGATGAAAAGCAATGTCTGCTACACCCATATGCGTAGGCGTCATAATGAAAGCTCACAAAGTAAACATTGAAGCATACCAGGACCCTTGTTTTAGGGATGGCTGCCTGAGCACTACTTTGAATAAACAATCACAAATACTGGAAATTTTTATTCTTAGTTATTATAGTAACACGAAGGAGTAAGAGTTTGATGGCATGAATGATCCACACCCAACAAAATATGATAAAGCATCCCCAAAAGTAGCAGCAATAAATCTATCCAGAATTTAGTACGAAGATGTACTAAACTGTATCAAATTCATTAAACAAAACTGTTTTCTGGCATCTGTATCTGAAGAAGCTGGTCATAAAAGGAACAAGTCAGCTTCATAGCTGTTTTGTTTAACCTTCTGAGAGATAACTCCCCTCTCTTCCATTCTGCTTGATACAGGTTTCCATCACTTCACCTTTCTCCTCACCAATCTTGACAACTGCAAAGCCATTAATGTGCACGCAAGCTGCCAAGACCCGGGCCTGGTACATTTTGGTGGTGCTTGACTGTCTAAACTCCTCCCCCTCAACAAACTCATGAAGTTTCACTGACTGGTTTTGAAATTGATCTTACATCCCATACTAATCATAACTACCAGTGATTAAGATATTAGGACTCTCTTCGCAATGCAACAGACACCCATCTTATAGACCTTATAATCCTAAAAAAGCCCTTAGAAAGGACCATCCCTTAAATCCCAACAACTAGATTTAAAATCGTCTGAACCAGTGTATATATACCAACTCAAACGAAGCAGCCCGTAGCTCAAAATCATGTGCTTTCTACTCTTGAATTATATCCAATAGGACTCCAGAAAGGTGATTACAGATACAGGACCATCTGAAAGCCTCACTAATATTGGACGGGACCACCCTCATTTGTTTCTAAGAGTATCCATGTTAACGGACACTAACACTTGTAAGATTAACTTTTTTTTATCAAGAATTTCTAAATCAATGTTCATCATACTCAATCGAAGGATGCCTTTTTTCTCATAAATATTTTCATGTTAACGTACGAATTATTTCTTTCCTTTTTAATTTTTGTGTAACTTGAAGCGAAAGTTCAAAAGTAAATTGAAAAGAAAACACGAAAGTTTATGGGGTTGAATAAATTTAAGAATATAGAGATTAAAATTTTTAAAACTATAAGAAATAATTAGTTAATTAGTTTAATGAAATCCAAGACTAAGTTATAATTAACCTCTTGTGGTAGGGTATGCTCGTGCTCCATACATTTTTGAAAACGTTAAAACATATAAATATTTAACCTCTCATTTGATATTCAATACTATTATGTATTATGCATATAATTTAATAAAAAATCTAACTTGAGACTAGGAAGTTTCCTTTTTCTCTAGTCTCAAGTTCGAACCATGTGGTTGTTAATATAATAGTCACTGGAGGCTTACATGATCGTTAACTTCAGAGCCCGTGAGATTAGTCGAGGCACGCGCAAACTGGCCCGAACACCCACGTTAATAATAAAAATAAATAAATAATCTAACTAACTAGTAAATAAAAATCTTTAACATAACTTGTTTTTATCAATAATTAATACATATGTATATATATAGCTCAAAACTTTGAAATTTTATTTTCTCATCTAAGTGGGATGTTAGCCTTAATAATATATATAAAAAAGATGGATGGTATACGAGATAGAGAATGTTTAGGGTTTTTTTTTTTTTTTTTCCTCTCTCTTTTTCGTTCTTTTCCTGCTCTAGTGGGCAACTAGTTATCATTAGAGAAAGGGAACATTGGAGTTTGGGCAGATATTCTAAGGTTTGTGGGGAATCGGTTCTATTCTTATTAAAATTTATATATAGTTTAATTTACGTTTGTCGGCCCCAAATTCAGCCATCTGCTCATTAAAAAGTTTAAACCTCCACTGTTCTTAAGTATTGCATATTCCTTTCATAAGGGTACGGAGAAGAAATAAAAAAGAAAACGAAGGTTGCCTCCTGTGATTTCCATGCATCAATGGCTGCTAGATAGCTACTTTAGGGGGGGAAAACTAAGTATTTTTAGGGGAGAAGGAGACGTGATGAGAGCTTATTCACTCAATTAAGCTAATATCAAATACATAATGCGTTGAAGACATAGCTAGGAACAGCAAATCCTTCTCGAGTATATCTTTAGCCGAAGCTTCTCGGTCTTAACATAGAAGTGATGATGATGGTGTTTTTTGATTGTTTAATGGAAAGCAAGTTCCACTATGTGCATGAAGCAACTAATGTAATGATGCAGGTATTCTTTTCGTCGGCAGCTAATGTTGAGATATATATATATTGTTTGAATATTTGTAATAAATTAATTTGATTTATAAATGGAATTTAAATCATAAAAAATTGATAAAAATAAATCAAATGAGAGATCTTACCTTGTATTTGCAAGTCAATTTCTCTAAAAATTAAATCTAAAAATAATATTTTAAAAATACCTATCGACACCCATAATCTTGTTCATGGCTAGCAACGAGAGCTCATCTACGTATTTTTCCTCTGACCCCCTAAAACTTCTGATCAACGTGAGATTACAGGATCCATCCAAGCATTGAAGAAGATGATCTTGAAGTGTGAGGTTATCATTTTCATAGTTATGTTCATGTACATAGTTAGAACTCAAGGGGAGAGCAGGGCCACTCATTTCTTTAATAAATAAAGGATCAATACGGTACAAATCGTGTTCTTTAAATTCTGAATATTTTTTTTATATATTTTCAAAACATTTTAATATATTTATAAATAAAAAACTCCACCAATTATTTCTTGCCAATCCGTGCTGTTTTTTACGTTTAGGAATCTAAAATAATGCCCCTTTCTGATTCTCCCCCTCTTTATCATAGTGGAGTTTTGACTTCTTAATTAGTAATGCATAAATTAATTCAAGCACCCATATTTAACAAACGAATTCAATTTTTCTTCTCAAGTTTTCAATTATTTCAGTTTCTCTCTCAAATATTAATCATATAAGAAACGTTTCTCTTTAAATTATAGAAACTAATAAAAAAAACATTTTAAAACCCTAAACTTTTTCTTTATGTTAAATATGTGGGTACACATGCATGAGTGCCAATTTGGTTTAATAATATCTAAATCAAGAAACAAAAGCATAAAAAAAAATGAAAAACAAAGGATTGAATGCATGGCCTTTCTAATTTTTTGGGTAAAATACCTATTCTCCTTTTTAAAAAAAAAACTATCTATATGAGTTAATTTAATACTTTCAAAAAGTCTATTTGACATACTAAAATTTAAAAAAGGCAATTATATATTTTTGTTTTATAATACACATTTAAAAGACCCTTATACCATTGAATTCAAATTTATGTAAAGCATACGTTTCATTTTTTTTATTTTTTAATGAACAATGAAATGTTTTGCATGTCCTTGTGAGAGGATTTTTTATGCCTTACATTAAGGGAATTTTTTGTATTGGACTTTAGGTATTTTTGTAATAATTGGATTGATTTATGAGCAATTGTGTAACGACATCAAATTTATTTACACAATATACCATCTATACGAATTTAATTGTCATTGAAAGTATATTTTTTAATTTTGATTATTATCAATACTAACGATCGATCCTTTTAGTTCATAATCTAATATTTTTTTTACTAGTTAGTCAACCGATTTTATTGATTGATTGAGATAATAATAAAATTAATTGTTTAATCTACTAAACGATCGACTGAATCAATTTATAAAGATAGTTGGTAGATCAATTTAAATCAAGAACATACCCTATTTGTTATTTGACCTTTTTTTAGCTATTAACTTTCTCCATAGAACTCAATTTCTTGACTTGGCTATATTACTATCCAAATCTCAGGTAGAATCTTCCTTTACCCTTAGGTTTTATCAAGTTATTCTTAACTTCCAATAGACTACATTTCTCAGCGTGATTATAGTCCAATAATCCTAGACTTTATCCCATACCTCGGAAGTCAATTTCCACAATTAATAAACAATTACAAAGCATGATACGTAAAATATAGGAAAACATTATGGTCTAGATTTTATACAATTTAAGTCCTAAAGTACTAAACGAAACGTAACATATTAAAAGTCTATTTATAAAGAGAAATATTTAACCAAAAAATATAAATATTTCCAATCTAGATATTAATTACATACCAACCTTTACATTACCAAATGATTAACATATAACAAAATTATATTGTCATTAATTAATAAAAAAATCTCTTAATCATCTGCTCATTTTACACAATATTGCGAGGTATCTGAAAATTTATTTAATACCAAATATAATCAGTTTTATCTACAATGATTATCTACTATTATCTCTTCTATGTATTTACCACATCAAAAATTAGGTAATTAATTTCTTATTTTACTCTGAACTATACGAAGCAATACGATCAGCACAATTTAAAGGCATACCAATGTCCTCACTAGCCTAATCCAGACATTTATTTCATTACTAAATTAATTGTTTTCTTTATTCACCCGTTAACTAGAGCACTAATTCCGTTGATCAAGGAACCATTTTCTATAATTGCCCATTAATCAAGGCATTAGTTTCGTTAACCAGTGAACTAGTTTCTTCAATTGTCTATTAACCAGTGAGCTAGTTTCTCTAATTACCCATTAATCAGGGCGCTAGTCAAATTAATTAACTTGGAAGCTAGTTTCTCTGACTGCCCATTAACCAAAATACTAGTTTTATTAACCAGGAAACTAGTTTCTCCAATAATTTACCATTTTTCAAATAAAGTTAAGATACATTTTAAGAAAATTATGAATTACAATGTAAATATTTTAGATTTAAGGTGTTAAGCACCTACCTGATATTTGAGTGCATAAAATAGTCATCTAATGCTGGGTAGGTCCTGTGACCTTCCCTATACCAGTAGGAATAATATATTATTTTCCATCGATTTACCATAAAAAATCAATTTCATCATCTCTATATATTTAAAATTTTCAACAGCATATACCTCTTCAATCATAATACTAAACACACAAATAAACAAACAATTACTTTGATTTCCACCATTAATCACTCTTCTTTTAAAGTGGTTGGTCATATCCCTTATAGAACACTAATTTCTTTTCTTAGGTTTTTATGCAATTTTTCCTTTATACATATTCATTAGATACTCCATATAACACAATCTCACAACAATTTAAACTAGTAAACTGAAACCCTCCAATTTTATCTTAGCTGAAATTCACATGCAAAAAGAAGGCATGATTTTTTTTTTAATTTTATATTAATTCCACCTGACCCAATCTTTTATTATACTCAAGAATTCATTTCCAAAGCAAAACCATCAATCAAAACATCCTAACACATTCAACTCAACTTTTCATAACTAAATTCCAACATATCAAGTTTCAAAACACATTAGAATTATAATCAATCAATGTAGGAGTGCTTCTTATCTCCTACTAACATGAATTTAAGAAGAAATTTGTAAGAAAAATCAAAGTTTTCTTTACATCTTCTTTTCCTCTATTTAACTTTCACTTTCTCTTTTTTAAGCGTCAAAACCCTTAAAAGACTTGAATTCTTTCTTTTAATTCACAAAACTCCCTTACCGTCCTTAATTATTATTTTTTATGTGTTTTTCTAATGAATTTGGTGAAAGAAAAAAAAACCCTTCTTTCTCCCATGAACAATGGTGCTGGCCTCGAGGAGAAGAAAGAACATGTTTTTATAGTCTAGAGATTATGTATTTACAACAATGCCTTTATGTTTAGTTCATGTACTTTTTGTTTAATTAAATACCCTATCTTGACCCACTTTTAACATAACAAACAAAAGCATTTTTATCTTTAAAATTTTATTTCTAATTATTTAGTATGATGTCATTTATATTTTTTTAGCAGATCCATGCTATCTATAGGTTAAATTTTAAATATTTCACTAATCCCATAAAATTATTGCTTCAGTTAACCGGGGTTTACAAATTGTGTAATTTAAAATATATTAAATTATTTAAAAAAAGGTTGCTAACGCGTGCAAGCGCGCATCAAACATATGGTATCCCCTACACCCTTTGAGCGGCTCCGTGTGGTGTTGCTCGTTGGTCAAACACCATCTTTCATGACAATATTTGATTTGCCTTGGCTTCTCCTCCTCTCAGAGGTAGCGTATGTGGACAAAGGTCATCGGGTTTGGCGTCGACAACCTTTTCTTTTTTTCTTTTCTTTTTCTTCCCTTTCTCCTCCCTCAAAATCCACGCTTGGCATTTAAAATTTAAGGATAATCCCTTTCTTTGGGGATATTTAAGTATGAGACCTCATTGTTTTGATTTTAAATTTTTGTCCTTGACACTTTTATAAGCTTTTGATTTGTTTTTAATTTTTTTTTTCTTAAATTTAATTCTGATTGTATTTTTTTCTTGTCTCTTTAATAAAATTTCAATTTCATTATTTAATTAAAATTTTAATTTGTTATTTTTTTAAGATTTGATCCTTGGTGGTTTGTTTTTTTAATTTTTTTATATAATTGATTTTTCTTTTTAATTTAATCTTTTAATCTGAAATTATTCATCTTTTTCTCAAAAAAGTTTTTTACCTACCCCTCGGTGGAGTACAAGTTATACAGCTAGTATTTACTAGATTTTGTACATTGTAAAATTTAAAATTAATTAAAATATTCATCATTTCTTAGTAAAATAAAAACACAAAATGACGAATTCAACAATCTAAGACTCAGTTTATCAATTAATTTATTGGTTTACTAATATTTGTTCATACATATATAGTTTTTTTTTAAAACAAAATATTAAAGCATCAATGGGATTGTATCATAGCTTTTGATTTGATTTGATAAAAATAAAAAACTCTTGATTTTTTTGTCGTTCTATAATATATAAATATATTTCAAAAAGCTTATCATTTTATAAAATTATCGGTATGGGAATTACAAATTTTATCCCAATAAATAAATAATAATGATAAATAAGACTACTTAAACTCAAACTATTACTTAAGCACATTAGACAAATCTCACACATATTATTTTGTTACAGGTATTGAATTAAGAACTCTTGTATAGAGTTCTTGTCGAATCTCACGATCCACCATAAGCAACAAAAATCCTCTTAGGATTTTCTGTTTTCTGTCTCGGACAGACAGACCAAGGGAAAGACTCGCAGTCTTCCTTGCAACCTCACACGCACCACCGGTGCAACTGAGACTGGGAGGTCATCTTCAACCTCCAGGAATCCTAAAATTCTGTAATTTTTTCTTAACTTGGAACGTTTATAACCTCTTTGTTTCTTAGCTTAGAAATTCATATAATATGCCATTTTAAAGCTTTATATGTCTACTTTGTAGTTATACTAAGCATACAACCGAGTTCATTATGAAAAAGGAGATTACCAGCCTCGAAGAACACTTCATGAACATAGATTTTTTACAGAAGTAACTTCGAAGTATTCATGGCAGACCTTCATTAATTATCTTAAATATATTTTACACAGTTCATACATGTCAATTGGACTAGAAAACAAGCAAAATGTCTTTCATACCAATGTTGGAAACCTTTAAATGGATCAAAAGTATACTTCTTTGAAATCACAGCCTAGATGAACCTTTATTGTAGAGATGAATCCCTTTGAGAGTTAGAGAGAGGTTTTTCTTTTACACAATTTCTTCGTCTTTGAATTCAAAAAATACGTATTGTCTTTTTATCCAATAAAAATCATGTACTGGATTAATTAACTCATCATGGATGGCCCAATATATTTTCCTTCGTATTCAAACAAAGCTAAGTTAAGGTTATATTTATTTCCTGAAAATTAATTTTTATTTAGAAAATAATTTCAAGAAAAATGGGTTATTTTTTTTATATATTTGACAGTATCATAAAAATAAATTAAAAAATACTTTTCAGTGTTTAATTATATCTTGGAAAATATCTTATTAATATTTTAATTTTTTAAAAAATATTATTAGAAAAATAAAAACCAAAACTAATAAATAAGAAAGTTGAAAGATGATAAATAAAAAAAGATTAATTTTATAAATTATTTTAAATAAAATAAATAATAATCAAAATAACAAGTATCAGATCTAGCAGATAAAAAAATTGAAAGAGAATAAAAATAAAAAAATTATTTTCATAAATTATTTTAAATAAAATAAATAGTAATGAAAAATAAAAAATAAAATCTGATAAATAAAAAAGTAAAAAAATAGTAATTATAAGAGACATATTTTTATTTGATTGAAAAATATTTTTTATTAATTAAATTTTTTAATACTAAATAAATTTCTAGAAAATCATTTAACACACTACAACAGGACTTAAGACGTGATTTGAGAAAAACAAAAAAAAACGACATAATTAGGAGCGTCTTAAGTTAATGGGCTTTGTCCAAACATGAAGACGGGAGCCCAACACGTGCTACGATTCGGGTCTCTATGACTGAGATTGGAGTTGATCGGCTAGAGAGAGTTGTTCGGGTTGGAGCCCAGAGCAAAACATAGATGGTCCCATCCACTATTTGTCTAGAGGATCCAAAGTGCTGCTACAGAAGAGCTTATTACCGTCTATTCGTCATCTACCACCACCATGCAGGCGGCAGGTTTTTTTTTTCTTGCCAAGAGTGATGCTGTGATGGGGAATTCACTAGCAAGTATATAAAGAAGACTCTTCGGCAAGTTAGGGCAACGCGCGCCATAATGGCGTGGAGGTTTTTGCAAACTGTTGCCCTGGGCCTGGAGGGAGTGGAAAGAAGCAACTGAGGCTCGAGGGTCCACCATGCCTCAGGAACTTCTCCTTGTTTTTGTACGCTAAAATCACAATTTAAGACCACTTTACCCGCTTTTTGAAAACTCACTCCTCTCTTTCGCTGTCTTGTTCTGATCATCATCATCGTCGTCGTCAGTTTAGAGTTCTTCTCCATTAATTTAATTAATTTCAAGCACCTGAGACTGAAAGTTATATCCCATAAACCCAGTCCTTATTTTTATTACGTACTGTAACTACACTCTCCTCTCCTCTCACTAGCTCATCCACTACAAAACCACACTTCTTTCTCTATTTCAATACAGTTGTACCCAATATTTTTTTTTAATCTCTGTTTCAAGTATCTACTACCACTGCTGCTGCTAACCAGTAGAAAAACCCAGCTTGCTAAACCTGATTCTTTCTCTCTCAATGATGGAGCAACTGCACGGTCTTCAATCCACTAGCACTGATTACTCTTTGCAGGTGCCCTCAGAGAACGCGGGTGCTCCAGTAGTGGCTAATTACTACCATCATATGGGGTTCCCATCCGCAGCTGGGGAGGCATCATTTCCTTTCTTTGGATCGGAGCAGTTGTTTTGTGGTTCTTCAGTATCTGATGCTGCTTCAATGGTGGTGGAGTTGCATCATCATCATCATCAGCAGCAGCAGCAGAGAGGTGGTGGTAGCGGTTGTGTTGGTGATAATAGTAATAGTAATAATTCACAGGAGGAGGCTTCTTGTGCAATTAGGGCTAAAATTGCTTCTCACCCTCTTTATCCCAAGTTACTCGAAGCTTATATTGATTGCCAGAAGGTATATACACTAATCTTTTTGGTAACCAAATGATTTGGATTTTGAACTACATGTAATGTTCTTTAAAATCAAGCAAACTAGAACAGTTAGGCCAAGTGACAGACGGAACTCGAAGTATTCGAGACTCTTTTCTAAACGAGCCAAACTCAGTGTGAAGTTCTTGAAAAAAACTAAGAAGTTTGGGACTCTTGATTTCCATCATTTGAGTGGTCTTGATTTGAAGGATGTATAAGAGCCTCAATTTGATCCATGAAATGTATTGTGCGACGATTTCTGAATGTATTTTATTGCTATATCGTTGCAATTACATGTGTGTTCTCCTGTAAATTTCTTCTTTGATGCCCAGTATATTAAATTGATCAATTTCTTTGACATTTTTGTTATTATGTAAGCACCACTCTTATGCAATACAAACTTCTGTTATCAGCTAGCCTAAAAAATAGGGAAGCTGTGTAGACCATATATGCTGTTAGTCTTTTGAAAATCTTGGAAATTGGAAAGTTCCAATATTTATTGGTTAGTGCTCCATAAAGGGTATCGATAAGTCTACTGGTACTGTTGTTTTATTTGTTATCTTACTAATTTCTTTTGATTTCTGTGTTTTCAGGTGGGAGCACCGCCGGAGATGGCTTATCTGTTAGATGAAATCCGGGAAGAGAACGATGTTTCCAAGAGGTCCGATAATACTGTCGCCTCTTGCTTGGGTGCAGATCCCGAGCTTGACGAGTTCATGGTCTCTTTTTTTCTCTTAGTACTTCCTCTCTTCTTGAAGGATCCAAAACCCTAATAACCTATTTTCCCCATCTCTCTCATCTTCTTCTAACTTTCTCAGTTTCCATATTTGATGGCCTTATTTAGTTACTTATTTAGACATGGAAATAGAGTCCTTACTTTCCTTTGCGGGACTCCTTTGTTTGATTTCTTGATTTCAAGTGAAATATTTCCTTTTTCTTTCTAGGTTTTCTTCTTCAAAATGGATTTTATCCTTATCTCCCTCCCTCTCTCTCTCTCTCGTTTCTTGACTGACATTACATGATGCCTTTTCTCTTTGTAGGAAACTTACTGCGACATTCTGATGAAGTATAAGGCGGATCTCTCTAGGCCTTTTGATGAAGCTACCGCTTTCTTGAATGATATTGAGGCTCAGTTTAATACGCTCTGCAATGGTGCTTCCAGAAGTCAAGTTCATGGTCTCAATCTCTCTCTCTCTCTCTCTTTTACTACTCAGTATGTTAACTAGTTTGTTGATGTTTGTGCAGTAGATTTTATTTATTATAATATAATCTTCTATGTTATGGGAACATGTGATAGCAATCACATAATGTGAAAGAGAGTGAGGCGCACGCTAGCATAAAACCTAGTGCATTTTAGCAGAACAGCCTGATCACACGAGGAATAGTGGGAGTGGCTGTTTTCATGGCCAATTTTCCATATTGGTTCTGGACAAAAACCCTGCACCTCTAAGAACATTTATTCATATTCTTGCTGTAAAAACCAAGGTTTCAGATTTAGAAATGTCAAAAAAAAAACCTAGAAAAGAAAGACCCTTTTGGCGGTAATGGATCTGAATTAGTACCGCAACATGGGAGAACATGTAGAGAAGTTATCCATGTTAGGGTTGGGGGCATTAGGCTTTCATTTCTACTTTCCCTTTCCTTTCGTTTCCATCTTAAGGGAGTATTCAAGAATCAGAATTATTAGCTTTAAAGGTAGAATCCATGGAGGCAATAGCTTTTTTCATGGATTGCATCGAAGGATAAAAACCAATAGAAGCTTTTCTTTTCAACTAATCTTAGATGCTTTCATTTGGTAAAATTATAATCTTAGTTTCAAACCACCTTGACGCTCCAAGTTGAGATTGTAGCTAGGAGTTATTGCTGATCCTAATACTTACTGATTCTGTAGTTACTTGTAAGCACTCCCTTTTCCCTTCTTATTTTAGCATGGGAGAAAGGGAATGACAACACCTAAATATTGGCAAATGTTCTAGAAAAGGAATTATACCAAGGCACTTCTTTTTCTTGGGAAACTAATAAATAAGAGCCTATGAGTTGTGAGTTGTTCAAGTGAGTCATGAATTAAACTCGCTTTGTTCCTCATAATTGTCCTTGGACAAGGGTGAGGCAATACTGAATTGTGTTTGATTAAATGTTAAACGTTTCTGGTGAGTGTTTTGATGCTAATCCTTAGTGGTGTGGAAGCAAATGGGATTTGGTAATTCCCTTTTAAACAACTGGCTGTCAACTTTATTTGTATTGTGATTAGAAATTTAAGTTTCAATAAAGCACGAATTGTAGGGCATGCCACGGGTGGGAATTAAAAACTAATCCTTAGGAAAGAAGGTCAGAGGATTGGATTGGTTCTGGCATCCATAGAGTGAAAGCCTTGGAACCGCTGTCATAGCATATTAAGAATTCTTTGGGAAGAGTTGCAGGCTGTTGGAAATATATAAAATATAGCCCGAACTGAAAGCAAACCCCTTTTCTGCTTGATCATACACATTACTAAATCTATTAGATTACCAACTGAATCTCCCAATGAACTAGAGATATCATGGTAGGCTTAAGTACAAGGAGTTTGGTTTTCAAGATATCATGTTTGCTTTATGGCAAGTGAAGTAGAGAAGCACCTGCTGCTCGTGTTAGGATGTTCCTCGTCTTCCTTTGTCATCTATTCCTTCCTTTTAATGTACCAGATCACTCTCGATCTCCTGCTTTTGAGGCTTAATGTAATTCAATATAATAGTTGAAACTACTGGCTTTTTTCTTTTTTTACTCTGTACAGAATACAGATGGTCTTTGTCGCCAAAATTGTTATTTTAGTAGCATTTCTCTGTGGTCAAGCCTACAAGCTCACACATATAGTATGGTTGCATGCTATTTTTAGAATCATTTTGAAAGAAAGCTGCTTTTCGTACACTGGAGTTTATGTATTTTGTCTGGGAATAAGAGCTTTAGATATGGATTGGTTGAATTATTATATTTCTGCATTCGTGAAGCTAAAGTTTCGATTTTAATAGAGTGCATGAAGATCCTATAGTGGGGCTTCACACTCTTTATGGTTAATTGCCTACCTGTACAGTGCGGATTTGCATTTTCCTTAGTGTCATTTTTATGCTTTATGTATGCCCTGATTAGAGACTTTGTCGTATCAAAAGGGATTCTTAATGCTGGGCACTGAATAAGAAATGACTTCACTTTTAAGCTGTTAGTCTGTGGATATCTTCGAGTATCTTTTGGTGCGTAGACTAGCTGGATTGATGACTTATGTTTTCACGGTGTTGTGTTCCATATGAGGTTTCCTCTCTTTTTTATTATTATTGGCTTAGTTTGCTAAAGGATGAAATCTTGGTCAGTCTCTTGTTTACTCTATGATTCTATGACTTGATATGCATTAACTTCTTGTGAGAGGCTCCTCTATTTCCCATCGGTTTATTGTAGACCCTTCATATGAATTAGCTTTTGTATTTATTGAGCTATTTTTCTGCTCTTTATTCATGACCACAGCACACAGTCTCATGGTTTGATGCATCATCGTGTCATTGGGGCATTAGGATACAAGTAATTTGAAAATAAGCTCTCCTTGTTCTTAGTTATACCTTCGAGCATGCTTGCTCATCGTGACTGGAATGCTTTCGTGCAGCTTGCTATCAGCTTATATTCATGAGTTTTGTTATAGATTAGAAGAGCATAGGCTTGAGCCTGTATTCCTTGTGCACATCAAATATTATTTTGCCGTCCATAAAGAGCTCAAGTATGTGCCAGAGCCCCAAACATGGGATAAGAAGAGTGCGATAGTCAAGAGTCATATCTTAGTGTCTCCATCTGCTGCAGCTGTATGCTAATATCTGGTCGTTCCCAATGCTTTAGCCATATTATTTTCCTTCTATTCCATCAACTCAAGTGTTTTTCCCTTTTATTTTCCTTTTATCTCAACAATCGACACTCTTTTTCTGAGTGTTGAAACAGGCAAGTATAGCCTGGTTATAACTTGTGTGCTTAACATTTATTGAACAACATTGCTGGCTATATGATAGGCCTTCACACACAAATCAATCAAGAGGAGGCATGAAATGCCCCCAGTGATGTTTCATTTCGTGCTCAAAATGGAATGGGATTTGAGTTGTGGCCTTATCGTGTGAATGCTGTGAGTGATCATGGGGTTGTATTTTTGAGACTTACTGTCATGTTTTTCGAATGTTAATAGTATTGTAAATCATTGGATTGAGTCCCCTCCGTCCCCTAGTCTGCGTCTGCCTGGGATTTCACTTTCATGATCTAAGCTGCTGCTTGTTTTCTATGTTAAAAGTTCTAGATGCACTAAGATAGTGTTTCCGTTTTAAAAAACGTTTTTGAAATAATTTAATTTTTTAATTAATATTTTTTTAATGTTTTATATCAAAAATAATTTTTTAAAAATAAAAAAAATTATTTTAATGTGTTTTGGAATGAAAAATACTTTAAAAAACAATCAATATCATTATCCTAAACACTTTTTATTTAAATATTGGATGATTTTGCGTTCTCCTCCCTTTCCTTTGTTTTCTTGTTAATTTCTTTTGATATAAAGGGAGTTCAAATTAACTTTAATTTTATAGGGATTTAATCTGGCAGCATGCATGCTCTTTTCCTGTAATGGCCCAATTCTTTGAGGCTAAGGAAGCGTTTATTGGCGAAAACTTGATTTTTTTTGTTAATTTTTTTTTTATTGTTTTTGAAATGTTAAGGGAAAAAATAAATTTTTAAAAATAAAAAAATATATATTATTTGAATATATTTTTAATTTAAAATTACTTTAAAAAATATCCATTAAAAAAACTACCTAAATAAATCAATATTTTTTTTACAACTTTCTAGCAATGGTGTTTGGGTTTTATGAGGGGTGGATTATGAATTTTAGGGTTTGATTATTACCCTGGAATATTATTATTTTTAAGAAGTTGGGCATGTTTGGGGGTTAGGGTTTGGAGATGGAGGGGCATAAAAGGGATTTGGTTGGAAGAAGTTGGAAGCCACATTGGACGCCCGCTGCAAGCGCTGCAAGATCAGGTTCTATCTAGTAATTATGAAACGCTTACTCTAACTTTCGGTGGCTCTATCTACGATTCTAGCACTACAGTATCTTTCTAGTCTCCCATCCACTTCACTTCCCAAGGCTGCATGTTCCTTTCTGCTGCCCTGATTCAGTTCGACTCATTGCAACAATATTAAATGCTGAACTGCAATTCTTCCCTCTGGTTACAATACAGAGTCAGTCCTTGTGATTTCTTCTTTTATATATATTTTGGGAGAAAATAGGGGTACAGAAGATCTTAAAATTCCCCGCCACTTCCTCTGTGGTTTTTCTTTTTTTATTGTAAATTTTGGGGTTTTTCCAAGGTCGAGGGAAGGCACTGTGACTGCACTTGTGCGGGGTGAGGTGATTGAAATGAAAGTATCGTAAGGAGAGAAGGGAGTGTAGTCTAGTCTAGGGCAGAGCGTGCGCGCGTGCCATGCGCGTTGCCTCCTTTTTTAAGGAGCCGTACTCTTTTAAAGGCGCCACCTCGTCTCTGACTGCGATACGACACAACGAACCTCTCAATCTTTCCTTTCTTCCTCACACATTCCTACTTTTACCGCGCGCTGTGTTGTATACTATTCTTTTCCATCCAAATTTCCTCGTGGGTCCCAAATTCTTAGTACAGCATGCCATGGTGTTAAATCACATCCATGGAGACATGGGATCATGCCTCCCAAGTGTTCATTATCCTGTGCCCCACTTCCATTTTTTTTTTTTGTTTCTTTTCATTTGATTTTCTGCAGACCCTTCAAGTTGATTTTGATCACCCCCGTGATGGTTTGTTGGGTGTGTTAGTCCAAACGTGAAACTTTAGGACTCGTCCATCTTTCTTCTTAAGAAGCCTAGCTAGCTATTGGATTCCTCTGGAAATGTAAGGGAAAAGGAAAGGCGGTTTAGTTGTATGGTCAAAATTAAAGTAGCATAGTAAGGACCGTCTGTACCTTGTGGTAATGATAATACCAGAGCGCATATGTGCTGTATTTTGAAATTTTTTTCCTCCATCTTGTATTAGGATATTGTTGCTATTAATTTGTTATCTATGGAGTATGCTGTCTGGCTATGTAAGAACAAGATAGTTCTGAAGGCGGTTAGGGGTATCTTGGTTCAGATAGGCAGTGTTGCTGCTCAAAAGCAGTGGTGGTTTTGGCTGAAACTTCCATGCAATTTGTAAAATTGTGAACAGTGACAGTGAATTCGACATTTGTAAAGTGAAGTCTTTCTTATGCACCTGCTCATGCATTTGTTTGTCGTAGGCAGCTGTTTATCGCTGGCTCCTCATTGAACACACGCGCACACATGGATTCTCTTTAAACAGTGACAATGAGTTTGGTTATATGTTTGTTGGCATGCTATTAATTCATTCTCCTGCCAGATGAAGCTGTTGGTTCATCGGATGAAGATGCCAGTGGAGGAGATGCAGAGGTGCAAGATTTTACCCGTGCAAACGAGAATCGAGAGCTTAAGGACAAACTGCTATGTAAATATAGTGGTTACATAAGCACCTTAAAGCACGAGTTTTCGAAGAAGAAGAAGAAAGGAAAACTACCGAAAGAAGCAAGGGAAGTCCTACTTAACTGGTGGACCGTTCATTACAAATGGCCATACCCAACGGTAATTATTTCTTTGAAGCAAATATCGTCGCCAGCTGAAAACCCTAATCTATCTCTTGCTGTAATGTATAGCATTTTGTTGGAAAATCTGAATGCTTGGTCAAGCCCTTTGATGGCATTTTATTGTTTTTGATATTTCAGGAAGCTGATAAGGTTGCTTTGGCTGAATCAACTGGCCTGGAACAGAAACAGATAAACAACTGGTTCATCAACCAAAGGAAACGTCACTGGAAACCGTCAGAGAACATGCAGTTTGCTGTTGTGGATAGTCTATATGGCCCGTTTTTCATGAATGATTAAGGTGGGGTTTACACCATCCCCTCACTTTGCTTTTGTACATTCTTGGACAAGGCCTCATGCTGATGCGCCTAATGAAATGCTTACCGCTTCAATTATCTAACCACTTTTCCGTTCAATTTTGTTTGCTTCCCATTTGCTGAAGTGTTCTTTGCTGGTTGTAAGATTGTGCGAATTGAATCTGACTTCATCAGAATTATCACAAATATAAATATCCATTAAAACGATATGCTCGAAGGCATGCGCAACCTTGTTGAGGTCCTGTAAGGCATGCGCAACCTTGTTGAGGTCCTGTAAGGCATGTGCAGTACTGAAAAGAACTTGAGGCGGTGGATCGCGCTCCCTTGCACGTTTAATATATATATATATACACACTGGATGTCATGGAGGCGGGCTTGTGATATGTTTGTGAGTTGCAGTGTTTTTTTTTAAAAAATTACAAAGCTATATTTTTAATCATTTTAATATTTAAAAAAATAAAATGAATAAAATTTTTTTAAAAAAATCATAAAATGAATAAAAGGAAAAAAAATGTGTAGAGAAATATTATAGTAATTTATAGTGTTTTATGTGAAAATTTCCTAGTTCAATATTAAAAATAATAAAATTAATTAAGATAATTTTGAAAAAATTAATTAAGATAATTTTAAAAAAATTCATAATAAAAAAATTATGTGGAGAAATAATATAGTAATGCACAGAGTTTAAAAAAAATTACAAAACTAAATTCTCAATTCTCAACCAGCGCAATATAGCGTAATATGATAAAAAATAAAATCAACAAAAAAAATTCTGGAAAAAAAACAAAAAAAATCTTTAAAAAAACCATGTGGGGAAACACTGTAGCAATCTACAGTGTTTTAAAGAAAAAAACTATAAAGCTAAATTCTCAACCAACTCCATATTAAAAAAATAAAATCAATAAAAACAATTCTGAAAAAAAAAACACATAAAAAATAAAAAAAGAAGACAATTTTAAAAAAAAATATAAAAAAAATAAAAAAAAACATGTGGGGAAAGCTAAAACTAAATAATTCGACAAAGATAATTTTAGAAAAAAACATGTAGGGAAACACTGTAGTAAAACAAAAATCATGCAGAGAAACATTGTAACAGTCCATAGTGTTTTAAAGAAAAAAACTAGGAAGCAAAATTTTCAATCAGCTTAATATAAAAAAATCGACAAAGATTATTTAAAAAAAAATTATATAGAAAAACATTGTAGTAATTTATAATGTTTTAAAGAAAAAAACTATAAAACTAAATTTTCAACCAGTTTAATATTAAAAAAATTAACAAAAAAAATTTAAAAAAAAAATAAAAAAACAAAATAAATAAAACAAGAAGACAACCTTGAAAAAGAAAGGAAAAAAAAATGTAAAACCCAAAAAAAAAAAGGGAAAAAAACGAAAAAGCTACAGCACATGCGTATTATACCCTTATCAATAAAAAAGAATTAAATAGATCGGTTCAATTTGATTTTATATTTGTTAAAATTGAATAAGCTTGATTTAAATTATTTTTTTCACTTTGACTTAATGAGCCTTTTTTTTATAATCAGCGAGTGGTTTTAAAATTTCTTTTAACTAAAATTGTCCCATAAATTTTAAAACCTGTTCGATTAAATCATTTTTAAATTAATTTTTATAAATATTATAAATAATTTAATTATTTTACTAACATAAGGAATACCACACTAAAAAATCACTGGCTTCAGTGTTCCGCAAATTCTTCATCAATGTCTAATCTCTCTGAATCGAAACAGATCACAGTACAGTTAATCAAGTTCATAAAAAACAAACATGTAAAAAAAAAAAAAAAAAACGAAAATATTAGTAGAACAAAAAAAAAAAATCGGGAAGCTACAGTATTTTCTCACGTCTTTTAAAGTATTTTTAATTATATATATATATATATATATATATATATATATATATATATATATATATATATAGACACACACATTGTTTGCGATCTTGTTTCCCTATTGAAGTTAATGGAAAAGAGAGGGGGGAAAAGGAGTCAAAGCAAGAGAAAGAAGATTAACTAGTCTTCGGCAAAATTAATCAATAATTAACAAAAACCGAAAGAAGGTCAGATAAACATTATAGATGGAGACACAAAATAGCATGGATTTTAACAATATTTTAACCTTATTTAAAATAAAAAAAAAACCCAAAAGGTCTTGCTGATGGGTTAATATGGTTTTTCGTAATGATATATTGGTCATTGTATATATTTTTTTAAGTATTTTTAAAGTATGGTAAAATGATTAAATTGTTTTTAAAAGCAAGATTTTTTTAAAATCAACGTCTAAGGTCTTTTTAGGCATTTTATTTTTTCAAATATTGTAAAATGATTAGATTATTTTTATAAGCAAAAATCATTTAACTAGCATCTTGGTGGTTTTTTTTGGGTAATAATCAATTTGATTGGGGGATACTTTAGTAATTTAATAAATATAAATTTTATTTTAAAAAATTAACTAACATGTGGATTGACTGTATAAACGCGTGGATTGTTGTTGTGTTATTTGGGCAACGCGGGTTATATAGCCAAATGATGGCTTCTAAGAGTGATGTTCGAATCGTCTTTGTGGCCCCTCCATCCCTTGATACAACGTGTGGTCAATAGACCTCTGGTTTGGCACCGATAATTTTTTTTTCCTTTTATTTTCTCTCTTTTTGATCTTCATAACTAGCCTTCAAATTTTCAAAGCAACCCTCTAATTATTTTTTTCCTTCACGTTTGGTTCATGTCATTTTAATCACTACTTGTTTTATTTGAAGTAATTTATACAAATTTATTTTTTAAAATTTCAATCCTTCAATTTTTTTATCTATCAAATTTGGTTCCTTATTTTTTTTATTGTTATTTATTTTATTTTTGATGATTTTTAAAATTGATTTTTTTTTATGATTTTGTCCTCCTTCAATTTTATATCGTATCAGATTTGATTTTTATTTTTTTATTGATATTATTTTTTGAATTCATCATTCAACATTCAATTAGTTGGGAATTGAACTTTTTTATTGAGTCTAGACCTAGAATTTCATGGGTTATAAGTTTAGGAGATTAATCTAGGTCTAGAAAATTCGCCCGAATATGCTTGTTTTTTTTAAGCTCATGTTTTTTCAATTTCATCGTTCAATATTTATTTAATTGGAGATTGGACTCTTTTTTCTTTTTACTTGCCTTCTATAGGATTTTTCATTGATTTTGAAAATGATTCGGGTTATCTTGTTCTTCAATATTGGGTTATTTGATAATTAAGTTTTATAATTTTATTCAATTTGTTTTTGATGAGGTTACTCCGATATCACAACCAAGTCGTAGATTTTGTATGTTGACCCATGTGGACTTGGGTTAGGTTTTTTTGGATTATATATATTTTTTTAATTTGATTATTTAATATTTTATTTGCTAGAAATCAAGTTTTGATTTTTATTTTCATTTTGCTCTATAAGGTTATCACATTCTGATTTAATTTTTTTTCGTCATCAGATAAAATCCTTAAACATTTTATTTTTCATTTTAATTTTATCTTTTAGCATTTGATTTTTTTAAGAATTGATCTTTATGTTTTTTCTTTTTATTTTTTTATAATATTATTTAAATTTTATATTTATAATCATGGGGTTGGGAGATTAGTGTGGCGTGCATTGATTCCTGCCACGTACTTGAGAAATTCAAAATCGTAGGCTTCCACTAGGGAATAATTGGAAGTAAATGTCAAGGGTAATATCTTATACATTCCATTTCATAGAATTCATTCGAAAAGCATATAATGCACGGAAAAATCAATTTTAATTTGCTGAGATTCCTTTCATGGTTTTGAAGATACTTAAGTGAGTATTTTTCTCTACAAACTTTGACATTCCAATTCTTGACTTTTTAACATTAGAGGAAGTCTATATTAATGGTATCAATTTTGGACCAACTTTTCTAATAACAGGATATATGTTTTAGTTCATAAATTAATAAAAAAAAATTAAAGTAGAATATTGAAGTTTGATTATGCTTTTGTGGTAGGTGGGTTCACGATCAATAAAAAAAGTCATAGAATTATGGCGTGAAAATTTTATTGATGCTTTTGTCAATGGTAGCATTCCAAGCATATAGCATAATATATATATATATATATATATATATATATATATATATATATATATAGATCGAGAAGAAATATATTCTTATTATATGATATTTTTTTGTTGTTGCATTTTGGAATGTAATAATATTATTAGACCAATACGATAAAGAATATATTTATATAAAAATTATGTGTAGTGACATAGCAATCTCCGGTTGATCACACATTTGAAATGATTTTAAATAATCATACATAACACATATGAGCGAGCTTCAATTTTTTTTAATTTTTTTTAATATAAATATTTGGGTTAGTTTGTGCGTACCTCGACTAATCTCATGAGCCCTGAAGTTAACGACTATATAAGTTTCCAGTGATCATCATATTAGTAACTACAGGACTCGAATCTGAGAGTACGTGAACTTCAATTATTATTTAGTTTCATGGGTTGTGTGAGAACTTGAAGTGTTTTTAATTTAATTATATATTGCATACAATACAAAGCTTGAAGTTTTTCCAATGAGCTTTTTAAGCCTATGAACATTGACATCATGGTTGTAAATTAAAAAATATATATGTTATTTTGCATTAAAAAATTTATGTTGCTCCAGAAATCTTATTAGTTAATTTTTAGTACACTTTGAAAAAAAGTAATTAGAAGAGAAAATTTTAAATAAAGATATTTTTATTATTTTTAGTGTGTCATGGACTCATGAGTTTTATCTTCTCTCTCTTTTTTATTTTTTATTTTTTATTTTTTAAGTGAACTCATTAAATAATTAATAAAATATTATTAATTACTCTATAAGTATCATAAAATTTTCTGTTGTGTTCTCTCTTCAACTTGTAATTTCTTTTGATGTATTTTCTGGTCCACATTAACTGAGCATCGTCCGATTAGTATTATGATTGGGGTTGACATGATATTTTTTGCTTTATTCGCTTTTAATCTAAAATACCAACATATGCATCATCCGTTGATGCTCTCAATGTGATCCGATCAAATCGTGTGGAGAATTTTTTGCACTTGTCGCCTATGTGATTTGATTTGAATTTTGTCTCAGAAAAAATTATTACTAAAAATCATTAATTATACTTTCTAGATAATTAAAGTTTAAAAATTAATTAAACTCTCTAAAAAAATAAAAATAAAAGGTTTATGGTGATTCATTATTAGTATAATAGTGAAGCACCTCAGTTTTTTTTTTGAAAAAATTCTACATTCTAAATTTTTTTTTCTAGTTTTATCTTTAAATATTTAATTAATTTTAAATTGATCCTCATAATTTGTTTTAGTTTGCTTTACATGAAGTTATCATAATTTTAAACAAATATCTCGATATTTAGTTGGTGCTTAATTTTTAAAAGCAACTATTTTTGTACTTTTTACTAAAAAAAAATAAAAAGGTTATAGTGCTTCATTTTTCATGTAAAAAGTGAAGCATCTCATTTTTTTTAAGAAAAAATTGGAAGCTAAGATTTATAAGAAGGAAAAGGAAAAAAAATCATTTTTTTTCCTTTTTTATATAAGTTCTATAATTTTTTTTAATTTCATCATTTAATATTTTATTAATTTTAAATTGGTTGTTATAATTTGTTTTGATCTACTTTTTATGAAGTTATTATAGTCTTAACACAATCGTTCTGGCATTTGATTGATACTTGACTTTTACAAACTTCTATTTTTGTTATCATATCATTAAATTAAAAATAGTTTTTTTTAAATAAACCTAGTGGAGTCCATGAAACAGGTTATGGGTTTTGCGAGTCAAACCATAACATTCAAATCGATCCAATATGTTGTTATTTCAATATTAAAAAAAAATATTATCTTGAAATTTTTTTAAAGTCAAACTATACTTTTACCTGTCATACGTGTTATTTTTAGACTTATCAAATCAATTAGATTATACGAAATCAACTCTCATGCATGTTGATTTTAAATTAGGGCTAGGCAAGGAATTGAGTTATTAGATTTCAAGGTTGACCCACTGAGTCGGGCTTAATAACAATGTGAAATAGTTTTTTTTTTTTAAATTCCATCTTCCAAATTTGTTTTTCTTCTATTGAATCCTTTTTGGCTTTTCTTTTTTTTATATATATATATATATATATATATTTCATCATTCAATATTTGACTGATTTTGAATTGCTCTTCATAATTTGTTTCATATGAGGTTATCATAATTTCAAATAAACATATCGATATTTGATTTATACCAATTTACGCATCTTTTTTGTACATACATTGGTAATTAAAAAAAAACAAAGTTGTTAAATCTAGTAGAATCTATGATCCGTTTGTCGTTACGAAACTTGGGTCGGTCTATTATGTTGTCAAAAGGAACAAATGATATAGCTCAATTACTAGCCTATTAAATATGGATTTATGAAATTCGATAAAAAGGACATAAAAAAACTGGCCCGAGTCAACCCAATTTAGCATGAAAAACCTTTAACCGAGATAATCAAGTTCAAGCCTACCTAGGTTATCTCGCTAAACTCGCGACACAGATCATGAGATTGTGATAACTCGATAGAAAAGAAAATAAAGAAAATCAAAAAACCATTTAAAAAAAAACCAATATCGAATGATAAAAACTGAAAAGAAAATAAAAAAAAATAACAACATGAATCAACTTTTCACATTCGTGATCAGAATCATTAAACTGAAAGTATTTTATCTGAAAAATTCACTGAACTCAATTCTCAACTAATCAAAAGATAAAATTATATATATATATATATATATATATATATATATATATAATAAAAAAAGGATCTAAAAAAAAAGTAATTTGATTTTTTTATGGGAGAGTGAAATTGAAAACGTGGTAATTCATGCAAGAAAACAGAAACAGAAAACATTCTGTTGCACAAAACCACACACCATAACATAATGGGATCTAATTCTCTCCCCCCACTCTCTCAATTTCCATCTAGGACTCCTTCACATCCATGTCCTCTCTTTTCCTTCATTTTTCAATAATATTACATCAAAACGAAGGAGAGGAGAGAAACAGAGCAACCCCATTTGGATTCAATGCAATTATCATTCACATTATCCCCTCGAAACCCCATACGGTTGCTTGTAATATTTCTATTAATTCTCTTTCCCTTTTCATCATACGCCACTCGCAGCTCCAACAGCAGCCTTATCCGCAGCTCTTCAAGCACGTTGACAATTGCTTCACTCCAAACATTCTGAAAGTCATGGATTCTCTCCAAATACAAGTTGCCTTTCGGAACTGGGGAAACGATTCTATCACCTCCCCATTGCCTAAGGTGTATGCATTTGCCCAATGCCACGATGATCTTTCTAGTCTCGATTGCAGAATCTGTTTTTGCCAAGCCAGAGTCAAGGTCCCATATTGTCTCCCTGCCAATTCTGCTCGTATATAGGAGTTTTAGTTTTGGTGTTGCATTTTGCTTACATATTGTTTTCTTTAAAAGCACATAGGCCATCGATTTCCTTATCCTGCGTAATCCATGTTGTAATACTGAAAGTGGAACTAAGTTTCCAAGTAACAAAATTAACTCAGAATTGGCATCTCAATTAATGACATGTCGGTACCATCATTTGTTGCAGGGGATAAATGGCTCCTGCGTATCTTGTTCGAGGGCAGCTAACAGAGGAAGCTGATGTTTATGGTTTTGGGGTTCTAGTTCTCGAGATTGCAACTGGTAGAAAGAACAGTGTGTTCTCACAGGAATCGAGTTCAATTCTTCATTCTGGAAGATTCTTATTCCTTTGCAGCAAAATTGTTCTTATTGAATATTATTTACATTCGATCATTGAGACCTTTATTAGCATCGTACTGTTTTAATTGGAAACTTTTTGTTTTAGATCATACAAAGTAAAAGGGGTTTTGCTTATTAAAAAAAAAATACAACAGATTAAACAAGAGAATCGATTATTTCCAAGAAATTTATACGGAATCAAGATGTGTTTGGCTTGACAATTAATCTCAAGTGTGATTCGTAATTTGGAGTGTTTTACCACTGGTAAGAATGTGTTACATGCCTGTTGACATAGTTTTTCTTCGTTCTGACATCAGGTTTGGAAGTATTACAAGGTAAAGACAATTACAGACATGATTGATCCTGGCTTAAAAGATAGTTTTCCAGAGAAACAGGCAGAAACTGTGCTTCGAATAGGACTTCTATGCACGCAAGCTTCTCCAAGACTAAGACCGTTCATGAATGAAGTAGTTAGCATGCTCGCCAATGCCAAAAGTGAAATTCCCTCTCCAAAGCAACCTCCATTCTTGAATGCTAGCGTTCTTAGTCCAGATGGCAGCACAGAAAGTTGCATTACAGAAGTATCTTTTACATGTAATTCAGTCATAGATCAGCAAACAAAGGCTCAAGCAGTACCCTTAAATGACCCTCCAAATTCACAAGCTACAGATAGTCCCTGATCACGAAATTCTTCGTTACTAGAACAAACTGAGAGAACGTAGTTAACGAAGATACCAACCTGAAGGGGGTTCAGCAAGATTCCATTAGGGTCCTGATTATAATTTTCTTCGTTAAACTCCCTGATATGAGCAAGTAAATTGAGGAGTGATTTTACGTTAAAGCCATGGAAGTTGCAAAACTTTCTTGCACATGAAACGGATAGACAATATTGAATGGTGTAGGCGTTTTTTTTTTGTGCATTTTTGAAGTTCTAAATAGAGAAGAGGATTCAGATAGATTTTTATGAGGATTCAGATAGGTTTTTAATTTTTTCAACAAAACCTTTTGTATTCTTGGGACTTTTCCCCATTTGATGACATACATGTATATAGAGTATTGACCAACCTCCATACTCATTTTGTTTTTCTTCTGTTTTTATTCCACTCTCTGAGGTTGTCTCTTGATCTCCTAGATTCAAGATTGGACTTGAGGACTTGAAGATCTACAACTCAGAATGACTCATTTCACTTTATTGAATGGAAACAGTTACAAGATTGTTTAGAAACAAATGGAGCTAAAAATGAAAACAAGAAATGACAGTTCAGAGAGAAAACAGAAGGAAAAACCAGAAAGAAAGAATGATCACACAAATGCATAAGATGATCACTTTTTCCAGCAGTTCTTCTCTTAAAAACGGATTACAAGAACATGTGCTAAACTTTCTGCCCGCTGATACGATCAATAGCGGCGGATTGACTCGAGAAACATTAAGGAAACATCAAACTCAGTGCACTGTAGCTGAAACCAAATTAAGCAACTGAAGTCTTGACTGAATTATGATCAGCTTTCTGGACGTTCCACGCGATAACCAAGAAGATGGAGGCAACAACCTCACAGCATTTTATGACAAGGCGAACAAAGCCCGTCTGTTTTAGACGTATCAAGGGGGCCCAATAATTCACAGCAAGACAGATTTGATGAGCGAAGCTCGAAACTTAAAACAATGACAGATTGATGAGCAAAAAAGAGCTGCAAACTTAAATTCGTAATTATTATTTTGAAATAAAATCTAATAGTATATGTCTTCTAAAAAGGATTACAATGTTATTATATTGGCTAGAAAACCTAAATCATCATAATCCTAAACCATAAAAAAATAATATGAAATCTGAAATAACATCACATCCAGTAAAATTAAGGAAAATTAGCAAAATAAAATCTTAATAGCCTGATTTTAGGAAATCCATTAGCCTAAGAGGTTCCGTTCCATGTGGAACTGGGTCTCAAGAATCTCTTATAAAAATTTAAGTTTAATCCAATAATTAAATTAAAAGTTATAGTTTTTTAAAGTTATTATACTAAAATAGTGTGATTAAATTTACTCTTACGCTTAGCCCTTTCCTGCTGTTTCATAAAAACATTTGTTATGCCATTTACATAGTCTATTTAAAGCAAATCCACACCTATGATCTGGCAATGATAAATCTCCATATAATTGCTCAAAACCTTTGATCACTATAGGTTACAAAACCAAAAAATGTTCATGATTTATGTTTACCCCCAATAATATTGGGTTTTCAAATTTTATTTTATATCAAATTTCATCCTAATTTTTTTATTATTGTTTTTATCAATTTTTTTTTTCAATTTTATTCTTCAACATTTGGTTTGTTAGAAATAAAGCTTTACTATTTTAAAAAATTTTTTTTCTATAAAATAATCTTAATCTTATTATCCGAATTACAAGTTTGAAATGATCATATGAGTTGGTTCTTTTAGCCTCACAATAACAATTAAAGGCCATGTCTTTTCTAGTATGTACAAACAACTCCGACTTAAGGATGAAGCAAGCCAAACAAATGTGTAAAAAGAAGAGTGAAGCATAACCACTCCCACATACCCTACACAAATTGTTTTTATTGTCATAAAGAGTGTTCTCCAAGTGGACACTCTAAATGTGAAAAAAGGAATCCAGAATGATAAATTAGCATGCAATTATAATCACAATCACAAGAGTAATCACCACCACTGTCACTCTTTACTAGAGTTTTTTTGGGCAGCCCAAATGGAAGAAGTCAAGTCCAATACAGTGATAAAAATTAGACACTTGTATTAGACACTCGTATCTCAAGATACTATTCAAAAATTAGCAAATAATAATAAAAATATTGATAAAAAATATTTTATCAGTGCTTTCTAATATAAATAGTGATAATAAAATTTTATCGGTAATTGCTGATAAAAATTAATATGGAATTTGTTCCCTTAATAAATTCTAATAAGATAGAGAAAATAAAAAATAATAAAAATCACATTGGTAATTCCATAAAAAATATGACATGTCAATATTTTTTTATGGACATTCCATAAAAAAATTAAATGAAATTAAAACTTTCTCCCATGTTTTCTTGTTCATCTTCTTACCCAATAGAATAGTAGCTCCCTCCTCTTATTTCCTCATAAATCTTGTTATCATTCTCGTAAATTCAGCCATCTCAAACCCCCTCAATAATCTTGTCCCTCCCCCCTTTTTTTCCATTTTTTAATTTGTTCGCCGGGAAAATCAAATCTTGAAATCGTTTCCACATTAAAAAATAAGATAAAGCACAGCATTAACCTTGTAAATCTAAAAAATATATTATCATTTCACATGAGTAAAAGCAACTCAACCTAAGATCCCGTAAGTTTAGCTGTGGGATGTGTTAAATATACGGGAGATCCAAGCGTAACGTCAAACATTAATTAAGTATTTTTAATTATGCAAATAGTAATACAAAAATGCTACTTGCATCAACCAGATAAAATTTTTAACTACAAAAATATAATCAAATCACTTAAATAATTAATAATATATGATTAATTAAAATAATTCATCCCCTTCACACATCATCAAACGACTCGTACATATATGTAGTTATGCATAATAAAATTTATTTAAAAAAAAAGTAAAATCATATAGTAATGATATTTTTTTTATTAATATAAATATTCAGCCAATTTATATATATTTTAACTATACTTCAAATTCAAGGTGTTTTGCGTGAACAAGCTAGGGTCGTCGCAACCTGCTGCCAGGTGAATAAGCAAAACCCGAGTAGCCTTGTATCCAACGTAACAAAACAAACACATAAAAGAAAGCCCGTCATAAAATAATAATAATAATAAAAATAATAATAATTCCGGGAAATCCGAAAGGATAATAAAAAGAAAGCTGAGGTCAGCAAGCATGACAGAGTCAGAATCTCTCGTTCTAGAACTTCGTTGCAACCAAAAATTAAAAAAAGTGAAGTGTTCAGCCGCGGCAGCTGAGGAAGAAAAGCATGAGTTCCAGCTCTAGAGACTCCTTTACTCCTCCTCCGCCACTAGACTGGAAGTTCTCTCAAGTCTTCGGTGAAACAACTCCCGGTGAAGACCTTCAAGATGGTTAGCTCTTACCCAATTCCTTTTAATTTACTGACTCTGATGTCTCTGCTCTGTTCTGTTCAACGCTTAATTCTTTCCTGTCTTGCAGTTGATGTTGTATCTTCCATTGGATTCGAGAAGAGCGGTGATTACCTAGCTGTTGGAGATCGGGGTGGTCGTGTTGTAATTTTCCAAGCAAAACATGGCAAACATGTCAGGATTTTTTTTTCTTAGTAAATAAATGTGTTCAGTAAAACCAGCTAGATAGATGATTTTGGCTTTGCTATTTTTTCTTCTTTTTGTTTAGGATGGATAAAAAAATTGGGCTGAATCTGATCATCGTTTTACCCTTAATTAGACTCCGAATTCATTCCTTAACCGTAACGAGCTGGAGCGGTTGGATTCCGCCTTTACAGCACATCCTGAATATCAGTACAAGACAGAGTTTCAGAGCCATGAACCCGAGGTATTGACATCCTATTATTTAGTTGTATGCCTTTTTTTTTTTTTTTGGTTATGTGTTGCGTGCATTTTTGCTCTTTTAAGTTTGTTATAAATGCTGATCGTGTTGTGTCTGTGTTTCGTTAGTTTGATTACTTGAAGAGTATGGAAATTGAGGAGAAGATTAATAGAGTAAGATGGTGTTCCACTTCCAATGGATCACTGTTTATCCTTTCAACCAATGATATGACAATTAAATTATGGAAGGTATGAATGCTCTCTTCTTACTCATGATCACTAGTAGTCAATTTTACGCTAAGATTAGATCAAATGATTGTTCATTGTTGACATTGAAAGAATTTACCGCCTGGAGTCGCTTAAGTGTTCTATGGTTGGTGATGTGGCTGTTGAAATTTATAATGGATTACTGCTGCTTGTGTGATCACTGATGGTTGTTTGGTCACTTGCTAGATTTTTTTTTTCAGTCATGATGATGTAGGAAAAAAATTTGAGGTAGAGCATTTTAAGTTACCAGTTTGTGAGGCTTGAAATTGAGGGAAAATGAAGGGCTATGAAATTCCTTCGCTTTGACACAACAGGACTGTATGAGGAAAAATCATTTGCGACGAATTGACTGTTTATTATGGAGACGTGTGGTGGTGGATTTTTGCAGTGTCACATGCTGCATACATCAAGTCATGGTGGAAAGTTTTTGTTTCTTCAGACATATAATTTTCTTTGATGAAAGTTGTCATTAGTCAAGTTCTTTTGGATCATATATTGCATCAGTCCCTTTGTAATGGAGATCTGATGGTGGCCAACCAAAGTACAAGGAAAGTTGACTGTAGCTGCCAAGTCATTGCAAATTTTGGAATATACCAGCAATTTCTTGGTTGAATCCAAGATATGAATGGAGTTGAAGAAGAGGTTTAGAGACAAAAAAATTCTTTCACAGAGAGAAGGAAGGATATGTAATTGTCTGTTGCAGAGAAATATCTCAACTTGTTAGCTGGGTAGGCAGAAAGATCTTTGTCCTGGTAGAAAGTTCTTCAGCTTGTTTGGTGTTGTATTCTTCTTGTTTTTGTTCTTTTGACATTGCTGAGTAGTGAGTCCACATCGAACTTTTTTTCCACTGGAAAAGTGTGGATTTTGTCATTTTAGAGAAACCTTAACGATTGGGTGCTCTGATCTTGTTTGAATATCTATGAACCTGGTACTTACAGCACGAGGGTTGATGAAACATAATGGAGGAAGATGGTTTTCATGGTTTTGATTATTTCTCCTCTACATCATACAATGGAAGGGTATCTTCCTTGAAAGGTCTCACACTTCTGAAGTCGCTTTCTTTATGTGTTTATGTTGGTAGATTATTACATGACAATTGATTCCAAAGTAGGGAAAGATGGGGGATGTCTTACCAATGTTCTTGTCTAAAGGCCTGGTGGCCTACTATTTGTTTTGGGATCTGCACATTCCCTCAATTGTAGAATATTTTGTTGACCTTCTCTTTGTATATTTGGAGGCTTTTTTCTGCTTGTCTCTTTCTTAATAGGTGATGGTATTTTAATTTAATTTGGGTAAAGTTTGGAGACAACTATTTGGAAACTATTTCTGTTGTTCATGTATGGGCATTTTTTGGAAACTATTAGGATTTTTGGCATTAAGGCAGTTACGAATGATCATTGGCATTTCATTCTTGCACCAATTAAACGGCCTAGTTACCCAGATGTTTTGCACGAATCCTTCATTTTGCAATATGTGGCAGTCTCCTGTTTGAAAGTTTCCATACATCACCTTTTCTTTTTTCCAAAGAGGTCCTTAGAGGAAGATCAAATTGTTCTGGTCCTAGACTTTGATTCTTGTGTACCCTATATAATTGGTTGGGTTATTTATCATTCAACATTTCATTTTTAGTTTGTGTTTGCTGAGAGATGGGAGATGAATTTGCAGCCGTGTTCATTTTTCTTGCCTCCTTGATTGGTAATTCTTGGAGAAGAGGCGAATGCAATTAGATTTTTGTTGCTGAACGAAGTGCCTTAAAATGAAATTGCATGTTGCCTCTTTCATTTTGCTCAAAATTTTGAATGGCAATCACTATTAATGAAATCCTAGATTCTCTCTACATTTTTATATGCATTTGACACTGATACAGTATTCTGGCGAGGTTTACAGTTAACTTGTGTGATTCTTGTGTCTAGGTTAGGGAAAAAAAGGTGAAAAAGGTAAGAGAAATGGAGCATCATTCAGTTGTGTGCTCAGAAAATGATCTTTTGGGTGAAGGAAGTTTCATGAGTGAGCTAGACAAACCACCTACCACTAATGGTTATAATGTCGACTGGGCAGAGAAGATAGCTAAGGACACCTTGTCATCTCAAGAAGTGCAAACCAAGGTATGCGTATGTGGCTTACGTTAAAATATCCCAGATTCTTCATGATACTGTTTTTTGTTCACTGCACGAGTTTGCCAAGGATGTGGGATTGTTTACTAGTTTGTTGGGTAAATTAGATCACTCATACTGAAGAAGCCACTCGTGCAAATTGTCGGAAGGTGTATGCTCATGCTCATGATTTTAATATCAACTCCATCTCAAATAATAGGTAAAGTTTTGAAGGGCATCTTTGTCTTGTAAACAACATTTGATGGGATACCTTCTACATTCTTCATAATGCACAGGTTTTCTGCTTCTTTTATGATGTTCATGATCTCTGTACAGTGATGGTGAGACATTTATTTCCTCAGACGACCTTCGTATAAACTTATGGAACCTTGAGATCAGTGACCAGTGTTTCAATATCATTGACACGAAACCATCAAACATGGAGGATCTAACCGGTAAACTCTCTGAATCATTCATGTAATGTAGTCAAATTGACACCTTGTAGGCTCGTACAGTTCTAATGCAGTGAAAGAAAAATCTTCATCATTCTATTTTTTAATTTTGTGATTTATCATAATTTAAAAATGATCTATTTGGCATTTTTTTGTTTCATCAATATTCTTTTGCCTGTTTTTATTAGGACTTAGGGTTTCTCGGTGCCTATATAAAGCACCTCTTGTGGATTTCAAGGACTCCACCTGGTGAAATTTAGATTTTCCATCTTTCCCGTTAATTTGCCTACCTGTTCTCATTAGTTTCTCAGGCATATTACCTGAAGTTACATTACATCGACTTCGCAATGAATTTTGATGAGAAATGATAGTGATTTCTGTAAGATGTATCAGAGAAACTTTCTAACTGTAAATACGTAGTTGAATTAGCTAATATCACTTGTTGCAACCAATCAACAACAATATTGAAATATGCTGCTTAGGCTCTGCAGTTCGAGACTTATTCCATGTAATTTTCCCTGCTTGACTATCAATTAATTTATAAAGGGACAAAACCTACAAGATCATTTTAGGCCCATTCTGCTACATTATTCAAGTCCCAATCATCTCCATTAACGACCTTTCCTAATTGAAGTGTTAAAAATTTTGTTCAGAGGTCATTACAGTGGCTGAATTCCACCCAATTCATTGTAATCTGCTTGCATACAGCAGCTCAAGAGGATTTACTCGTCTAGTTGACATGCGTCAGTCAGCAATATGTGATCATAGTGCAAGAATGTGAGTTTAGTTCATTTATATGTTTCACTGCTGAATCTTATTTATTAGTAAATCTGGTATAAATTTGAAAAAAATTCTGTTATGTCATGTGGATTTTTACTATGCAGATTACAAGATGCAGAATGTCGTGGATCAAAATCATTCTATACAGAGCTCATTGCATCTATCTCTGACATGAAGTTCACTTACGATGGGCAGCACATCTTAACTCGCGATTACATGAATTTAAAGGTTTTCTGCACAAGATTTTTTGAATTCTAAAACTCATTTGATTCAGTTATATTTCTTTATATTGATTCTCCCATCCACTAATTAGGGAGGACATGATGATTAAAAAGCTTATATATGTCATAACTTAGTTTATGGTGGTGTATAAAGAAGTAGTGATTTGACTATGGCTTTAAGCATAGGTATTATGCAATTAACTCTGTAGCTACTGTCATTTGGAAATTCAGGAAGCACTCACTGAAAACATCCTATATTTTTCTGACTTCTATCCTAGTTTTGAAACTTCTCTTTTAAAGCAAAAGGCATGTCTCAGTGTCTTTACTAGTTGAATAATTTGTGTCCTTATGTATGGGTTTTGGGCCACATAAGTTTGTCATTTTCTGGTATGAAATTGTTAGTGTTTAGTTTAGTTTTGTGCTATCTAGTTGTTTTAGTTTATTGGATGAAAGAACTCGTACTTAACTTTCATCTGGGCATTAAAGTGTATTTCAATTTGATAGTGGTGCATGTATCTCTGTTTCTCTGTAGCAACTGATGCTTTCATTTTTTTTCTTTAGCTGTGGGATATGCGTATGGATTCGTCACCAGTTGTTGTATTCAAGATCCATGAGCACCTGCGCCATAAGGTAAGAGCATTCACTATTAACTCCCTTGTTGAGGAACATAGCTCTATGGATATTTATGTTCAATAATGTAGATCATTTTTCTTTATTCTTTACCTTTACAGTGGTGTTTGCATCAATAATAGAGAGCCTAGTATTTGTTGAACTGATTAATCACTTTAAACAGTTTATATTCATGCCCTTCCAATAGATTATTAACCAAGTTACCTGGCCAAAGATTAATGAACTAGTGTCACTGTTTTTTGCTTATCATGAGCTCAAATGAAGGACAGCTCTTTTTTATTCCAGTTTTCTGCTTAAAAGAAATATTTTTATTGTATTTCCTATTTATTTTATAAGATCACTTGCTTGCACTGTAAGAACAGAAAAGATTTTACTTAAATTTCGACCTTAGCTCAGTGGCGAGAGCAGAGGGCTGATTCCTCTAGGTCGCTGGTTCGATTCCGGCAGGTCGAGTGGCTATTACCATGATCATCTTGTCTCTTTTGGTTCAGTAATTATTATCTTAACAAAATTATGGCCTTTTAATTTATGAGCCTTTAATACGTTCAAAAGTAGTTCTACAGTCTCTCCTCAATCTGTTAAATTCTACATGCTGCTGTTATAAACAGATTACATGAAGCTATATATGGATGTATGTTATTCAATTAAATAAAAACCATGTACTAGTGCATGTTATGCTTCTCTTTTTAAATGGTCTTTGAGTCGTTAAATGGAAAGTTTATCCAATTTATGTTCTTCTGGTTTAGGTCAGCGATGTAAAAGCAGCTTGTTATATTGAAGTAGAATGATACTTCATCAATAAGAATGATATTTGAAAGGCTTCTGAAAAGTTATTTCTCCATCAAATGATTGATTAAAGAGCCAATTCTGCATAAAGAGAATAGGGTCCTCTGGATTACTTTAACAGTGAAAAAGTAGACTGTTTAGTAACGTAGAAAAATAGGTGAAAGTCTTTTGAAATGATTATGTATCTTTAAAGATTCAAGGGAATAGGCAAGAGCTTCTTTTGGCTTACTTTTAATTGATAGGACAAAGTGGTCCAACTGAAGTACAAAGCTTGAGAAAGCTTCTCAATGCTGAAGTTCTCATAATCTTTAATTGATGATAGTTCTTGATGCTTGTTGAAAGAAGGATTGTTGGTGTCAGCTTGACTTTCAAAGTGGAAGAAATAAGTGATTTGTCATTAAATCCAGCTATAGGTTATATCGTATTTGCTAGTATCCTGTGTAAATCTTTACATTGATGTTTTACACAAATTGGGATGTCAACTTATGGCTGATTGGCTTTGTTTTCTGCAGTTCAGTGATTTATATAATGATGACTCTATATTCGATAGATTTGATTGCTGCATCAGTGGAGATGGACTTCATTTTGCAACTGGATCTTACAGGTTTGCCCAAGACCTCATACTCCAGTAACATGTTTAAGTATTGGCCTTACTTAACACATGTACATTGCACTTTAAGTGACAGATCTTGTGTGTTTTCTTAGCAATAATTTACGTATATTTTCACATGGTGTTGGAAATGAAGAAGGGATTACAATAGAAGCTAGCAAAAATCCAAACAGGTTGGTTCTTGTCTCTTCTCTTCTTGAAAAAATAAACTGTTGAACCAATGTTTGAAATCTGTTGAAAAATTTCTTAAATGGTTTATTTGAACTCTTGGCCAAGTTACCTGAAAGGAGCAGCACATGTTACCCTGCTAATACACTGTATTATAGGGGTGGATTTGGTTTGCATACTATGTATGTAGAATTAAGTGATGAAAGAGTTGAGAAGATAGTTTGTTTTCACAATTAATACATTCCATTTTGATCTATTCGAATTCTTATATAATCTTTCTGTTGCTCACATGTCCTTAAGTTTTCTAGAAATAAATTGTTACATACTAGTAAATGTGACCGCGAATACTGGACAGAATTTTGAGATCGACTTTTGGGAATTCAGTGTATGAGCCATTAATTGTATCTAGATGACTGATTGCAGTAAAAGAAAGGGGGGGGGGGGTGTGAGGGATCGTACTAGCTGTGACTCATAGGCTTCTTTTAATTGCTAGATAGTCCTCATGAATCTACTCTTGGATTTGATTAGTCAAAGTTCCCTGATTATGAAAGTCCCCTAGAATAATTGCTCTCTCTAGTCTGCATTAGTGTACAGTGCACCATTAAGGTATGGGATGGTATATCATTTAAACATGAAACTCGTCATACAAACAATGTCTTCAGTTAAATGCCAGTGTCTCTAGTGATTATCATTGCGATGCTAGAGTTTCTTGTTTCCTGTAAACGCTTGCTTTTGCTGATGGCTTGACAACTGGGAGTACCAGAGAGCATGCATATGGAAAGAAGATTTTTACCCTTTTCTTTTCTTTTCTAAAAAAATCCACAACAGGAGATCAACACTCCATTCCACTTCAAGGCCAAGGAGATCATCCTTAAGCAACATGGCACGTGGATTTTACCGGCAAGGTTGTCATTACCTCTATTTTTAAGCTTTTTTGCTCTCGTTTGGTATTGGATTCATGCATGTCTAATCTTTCAGTTGACTATGTAGGACATGAAAATTACCGCTCAGGCAGCAATGAATTTTCCTGTAACTTAAGCTCCAAGCTGCTTCATCTGGCATGGCATCCAACAACAAACTTCATTGCCTGTGCTTCAGGAAATAGCTTGCTCATGTATCATGCCTAGTGTATATTCGCTCTTCAAAAGAATCATAATGCCACAGATTTTACCTGCTGCTGTCCATGCAATTGTAAAGGAAAAAGATTTCAAGAATGTGCACAAACTTCTCATCTTGGATAAAGAACCCAAACAAAGCTGGAAATCGAATGGCTTGACTACAATTCTCAATGTGAACTAGAAAAGTTCCCACTCTCATCTAAGGTAGTGCTTTAGTCTTTAGATGGAAACTTCGACTTGTCAAATATTAGGTTGCACTCGTTGCCCATTGTATGTATTGTGTGCCATAATATCGAAGACTGCTGCTCTTTTTTTTTTTTGTTCTTACCTTGAAAAGTAGATTGGGGCAACTGATATGTGTGCATGGTGAATTTTGGAGAACATGCTAATCTTTTCTTTTGTGAGTTTGGGGAGGAGGAAAGACGGCAAAACTCCTGCGTCTGTAGCTATAGAGAGCTAAGCCTGTTTCGATGGGGTTGGAACTAGCGTGGCATGCAGCTAGACGCAAGTTATTGGGGGATCAGTTGAACTATTTTCTTTTAGTTCTGACGAGGAAATCGCATTCTAAATACAGGAAGTCTCTTGGTTAGCTCTAGATTAGTTCTGAATTGATTTCTAAAATTGATAACAAAGTTAAAATTAAATGGAATTCAATAAGATAGCATCTATATATATATATAAACACCAATCAATAAAATGTGAAGAATACAATTGAGAAAAAATATTTAATTTTTTAAAAAAATATTACTTGAGTCAACATTAAACTTACAAACACATGTGTTCTGGTTTATGAGATCATGATATTTATATAGAAAGCAAATTTAATTTCTAGTTAATGGATAAAATTGGCAAATTTAATTTCTAGTTAATGGATAAAATTGAAAATAAATTAATTAAAAAAAGAGAATTTTTTTTAATCAATATAAGTTAGCCTATTAAATCCGCGACTCAAGTTAAGAGATCAAAATGACCTAATAGAAAGCAAAAAAATAAAATTTATAAAACTCAATTCGTAAACAACTCAATGTATAATGATAAAATTAAAAAAAAAATCAATTAATAAAAAGAAAAAAAATCCTCATTACCTAGGTCATGAGATAGGGATAGCTCCATAGAAAGCAAACCGAAAAAAATTACAAAGTTCAATTTCAACTCGATGTTAAAAAAATCAATTTAAAAAAAATCTTAAAAAAATACCATGGTCAACTTGAGCTAATCTTCCAAACCCGTGACATAAGTCATAAGACTGAGATTACCTTATAGAAAACAAATCCAAAAAATCATAAAGTCAAATTCTCAATCAACCAAATATTGAGGGATAAAATTGAAAAACAAAATCAATAAAAATGGATCCAAAACAAAACAAATAAAAATCAAAAGAATGAGGATCAAATTTAACATAAAAATAAATTAATCTAAATGATGAGTGTTGGAATTGAAAAAAACGTCAATTAAACAAATGATTCAAAACAAAACAAATAGTAATCAAAAGAATGAGAATTAAATTTGATATAAAAACTAAATGAAACTAAATATTGAAAGATGAAATTGAAAAATAAAATCGATTAAAAAAATTTCAAAACAAAACAAATAACTATTAAAAGAATGAGAACGAGATTTGATACAAAACAAAATGACAAGACATCTTTCAATTTTGGTAGGTCGACATGAATCCTAAGGAGATGAGAGAGAAAGAAAGGGGAGAAGAAAATGGATTGATAGAGATTCATCACCGCTCCTTTGTCAACATGCACTGGACCAACAGGAGGAGTTCAACCTGCCGCTTTCCAACACCACCACAAAAACTAGCATTTGACTATGGGGAAAGCTACATAAGCCACTAGAATACAACAGGCTTCCCCCATCCTCTAGGGCATGTGTTGCACATACTAACTAGTTTGCCCTAGCAGCTTGCTCTATTTCCAATATATTTGTTTTAGTTTTAATTTTGGTCCCTTAACACTTGATTGTTCTAAATTAGTCAAATTTTGTTATATTTAGCAAAACCAAGCATCGAGAATTTCCCTTGCCAAATAAAAAGTTGAGGGACAAAAAAAAACATGAAATTCTTCTCTGACTGTGCAAATCAATCCTTGATATTTGCAAAAAAAAAAAAAAAAGACTAGAAATCTTTTAAGTTTCAAATTCAATTCTTAAAACCCTAATTATTTCAAATGAATGAAATTAAATTTTATTTCACTAAACAAAGCATCAATCAAGCTATGAAACATTTTTTTAACCCCTTGAGATCTCTATACACAAGTATGATACACAAATCATCAAGATCAATTGCAAATTAAAACAATGTTAAAATACTAAATAAAAAAAAAAGAAATTAATGGACCAAAACATAAGAAAATCATAAGAAAAAAACACTGATAGAATGAATAATTTTTCTTCTCATGAGTTACCGTGAAAGGTTGAGCACTCTTAATTCTTTTTTTTTTTTTTTAAATAATAATAACCATAACAATAATTGTTAGCATTCTAGCGAAGGCTCATGAGTGATTTGAATCATGCAAGGGGGGAAGGAACAGTTGATGTTGGTGTTTTGGTGCAGACATTCCAGTCGATGATATTTTAGTTTCAAACTCCTCCTTTCTTCTGCAAAGATGTTTTTGGGGTGATCACACCTCAAATCTCCTCTTTTTTTTTTCTTTTTTTTTTCAACACCGAGTAAATAATTAAAATCTCAATTTTCTACTCTATTTTTAATTTTTACTTTCCAAATATTTTTTATATTTTTTTAAACTTTAGATTTATTATCATATAATTGTATTCTTGTTTATTGCTATAATTCCTATAAAAGTGTTAGAGAGCCTTATTATGCTAATGGTCATTAAATTTTTTTTATTTAAAACAAGATTTGCAACATAAATAATTATATTTTCTGCTTTTACTACCATAATTGGATCAGATATAATAAAAAATTACAATAATGGTAATATAAAAATAAATTAGAATTATAAATTATTTTACAAGTGAGAGAAATTGGACATTAAAAAAAATATTATGAAAGGTTTTTTTTTTTAAGAAACTAAGGAAAAATAGATTTATTGGTAATTTTTTAAGCATATGAAAAGGGTAATATCAGTAGTACAATTAGATATAAGCTTTTTTGAAAGTTAAATTACGAAAATTGATAAACAATGGGAGTGTTTGTATATAGCGGCCCAGAAAGTCTCTCAAAATCTGAGCATGCCTAGACCTAAAAAACCCAACCTAAGTGGAGGAAGTGAGAAGTGGCGGGGAAGGGAAGAAGAAAATTGATTTTTTCTCTCTTTTAAGTCGCTACTGCCGAAAAGGTAAAGAGCTTACATTCTATTACACTTGTCATTTCTATTTTTTTTTCCTGATTTTTCTCTGATTCCTTTGTGTTTGTGTGTTTGTTTGAGGTTATTGTTTCATGGGGCATTTGAGCTGTTCTGTTTACCCTCACTGGAAAGCTTGACTTGAAGCCATTTACTTGTTGCCTTGCTTTGATATGCTGCTTGTCTTGGAATTCTTGAACCTGCTGCTTTAAAATATTAGCTATGATTTTAAGAGTGGTTAGTGAATTATAATGGGGATTGCAACTCCTTTTTTTTTTTTCAAATTCAAAATAGAAAATGGATTTTTCCAAGTAAATGGAAGCTGTAAAATTGGTGTTGATCTCCCATTATGTGCAAATGGCGCAAATCATATTTCTTTTGTATTTTACATGTTTATTTTTTTCATTTCAGTGATCTGCGTAACATTTGATGAACAGGCCAAGTTTAAGCAAGGTTCTCTTTTTGCTAGTTGATCCATCTAACCCAGCTATGTCCAACTCGGTTCAAGTAAAGCCCCATTCTAACTTGAACCTTGACAAAATTTAAATTAGCAAAGATTGACTTTCACATCTTTGCTTGCCATAAACACAAGCCTAACTTTGATTTTGCTAAAATTAGACGAGTTGAGTCTGACCAATTTAATACTTGCATTGCTTGATGTATTTATAGATTTGGTGGTAGTGGTTGTTGTTGGGTAGAGTGGAGGTGGCCAGCTGGTGCTGCAAATGATGGTGGCTGCCGGCCAGTGAAAATGGTGATGACAATGGTGTTCGCTAGCTAGTGGTGCTGCTAACTTATCTAGTAATATATACCAAAGCTCGTTTTAGGAAACCAATAGGGATACCATGTTAGTTTTCATCTTTTTTTCTCACTAAACTCTTGCCAAATTTTAGTTGCTGGATCATTTTTTTTCCCACTTAAATCCACACCATATTTGGCCTATCTCTATTCTCATATTCTTGTACGTGAACTGGATGATGTTTGCACCCTCAAGTCTGTGTGTCGGATATGACCAAATCATCTCGAACAGCCCTAGTCCTCGAGAATGTTCAGATGGTTTCCTACTACCATCTGAACATTCTAAAATTTCCTGTGCTTATATTTTGAACTTGTAGGCTGTAGCTTCTCATCTCTCAATTCTCACTAGCTGAGTTGCAGTTTTGTAAAATTTAGTCTTCACCCTGCTGAGAATTTTTTGTATTTGCTTGATGTCTGCTTATGTTAATATGCTAGAAAGGTTTCAGAGGAACTGCAAGGGTTTGGATGTCTCTTTTATCTGGATTCTAGGATGGAATTTGGATTTGTTCCTGTAGCTTTCTTCTTTCTTTCAGTATTGAACATTTTCTACCAAATGGCAAGAAGATATAAAAGGCCCCAGAACCCTATTTAGTCTTAGTTGAGCCATGCAGAAGAAGGCATGAAAATCTAAAAGTGCTAAACTAAAACTCGCACATGACAGATACTCCTCAGCACCCGCAAATGCCCCAAAACCTGGTTTTTGGTTTTTCTCACTCCAAATGCAACTTGTTTTAAACCCCTAAGCCTTGCCTTGAAATTTATTTTCATTACTCTAGAAGATGTTTGATTATTATTCCTATGGTATCTTTTCCCAAAACAAGTGAAATGACGTAGTGGCTTGAGCTATAAGGAACTTATTTTAAAAGACTAAAAAAATAAGGAAAAAAAGAGAGGTCATCGGTACAGTTACTCTTGAATTTTATACTCCCCATTCTGTATTAAAATTTTTGTATCTTGCTGATGCAATATGTTTTTCGTTTTGGTATGCCAATGTTTCTACCTTTATCTGTTCAGAATGCTTACTCCTTTTGCATAATCCATCCTATCTATTATTTGTTTGAGATGGATTTTACTAGCGATTTTTTTCGTGACAGTGGGCTTCGAAAACATGGTTATGAAAGCTACTGAATTGGATAAAGATGTTGGGGATGGAGTGCAAGGGAACAACTGCCTTAGAGGCCAACTAGCTCAGCATCAGAAGTCTGTGAACCATTCCAGAGGACAAGAATCTAAAGAAAATAAAAGCTTTAATGCCTTAAGTAGTGGTCAAAGTAATTCAAATGTATTAGAGCAGGGACGATCTCCAGTAGATGAAAGTGGCACTTATTCTGAATTTATAAAATTTCCAGCACCACCTTGTCGTCAATTTTGGAAAGCTGGGGACTATGATGATGGGCCCAGTTCCAAGCTCACACTTCAAAGTATGCAGCTATCAATTCTTAATTATAATTTCATGATCTTCCCTGCTCGCTGAAAAGCAACTCTACTTATTATGCATTCTATTATAGATTTTCTGGTGCTACCTTCCTCCTTGTTTTTCCTTATAAGTTGGATGATAAAACCTTGTATGATTTGTCGAAGTATCTATTGTCCATGCTCTGTTCATACTTGATCAGCCATGCTCTGATTTTTTTAATCCTTTTCTTTTTGGGATTTCAGATGGGAAAAATTATCTCCATGTCCACCCGATGTTTCTTCATTCAAATGCCACTTCACATAAGTGGGTTTTTGGTGGTATGTCCAGCTTATACAGAGTTCTATTCCATTTGCATTTTGTTGATGATAAATTTAATTGAGTACAGTTCTTTTCTTGTCTGCAGCCATAGCAGAACTGGTTGACAATGCAGTTGATGAGGTGATTTATAACGGAATATTTTTTAAGTAATCAATTTTCCTTTTATCTGGCATGTAGGAGCCTGATTATCAGGCATTGTAGTGTTGCAAAGCTTGAGTGTATAGAATTTTTGAGATCAAAGTGGGCCTGTTTGCCTATATATTTTTGACATGCCAAACTGACAACTACTTCTTTATTCCTGATGGACAAAACAATTTACAAAACTGGCCAAGATCAATGAGATAATCTGCATATCAGGTCCTAAAACTGGAGGTCATAAAACTTTCTTGTTTTTTGATAATATAGTACGCTACACTTTTTTTTTCCTAATAATTATTTCAAATGCAACCAGAGATTAGATCCCCTATCCCCACAAAAACACATTCACCATGAAAATGAAACTGGCAACAAGAAATCTGAACAACTGCTCAATGTCTAGTGGATATGAAACCAATATTTATGGAACTTAATACATCACATGTAAGTTTTTTATTTCTTCTACATGGTTTACTTAAACTTCTAATTTAAAAGGACCTCATATTTATTATTCAATTTGTGAATACATGTAACCTGAATTTAATCATTATTTTATACATGTACATCCAAATATTTATTTTTAAATATATGAATTGGTGTGATGTCATGGCTTTACCCTGTTACTTATTCTCCTATCTAAATCAATGAATGGGCTTTCTTAAGGCATCTAGCATTTTAATTTGACAATTTGAGTCTCAATATATGTTTTTTTTCTTTCTTCTTTAGGAAGTCTAGCTTCTATCACATTAACAGCCTTTCTTATGTCTATTTCTCTCTAATATATACTAATGTTGCTGGTCTTTCAATGTTTTGGGATGTTTTGCACCATTTATTTCTGGCTATCATTTTGCTACATCTTCAAGCTTCAAATTTTACTTTTCATTCCCTTTCCCTTTTTTACTTTATAGATCGAAAATGGGGCCTCTTTTGTCATTGTAGATAAAATCTCAAGTCCAAGAGATGGAAGTCCTGCACTGTTAATTCAAGGTGCTTGAACTTATCAATCATAAAGAATTGTTCTTAATGTTGTTTTGTAGTCTGTTGATGTAACACATCTTAAAAGGAATGAATACTGCCTGACAATGGTTTTGTAAAACTTGTACTCTGACTAGATGATGGTGGTGGAATGGATCCCGAAGCAATCCGGCGATGCATGAGCTTTGGGTTTTCAGATAAAAAATCCAAATCAGCAATTGGACAATGTATGCAACTTGTGTATCCACAAAGAAAATTCTATAATAATTTTATCTCAAAGTTGTTGCTTGAATGGTCTTTCAGATGGTAATGGCTTCAAGACCAGCACTATGAGACTTGGGGCAGATGCTATTGTCTTCAGCCGCCATGCAGATGATAGGTATAAGTGTGATTCTGTAGTTTTCTACCGACTTGCTCATTTGATATTAAATGTTTACAATTGTCATGCAAAGCAAGTGAAGTGATTGTCATGGGTGGCCATACGATAGATATGGTCTTATGGCAAACAAACCAGCTCCATTACTCTCAATTTTGTTTATTAATTCTATAAATCCCTAACCCATGCCCTCTATTCTCCCTCCATTTCAATTGTTTTTTCCCTTGTTTTGATGGTTGGTTCGCTGAACTGTTGAAATGGTCATTACATGCCAGCCAAAATAGGCATGCTTTGATTCCATAAATGAACAAACTTCGGTTCAAGGGGGAAAAAGATAAAGATCGAGGTTTTTTTTAGTTTTGTTTCTAATGTGATATGTATTGTAGTTGCAAATTCTAGCTTGTTTCCTTATCAGTTTATATAATGAGCAGGGCATTGACTCAAAGCATTGGTCTCCTCTCTTTCACATTTTTGACACAAACAGGACATGACAGAATAGTAGTGCCAATGGTGGGTTTGACTTCCCTACTCAAATATGTTAGTCAAAGTTCTTTCTGAATCTAGCCTATTTAATTTTGGCAGTGTTCTGCAAAAGTTAACAATTATAAATTCATACACATCATTCCTACATCGTATCTAGCATGTGCATATAGTGGTACCTCATGCATCCAAAAACAGCTTGAAGCTGAGGTTTGGCCCTTTTCTTTTCAATCGTTGCTTTATTTGATTATGCAACATTACCATGTGAAGTGATGAGAAGACCACAGGAAAAACTAAAGAGGGTTTAAAGAGATGAGGTTATAGGTTTGCACATGTTAGGATCCGGGCTTGTGACAGTGATGGATACTAGCAAACTGTATGTTTTAAATCTTGTTAATGAATAGCTGAATTAGCTGTCGACTTTTTGATCTCGTGGATGGGTAAACAGCTGCATCGGGATTTACACACTTTTTCCATTTTTGTTATTCTGGAGCCCATTTCAAGAGCTTGTCCTTATGCAGGTGGATTATGAGCTTAACGCAGCTGGTAATTTGGAAATTCTAGATCTATATGGAAAAGAATACTTTATGTCTAACCTTTCCTTGCTGTTGCAATGGTCTCCATATTCAACAGAAGCAGAGCTACTGAAACAAGTAAGCACCTTTTGATATGTTCTCCCTAGTGCTATCATTTTTTGCATTGTATGTTGCTCCTCATTCAGATATTTATCGAACATGGATAGGTTTCAACAAGTTAATCTAGTTAATTAAGAGTAGTGCTCTTCTCATTTAATAATGAATTCCCATTGGCCTCTTTTACTCCCGTACAAGTTTTTGAGCAATTTAACACGTGCAGACATATATGCATGAAAAATACAACTGCTAACCACCCCCAACCCCCCCCGAGATTATGGTTGCCTTTCATTAGAGTTGGATTTCTTAAAAGATGTTATATGCTTTAAATGATCATACATGTTAAACTGTTATGTGAAATGATGTATTCCATTTTCAAGAGATGTTACACTAAAATTTTGGAAAGAACATGATGTTCAGATAAGATTATAGGTATAAGTTTACTGTGGTTGATGGCGAATTGTAGGATTATGGATTGATGTGAGTGGATTAGACACTCATTTTCAGCTGTCAATGTGGTAAAATTGGAATCTAAAAACTTTTCACTTAGCTATTGGAGTGAGATTGCATAGTAGAACTAGTAGTAAAATAGATATTGAGAAGGAAGGATTAAGATGAAACAGAAGAATGAGGAAAAAAATCCTATGTACAAGCAGTACCACTTAATCTTATCAAAAAGTTTGGTTGGACTTTGTATTTTTAATGAGTGAGGACTAAATGGAAAATTTCCTGGCTAGAGTATAATTCTTGAAAAGAATAACATTGGTAAATGCTCTGTTGATCACCTACTTATTCCTCTCATCCAAGCTCATTTCCCTATGCATCTAATTTGGTTGCAGTTTGAAGACATTGGATTGCATGGTACTAAAGTGATTGTTTATAATTTGTGGTTCAATGATGATGGGAATGTGGAGCTAGACTTCGATACAGATCCTGAGGTTGAAACTTCTTTCTGTCTCTTCATGCTTGCCTTTTCTTTTAATTCTTTGTTATATGTTGACAATCTGTCCTTAGGACAGACATTTAGCAAAGGCTGTCTCTGTTTGATTTCGAAATCTTTCTCATTCCCCTCTTCAACAGGAAATAAAAATCTTTGTTATATGCCACTATCATTCTCAATTAGGTGCTTTCTTGTGGAATGGGGTTGCAGGATATTCGTATTAGTGGGGATATAAAAGAAGTGCAGACACGCCCTGCTTGGAGGACAGTAAATGAAGAACACATTTCCAACCGACTACGATATTCTTTGAGGGTAAGTGTTTTTTTTCCCCTCTCCATGTAAGTTCATATTATTTTCATATTCTAGCCCGTGCAATTTTTTCATGACAAGTCTCCTTGTCTAAGTTAATCATAGACATAATAGCTCACTCATACTGGCTCATCTAAGAATTATAAGAATTTAAATCTTGCTGATGCTGGTATCTTATGCGCCACAGGCTTATTTATCCATTTTATACCTGCGAATACCTGCAAATTTCACAATAGTATTGCGAGGGAAATATGTCAAGCATCACAATCTTGCCCTTGATCTCAAATTTCAAGAATTTATCGTATATAGACCCCAGAGCAGTGGATGTATAAAGGTATTGATTCGTGCACACTCTCCAAAATATATTGAGTTACTTGGTGTCTTATTTTGCAAGTGGCACCTGATTTTAATTACCTGAATACAGTAATGTTATTCTCTGTAGCAAGAACTCCTATTCACCTTTTTTGTTATTATGAGGTTTAAAAACTGTATGTTCAACTGATAGGGTGTATAAAGCGAACTCGGTTTATTGATGGTATTATTAAACATTGCAACTGCCATCTTTGAGCTCTAGCATGTCCAAGTGATGCTTATGTTATTAAATAGACATGATTCTTTATGTAATTACACTTATCCTCTTCTTGTTTAATAATTCAGGGTGAACTGTTAACTACCATTGGGTTTTTAAAAGAAGCTCCACAAGTTACCGTTCATGGTTTTAACATCTACCACAAGAACCGTCTTATACTAGTGAGTATCCACAAATTAATTTAATTAGTCTTACCTCTGCATTATTAGATAATTGAAAGGACCGTTGACCTACTGATTCTTTTTTGAATTAGTCTTACCTCTGCATTATTAGATAATTGAAAGGACCATTGACCTACTGATTCTTTTTGATCCAGTCCTCTGTGTGCAGTTTTTATGAATGCTGTAATTGCTAACCGTGTTAGATTTGGTTGATGTCAGATTTGGGAGTGTAGTTGGAGTGTATATACATTATATGCTGTTAGTCACTGTTGATAGATCTGCTAGATATGGCATTTTTATGTCTAACAGTGAAATTTGCCTTTTTATGGAGTACAAGGTGCGTACGATGTGCTTCCGCCTGACATAGGAAGAGAAGGATGTGCAAGTATATATGCTCATGTGCACGTGTACTATTTATGATTTGAGCTGTTAGGGAGCAAAACCTTAACAGATTGGTTTGAATTGCCTGCCTCTCATTGAGATTAGCCTTTCTTTTATATAGGGAAAATTGTCTTGTACACAGTAATTACAAAGAGTAATTCTAGGGAGCTATATATGTTAAGCTAGATCTAGGGAGCTATCTATGGTAAGAGAAATTTCCTATCTAGTATTTACAGCCTGCTTGAATTCAGCCTTTCTATTAACCTGTATACTGCTTGATTTTAGCTTTCTATTGACAAACCTGCCACCAGTAGGTATTGCACGTGCAAATTTATATGGTAGAAACATCATTGTTCTGGGGTTTGAATAATTTGAGGTGATGAAATCAGTTGAATTATGTCATGCATTTTAGTAGAGTAACTAGTTTTACAAAAGCAGAATGTTGCAACACCGGAACACCAGAAGATGATGAGAAGTGGATGCTCCATGGAACCCAGTTCCAAAAAAGAAGATCATTCCATGGAATTGATGTATGACTCGTCCCAAGAGAAATGACAAGGATAACAGGCAAAGCCATACCACTGGTCATCCTTAGTATTACATACAAGAACAATTAGATTGTTTGCCTTTACATGAAAATTTTGAATGAAGCAATAGACTATTTCTTTAATTTGGTATCTGAGTAAAATAAAAAGTATGCAGCAGCCATTCTATCTGTACCCCACCCCCTCCCCTCACCACCAAAAACGAAAAAAAACAAAACAAAATGATGCCCTTTTTATTGTTGAATTCAAATGCAAACTTCTAAAATCTGTTTTCTTTCTCTTCATCGCAGCCATTTTGGCCCATTGTGAACTATGGAAATAACAGTAGAAGTAGAGGAGTGGTTGGTGAGAAGCTGCTAAAACTTTTTTGTTTTTACTTGCTATGGCATTGATGTAAATTTTGGTCAGAATTATAATAAATGCTTGACTGTATTCTAGTAATGTTTCCTTAGGTGTTCTGGAAGCAAATTTTGTTGAGCCCACTCATGACAAACAAGATTTTGAGAGAACTTCCTTGTTTCAGAAGCTTGAAGTTCGGTTGAAGGAGATGACATGGGAGTACTGGTAAACTTTTCAATTTCCACACAAATAATTCTATTTTCTTAACTTGGCTATTTTCATTCTTGCTCTCTTTTGGGGCTCTTGACTTGTTCCCTGTAATTTATTTCGTAGACCTCTAGAACTATAAGGTTTTAGAGCAAATGTCAAGTATACCTTCCATCAAGTGATCATGTTTCAATTTTATCCCCATACGAATTCAACCAAATTACCTTCCACCTATCCCAATTGTTACAATTTGTTCCCTTTATTGGAACCTGTTCAATTACCATGGCAAACTGCATCTGCCAAGTACATGTTGTGCTTCCCTCGAACATAACTTGCCAAATACACAATTCCAATTCCATTTAGCCCCAAAAATCATTGCCCTAAAGTGTACCCTTTATAATCCAACTTCTCTGTTAAACAAAATTGTCTTTAAAAGTTTGCTTCCATGGAGAGACTTAATTATAAAGGTTCAAATGGTGAAACAATTTGGAGAAAATCTTGTTGTGAAGTTGGATTTCGAAGGTCAAATGGATTATAAAAGGAAAACTTTAGGGCAGTGCTTTTTTATTCTAAAAGGTATTGAGTTTGTGTATCTAGTGGGTTGTGCTGGAAAAAAGTGATGCATGGTTAAAATAACTCAACTCGGTAGTTTAATAGTGTTCTTACAGAGGAAACAAACTGTCACAATTTGGGGGGGTGCTGGAACCTGAGCAATTGGTGGAGGGTATATTTGAGGTTTGCCCAAGGTTTTTTTAGGTCTGCTCACTCAATAAAATGATTAATGCACAATCTCAAACTGCCTTTGTTGTTAAATCTGCTTACCTGAATATATGGCAGCTACTAATATAAGTTTTATGCATTTGTCCATATATATGATAACTATGTGATGCAAATTATTTAATTTCAACAGGGATTATCATTGCGGGCTAATTGGTTACCAGGTCACAAAAAAACTTCGACCAACCAAGCCTCCACCAGATTCACCTCTTGGCATCTCAACTGGTAGTGACACATTGAAACATGGTATGCCAAATGGTGCTAAAACAAATCTCGCATTGAATCAAAACTACCCCTATCTTGTTAGTGCAAAAGCAGCATCTGCTGAAGTTATGCTGTTTCAATCTGAAGAACTTGTGTCCTTGAATAGAAACTAGATAATTATCATTTCTCATTGTGCTTGAATAAAACTTGATTGTTATCTTTGCTATGCTTTTGTTGGAAATAATGCCTCTTGTTGGTGACAGGATTATCTTCAAAGAGGAAGGAACATAGTGATTTAGACAAACTTGAAAGCATAAAACGGCAGGCAGGGACTGGGGCCAATGCATTTTTGTCAGGGCACGGTTTTGAAACAGAGGTCTGCAGGGAACATGGATCTGAATATCTTATTAAAGCCGAACTGTTGTGTTCATGCACATTTCCCATATTTTCTTAAAGCTTCGACCTTAATCATCTCTAGCAAATTCTATTTGTTCTTTGCCCCTGTATCATGTAATAATGTTGCCAGGCCCATTTTGTCTCTTCCTTGCTTTGTGCTTTAGATTTTGATTTCAGTGTCCATAGTGAAGGTAGGAGAACAATGATATGATACCCAAGCAGAAAGCTTTAGTATTGTAGCATCTAAGACACTTAATATAATCAAACACACTTGCATGGATGCACACGCACAAGCACAGAAGGTAGCTTCTTTAGTGTTGATGATGGATCCACCCCTTTAGCAATATAATAAATTCAATCCCTTTTCATTAATCATTTTTAAAAAAAAAAAAAATTGATCCCTGCCAAATAGAAGGAATCTCATATTTTTCACCCAAAAGACATTTTCTCATTGTATTTAACCCTCAAAGGATGGAATGTTTCCTTCCTTCCCCTTTAAAGAAAGACAAACGTGGTTTGTTATTGAAAACATTTCAATTTGATCCATAAGAAGATAATTTATTCATTTTACTCCCTGAAAAGAAATTCTTTAACAAATATAAATGTTGATCTCTATTATCCTAAGTTGCCCCGCTCTCCAACTGGCCTTTAATTGTGGATCCATCACTGTTTAGTTTGGGATTGCTTTCATTACATAGGCTGCTTCATTATGTTATTGTTGCAATTCATTTGCTTGTTCTGATATATTCATTTGTTTGCACTATCTCATTTTCTTCAAAGAAATCTACCACTAATTTGGTTTGTGAACTTATGTAGGTTGTCAGTGATATTAAAAATAAGCTGGAAGATCAGGATGTTGTAAACTTGATTCAAGTAAACAAGAATTTCCGTGCAAAGTAAGTATGCATGAAAATTGGTCTTACAGGGTCAATTGCAGCTTTCATTACGAATTTGCTTGAGTTACTTTTGTGATTGATTGGATTGAGTGTATTGATATTTCATGCCTGGGATAACTTAGTGTCATGAAGTTAATATTAGGCTAGCACCAGGTGAACACTAGTATAACATCATAATGCAATAACAGGAGAATTTACTAATGACTATAAGCATTTTCCCCACATTGGAGGATTGTTTTAAGCATGGTCTTTGAAATATTGACTTGTGATTTACATTTCAGATGCTTGGACTACAAGAAGAGGACGGAAGACCTTGATTTGAAGGTACTTAGTATTGCACTGTTACCTGCACATTCTATTATTTACTTCTGCCTCTTTTTTTTTCCATTACAAATATGTCTTTTATTTCTTTAGTTGGGCCATCTTGTTTGTATGCTTACCATAGCATCTTGTTGGAGATATCCTGGGAGTTGCACCTAATTCAAGTCTATGCTTGTCTTGTATATATATTGGTCAGTGGAGACTAGGTCATGAATTTACATTTTGATCCCATCATTCTGATTATAAAAAAAAAATGCTTACGTTGACATGCTTATGAATAATACAATAGGATGGAATTAAATAGAGGAAATATCAAATTTAAATCTTTTATCTAGAGTGTTGGGATATTATCAAGGATGACCTGAGAGTTTTTTCATGAATGTCAAGGGATTTGGGTAGTAACAAGGAGTCAAGGAGCATTATTCTACTCTCATTGCATTGATTTCCTGGAAAGATATTTCCTTGAAATTGAGATTTCAGGCCAGTTAGTTTATTTATAATCGCATGCAGGATAGTTATGGTGAGCAGAATCAGTGTGGAAGAGATATCATATAGAAATGGTTTTTAAAAGGCCTGCTATAGGGTAAATTCGTCATTTTATTAGGCCTATGATAAGACAAATCTGTCCTTTTTAGATCAATGCTAAAATAAATCTGTATAAGGTGGGGAGATGGATCAAAGGGTGTTTATTCCATTACGGTATCCTCAGCAATTGTGAATGGGGAACCAAAGTCTTGGTTTCAAGGGTTGATTCGCCATAGGCCCCTCTCTCACCATTTTATTTTACCACTGTGGTAGATGCTCTTAGTAGGATTATTAATAAAGTAGTGGAGAGAGGCATGGTCAGTGGATTGTTAGTGGGTTCGGAGAACATTGTTGTGTCACATTTGTAGTTGTTAGATGATACCATTCTTTTCCTGGATGATAATGCTTAGTTTTGAGAATGTTTTGCTGTTAGTGCAAGTTCTTGGAGTATTTCAGGTTTGAGTATCCAGATGCCAAAGAGTGGAGCTGCAGGGTTGAATTTGGAGCATGCCTCTGTGTTAAGGTTTGCTCAAGTGACTGGTTGTTGTATAATGCAATGGCCTTTGAAGTATTTGGGATTTCCTTTTGGTGGACATTCTTGTTCTAAATCCTTTTTGGGATTCAGTGGTAGAAACAGTTTCTAAGAGGTTGGATGATTGGAAAAGGGAGTTTCTTTTCATTGGGAGGGTGGATGGCTCTTATACAAGCCTGTCTATCAAAGCATTCCTTTATAATTTGTCCTTGTTTCAGATATTGGTATTAGCAGTTGAACATGTATAGAAAATCATGTGAAATTTCCTTTGGTCAGGAGCAAAGGAAAGGAATAAGGATCATTTGGTAAATTGGGAAGTTTGTTATAAAACTAAGAAAGCAGGAGGCATGGGTTCTCTCCACTTGATTCATAAGAATATGGCTCAAGTGTATAAATGGTTATGGCGTTTTCCTTTAGAGGTTCATTCTCTTTGGCACAAGGTTATTCATTACATTCTTTGTGCTTCCCCTAACAGTTAGAATGGCAAGGCTGGAACAACTTGTAGACATTGAAGTCCTTGGACATCTAGTATATCCACATTTTATTCTGCCCATGAAATTCAAAGTGGGTAATGCTGGCTGTGTTTGGTTTTTTTTTTTTTTGGGGGGGGGGGGGGGGGGGGGTTATGGGTGAGGGTGAGGGAACTCTCTTTTCTATTGCTTTTCCTTGACTTTATTACCCTTCAATTTACAGTGCTTCCATCTCCCAATTTTATCAGATGGAGGGGGATAATGGTAATTGTGATTTCCACTTTTTCTATAAAAACCTAATGACACTGAAATTCAGGATCTCCTGATCTTGTTACTTTTATCATTTATGATTTTTCATCCTAAGAGACATTGGATTTTAGAATCTGAACATTAGATGGGACTGGAACTTGAACATTTTTCTATGTTATCTTCCACGAGACCCATACACATCCGAAGATCCTTTGGTTCAAACAATCTGGAAAGCTAAGTACCTTCTGAAGTTGAAACTTTCATTTGGATTCCTTAGCAAGATTAACCCTAATGATTTTTTTGCAAATTAGAAGGCCATACAATGCTTATCTCCTAATACATGTTACCTGTCACCAAAATGGAGAATCTCAGGGGAACTTATTTCTTCATTGCCGTATAGCTTGGGATATGCGGCAGAGGGTTTTCATTTGGGAGTGATCTTTGATGATCTTGAGATGGTTTTTGGAAGGGATAAAGATTGTAAGATTTTATGGAGATGTGCTGGTACTTTAATTATTTGATGCATTTTTTGGAGGATTTCAGGTAATCACTTGATTCCAAAACAGTTGTTGTGGGATGGGGTGGTAGTCTTGGCTTTTTTCATGGTGTCAAACTGCAGGGGCCTTGGAGGCGCTTCCTAGCTAATTTACAATGGGATGGGAGTGCTTTGTTATTTGAACCTTGATTGTTATTTCTTTTCATCATGGCTTATTCTCCAATTTTGTACTATTCATTTCCATTTTGTTTTAATAAACTTTTCTCCTTTTATTTTATAAAAAATAAATAAATAAATAAAATAGGTAGTGGTTTTTTTTCCACTTCCAGAATCACTGAACTCTTGCCTGCATTTTATTTGTTTTGAATGGCACACTAAACTCTCACTACAAGTCTAACAGCCTCAGTAATCACACAGTTTATGCAACTTGATTCCCATTTGGTGTCCAAAAAGATGCAACTAGTAATAAATCAAATCTAAACTGAATCTTGGACACAAAGCTTGCTTTGGGATTGAAGAGAGTTTCAATTATTCTACGAGCTGATGAGGGTTGCCATTCTTATTGATGCAGGTTACACGGCTAAGAAGTGAACTGGGACAAGTTCGAACGGAGTATGAACAGCTTATGGCTGAATTAACATCATAAGATAAGAGCCGAGAAAGAAACGTGGGTGGATATGTGGATTTTGTTGCTAACTAGCCTTGGTTTTATCTTGCAAAGGTCATTTTCTCAACTTAGAGAGGGGATTTTTCATGGCTGTGTTTGTGAACTTGTCAAACTGTTGGTGTTTTGCTTGCAGGTCAAATGAGCTTTTATAGAAGAAACCAAAATGGAGCGTGACAGTTGTGAATTATCAAGTCAACATGCCCCTGTAGAATAGTTTGACGAGTTACGTTTGACTGTGGGTCAGCAATCTGTGTTTTCAGACCTGATATATGCATCTGCAATTTCGTAGGATTAGAATTTTAAAACTACTGATATGGAGTTCTTTTTAAAGTTAAACCAATTTATACGTGCACATGTAGATGAAAAGCAAAAGATCCTTGTTCCTTGATGCCTCTCTGCCCTTGCATGAGTTCTTGATTTTAGTGCATCTGGTCCTCTCACTTGCTTTGCACGTGTTTATTCAATTTATTTGATATTAATTAGTTGCATTTCTGCATTGCGTGTAGCATAAATGAGAAATATAAACACAAATGTAAAAGAGTGTTGTCTAGTATTATTATTATTTGAGTTTTTGTTTGAATCCTGCGTATTAGTCTCCGATACATGTCCCTGCATATCAATAAGGTAAGAGAGAGAGAGGAGTATTTTACAAGTAGAGAGAAGTTGTGGAAATTCTTGCATAATTAAGAAGAGGAAGAAAGGATTAGTGTACCATGGAAGCACACAAAAAAAAAATATTGAAAATGAAAATGAAAATCCTAAAAAATAGAATCTAGTCTATTTCTCTCTTTAAGTGATTACCATTGTTTAAACAATTATGTATGTTTTTCATGAAGAAATAAGTGTCTGTTTGTTGTAGTTGTCATTGTCGTCTTTGCAAAATAATAATTGTATTGATATTGATGATTTAAAATATCAATTTATTTAATACACAAATGGTATCCCTTGTGCGCGCGCGCGCGCGCCAGCAGTTGTGCTAGAGTTTTTGTTTGCCTTCACTATTATTCAATATGTTGATATTTGGCAAGTATGATAAAACTGATGGATGTAACATATTTTATACACAATTTATTTGAGGCTCGTGATTATAAGGATAAAAGTCAGGGTAACAAATATGTATAAGCTTGGTAGAATATCAATTCGAGGTGATGTAGGTTTAGTATTGTTTTCGAACCTAGTATCTTTGAGGTTAATTATTCACTGAAATTAAGTATACATGGATCTGATAATATCTCAAACCTAACACTCAAGTTTGGTTATTCATTGAGCTTAAGTGCATGAGTTTTGAAAGATACTAAAATTTTTTTGGGCTCGGTCACGTGTAAGTCTAAGGTATATGGGCCTAGAAAAATAATAGACTCAATAATTTTGGGTTTAGAATTATTCCAGATTTAAATATATAATCGATGATCTTTATTGGTCTCATGTTGAGTCATAAGACTATTCTTATAACTCTTAACATGAAATGTTAAGAGTTTATAATAGTCATCTTTCTATATTTTTATATGTTTAAAATTATCTAAGAATCAACTATATTTCAATTGATATTAATGCTATGATAGTTATTTCTATCAATATTAATATTGTGTACGAAATAAGATATAAAAATCTTCTATAGTTTTGTTGTTTTTCCATCAGTATTAATGTTAATATAAGGAACTTTTTCCTTACTAATATATTTAAGAAAAAAAAAACTTTTGGTTTTCAAGTAAACAATAAGATTCAAAGTATAAGGACTATAAATACCATCCGAATGTAAAGGATTAGGAATTTTATTCTCTTATTATATATTCTAAACATAATGAATCATGGAAGATCATAAAAAACAAAGATGCTTTGCTGGTTTCGCTTTTATCTTTCTTTTCAACAATTTCTTGAGAAATCTCAATAGCAGTGCTTGAAAATTGTTTCACTAAAACAGGCAGCATGCTTTCTTAACAGCCTCTCTTTGAAAGCAATTTAAGAGTCCTTTACATTTAAAAATTAAAGCTTGTATAGATCCGGATAGTGCCTAAACAATTCTATTCTACGCTTTTCCATGAGCTTCCTTCTAGTCGTTTATAGGATTTGTAATAAACATCATTAATAAACTTTCATGATAAATTATTAGCATTGAGAGTAAAAAGAATGTGAATTAACGTATATTTGATGAATAGAGAGGAAAATAAAAAAAAAAAGTATGTTTTATGGTTAGAAAGGAGTATTGTATTGATAGTGGTTGCTTGTATCAAGAACCAAAAATAATAAAAATTAAATTGTCGGAATTTTTTTGAAATTGTCATGAAATTTGATATATCAGTTTAAATTTTGAGAAATTCTAACCTGATTATCTTTTTAACTTGAATTTTGAATTAAATCGTGTAAGAATTATTTCAACGTGATTTTTTTTATTGGATAAGTTAAAAAAATCAATTGTGTATAGAAACAGAAAATTCAATAAAAAAAACTTATAATTTAAATTGAAGGTTTAGCTCGCGACCTCGACAATCCACCCAACTCCCATGCATTAGCCATTTAGTTATATCATGAAGTTGTTAATCAAACAAATAAAAATATTTATTAGCTCGGTTTATTGTTTATATAAATAGTTCAACCGATCGCGTACCTTTTAATTGTTTTAATAATAAAAAAGAAATAATATTAATAATTATAACTAAAAAAAGTCATTACAAAAGTTCTTAATTGGTATAATGATTATTTTTTCTTAATTTATTTCAACCAATATTAGCTGACAAAAGCGTATGTTTGGATTGAATAAGTATAATATAAAATATGTTTTGAACTATAAAAAAATAATTCAGATGGTAATACTTTTGTATATAAACTTTAGAATTTAGATCAATAAGCATCTTTTATAAGTATCGATTTGTTAATGTTTCTATTTAAATATACAAAAATAACAATAAAAACAAATATATTAATTGATATAATGTTTCAATAAGATCATTGTACAAAATATTGATATGGTAAAATATTTATTTATTTATAAATAATTGTACCTTTCTAGGCATTACTAAATTATTAAAAGAACTAAAAGGAGTAGATGAATTATTTTAGTAATTTTTACTATAACCATTCTTAACAAAAACAATGGGCCTGGGCATTGGGGTAAGAAGATATTTTTATTGTTTTTTTATAGCAAAATGACTAACATATTATTTAAAGAAAAAAAATATTGAAATGACATGTAAGGATTGTTTTAACTTTTTCCTTTTATTAGCTCAGTAAAATAACTGCATTGTTTTTTTGGTTAAATTATCTTTAACTTGCGTCTAGGAGTTTTCTAGTCTTTTTATTATAATTTTTTTTTGCTATAATTGATCGGATTAGGGAAAATTTGGAATTTTAACATATAAAAAATATTATTTAATATTAAAAGTGGATGATGTATATGGTTCAAGCAGTCATGTGTGGTTATCTGCTCTTTTTGGATGGTGCATGTGTTGTTTTTTGATGGCCAAACATTGACTTTCATCGTGGTGTTTGGATCTTCACAGCATTTTTTAGGTGGCACATGGGATCCAAAAACCCTCAGTTTGACATTGATGACCTTTTTTTTTTCTCTTTCTCAATTTCCGTGCCTAGCCTTGTAAATTTTCAAGATGATATGTATGATAAAGTGATAAATATGCATTCATCTAAGATTAATGGAAGACATATAACTTTTGTATCTTTGATACCAAAGCAAATATATGAGGAGCAACTGAAATTAAAAAAGGAGGAGATTATTGAAAAGGAAAGCTTGTATATCCAGAGATCTTGTTTTCTAACAAGATTCTTTTTGGTTTTGATGATAATGCTATTCTTTGACTTGGTTCTGATTTGTTAACCTTATAAGATTTTTTCCATGATACAGATTCAAGATCAAATCTTTTTAAAGAAATGAAGGATGATACGAATCAAGTGAAGTCCGAATTTGACCTTAAGATGTTTGCCAACCAATTTTGCAAGATTAAACATATCTCTCGAACTGTACATCAAATCAAGCCAAAAATATACAGGGAAATACTAGAAACATGAAACTATATTATGATAAATTTTTAGATCAAATGAAGTTCAGAGATATATTATTTCAGAGGATCAAAATTACTAGATGAATCTTGTCAAATTTGTCATACTAAACCTTCATGTATTGTTTGAGACATATCTAGAGCTACAAGTGAAATGTTGTTTTGATTCAACTTCGACTGGAAACTAGATGTCTCAAATTTTCTAACCATATATGGTAGGCCAATTAATTCATCCAGACAAGAAAGAACAATATGTTTAAAGTCAAGACTGAAATCTACCAAGAATGTACGAAAAATTAGAGATTTAGGCCACGTGAAGGAATTTTAGCATAAAGACTTTGTTATTATTATCCTATTTTATTTATTTATTTATTTTTAAATAATTTTTTTTTAATTTGGGTTTATTTTGGCCTATTAGACATTGTTCATGCGTTTATTTCAATGTTGAACTTATATTAACTGATTACTAGTTTAGGTCCATTAGCTTGCAACCCAAAAAAGATTCATTAGTGTTAGTTGTAGGATACTATATTATATTTTTTGAGTTGTAAGTTTAGGTAGCAAGTTGGAGAATAAATGAGTTTTTTTTTTTAGCAAAACAACCTTTCTTTGTAGGGACAAATATAATATACTAATTTATTGAAGATTAACTGGCTTTGTGGTGTTATTCACATGCTTAGAGTCCTTATAAACAAGATTATATTTGGGTCCAATTTTTTTCAATATATTTGGTTTTTAGATACAGACTTTTTGGATTATAATCTATTTTGTTGGAGGTTTCTTAATCACATAATTAAGAAGTTAATAGACTAGTTGAACCTATATAATTCAAGTATAAAAAGGTTCTTAAAATATCTAGATTATAGAACAATTTATTTTCAACTTCAAATTGAAACTTCTTTTCATGCCAAGATGGAAGGGGATAACATGAATGTACAAAATCACTTATGAACTTGCTGGATATGTTGACTACCACTAATGAAGAATGCAAGTTGGGGTAATTCCGTCTCACAATTAAAATATTCGAGGTGAAATTGATACAATCAATATGTTTGGTATTCAATTGATAATAAGATTATATATAATAGGATGAAATAATTAATTAATTTTTATATTTTAATATTGTGTTAATATATTAATGTCAATAGATTTTTTAATAATTTTATTTTAAAAAAAATATTGTTACTACAGGATTAAACAGGCAATTACACAGTAACAAACTGTAACTGAAACAGAGGGAAGAAGAGAGAAAAATTGAAGAAGGGGAACACGGAGGAAGAACTCAAGGAAGCAAACCCACTTGTGAAGTCAGTTTTTTTCTTTTTAAATATATTTTTAATGAAATTTAAGTCTTCTGTTCCTTTTCAATTTCATTTTTTTGTGTATTATTATTTAATACGCAGGCGGCTCTGCCCTGCGAGAGTGAGAGATGAATTGGGCAAAGCGTTTGCATTTGTTTGCCAAGACTTACAAAACTGAATCGTGGATAAAAAATACCATTGCTTCTCACCGATTTGGACATACTAGTAATGTTACCTCCGATCCTCACTTGAGTAGAAAGTTTCTAGCGCAGCTCTGGGTTGCTGATAAGGAAATGGAAAAATTTTCTAAGAGAAAAACAACCCAGAAAAAGATTGTTAAGAGCAAGGCTGCTGCTGCTGCTGTATATGATTCACACCCAGTTGGAAAATGGTTTTCTGATGCAACTGTTACAGAAAACCCTCCTCGCAGTCAATCTCTTTCTGGGTTTTTTGAGCCAGGATTTCCTGAGGAGGTGAGATGATTTTTCTGCTACTTCTTTTATTGCATATCTAATGCTTCTGTGTTGATTTATACTCATAAGCAGATTGATCCTTTTTTAGTTTAGTATTGAAATGAGTATGTAGATGACTAACTCTTTCTTTGTTTCATAGGCACGGGTAGCACCTCTTCTGGCTAGGTCCAATTTGCTTATTACCAGGGATATAGAGTGGGCAAATCTTGTACTTGGTTTTGAGCAGGTGATTTTTCTCTACATTAGCTTCTTTCCACCTTCTTGCATTAATCTTGTACTTGGTATTGTCTTGTGTATTTTATATTATTTAACTTCACAATGCTGATCTTTTCTACTTTTATGTATGGGATAATTTGCTGTTTTTTTTTAATTCAAATATCAGACAACCGTAATTTGATTGGTTGCATGCAAATTTCTGACTTTTTTCCGATGGTCGGTGATTTTTTATGTTGCATATAGAGCTTTGATGCTGCCTTTATAATATCATCATGTCCTAATGGTAATGTTGCTGTTTCAAATGTCATTGAAGCTATGCATATTGTTATTAAAAAAATAAGGCATGGTTTTTATTACCATCATAGTTGGAGTATTTGGCTTTGTAGATGCTGACTGTAATTTTATGAGTTAAATAGTTGGTACTTTGCTATTGATTTACTCAGAATCTATATTTATCTATTGGTTCTTATCTTAATGTTTTTCAAGACTATTGTTGGTAACCTGCTTGTTTTTCTGTCCTCTTGTTGCGTTGTGGTTAATTTTATGAGGTCTTTACCATAATGATTGATGAGTTATGTTTGCATGCTTGTATTTTGGAACTGACTATGAGGTTTGTTTATTGCCATAACTGACTATGAGGTTTGTTTTTGATATAGTTTGTTTTGGCTTTTAATTGTCAATATTGCTAATTGTATTATTATGAGTGCAGGAGAACCGTTATGCAATAGTAGACGTGTGCTACCCCAAGTCAGTAAGTAATCATAATCACAATTCCTTCTATATTTTTTAATATGAAATTTATATCTAACAAGAAAATATTGTTTTACAATTGAATTCTTATCAAATTTGTAATATTCTATGCTTCTTTTGTAGCCTGTAGGTTTTATACGTGAGCAAAGTAATGTAATTGCCAGACAGGTATTCTTCCTTTCCCCCTTGTATCCTTCATGAATTTTTTCATGTTCTATCAGAATTCTGAACTTTCTATTGTGGCCCTCATGCTGATTGAATTTGCTTCTCCAAAGCTGCTAGTTTATAGAGGTGCCTATAGGAAAGCTGGTATGTTGCATGAAACCTGCTGCTATCATACTCTTTCATGCATATGATTATATTGAAATACAACAGTGTCTGCATGGTTTGATGAAGTTTCACTAGATAGAATGTTTAAGTTGATTTTAAAGCTTAATTTAGCTGACTTATTCAGTATATGAAGTTGAAACAAGATAATGAGTTAATAGTCTTGGAATCATGTGTTTCGATCTTCTTAAAAGATTCCATTTAGGTTTACATGCTGCCAATGCTACATTTTTCTGGCTGCATCATCTACTCATGAATTAGGGCATTAGACATACTGTTGCATGTTCAATGTATTGTATTAGTGGGGTGGCAATTTTTCTTAGAACTAAATAGCAGAGAGATTTTGGGTTGTCGTTTTTCGCAGTAGCTGATTGGTTGGGAGATGTTGTCTGTGTTTGTTGTATGTGGGGAACATTGACAGAAAAGTAGAAAATTTCCTCCAAGTGCATATGGTGGGCGTTGGGAGAAGAAGTTAATGTAAGAGCCTAAAAATATATGCCACGTTTGGTCTGAATTCACTTGTTCAGTGTGGTGTTTGTAGTGAAGTCTAATTTTGGAATTTTTAAGATTCCACTCAAATGTTGTAGGTTAGGATTTTTTTTGGCCTCTCTTTGGACTATCCTCATTGGTTGTTTAGCAGAGGATTTTTGGGGGACAATTCAGATGGATTGGCCAGCGTTTCTGATATGATTCCTGTCTTTTTATGTTTTCTTTCATCTTGGAGGATATATTGAAGTCCTTGTTGTATTTATTTCACTTCTTCCGAAGAACGTTCCTTTTGTGTGTGTGTATGTTGAAGAATTATTGCGGTTTCTTCTTTATTTTGGAATTGAAATACTTGAAATTGTTGCCTTGCTCATTTAGGTTGCTGATGCTTGTTTTTTTCTCACAGCTCCTTCGCCTAAGGCGCCCTTTTGTTGCTTACATAACTGATTCTATGGGTAATGAGCTGTTTAGGGTGAGTGCTTTCTACAGATTCTCCTTTGAACCATGTGACAAGTTGCCAGGTGCTAGAGTTTTGGATGGGCTGTTGTTTCATCTATAAGGTTTTATTTCATTAAAATTAGGTTCGGAGGCCTTTCTGGTGGTTAACGAGCTCAATTTATGCAGAGATTGATGGTAAGGTGTGTCAGTATAACATATCTCTGCTTTGTTAACAATGGGTTATGAAACTGTGAGAATGTAAATTGCATTCCAGTTTTCATTGATCTCAAACATCTGTTCCTTTCTAGGAAATCGGTGTTGTTCACAGACGATGGCACTTGTGGAGAAGGATATATGATTTGTACTTGGGGTAATTTCTGGCATACCATTGCCCAAGTCATTTCAATATTATTTATAATTGTAGTGTGCAATTACGGTTAGTGGCCTTGCTGTTGGGAAAATTGGAAAAATTAATTAAAAAGGGATGACAGTAAGTACATTATGAAAGCACAGTACTCTCGAGCTAATTAAACTTGCTGTTGAATGCTCAACTTTTACAAAATTACCCCTATAGAAAGCAAAATTTCAGAACTACTCCCTGATAATTTAGATCCCAAATCCTACAATATTAGCTAGGAAAGTATTTTTTTGGAAGCCGGTTCCAGTTTGTGTCAAGCCAGCCAAATAGACATGCTGGCTTTAGCATTAGGTTTCTCCCTTGTCTAAAACAATCACATATCTAAATGTTTTGGTTTCTAGAGTTTTTTGGGACTTTAGCATAGTGAAAAAGAAGAAGAAGATATAACAATGTAGTGCAAAAAATATTTAGAAAAATAACATGGTTTAGAGAGTCGCAGATGACATATGTGATTCGCGAGTTGCAAGTGTCATCTGCGATTCGCTAGTAGCAAGTGTTATCTGCGACTCTCAAATTGTAAAATTGTTAGACACAAGACTCAATAAAGAGAGAGGAGAGCAACTCTCTCAAATTGTAAAATTGTTGGACACAAGATTCAATAAAGAGAGGAGAGAGGAGAGAAAAAAAGAAAAGAAAGAAAGACTTTGGAGGCACACCGAAACTCCTATGACGACACCACCGGTACCGTTAGAAAGATATCGACGAGATGAATCCAACAACACCAAGAAAGGTCATCAACGGTGATCAGAGTGGGCCAAACGAGTAGCCTAAAGACAAGTGAGCCCCGACACCTTTGGACGGTTCATGTGGCCAATTCCGTTCATCGTTTATGATCTTCTTTGGTGTTGTTGGATTTGTCTTGTTGAGACTTTTTTATGGTATTGGTGGTGTCATCATTAGGGTTTCGGTGTGCCTTCGAGTCCTCTATTTTTTTTTACTTTTCTCTCTCTTCTATCTCTTCATAAATTATAAGGAGAGAGGAGAAAGAATATAAAAAAGAAAAAAAAAAGACCCTAGAGACGCACAAAAGCTTTGATGACGACACCACTTGTACCTTAAAAAAAATCTTGATAAGACGAATCCAACGACACCAAATAAGGTTACTAACGATGAACGGTATGGGCCACACAAGCCGTCCAAAGGTGTCAGGTCTCACCTACCTTTGGGCCGCTCATGTGGCCCACTTCGATTACCGTTGATGACCTTCCTTGGTGTTATTGGATTCATCTTGTTAAGATCTTTTCAACGGTACCGATAGTGTCGTTATCAGAGTTTCGATGTGCCTCTGGGGTTTTTTTCTCTCTCTCCTTTATTTATTGAATCTTGTATCCAATAATTTTGCAATTTGAGAGTCGTAGATGATACTTGAGAATTGCAAATGTCGCTTGCGACTCTCTAAATTATGTCATTTCCCTAAATGCTTTTTGCACTGTGATATTTTATCAATAATTTTTTTACTATGCTAAAATTAAAATAAATAAAAAAAACTCTTGGTTTCTGCATCAAAAGCCGGAAAAACATCTAATTGCTTTACTGAATTTATATAAACCATTTCAACTCATTTACTTCTCAGTAAATAGCTAGCAAAATGACAATCTACTTTCATGTGCTTATTTCTTTCATTGAAATTGGATTTGAGGAGACATACGTGGCTGCTTTATTTTCAGAAAACATCTGCATTGGCTTGTCATATAAGAATCTCTTGTAATATAGAGGATTTTATACTAGGTTATCTATAAATTAGAAAATAGATTTAGTATTAATCAACTCCCCGGGGTCACTCTTAATTACGATAGATGATTTGATTCTGTTCTTGATTCCAGAGAATACTCTCTTGCAGGAGAGACCTGACCAATATCATTTACATGCTCTAAAAGCCATAGCTATATGCTCTCCCTCTGCACTTCAACTTGTCACAACACAATCAGCATAGGAGAATCCTACGTTGTTCAATGGATTATTTCTTGAACAGTAGCCCTTACCCAGGAGCTTAAGAAATTTTAAAATCTGTAAACCTTCCCAATGAGATTGTAGAGGACTTTGCATGCGTTGACTAAGCACTCAAAGACAAATGTTATATCAGGTCTAGTTATTTTCAAGTAAATAAGTTTCCCAATTAACATTCAATAATTCTAGGATTATCAACTCAGCATCTTTTTCCCCAGACTTCACATTGGGATCTATTGGGGTCACAGTTGGTTTGGCTCCCTAAAGTACTGTCTCTTATAACAAATTGGCAACATACTTCCATTGAGAAAAGCAGTCTTTCATGGTAGAGATCTGAAACCTTTACTAGGAATTGTAAAAGAAGTGGGAAACGTTACTGTAGGGTATGAGTGCTTGAATTTGTAATTGACTTGTGCAATGTGCAAACATGTTATTGGCATCATTATGGTGTGTGCATGTGTCATTCATTTCAGCGTTAGATTCTTTGTTGTACTTGCTTAACTTGTATAGATTCAATATAGTGTTTCCTTCTATTGTGATTTGTGATTCTATTCAATTACTGCTCTATCTAGTCGTCCATTGCCTAAACCTTAATTTCTTACGTGAATCCAATTTTCTCACATATAGAGAATATATGCTAACAATATTATTCACAGAAATAAGCAGTTTGCAGTAGTTGAAAATCCTGGTTTATGGAACTGGACCTTTACCCTCAAGGACATTAATGGGGAAGTGCTGGCTCAAATAGATCGTGATTGGAGGGGTTTCGGATTTGAGGTTGTCTCCATTCCTTGTAACATGATGTTTCCGACCATCGTGTGGATTCTCATGCATTTTTTGTTCACTCCCATCACTAACATCTACCTTGAAATGTGTGCTCAGAACCTGTTTCCTTCAGAGAACTTAAGGTTCATATTTGCTTTGGTTCTGTAACATGATAAGTGGGTTATTTTATCTTAATATTAGTTTTGCCAGGGATAAAAGCTGTATGATGACATATCCATGCATATATAGCTTCATGTGCCATAAGTTACATTGTTATAATTCTTATCATTATTGCGATGCAAAATACTTGTTTGGTGAATATGCTTACAAGATTGATTGAAGTGCTTTCCTTCTATATGAATTGAACTTTTTTTGATAAAAAAGATTGAAGTTCTTTTGGCAGACAAAAGCCAGATTTATGATACTTGAATTTGATTTAATACATTTGTTATCAATAGCAAGAAAAACAGGTTTTCAAAAATTAATCTTTAATTATGAGACAATAACAGATCTTATTATATTAATACATGTTCATATTTTAATCACCATACTACTCAGCTATGACTTCCCCATGAAGCATTGTAACCAAAGTAGAGTTTTGCTGCCAAGGTATTGGCTAGAACGGCTTTAATTGTTTGCTGCCATCATTTTATGTTGCTTCAGCAGCTGAATGGAAAGTAAATGTTCACATTTTTTGCCGATGCAATGTAGATCTTTACTGATGCTGGTCAGTACGTGATAAGATTTGGGAGTTCAGATCCCAACTCGAAAATTGGCCCTGCTAGAACGGTAAAATAGCAAACTGATCTCACTATACTCATAACATGTTTCTCTAATACCCAATTTTCATTTTATGCTTTTTTGTCTGTGCTTGTTTTTCCTTTTCTTCCACAGATTCAAGAGTTGGAAGTAACCCGTCCACTGACTCTGGCAGAGAGAGCTGTAGCTGTTGCTCTTGCTATTTCATTGGATAATGATTACTTTTCAAGACATGGTGGCTTGTAAGCTTGTTTGCTGAATTTTTACAGGGACTCATTTTATATATGTGCATTCTGTTCTCTTCATAACAGCAAGATAATCTGGATTTTATAAATTTCTGGTTTGATTATCTTCAAGTTCAGCTACTCTGATCCATTCCCTTGCCTCCTTTTTTATTTTGGCATTCCTATTGAAATTCAACTTTGTTTTCTGCCTTGATAACGCAATTTTTATTTTGTGACCTTGCTTTGAATATATATTGATGACCCTTTTTTTTTTGGTGTCAGTGGACTTCCTTTTGTTGAAGTTGGCGAGTAGATTCGAGCGTGTTATAATTACTGAAACGTTATGGTTGGTTTCCAATTTATGTAGCATGAGGGTTCATTGACTAAGACCAAGGAACTTGGAAGCTCCTTCAAGGATTTCTAGCAGAGATCTCCGCTCTTGTTCCCTGTCATTTCAGCGTGTTTATGATTGGAACTACCCATAATAGTGAGTGATCTCTGTAGCCTGTGAGAATGTATTTGACTGTTAAGACCTCTAATCTGTTGAAGGAGGACAGTTTTGGGGGTATATTTTCATGCGGTTTCCCCGCACTGTCTCTCTCTCTCTTGTTAATTTCTCTTCTTTTCAAATGATGGATACTCTTGTCCATGCATCTTGCTGTTGATGCTTAACAAATTAGGACTCTGTCTCCCTCTCTTTTTAATTACACCGCCCACCATTCTTCCAGTGAATCTTTTCTTGTTGCGAGTGTGCTTACCTTTTTCTTTGTTTTTTTTTCTTCTTTTTGATAAAAAAGCTGTTATTTTGGTGATGAACTGACGAGGATATAACTGATACCGAGTACCTTGTAACTTTGTTCTTTTATTGTTTTTTCATGGCAATTTAGTTATAGTTAGAAAATCTGGAGAAGTTTTTCCTTGGTGCACTTATAGCTGGCCGGCATTCGAAGTAAAATAGCTGAAGCAGGGCTGCATGGGGCATGGCTCTCAGTGCATCTAATCATTGCTAAAATGAACTGGCGATCAAAAATATTCACTTAAATGGAATTGTAATTAATTAAATTTTATTTTCTTAATATGTAGGATATTTATTTATTTTGCATAATCTCCTGTATAATTTTTTAGTCCCCACTCTTTTTAGTCCATTGTTCTCTCTTTCTTCTTGTTTCACTCTCCAAACTCCCTTTTTTTATTATTATTTATATTACTATCATAATTAAATAATTAAATTCTGAAAATTAAATAATCAGGGGGGTTAAAATGAGTTATAACATTGTACATGGATATTTGCTATACATGAACTGATTGGCATGTAAATAATGTATTGACAACGTATTGTAAAATGTTTATGTTATTGTTTTTAGAGATATATTGGACATTATTATCCATGTCAAATTATCATGTAACATTTTTTTAGAAAATAAATTAAAATTAAAATGACTGTCGAAAAAGTTAAATGAGGATCCTCTAGGTTACGAGTCAACTCATTGGATCGAATATTTTGAGCATTAAATAGTATGTTTTGGTTTTGGTTTTGATTTTTTAAAAAAAATTTAATCTTCACTCACTTGATTTTTATTTTTATTTTGAATTATTTTGTGAATTTATTGACTTAGAAATTATCATTTTTTTCTTTTAGTTCAATATTTTGACTTAGACCCTCAATATTTTAATTTTTATTCTTAGTTCTTTTATCAAATTTTAATTTGTTTTTAACTTTATCATTAGATCTATAATCTTGATTTTTTCCAATTTTATCACCCGAGTTTGCTAATATTTTGTTTTTACTTTTTTTTCTGATTTTATCCTTCATTGTTTTGATTATTAAGAATTGATGGTCATTATTTTTTTTCAGTTTTTTTTCTGTGATGTAGTCATTAATTTTTTTCTTTTTTAAAATACATTTACAACGCTTAAATATAGTCTTATTATGTTTTATTTAAAAATAGCTTACGTCCTTAGTAAAACGCGAGCAAACTAGCTAGGGGGTGTTTGAGAGTGTGATAGCAATTGTTTTTCAAAGTACTTTTCGCTTATAAATACATCAAAATAATATTTTAAAAAAAATTATTTTTTATATTATCATATTAAAATAATTTGAAAATACCAAAAAATATTAATTTAAAAGAAGAAAATAAAAAAATCATTTTTTTAAATATTTTTAAAACACAAGAACAAATAACCAGTCATCAGTAGCATTAAAAGGGTGTAGCTCAACTAGTCAGGTCCTAAGTTTATTCCCCAAAGATCACCAATTCGAGTGCCACAAACTATAAAGTTATTAGAGGCTTACTTAATCATTAACTTCAGAATCTTAAGAGATTAGTCGAAATATGTATAAATTGACCTAAACACTCACAATTAAAAAATTAAAAAAAAAATAGAAAAAAGGTCAGTGTAAGATGCACAAGAGTCATTATTAATGGAGTTAAAAAGCTTGTAGCTGCTTTGCTCTCAATAAAAAATGTGAGGGAAGCTACCTTGTGATTGTGTCAACTTGAGCTGTTTTTCAAAACTATTTATCTCCATGCCATGTTGTTTTACATCATTTTTAAATTCTGGTTTGTTTTTATATTTTAAAACTATTTTAAAAAAATTTAAAGATTTTTTAATTTTTATTTTAAATTAATATATTTTTAGTATTTTTATATTATTTTCATGTATTGATGTAAAAAATAATTTTTAAAAAATAAAAAAATATTATTTTAATATATTTTTAAACAAAAAACACTATAAAAAATAACCACAATCAAATTCCCGAAAACTCATTTTAACTCTCTACCATGCTTCTGACTTGAGCTCTCTCTTTACATCACCATTTATGTCCAAGCCAAGACCCCAAGTGGTGCAAGCAAACCAGCAGTGGGTTTGATGCTCCTCGAAAATTGGCCACCAAAGAAATGCAGCTCCACATCCCGGCATCGAATTCCATTCCATGTGACTTACAAAACCTCCTAATGGGTGCTTTAACATCTGCTCTTGCGGACTTCAACTTGCTAACATGCCTCTACCCTTTTCTGCAAGAAATTCAGGTGGCATAAATATTGTCGACTCACAACCATAAATATCACAACTTATTATACATAAGAAAGCTATTTTGTTGGTGGTCATTGGCCAGACCCCAAGCCAGTTCTAGCATTTGCTGTGGTGTTAGTACGGTGATGGTTCTTTTGAATCAAGCCATCCAGAAGCCTGATTGTTCTTTCTATAGATTTGAACCAATATAGTTCAGCCAAGTTGGTAAGAGAGTGATTGGTATATGTGTTATCAACGGGTTCTCTTTGCCTCGATTTCTTCTTCTTCTCGGTAATGTGGTGCTGTAGCCCCTGAAACCGCCTTAGCTGCCATTTCACTAACTGCTGCCCGAGCTTGTTCTCTTGTGAATTTTCTTATGAGTTCACCAACTCTATCAAACGTTATGAGTTCAAAGTATGGAACAAAACATGAAACAAAAACATAGCTTGAAGGCTTGTTTCTCTTGCTCTCGTTACCGAAGATTGATCAGAATCAACAATTCAAAACCTATAGAATCATTCGTTGGCAAATACACAGCCAACCACAACGAACGTGGGTCAAAAGACCACAAATCAGAAATGTGGAAGGAAGAAAGCATTTGATATGGTTGCCATCATGCTGGCAACCCAATCACTGGTAGTTTTGAAAACATTTCTTAATGGCTAGTAAATTCCAAACACCACCCGGGGGGAAACCTCCGGGAAAAATCCTTTGTTTTAGTTCGCGAAGCATGACAAAATTAAAGGAAAGGGAAAAGGAAAAAATCCTTGCACAAACAGGCAGAGTAAGATTCCTCGGAATGAATATTTTTAATGGTACAGAAAACCTCATGCCTAATCTCACATACACCCCAAAAGTTTAAAATGAATGTTAAAAATAAATATGCTTCAAAATTTTGCACTAAATTGTGCAAACAAAAAAATAACATAACCAACCCCGGGAGCATAATCCAAGTAAAATCATGAACTTCATGCAGCATTTTGGGATGCTGCAAGCCTCTTTTCAGCCTCCTCAATTATAGACAACTTAATACCCTTGCCCTTGGGAAGAGAAACCCATGGTTTGGTGCCCTTTCCAATGGTGAACACATTGCCCAGGCGGGTGGCGAACTCATGGCCAGTGGCATCTTGAACATGAATTGTCTCAAAGCTTCCCTTATGCTTCTCCCTGTTCTTGATTACTCCAACTCGGCCTCTGTTCCTTCCTCCAGTGACCATTACAACATTTCCCACATCAAACTTGATGAAGTCTACTATCTTGTAATTCTCTAGGTCGAGCTTGATGGTGTCATTGGCCTTGATGAGTGGGTCTGGGTAGCGGATAGTGCGCCCATCATAGGTGTTCAGGTAAGGGATGCCTTTCTGCCCAAACTGAACAGACCGAACTTTGCAAAGCTTAAACTGCACAAGCATTACAAAAAAATAACAACGAATTCAGAACCTACCATGATACCATTCTCAGACATGAAACTAAATACAACACATCTACCCATCAAAAAACAAAAATTATCAGAATTGCAGCAACAAAACCACAGAGCCAAGAGTATCACAAACCTTGGCCTCATCTTCTCTGAGGGAGTGGAGACGGAAGCGGCCTTTGGTGTCATAGAGGAGTCGGAAGCTCTCGTTTGTCTTTGGGATTGATACAACATCTATAACAGAGATCGAAACTAAATGAACAGCCCATATGAAGATAGCAAAATTCGAGGGAGAAAAACAAAAAAGAAAGGATCTTATAAACAAAAAAGGGCAGAAAGCTCATCACACTTAGTGACCACTTCCAAACAAGTATAACGGAAAGATGGCAGGCAAAGGCTCTTATAACCTACCTAATGTTCACTTGCCAACAAGCATTTTCTGTATTGCATTCTCAGGGCCACAATTTATTAATCATATCATGCCAGCCAACAGATAAAAAATCAGAATAACAGCAAGTCATTGAAAACATAAACTCCAAATCCCATTTAGAAGATCCGCATAAAAAAATCATAAAAGTTGTAGGAGTAAAGAGAGAATATTTGCACATACCCATGAAACCAGACGGGTAAGTTTTATCTGTCCTGACCTTGCCATCAACAAAGACATGTCTCTGCATCAAAATGGCAATTACTTCACGGTATGTGAGAGCATACTTTAGCCTGTTTCGCAGAATAAGAATGAGAGGCAAGCATTCTCTGGACTTATGGGGCCCAGAAGATGGCTTTGGTGCCTGCAAAAAACAAGAAATCATCGAGTCACACGCAAATACACCACCAAGGAAGAGGGCGGGGCAGGGTTAAAGATTAAAGATTTTGGTAACATACAAATGCACCACCAAGTTTGTCAAGCATCCAATGTTTAGGGGCATTGAGCCTCTTCAAATGCTTCTTCAATCCTCTAGCCTGTCATGCGTCACAAAACCAAGCACAATCATACCAAAAACACATAGACCCAGACATTGGAAAACACAAACAAGTTCTCATAGTGTTAAAGCTAACCATTTTGCTTCGCTGAGCTCTGCCACGGCTTCCAACACTCTGGTCTGGACTGGTTTAAAGCGACGCAAAAACCCTATAAATTCCATCAATGGGGTTCTTATTGGATCCCATATTTATCCGGGTCAGATTATAACTGTTATTGGGCCCATTATTCCTTGGACTCTTGTTTGGGCTCGACTATTTTCCTTTGGCAAGTGTCAAAACGACAAAACAGAAATTCCTTAAATCCCAAAACAGCAATCCTAGAACATTTTTCCTTAATTGCCATATTAAAATTAAATTAAAATAAGAAAATAAAGTAAAAATCATCAGTAAGTACTCTTCTTGAGCAAAATCATGGAATTTGTTATTGGAGGTAATATGGTTTTTTTATCTGGATTTATTTATTATTATCAAATTGATTAAGGATAAATATATTTTATTTTTTAGCAAATTAAAATGACTTAATTATTCTTTAAAAAAAATTAATTTTGCTAGCTTTTAGGGGTTTTTTAGTCCTTTTCATTTTCAAAGCACGACAGAATGACTATATTATCCTTAAAAGAAAAAAAAAAATAACTTGCATCCAAAGACATTTTTGTATTTTCATCCATGTCTTTTTATAATAGATTTGACTTAGAGAAAATTTAGTATTTTAATAAATATTAAATATAATTTTAAAAGAAGAGCGACAAGTGAAGTATCGTCATGTAACCAAACATTAGCTTCCATGACCATATTAGAAGCATCATAGTGCCTTCTTCCATGTGAGGCGGTTCGTGCGGTGGTTTAGGAAATGGTGTATCATTAACGTGGATGTTGGGTGGGTTTTTTTTCCCCCCCCTTTTTTTTTTTTTTTTTTTTTTTTGTTCTCCCCACCCTTTTTTTTTCTTTTTTTTTTAGGAAAGGAACTATAGTTTTATAAATTTTTAATTTTTTAAAATATTTTTATATTATTTTAACGTGGTGATGTCAAAAATAAAATTTAAACATAAAAAATATTATTTTAATATATTTTTAAGTAAAAATATTTTAAAAAATTACTACTATCACTATAACTATAACAAACACCATCTTTATCCAATTTATCTTTACTCGAATTAATAGTAATATGATACATCAATTTAGCAAAATCTAAACTTATTAATCCTAAAATCAATAACTTGAGTTTCTTCCTATATAAAAATAGCTACGAATTATTTTAAAAAAAAAATCTAACCACCAATTTATTCTGAAAAGAAGACTTTAACTATTGAAATCCAAACCAACATCATGAATCATGTTAGGAGAGTAATCCATGGTATGCATTTACGCATACAAATAGAGATTTTAATTTAATTTCTTATTTATTTTATAGGTCTTAATTAAGATTAAATATCTTTTCAAACGATACTACACACACATGCTTTTTTATAAACTCTTGTTTTTAATTGTGAACCAGGAAAGGAACTATAGTTTTATAAATTTTTAATTTTTTTGGTGACAAAAACTATTTTTATATTATTTTAGCGTGGCTGATAAAAGCAAAAAAAGCTAAACCCACCAAATAAAAAAACCAACAAAGATAATTTTCCAAGGAAAAAACCCATAAGAAAAAATGTTGCGAATTGACAATATTTTGGGGGGAAAACAATAGCGTTTTTCCAATAAAATAAACTAACTTTAGAAAAATATTACCACCCCAAAAAGTTTTGAGAAAATTACTACGCTTTCCTCATGATTTAGCTTTATTGTAATTATAATTCTTAACCAACTCAATATTAAAAACAACAAAGAAAATTTTAGAAAAAATTATAAAAAGGGAAAATAAATCATCGTTGTTTTAAAGAAAAAAAAATAACAAAGCTAAATTCTTAATCGGCTCAATATTAAAAAAAATCAACATAGATAATTTCAGGAAAAAAACACCAAAAAAGGGGAAAATCATGTTGGTGAATCACCCCCCACATTTGTAAGACTTGTAATTGTAATTCAAAACACAACTCTAATATTAAAAAAATAAAATTAAAAAGATAATTTGAAAAAATTTCTTCCTATAACAAAAACTGAGCAAGGCCCATACAAAGTAAATTTTAATCCACTCAATTTTTAAAAAATAAAATCGAGGAAAAAATAAATATTACCAAAAAGAAAACACAAAAGAAACTGAAAAAACTTATTCTGTAAAGAAGACTTTAACCATTGAATATTTAAAAAATAAAATTGACAAAGATAATTTTAGGAAAAACATCGAAAAAAAAAACCATGTGGGAAAAACATGTTGAGGAAAGTTAAAAATCCACATATTGTAACTGGTAATGAATATAAAAAAAAAAAAGATAATTTCAGAAAAACCATAAAAACTAGTGAGAAACACTTGTAGAGCAATAAACAATGTTTTAAAAAAAATTAAACTAAATTCTCCTTCATATTAAAAAAATAAAAAATTTAATTTTGAAAATAAAAATAAAATAGAATGGGAATAATATCGCACCACATTGAAAAAATTACAAAGCAAAAATTTTAGCCATTAAAGTAAAATAACAAAAATTAATTTTGAAAAAAAAAAAAAAATTAAAAAAAAAAAAAATTAGGAAAATAAAAAACAATTTTCAAAAAAATTGAAAAAAAAAAGTAAAAAGAAAATGAGAAAGAATCATTGTAGATTAGTATTATATATATGATTCCCCGAATTATGTTGTATTGTAATGTAATATATATATATATATAATAATCCAGTGTATATATATAAAAAAAAGAATATAATGAGATTCTCAAAATATTGATCCTAAAATTCATGCCCGAAAACAATAAAACGACGTCGAATCCTTGAGATCTATTTTCTCTTTATTGTCCAGCTCTCCGTCATGCACGCATGCTATCCTGCTGCAAGTCCAGCAACTCCCCCACTTGTCGCTTGCAAGTTGCACAGCAGGAGATAACCACAACGACAACTTGCATGAAATTAATACTTATTTAACACAATTGCAAGAGCAACCGCCCTGCCCCAACACGTACCTGCTGGGTAGGTTTTAATCTGCCCGTTGCCCGAAAACCTTGCACCAGGGTTTGCCCTAGAAGAGCTCAGAGCCTCTGTATAAAACCTCGCTAAGGTCCTCTTCTGCATGTCATCTCTTCTCCCATCTCTTCTCCATCCTCCTAGCCGGCTCTCTTCTCATCGTGTTATGACTGCTTTAGATTTCCTTCCTTCCTAGTCTTTACCATCTTGTTTCTTTAGTGGGAAGTCTTCTCCTCCTCTGTGTGTGTGATATGATCGGTTTTGTTCTTGCCTTTTTGCTGACAGGGCCATACATGGTACTGGCATTTGAGGGGAATTAACTCTGAGCCTAACTAGCTACACAGCGAGAGGCTTAAATCCTAAATCTCTGAGTTAGATGAGCTATAAGTTAATTAAATGAGTATATATATTACTATGTTTTTCTCTTTTTCTGCACTGAGTGCACATGATCATTCTTGTGTGTTAACGATGAATCTCAGTTATATGTGCAAAATACTTCCATCCGCATGTGACTCATTGTGAGCAAGGCGGCCATCTTTTGCGCACAGTGGAAAATAAAGCACCACCGTTTATGGTGTGCTTTTTGCTGTTCAAAGAGGTTGTGTATTGCAAGGTATACATCAACCTTTTAGATTAGCATACATTTATATATTAACCAAATTGTCTTTATTAACCTCCCTTGTTCTGATAATCACTGTGCTTATCCATGGTTTTAGTTTGATAACAAGTTACTTTAAATCTGAATATTTAGTTTATTATAGCAAATGCTCTAAACATGGCCATAAATCTGTGTTTTTTTACCTCAGATAAAACAAATTTAAATGACACATGGAAGCTGAGTAATTACGAGGTGGCGTCAACTAAATTTGTTATGCAGGGACCAAAAGGCTTCATTATGCTAACCCCCACTTTAATGGTAGATCTTTACACTGATTGACAGATAAGATGACCTTTAATTTGGTATTATCTTCTCCATGCTTGTTTTGGTAGCGAACTCTTCAAAGCCCCAGCAAACTTGTTATATCTAAATGTAAAACTACTCAACAGGAGATCTGTTATCTTGCCCATCATGTCCCCCTCTGTTCGTCGTTCTAAAGCCAAGATGCAGGTGATTGATAAATGGATCCGACTAGTTAGGCTCAAGGGTAACGACATGACTGCATTATGGATTCAGTCAAAGAAACACCAAAGTAAAATCAAATTTAGTAGTAATTATTGTTTCTAAAGCACAGAAAACACTGGGATGGAAGCTCCCCACATGGTTACATTTTGAAGTTAAAAAATGCTTTAATGAGAAGCGCGCAAAGGGGACAACAGTATATGAAGACAACCTTTGGACGCTTCAAAATCTCAATAACTCGTTCTGGTAAGAAGATGAGTTCATGTGTATAAATTAGCCAAAATGACTTTTGAAACACATTCTACAGTATGCAAAATCTTGAAGCAAAAGGATCGGTATACAGGTAAATATGTGGCCGATGACGGTAAACAAGTGCTGTCTAGCATCCTGACCGTAAAATCAGAAACTGTGAAAGAACAGTAAATTGCAGAAATTACAGCATTGCAACTTTTAGCAACACGTCTCTCCACTCTCCAGTATATGTCTTCATTCAAATAACCCCACTAGTGCGATTTTCCACCATGCTTGAGTCTTTGATATCCACATTAAGCTCCAAATTCTCACCATAGCAGAAGCGTAGCTCAAAGAAGTTAAAAACCTACATGTATTAGATTTACCTGAATCAAGCACCGTCATTCTATTCAGCAAAGCGGGGACAGCCATACCTTCTCTTCAATGTTCAAGCATCACTCTGCAGTCCTGGGAAAGTCAACTGGGGAGTAAAGGTTCTGTCATCATTTACAGCAGATTCAGGTTGCCTCCTTAAATGGGTCTATTAGCAGAAGAAAAGCCACAACACCACAGCAGAAAAAGAGCTTCTATGAAGAACAATAGAAGGAAATCTGTAGATAGATAGTAAAGGGATGTTCAAAGAAGCATATACATCTTCCAATTATACCAGAAGCACAAAGCAAAAACTTGAAGAAATGGCAATGAAACATAGAGGTTTGATGTACAAGCTACTAATCATTCTAACACTTTCACAGCCTAATATTCAGAAATGCCAAAACACTGAGCTATTTATTCCTCTATTTGCTATACCCCAATATCTTTAGAGCCACAACATTTTTTCTGTTTTTTTTTCCGTTTGCTTTTTTGGGGGATTGCTGGCTTACCGTCAGTTCTTAAACCTTGCATCAACGTTCTTCATCCATTCAGACTTACTGTCCTTCCATTTTTTTTCCTCAGATTTTCATCTGTACAATCATCACAGTGGTACATTCACTATGTCTTCAGCCTCGATCTCGGCTAAATAAACCATTAAATACAATTTCCTATTTCTTGAAACAGTAATTGTTATTTAAGTTACATCAGAGACGTCACATCCTAGAACTTTGATAGAATCCTCTGACACCATCCTTCATTGATATATACTTTGTATCTCGTCTTCCAAGTTGTTAGCATCGAGTCATCAACTATCACTTCTCCTTTACAGCTGTCTAAAATAAATGTCAACAGAAATCTCTAAGATGGTCCTTGGCTCTTTGCAAAGAAAAACAATTATATGTGACAAGATAAACAGGGAGATCGACAAGACCATACCTGAAAAGAAATCCGTAAGAAATCTAAAAGCATTTTGATATCAAAACTTAAAGTTACTGTTTTTTTATTTTAATTATTTTTTTTTAGGTAATTTTGAATTTTATTTTTTTGTTTCTTGTTTAGATTAAAAATTTTAATTTAATTAGTATTTTACTATTTAAAAATATTAAAATTATATGAATTTTATTAGTTATGAAAGTTTTGGTTAGAAATTCTTTTCTTTAAAGAATTAGAACTATTATAAATAGAGAATTTCTACTTTATTTTTAGAATATTCAGATTATTATTCAAATTTAATAAAAATATTAATGAATTTTTTCTAGATTTCTCTATAGTTAAATATGTAATTTTAAAGTTTAAGAATTCTAATTTTATTTTCGTTATACGCTACATCAGGTGATATTAAAGCAAATTAATATCTAAATTGATGGCAACAATGAACAGAATCGGGGGGACAATTGGTGACAACCATCTTCGTGATGGTGATTAGGGGATGCAAGCTATTAGGGATCAGTTAAATCATCATTCATTAATGATAATAGCTTTAGAAGAGAAAGTGCAAATTGGGTTTGGCAACATCAACACTAGATTTGATGGCCTTACATTTACGCTTAAGGTACTAGGGTTGCATGCAAACATGAACCAGGAAAGAACAGAGGCAGGCATCGAGGAGACACTCATGGCACCTGTCCCTAAACCAATTTGTGCAAATACCTGTGGTTAATATGACTATGAATATTCATTTAGTGAAGAAGATCAAGGTGGGGTTAGTAGAAACAATATGTATGATAAAAATATCATATGAAGGTTAAGATTTTTTCTTTTAGTGATGATTTAAAAGGAGAAGAATCTTTTTATTGGTTAGCTAAATTTGATAAATTATATGAGTATACATCAATTTTATATTTGAGAATAGTAATAAAAAAAATGTAGAGTTTAAATTGAAGCATGTGACTTTAGTTTGGTGGGATATGATATTAAAGGCTAGGAGGTAAGAGGACAGAAAACTTATTAAGACTTGGGAGCAAATAAAGTAGTTGTTGAGAGGTAGATTTTTGCCCCCTAATTATGATAAACTTTTGTTCCTTCTATCACATACGCGCGCACGACTTGGTGGGACATTAGAGTCAAGGAGTCGCCATTTAATTGTTTGATACCAAGAGACCCGAACGAACTGATCTTATTTGAAATTTCAGGGTAAGAAAATAATTGTGGTTAGAAAAGATATTAGCACCTTTAGTGTACCTTACCTGAGGTTGTTCAAAGACTAAGGCAATTTAACACCTAAAAGGGAGACAAATTAGATATATCACTAAATTTTACAATTAATACAAAATACTTTAAGTAAATACAATAACCAACAATATAATTAAAATATTTAAAATAAAGAGTTAAGGAAGAGAATTCGCTGACTTGTTTTTAATATGGTTCAACAAGCTTACATTCACATCTAAGTATCAAACTGTATTTAAGTATTGTATTTTTTAACTTGTCCAAGCTTTAGAGTACACCGCTTGAAGAAATCTCTTTTCAAAGATTTTTCCCTTAGTGAAATTTCCTCACCAATATTAAGAGTTTTTACCTAACTCTCAAAAGTTTACAAGGATGATTTTGTTTTCACAACAAACTTTCTCAATAAAATGAATAATACAATTAAAGTTCTAATATTTCTATATAACACTAGATAACACTTATAGGAATGAAAATTTTTAATGTAGGGAGTAAGAGATTAAATACTCTTTATGCTAGAATATGAAGATTTAATAGTACAAATTAGAATATAATCAAGAATTAATGATTTTGTGGGAGTTTTACTATTAGAATAGCTTGCATATCATCTTACTAGTTTTTTTTTTCCACACCCAAGAAAACATCACTCAAAATTTCCTTCTAAAATACTTGTTTTTACTCATTAGACTTCAACCAAGTTAGCTATGAATGTTATGAGATTATCCCTAATTTTTACAAAAATAAGCTCATAGGAACGTCATTGACAACTCAGAATCCATAGCTGCAGCAAAGCGCTGGCATCAGAACTGGTGTCGTTTAAACCGGCAGACAACCAAGGAAAATTATCCCAAACTACCATTTCTATTTCCTTTTTTTTTTGTTTTTAAAGATATTGTTGAAAACATACAAATTCTCATTAATAACCGAATAATAGAGTTGAAAAACTTTCATGCTACTATGGAACCTCAAAGAACATAATACAAAAAGGAACAAGATGACGGGAATCTCGTGCAAGAATGCCCTATAAAATTACATAAATCGGAAAAATCAGCTTCTGTTATGATCCTTGACTTGCCTGATGATACTAGATGCCCAGCTAAAATGGGATTGGCCAGCACTTTTTCAAAAATCTCAAACTCTTGAAACATTTCCCAAAGAAACTCCAACCTCAACACTTTGCCCTTGCCTAAAATTTTAACATTACCAAATCTAAATCAGATTAGCCCTCTTTAGAAACCTGATTGCCCTACAATAGTAGGGCCATATAGATTCCACATAATCTAGGTACTTCTCCATACACCACTCTTGCAATTCCGTCATCTTTTTTCTTGAAAACTCTTTGCGGTCCAAGTTCTTAAAGCTTTGCAGAGGTTGCAACACACGAGCTTGTATGTCTTCTTTGAGCTTCCCTTGTCTGATATAGCCGGAGGCCACGAGATAGTAGGTAGGTACATTTTTGATAACTTTAATTGTCTGCCTAAAGCTGAAAACATAGAGTGCCCACAAGCCCTGGAGTAACTTGATGTAGAAAGCAACAATAAGGGGACCCAAAATCCACAATGGAGTCAATTCCTTTGACACTCCAGCTCCATACATCACATTGACGGCCAGGAACAAAGGAATGCTGAAAACGAAGCAATGCAGTTAGAAACTGCCAGCAAATTCTCAAGAAAATAACAAATATTAAAAACTAAACCCAGAACTGTATACATAATGTATTCGTTTAGAAATCAAGCATTGGAAGAATTCTTGTATTGTTAGTAGATTATCATATAGCAGTGTAGCAAAAGGAGCTCGGTTGATAAAGATAATTGAATACTGGTTATGCCAGACAAATAATTCAACAAAACCTCATTGCTTCACAGCAGTTGAGTCAGCTAAATGGTGAGTCCTTAATCTTTGAGCTATGTTTGTAGCCATATTTTTCATCAGAACAAGTAATGACTAAAATTAATTTTTCAATAACCGTGTGGAAGAAGCAATAATACTTACAATGTCAGTATGGGTATCTTTATTGTTGCATCCAGACTCAGGATGCGATACCAAACTGCCTTTACAATATCAACTCTCTCCTTATTTTGGGTGGTATTTTGAGCTTGTTGCAATTCTTCCCTTGGAGGAGGTCCTTCATCCAGAATCTCATCCGCAACTTGACTTGGAGATTGTGTGCGCAACATGCTGAGCCATTTCTTGAATAATTTATTAATAGCAGGGGATCCTGCAATTCTTTCATTTGCTTCAGAAGTATAGGAAACTGGAATACTATGCACCTTTGAAGAGTCCATCATGGTCTCTCCACTTTCTTTTGGCACATAAGAAAGTTTAACAGATTTTTTTGAAACTTTGGATCCATTAGCTCTGCCTCCTGATTCATCATTTTGTGCACTGCCTTTAAAAGCTGAAACTCTCAAGAGCTTTACTTTAGGTCCATGTGAGAAAGCCCCTGCACTGTGGAAACAATGCAGCTCAATCTATATGCTTGAAATTCATTAGATATAAACAAAATACAAAAGTGATTTCAAAGGACAAGTTTGTGCCAATCACATAGTCTACTGATAGAGAAGCATAAGAAAAATAAAATTCCAAATTATCATTAACCAAGAAATATTCTTGAATTGCACATCAACAAGTAATCAGCCAGAGCCAGGAAGTTTTGTACCATCTTCTCAGAACAAAGTAAAACAAATAAAACTGACTGCAAAATCCAATATTAAGCAATTTGGATTTGCAAAGACAAGCAGCTGATCATGAATTCAATTATATAGTAAAATTTTACCTTAAACGAAGACTGTGTTTTACTGAAAAACACATATCTGTTCTCCCTACCATCTGAAGTTCTGTTACACGTTGCTTCAACTTCACCCCTTTGCTCCAAGATAAAGGCCTCGAAGGAAATGTTGCATAAGAACCCTATGTGCAGCAGATAAAGCAATATGATGTTATAATTACAGTATATAGGAGTGCTGAACAATGGAGATTGAAAAACAATGTGAAAATATGTTATGAACTTGAACTAGCATAGCATGGGTGAGCATACATGTTTAGCTTTTTTCACATGTACCCAAACACTTTCAACAAGGCAAGTACAACTGCTGTGATACAAGCACAAGATACTATCAATTTCACTAAATTTCACGTCTCAAAAACATGGAAGGAAAACCAATTAAAACAGTAGAATAAATCATCTCAGCTACCTAGAACATTTTAGCTGAGTAATTCATCCACTACATCATCAATTTAAGTATATCTTATATTAACACAGCCGTTTGTACCACACAAATGACTGATTGAACTTCCATAAACCCAACAGGGACATGTATCAACACTCTAACCCTCAAGTTTAAAAGAAAAATAAACGACAACTGATAAAGCCCCCTTAGACCCTTTAATATACACAAAAGGTCCGTACAAGCAGAATTGATAAAATGACATGATAATTTGATTGCTATGGATTAAGGCCTGGTTGACTTGAAAATAACTGGGGGGAGAAAACCGTAACACTCTTAGAGCACAAGCTCTACACACAATTATTTTATAAGTACCTGCATCTGATGGGTCACCAATGCCATTTTCTCCACTTCAAGCACCCACTCATTAACTCAACAGCGCCTTATTCAATACAAAGCAACAATGCCTTATTCAATTCAAAGCTAAAAAAATAACCAGAAAGATATCAGCGAAGCTGAAAAAAAGATCATTTTTTATTAGTGGCATCACTAGGATAAGGCATCAAAAACACTCATGATCCATTCAATTTCAAGAAACCGTAGGAAAAAGAAAATAAACAAGTTTGTGTGTTTGTTTGTTTTTTCTTTTGCACTGAATCACCAACAGTGCTATCGTCATTAGTTTCAATTAACAAAAAGAACAAGTTGAATTATGCCTTCAAATTATCTGAATTAACCTCGCTTTATTATTTTAGCCAAAAACCCAAAAACTTCAAATTCCTCTCCTTTTTGTACCTTCAAATTTCTGAGCAGCAACCAAACAGACAAATAAGCTAAACATAGCCACATCATCTCTAACATTCACATAAAAACTAGGCAAATGCATAAGGTTCAAGCTTTTCCCTGAAATTTTCATAGCAACCAAATAACAAAGAACCCACAAAGCAAAAACCCTAACCAAAGCAAGGTAGAACAGATTGAAGCTAACAAGTGAAGAAAAAGATAGAAATTTGATAGTAACACACTAACCTGTCCACATGAATTCATGAGAATAGCTCTACAGAAAGACAACCTTTATGTGCTAATTTGATTGAAAAAGAGAAACCCTTTTGTTATCTGATTGAATTCCTATGGATGGATAGAGAGAAAGAGAGGTATCTCTTCTCTTGTTGGTGAATTTTTACAAATGGGGCTTCTTCTTTTTTTATTATTATTAACAGAACAGTGGTCGTGGATAATCAATTTCGCACCGCACCATAAAAAAGTGAGGGCGGAGGTTTTTGGCTACGGTTCTTTACTTTCCTTTTCCCTTAAATGGGAATACAACAACTGAAATAAAATAATATTAATAGATAGAAAAACTAGTGGCTGGGCTTTTATAGAACGGCCCACTTAGGCCTGTTCGGTGGCACCCGCCTGCTCGCATTTTCCCTTCGTTCTTTTGGATTCTGGATTTTTTTTTCATGTATTTTACCTGTGATACAGATTAAATAAATAATTTATGTTTTTTGAAAATAAAATAAAATAATTACTGATAAATATGTTTCAATAAAAATATTTTCAAAATTCATCATAATAGAAAAATCATTATATTTATGAAAATAAATATATTAATAATTAAATTTAAAAATTACAAATTATTTGTTATTACTCATGACTTGAAAATAGTTGAGTCTCAAGAACCTTACGAGATAAAACAAACATTTCGATAAACATAGAGAGATTTAATATTTTTATTTATAAAACTAATAGAATTAAATTAAATACTATAAAAGGAATTGTTTTTAGCATAAATTAATTATTTTATTTATAAAACTAACAAAAAACTATTTCTATAATCAATAAAGAAATTAAACATTTTTTTATTTACAAAAGATTGGATTAGGATATCATTCATTGTCTTGATATTATGATCACCGAATGCTTTTATGCTATGATCGGAGGATACTAAAATATTGTTTAGTTTGTGATGATTTTTATTTTATTTTTGCTCGATTATAGAGAGAATATTGTTTAGTTAGGCAAATAACTTCTACTTTTTACATTGAATATATAATTTCGTTTTAAATATTGATTTTTTAAATGCTAAAATAATATAACTTTATTATTTATTAATACAATCGTGGCCCGAAAAAAAGGTAAACTAATCTCACTAACAATCCCCCCTTTCTAATTAAATATATATTTTTGGAATAAATTTATCCAATTTTAAATTTAATTATTTTTTTAATCTACAAACACAAAAGCTAGTATAGTGCCAAACACAGCATAAACCACAATAGAAAAAATGGCATGTCAAACAATTGGTATGCAAAATACAATCGCAGCTCCGAACAATAAAGAAAGAGATAGTAAATTCTCAAGTAATTTCTCTAGGAAAAAAACCGAAGCTTTTGTTGAAGAAAAGAAAGAAATGGTAAATTCACATCCTGCTCCGTTCGGGAGAATCTATGATCTCAAATTAACTTTCGAAATAGTTACAGCCAGAGCACATTCCCTTCACGGGCATCTTTTATTTGTTTTTTTAATACCGTGTCAAGAAGAAAACCTACAAGAGCACCACAGCAGAGACTAAATGGCACCATCGTAATAAAAAACATGAATAAATCTAGGGGCACGTCACACGCTAAAGAATGGAAGATTGAGATAAAGTGGGAGAACCAGAAAAGCTCCTCTACTTCATTCTTTCTAGTGTTCATATAAAGGAGAACATTGATCACTAGATACACCGCTCAAAACATATCTAGGGTTCCACAGCAAACACACTGCGACAAAACAACACTGTTCTGATCAAATACATTTTGAAAAATAAGAAAATAAATCAACCATATCCGAGTGCCTCCTGCCTGCCTGCCTCTCTATCTTTTCTTTTCTTTTCTTTTCTGCGATGCCATTTTGTTTGCTCCAAGCCCTGCTCAATTACCATGCAATCAGTTGATGACGATCCAATATCATTTACAATTGAAAATGACTACCTGACTAAAATACCTGAGTGCGAGAGATCATCTCAAAACTTTTATTGGAGGCATCGTTTTTGACACACCAGAGCCCGTTCAAGAGTTTCACCCCTAATCATAATTGGCATCACCTCGAGCACCACCAGGTTGCCGCCCATGAGAATTCCCCCCACCACGCCTTGAGTGACTCTGACCTCTCTCCCTGGACCTTGCAACAGAATTATGAGAACCATCTTTTGAAGATTCATAATTGTTAGCTTTGTTATTATATTGAGGCCCTACTGGCTGGTACTCATAATGTGAATTCTGTCTCTGCCTTTCACGGTTATGGTGCTCGTTATCTTTCCCAGAAACACTCCACTCGCCACCACGAGAATCATGCTCTCTGCCAAAGCGGCTGTTTTGGTTTCCATTTTTTCGGAACCCTGAAGACACACGTAGTTGAAAATCCACATTCAAAGGAGATGGTTCAGCCGGATGTCCTTTATGTGATGCTATCTTCCTTTCCTTCTTACCCTCTTGATGCCCAGTGCTAGGATCTTCTTCCAAATTGCTCCTTGCAGACAGAGAGCCATCAGGATGGGACTGGGCCTCTGCAGCAATATCCTTGTCAGGTTGAGGCAGAACTGGCATACCATTTTGAGAAGTGGAATCCTTTTTATTACCCCTACCAACTTCAGAGCCTGTGTTCTGACCACCACTGGCCCTGCTTCCTGGATTAGTAGTTGCTGAAATTGGCTGGGATTTGGGTTGCCAATGAGATGCTGGTCGTTCCCCAACAGCACGATTTTCTTTTGAAGTTGCAGCTGAGTCTGCTTGATGCATCTCTGAACCTAAGGTTTGGACATGAACCCTTTCAGCGTCCCTAGTATTAATTCTCTTCTCATCAGGATCATGGCTACCTTTATGTCCCCTGTACGATTGCCGCCTAGCTCTGGCTGTTGCACCATGATCTTTTATAGCAGGGACAGTGATGGGCACCTCAGATTTTTCAGGAATGTTCCAACCATCAGAGTCGCTCCATTCATCATAATGACCCAGTTGCTCTTTCACTGAACTTACATCAGGTTTCTGGACTTGATGCTCAATTGATTTTTGAACATTTTTACTTGTAAAAAACATTGTTGATTCAGATGAACCCCGTTGGCGCCATGATCCATTCCTTTTTCCTGACTTATTTTGCCTGCCATCCCCATTCTTAGATTCTAAAATGGATACTACCTTTCCCATACCTGTGGCAGAGCTTTGAGAACTTTCATTGCCCAGAGAACGAGATTCAGGTCTTCCAGCAGTCTCATCTGGTGCAATCTGATTGATTAATGGCGCCGCTGAATGGGGACTACTTCCTTGCTGAGCCATTTCTTTGGCTACAGATTTTGGAATGTATCTTTCCATTTCTGCCCGTTTATTTCTTGTATTATTCTGCACTTGCTGATCACTCTTCATGGGTTCACTAATGGCATCAGCCAGAGTCTTCTGACTGGCTTCATCAGTAGCCTCAATTTTATTGTGTGACCGCACGGGAGCCCAGATAACAGCATCACCACTTTGGAATTTCTCAGTTGATTTATTAGCTTGTGGATTCCTCGGCATCCTGCGAGAATATTGAGATTTCCACTGATTATTTACTCTGCCTTGAACTTCTTCATTTGGTGATGATGTGCGTTGATCCAAAGACTGATTTCCATCTCTAGAATCAGTCCGGGAGCTTGGATCTGACACAGATTCAGAAGCCTTGGACTTGCTACTTTCAACCGAAATGTCTAAAGCAGTTATTTCTTTTGATAGGGTTGACGTTACAACTACTGCCATAGATGATGCCTCCTCCACTTTGTACTTGTTCTTTCCATTTCTGATCTTTCTTCTACCATGATGTACTGAAGACTCGGTCGTGGCAGTTGGGTTGATGGGCAAAGTCGATTCAGGGCTTGTGGTCATTTCATTTGCACCCTCGATAGAAACAGGAGCATTGGCTGCTACATCAGTAACACTTTTTGGTGCCTCAATTATAGAAGTCATTAACTTATCATTGCAAGTCTTTTCCAAGGGACCATTCTGCTTTTGTCTGTAGCTCACACGCTTCTGCTTAGAAGCTCTATTGTCACAAGTCTGTGGGGCACTATCAGGGTGATCACCATCAGCACGACTAACATCCTGTTGCAATGGCTCCAATTGGTCATGTATCACAACAGTTTCCTTGTGGGTGGCTTTCGGCATCCCTGGCAGAACCTCGCTTAAACTCTCCGCTGCCTTAGTCCGCTTATTCAACTCTGCCAATTTTGCAAGTGCCTTGGCCTTTTGATCTCTAGCACGTTCCTCCTCTTCCTTCTTGCGTTGTTTAACCCGTTGAATGGCTAGCTCTTTCATCTTAGCACGCTGATTAAAAAAACAATAGCAAATAAAGATGCTGATAGATCAAAAAAGGAATTATAAAAACAACAAAAGGTAAAAAAAATAAAAAAATATTACTTGCACCTGGTTATCATTGGGATCAGGGTGAGGTAGCACAGATTCTCCATCATCCTTCCCTTGATGATATGACCCAGACTTTTCAGTTGCCTCTGCAGGACTATGGTCTTGCCTATGAACATTAGAACTTTCAAAATGAGAAGACGACAATACACTCGGCAAGTCTGCAACATGAGATCTTCTCCGCCACCCTTCAGCCTCTTGGGTACTGAATCTCCCTTTACCATGATGATCAGGTCTCCCATGCACACCATGAGTTGATCTCCTGTGAAATTGTACATTAGTGTTGTCCACCATTGGAATAACAGATTCATTGTCAGTAAAAGCCTGCAGGAAAACACACACACACCTGGAGCTTGCTGTTCCGATAGCATCTGTTACCTCATGGCTCTTATCTGCAGCAGAAATGCGGTCTTCATGGGAAGCAGTGTCGCTAATGCCACAGACATGAGTTCTTTCAAGAGATGCATAACTATTACCAGCTTCATTTGCAGAATGATTAGACCTGGCATTACCACCTTGTAATCTATTCTTAGCATTTAAACCTTCTATTTTCCTGATTAGACTAGGATCCTTTGGGGCGGTTGAAACTTCTGGAAAACCAGATGCTGCATGTTCCAGTTTCTTAACTGAACTGTCATCAGCTGCCTTCCAATTTCCTACATGTTCAAGAGGTTTCACTTTAACACCTCCTTGGTTGCCATTGGCCTCGGAAGAAAATTCTTCGCCAATTCTTCTTGTATTCCTCTCTTTATTGTTCTCATCTGCGCTCCAACCATTCTCCCATGATGACTTTCTTTGATGGTCTGCCTTCCCAGGATAAGATGCATTGGTTGCCATCATGTCATCCCACTTCTGTTCTTTGTCTTTTCCCTCTAAACCATCATGCTGCTTCAGAAGGACTTTGTATGGTCCACGAGTATCTTGTGGATGACCAGATTCAAGTTGTTCTGGAACCATTGTGTGACCACTAGGAGGACCATATCCACCTGGCCTTCCATGGGAATTTCCAGGATCGGGAGCATTTTGACCTGAAAATCTGTTATATGGAGCAGGACCCACTGCCATTCCCATAAACTGAATATCTCGATCATTGGAGTTGCAGTAGCCCATGTGAGAAGCGTAATAGCCCTCATAAGGAACTGGTCCAGGATAAAAGCCAGGACGAAATGGCATGCCTGGACGCATAAAAGCATCATGCATGTGGGGTCTGTACATATCTCCATTTGTTGGATGGGGTCCTCTTGGTCCAGGTCCTGGTGGAGGACCTTGTTGTGGGTTGGCAAGAGCAGTAGGTGGAATCTGCGGACAGTAATAAGGAAATGGCTCCATGGGAAAGCCACCAGGTGCTATTGGTGGCGCAAAAGGTGGACCACCTGGAGGTCCTCTGTACCAAACACCACCTGGAGGATTATTTACAGGGGGGCCATGCCAAGAATCATAATTCTGTGGGCGAATATTAGAATTAGGATACAATTGGTGATCAGGGTGCCACTTCTCCATGCTAGGCCTCAACCCATCTTCACCACACATGGGATTCTCTCTTCTCCAAGAATTTGCAGGTTCCATCTTTGCATTTGTGTTTATAGAAGCATCACCTGAAAATTAGAAGGAAAAAAAACAGAATGACTATCGTTATTTAGCTAGGCAGTGGCGATTGTCACATTTAAGGCATGCACACAAACATGCAAGATTACATCATGAAAGAGACGGCAGCATGCCTATAAGAAATAAATGTCTGGTGCCAAAAATGCAAACCTGCAGAAATTTCCGCACTCTCTTTCCCTGGAGCTACTCCACCCGATGATGAACCAGGACGACTGTAAGAATCATGGTCTGCAATTAAATAGTTCATGAAGAAATAAACATCATCATTTATGTATTTGACAGATCATGAATGGGAGACATGTCATTAGAATAGACTACAGCATCAGTATGAATAAATCTTATGTGTGAACATTATTTGAGAATAAGATTGGCCATCCAAATTTCTTCACTGATGCCAAAGAAAAAGAAAAATTGCCAATTCAAGAAGTCTTCCCTCTGATCCTCACTAGAAAATAAAATTTACATGATCTTTCTAAAATCAAAACAAGTAACATTACTTTGATAAATATAAGATCTTGGAATATCAGCATGCCATTTAGATAATATTGAATACAATTTGGTGATACCTACCAAGGAAATTGAGCTACATGTGATTAAAAGACTAAAACAATGACAGGAAGTTTTCTTGGCAGTGTAAGAAGCACTGCAGGTCTAAAAGCAATAAACCAATCATAGAATGAGCACAAACTCTTATCGTGATTCAATAGTATTAAAGGGCAAGGCAATATAAGTATACCTTGGGACTCCGTGTTTTTTCCAGAGTTTTCTTTCTCTGAACCAAGTGTTGGAAAATCTCCAGAACTCAAAGAAAACCCCTCATTCTTAGAGGATGTCCCTCCCTGCATGTATAGCAGTTATAACACTGAGAAAGGCAAGTCAAATTAATAAAAGAAAAGTGCAAAAGCGAACCCAAGAAACCCAGATAAGATTTAGTTTGGCCTTAGCTTGGGTTGTTGGGAATGGTCAAGCACATAGAATGTGAGTTACATGAACAATTCTGTGCCCACACATAGACCAAATGGCCCAACCCAATGTTTTTAATCAGTAAACCAAATCTAACCTCCTTGGAAAATCTTTCTCCTTGTATCAACTACTATTCCTTCAAGATATCATAATAATAACCACGATTTCTAATGTAAATGACTAAGACGTTCTTCGTCGAATAAAATATGAAAAGTCGTACACAAATATGACACAGCACACTCAATTATGAATCCAATTATGCTTTATTCCCCATCTTTTTAAAGTGTTTGCCCTTGAACCCTAAAATTACCATGTTGCAACGCCTACCATTCTATAGTTTATATAGAAATAACACTTTACATCCTCCCAAAAAGAGTGTTCATTAACAAATTGATTAAAGGATCTTATTATTACATAAATACAATCAATGAGTAAAAAAGAGGTTTACAATAACAAGCAGCCCTTTGCAGACATGTATGGGAAAAAAACTGGTAATTACAGAGAGTAGATAAATGTATTGACATTAGATCAATAACAATTTGAAAATTTATAGGTCTCCAATGGGTAGGGAAGCCATAACCTTGTTGTGTGGATAACTTTTAACTGATCAATATGGATTTCTACTGCGAAAACATGGGGATTTCTAGCTACAACTATTACAATCTAGCATGTGGATGCCCATCTAAGAATTTTGAGTTCATTGATTGGAATTGTAATTTAAGAGATCGCATGAGGAAGCTACAACATGCACTCATAACACAAGAAGAAAGCAATCAACAAATGTATTAAAGAAGAAGCTTGATAAGAGAGGTTTTAGGGAGTACAGATACAAATTGTAATTCAAACCAACAATGAACTTCACATGCATTCAATTACAATACCTTTTGATGAATGTAACCCTCCATATGACTTAGAAGGTCCTATTATAATCAATTCCAGTGAGCTGTTGCAGGGTTACCAACAGAAAAACTCTACAATTTCCATTAATATCTCATGGCTACCATTCTAGATATTACTAGCTATATAATCAACTAATTTAAGAATCTGTTGCCTACTACTCGAACAAGCACCATTTAGCAGCAAGTTCCCCAAGCAATTTAGAAACCTATTGCCTGATTGATGTTATTTTCCCTTTCACTGCATTGGTTTCAGGATTTGTTTGAAAGGTTGGGTTCAGTAGAAACTGCCCACTTGTACAAAGAACTGCAATAACAGCGAAAGTGCCGAAAATGAAATGCACAAACTTCACCAGCAAACATTACATAAACAAAAATATATTCCATATGTTGATGATAATTATCCAAGCAAATTCTTGATGACATGAGCAAAAAAAATTCATTTCAAAGTGATTAGTATGAGATGATATAAAAGGTGATCTTTAAGAAAACCATACCAACTTTTCTGCCGTTCCAGTTGCAACCCAAGCCACTGAATTATCAGATAAGGGCTCAGCGAAACGGGATAACTGCGAGCTACCAGGTCTTGTTTCTGCACTGCAAGGACGCAATGATGTTTGATTCGATGTCAGAGCTCCTGATGCTGAAGATGGCCTAGAATTTGCACCCCATGCACTAGCAATGGGATCATGGGTTCTATCACTGCCTGCAGTTGATGGTCGAGTGCCACTTCCACCAGATGAGGGGCGACCACTCAGATGGCTTGGTGAACCACCACCACCATCAGTATTTGGAGACAGCGTTGAAGAACCCCAGGCATTAGGAGTGGAAGAAGATGATCTGGTTCCCCAGCTATGGGTACCCCTGTGAAGTTTAGGAAGCAGTTAAGGATCAAGTCAAGCTATATACATCCATTCATACTGAAGAAAAAAAGTACTGGCACAAAGGCATTTCATAAGGAAAAAGAAGAATAATGGCGGGAGAACCGGAAAAGGGCATCAAAAAACCAGAAGGTAGATAAATTACTCACTTGGGCACAATTTCAACATTCGGGTCCAGACCATGATTTTCTAACCTTGAAACATCAGAGTGGAAACATAAAAATTTATTGGAGGTAAACCAAGAGCCTCATCATACAGAACCACAATTTATTCAGCAGAAACCTAATACCTTTGGCTGGGTAGGTTTATTGGTTTGGGAACAGCGATTTTCCCCAAACTTGTCATGCCACCTCTTCTTGCAGGAGCATATCTGCAGACACTCATTTTTCGATAACAATTCATCAAATTTGTTGGTTATACCCAATAATTTCAAGATCAAAACCATTCAGACATAGAGGCTGGAAGCTGCCAATAAGCACAAACTTAAAACATAAATAAAGACGCCCACACTGCCAAATCCAAACCACAACACTTTTAAATGTGAACATGTCAAATGCAATATAAAAAATGCATGGATTCTATGAAGTATGGTACGCCAAACAATCTTGATAAAATGGTAATGCCCCTCTAAGCCGATATTGCACGAGTTTTAGAGGGGTAATATCAATACCGTGAGAAAAAACTGTCTGTCCTCCCACTGGCCCATGTAAAACCAAACACATGCTTAAAGATGATAGTTTATTTTGAAGGAGATGAAAACACATATAAACCCCATACCTGCGATCTCCGGTCAACATACTTGATGTCATAATTCAGTAGTCTTAGCAAGGTCATCCAAAAGACTTTGACACAATCTAGGAAGATAAAGAAACAGATAAACTACATGAAAATGATGCATCACCATAAAGACCATGGTAAAAGGATGGTAAGCATTTTATGTGCAGTGAATAATGATATACATGATTTTGTCTTCAATAAGAGGGGAAAAAGGGGGGGCTACCAAAGCATGCACAAAAAAAGACTGAATCAATTCTGAAATCTAAATCCATACAAAACAAATTTCTGGAATCTTAGTCCACACAAAACAAAACCCAATAAACACACACTCATTGCTACCTCTTTGACATCCAAATTATAATTTTCATGTTAAAGTTTCTCCTTAACTGCTATCGATAGACCATTAGGATCTTCCTTGAATCACTGCTCTGTTACTGATTACTAGTGCCTAATTTCCACTAAAGCCACTAAACACTTCTTCTCTCACTCATTCAAAATTTTAATCAAACAAAACCAAGAAAATGCACAAACAAAACAGCATAAATGCTGGAATACTATTCCATATGAATAAAAAAAGATGACTAAAATTGAATCAATTGGGCATCAAAAACTAGTGGTTAACTAATAATCATAAATTTTGATTGCTATAGGACGAAAAGAACTCATGCAGGCAACCTGGTATAGTTTGGTGGGGAACAGAATTAGCAGAGTTGAGTGTTCTATAGAGGAAAATTACACATGCGACATTTCCTTGATAATGCATTACAGAAAAACTTGCTAAATCCAAATAGTTAACTAAGCATGCATAACCTCTTCGCAACATTTCCAACTTGATCAATTAACGGAATTTAGATTTCTCAACATTATAAACCCTAAAATCATGCCCTATCTTATATTCACTTTTGATATTCTAAACCCAAAATGCAAAAAGGTTCCTCTCTTATCACCAAAATATAATTCCAATCTACAGTTTCGCTTTGACTACAATCCATTGAAAATTTAAAATAAGCCAAAAAAAATATAGTATTAATTAATTTATTTATTTATTTATCAGAGCTAAGAGAAATTAGAAGATCAAGTCACATATTCTACAGAAAAATCTAGGAGGCTCGCTCGAATAAACAACGAATCGGATCAATCGTAATTATAAAGCAAACAGAAACTAAAAAACACACAGGCTAAGTACAGTTTTTATTAAAAAGAATAAAAACCATTCTATTTTCCTTCCTTTTTCCGGCAATTTCTCGGCAAGCAAACAGACACGTATATTAATAACAAACAATAAAATAGAGAACTCCTTGCCTGAGATTTGATTCCTTTCGTTCTATTTTTGCTTGATTAGTTTTTTTTTTTGGAAACCCTAGCGGAGAGTAAAAGGTGGGGAGAGAGAGAAAGGAAAGAAATTTCTCTCAAGGGCTTCGTATGAGATCGGGAAGGGAAAAGAGATCCGCGCAGGGAGAAAGCAACGATTGAAAAGAGTGAGAGCTCGCTTTATTTATTTACGTTTTATATTTTTCATTTAGATCCGCTAGAGAGAAGAAAAGGAGAGAAAACTAAAGAAGGGAAAGAGGAAGACCAAGCGAGGAAGGTTTGATAGTTGTGGCCCTGATATTTGACATGGAACCTTTTTCTCTCTCTCTCTTTCTTTCTAACTCGAAAAAATAAATAAATAAATAAATAAATCCAATGGATTTGGATTATTTTGATGGTGAATAAATGAGTGTTAATGTTTGGTAATTACAGATAATGATGATAATCGAAGTTAGCTCGCTGGAGAACAATTAAAGCCCGAGGGAGGAAAATTAATCGGGCTAAGAAAACAATTAAAAAAAAAATATATATATATATATATATATATAGAGAGAGAGAGAGAGAGTAAAGGTTAAACTACGAACCAACAGAGTACACGTGTCGGGTATAAATTTCATGAGGAAATCAAATCGGATTGGTGTCTACATAGCACGTATTCTAATTTGCACTCGTATATAGAGCATTACCGAGGCAAGTTCCACACGTACATTATCCAGTATGATATCTAATTTTAACGCGAGAGACAAAAAATTGATTAACATTTTATTGATAATTATGTTGTATGCTGCGGGTTTGATTAAATTTTTAGTAAATATAAAAATAATATTTAAATATTGTTAACATATATTTTTAGTAGAAAAAATTAAAAGGATAATTACACAAACTTTTTTATAGTTTGTTTGATCTGAATTTTACTTTTTCTCTGTATTTTCATAAATTATATTTTATATTATTAATTAAGTAAAGAATTCAAATAAAATACATTGTTTGTTAAAGATGTAAATTGTTATTTAACATATAAATTATAGGATGTAAAGTGTAATTTATGAAAGTCTAGAGGAAAATTAAAATTCAAATCAAATTATAGGAGGGTTTTTGTAATTATTCTAAAATTAAATTATATAGAGGTTAACTTGATATGACATAGTCGACCTTGCAAGTCCAAAGATAACTCGAATAATCAATTAAAATATAGTTTGACAAAAAAAATCAAGACGATATATTTTTTAAAAATATTGAGACAACAATTTATTAGATTTACCTGAATCAACTTGGATTTACTTGAATCAACCTAGATTAACATATCAAATCTTCAACTCAGGTCATGAGACCCTGATAACTTGGTAGAAAGAAATAAAAATTATTAGTAAGCTCAATTCTCAATCAATCTTATTAAATAACCAGATTGAAAACAAAATTTAAGTAGAAAAATTAGTCAAGTTAACCCCGATTAACTTGTCAAACTCGAGTCATGACATATGGATAACTACATAAAAAATTGAAACAAATTATAAACTCAATTTCTAATCAACCCAATATTGAAGAATGAGATTAAAAAATTAATTAAAAAATGATACAAAAAAATACTTAAGTCAACTTGAGCCAACTAACTAAACTTGTGACTTGAGTTATAAAGCTTTGATAACTTTATAGAAAACAAACTGAAATAAATTATAAAGTTTAGTTTTCAATCAACTCATTATTAAATATTAAAATTGAAAATTATAAATTGTATAAAGCTTATAAAAAAAATATATTCAATTGCTTGATAATCTATTTATAGTATTATAAGGATCGGTTTCACATGAGCTATAAATCATAGTTTTATCTTATATAAAATTTTTATAAACCATTATAGATAAATATTTTTTACTTTAATTATATTAATTATCCTGATAAAATTTATATAGAGTTTGAGATTAAATGGTTTACTTTATCGCATTTCGTCCTAGCAATTATATGTTATAAAACTTTAATTATACTGTAACATTCATCAATAAAAAAAACTTTAAATCATACTGCAACATTCAATAATGTTAACCGCAAAGAGTCATGTTTTGTACATGACTTGATTGTCCATTAATAGCTTGAATTCATATCTTTTTGGTCGATGATCAGTCTCAACTATTTTTATTGGTCTGCTAAAAATTATAAAGTGAAAAATTACTACTCTTAATCAAACAAAAATATTAAAGGACATCTTTTACTTATCAGAAGATAAGTAAAATGTAATATAAAAAAGTTTTTTTTTCTCTCACAATACTTTTCAATAAATTACAATATCTTTTTAATCTAAGTGATTTTAAGTGTCATTAAAAACATGGGAAAAGTCAATATTAAAAATATAAAATCTAAATGATATATGTAATAGTTAGTAGAGGTGATCATTTTCGGTTCGGTTCGATTTTTATAAAAAAACAATAACCAAACCGATTTTTTAAAAAAAACCAAAACTGGTTCAAACCGATAAATTTCAGTTCGGTTTTTTAGGACAAAAACTGGTTCAAACCGGTTTGGTTGGGTTTTTTTGATTCGGTTTGGTTTTTTCGGTTTGAGTTCGGTTTGGTTTTTTCGGTTTCATACTTATAAAACCAAAACTAAACCGGTCGGTTTTTTTAAAATTTTAATCGATTTAATTGGTTTTTTTCACGGTTCAGTTTTTTTAATTATTTTTTTCGGTCTTTTTAATTTTCTCGATTTTTTAATTTTTTTCTCACCTCTAATAGTCAGTGAGATTTTCTCCCTTTCTTTATTTATCGGATTTAAACTTTAAACTTCCAGGCAAACATTTAGGGAAATTTATTCCCTTAAATACACCAGGTTAATATAAAGATGGTAAGAAAAAATAGATTTAATTTTAGTTGATACATAAACTAGTCCAATAATATTTGGCTAACTGGTAAAATGACCTTTGAATTATTGGTTAAATTCAACTTAACCCTTAACCTTTTGATTTTCTAATTTGGTCCCCCGAACTATTAAGTCAAAATAATACAGTTTCAATGTTAGATACTAAAAAAACCATTTTATTGGCAAATAATATGCTTCCACATGTCTCTATTTATTATTGTCTTGGGAGGAAACCTAGCAAAAGCGATGGATTGCTTTGACTTGACAGTTTGATAGATTAAAATCAGAAAATCCAAAGATGAGGGGTTAAGTTAGATTTGACTAATAGTTCAGGGATCATTTTGCCAATCAACCACCCTTCCCTTATCATTGAAAAACAAAAGATATTTACAAATATAGGGACTGAAAAAAAAAAGGTCATTACATGTGCTAATGGTAACGGTAAATAATTCAACGTAGTCCATTAAATTTGATAAATTCCGTATAAGGGCCTGTAAAGAATAATAAGGGTAGATTGGTTGATTTTCCTTAAAATGAAAGCCAAAAGAAAAATTCAAGGTAACAATCCAGAGTAGACTATGGTGATTGTCAAGCAAACTTAACGACCTTCACTTTCAGAGAGAGGACATTGCAAAAACAGAAGCCAGATTCTTTCAATTACAGTGTAAAAGAGGTAAAAAGTGATCTGATCTCATTTCTAGTTAAATCTGAACATAATCTATTTCATAAAAATAATGTCAGATTGAATTTGCATGCTTCAAATCAATGTTACTGCGTAGTTATAAATCTGTTAGGATTTGGAATATTGAGAATTCAGCTATCGAACCCAAATCACCTTCCAAACTTTATCTCTCTATCATGGGTTTTTCTCATTATAAATGGATTTTGAAAATATGTGGAGTTTGTCTAGTGATTTTGTTGTTGCTGCTTGGTGTTTATTTTGCATCTAATAAAGCTGGGAACGCTGTAGTGAAGAGTGGTTTTTATCATTATACGGTTGTTGTGGATTGTGGAAGCACTGGGACGCGAGTTAATGTGTATAAATGGTGGAAACCAGCAAGTTTAAGTGATTGGGATTTGCCAATTTTATTGCATTCTTATCCTGACAATTCAACTCAGAGTCTGTCTAGGGGAAGTTCTTGCAAGTATCATTGTGTGCAAACAGAGCCAGGTTTAGATAAGTTTGTTGGTAACTCCACGGGAGTGAGGCTGTCGTTAGAACCATTGATCCTATGGGCAGAACAGTGGGTGCCTCGTGAAAGACATGGAGACACTCCCATTTTTGTCTTGGCTACTGCTGGACTGCGGAGGTTGCTAATTGAGGATGCTAGGCAGGTTTTGGATGCCGTGGAGGATGTTGTTAAGGAACACTCATTTGTTTATAAGAAAAGTTGGATAAGGGTCTTGAGTGGGAAGGAAGAAGCGTATTATGGTTGGGTGGCTTTGAACTATAAAATGGGGAGTCTAGGGAATTCCTCAATGGGGCCTACGTTAGGACTTCTTGATTTGGGAGGTTCATCGTTGCAAGTTGTAATGGAAGTACATGGTGGTGGAAGAAATGATGCTAATTTGATAAGGTCAAAGATTGGATTGGTTGAACATAATATTTTAGCATTCTCATTATCATCATTTGGTTTGAATGAGGCATTTGATAGGACAGTTGCCATGCTTAGTCAGGTCCAGCCAGGTGGAGGAGGTAATAATGAAAGATATGAAGTTAGGCATCCTTGTCTTGGTTTTGGTTTTCAGCGAAATTATACTTGCTATGTCTGTGATGGGATAAATGTCCCTTATCAAAAGAATTTGAGCATTCAAACGCATAAAAGTGAATTTACTAATACTCACCTGGTTGGAGACCCAGATTGGGAGATATGCAAAGGGATTGCAAGGGCCGCTGCTCTCAACTTAAGCAGTTTGGATTGGTCACAGCCAACTGATCTCAATAATTGCAAAACTGGCCTGTCTTCATATGGTAAGTTCAAAACTTTATTTCAGTTCCCACTATTTGTTGTTTAAAATAAGTTTTTGACACTTGAATGCTGGTGAATATGCTGCTGTGGTTCTCAATTTTCACGTGATGATGTCTTGAATCATTACCACCTCTTTCAGTATTATATGCATGTATGAAAAATAATTACATCTTGGTGCTCTTCATTGTAATAGTCCTATATAGTTTTCTAAATTTGGTTTCTTCTGGTCAAGGATGTGGTGTTTAAATTGTTGAAATGGGGAAGCCTTGTTGTCTAGCACCCATGGCCCCTCAATTACATGACAAAGAAAACGAACTAAGTGATGCTTGAAAACTTGAAGATACTTTTTCCTGGATTAAAAAAAAGAGGAATTCTCTGTACAATTTTGCTTGCATTAGAGCTGTTTATTCATCCAGAAAATATTTGGATTTGAATTGTAACATGCACCTGCTAATATAACATAACCCTTATGTAAACCCCCGTATTTTTACATACCAAATCGTAGGAAAATAACTATAAATGCATATGAAAGTATGGGGCGTTACACCTTACATCTGATAAAAAAACATTTACAGTTTAGGCTTGCTATCTTGCATGTCTAGAAGAAGCATCAAAGAAGCATGATTAATGCATATTATGTATCAGGCTGACTACAATTTTACTTGGCTGAATTTTGTCAATTGTTTCTTAGAAGCTCAAGTAGAACTTGCTCATTGAAGAAATTTTTTTCTTAAATTGGTCTTTTCCAACAAGAGGTTTTATGCAGTATGCTTCTTTAACAATGCTTGCCATCTCTGTTTGAAGTAAACTTAGAGATATACATGCAAAAAATGTTTCTGTAACTTCCATTTGTGTTTTGCAGGTAGTGACACTCTAAATTTTATAGCTGGAACCCACCCCTCAAGACGATTTCATGCTTTATCTGGATTTTTTGCTGTTTACAACATGTTAGATCTGGCTCCAATAGCTAATTTGACTAAGATTTGGGAGAAGGGTCAGCAGATGTGTTCAAAATCATGGCCTGACTCGAGCAACACTTCTGGAAACCAAAACAACATTGGCAAATATTGTTTCCGGGTGCCTTATATGGCATCGCTCATTGAGGATGCTTTGTGTCTTGGTGATAAAGAAATAGTGTTTGGTCCTGGAGATCTATCTTGGACTTTAGGAGCTTCACTAGTTGAAGCGGAGAAACCATGGCCAAGCTCTACCGAAACAACCATTTTATCCCTGAAAAGTAAGGAGGTTCTATATTCCTCCGTCCTTTTGTTCCTTCTACTTCTGTTTATTTCATTTATTGTTTACTATAAACAAATAAAGTTGCCTATGCCGGGCAAGAAGATTCCTGCTGTCAGACTATCTTTGCCATCTTATGTTCATCCTAAACTCTGTCCGAACTAATGTTTGGTCACAACAACATTAGGTAACAAAATTGTCAGTGGGATTTATGGTTCAAGAATGACTGCAGAATGCTAGCTTTCTAAGGTGAAGCGTGTCTTGATTGGAAAATGACTGTGATAGGCAACGATGCTATTAAGTATAGCAGCACGAAACAAAAATTGAAAGAAGCAGATCAGCCTACGAAACAAGATATTGTTAAATAGGAGAATATCAGCATGCAACAAGATATTTCAAACAATCGCTTGAAGTGCTAATCTGCTTTCCATGTTGCTTGCAACCGTGTGAATGTCCTGCTTTGTTGTAGCCTGCATATGGAAATGTCTCCTGTTTTACTTTTAATTTGATTTCTTCTGTTACTTTCCTTGTCTGGAATTCTGTACTGCATGTGGTACTGCATTCTGAACTCAAGTAAAAAAGTTTGTGAATGATTCTTTAAACTCAGGTGGAAAGGTTAGTGAATGGATTTTTATGGGAAGTTGGTCTGTGTGTCTGTGTTGCGTGATCATTAACCCTTTTTTCTTTGCTCGTTTTGGCGGTTGTTGCTATCCCAGCCACTCACGGGTTAGCCAAAGCATTTTAGCAGTCCATTATTCAAACTAGCAACCACAGGAAAAAATTCTCAGAAACTCTCACTGTTTACTGCAAGATTACATGCTGGAAATTTTGGGCCGAGGATTACGTAATGACTTGTATAATACAAATGATCCTAAGTGATATTCATTATCCAATGGTTAAAAACCATTTCCAGCTGTCCTTTTGCAGGAATTAGCAGGTCTGTTTTTGTTGCCGAGACTGCCTCACTGTTCAAAATGTTCACCTGGAAATTGCTTAATTTGAATTTTATCCTTGAAATTGGCAATTTGCAAGCTGGTACAATAAATCTCCAAGTCTTTGCGGTGACGTAAAACACCCCTCTGATGCTGATCAAACACGAACACAAAAATAAGCTTGATTCTCTCAGCAACGCTCTATTGAATGAAGTTCACCGTCCACAAACCAATATATTTAACAAAGAAAGATGCTACTGAAAGACAAAAATATCTCACAGCCATTAAGTTTATATGGTATCGACATACAAGCTGAACTGTAATACGTTGGACAGCACGTTTTACATATAACTCGATAACATATTTACAAGGATAAGGAAACTACTATAGTACATCCTTTGTATTTGATCCTTTCGGCATTAGAGAAACAGATTCCAAACTTTCATGCCCATCCAATCTACAATTCGTCAGTATGAGGCTATTACACCGGATTGGCAACCATTTGCTCCGGGTGCTGTTATATCCGCCCATACTTCATTGGTACGATGGATAAACTGGAATGGAGAATCGTACTGAGCAATCGAATAGGAACAATTGCTTTCAGTAGAAGTTACGTTGACCCATGGAGACATGCTCAAGCTGACAGAGAGTCTTTTTGCTTCTCTTGCAACATTCTCATCCTTCGCATATCCAGAGAACTTCCTCACAGCAACACAACGACTGTTCCATGTGTATGGTTTCAGGTGCAGTTCATCAAGGGGGACTGGTGGGTCAGCTTGGAATTTCACAGGCAAGTAAAATCGAACGATGTAGGCTGATGATCGAAAGGGCCCAGCTCCTGGGACTATGCTAGTCACAACAGGAGCTGTCATTGCAATCCTCGAAGAATTTAGATTGGCACCTTGGATGTATTGAAACAACCTGATAAAAGAAAAACAGGATAATATCAAGCAAATGAATTAGACTTCCAAAGAAAGATTAGAAATTACAAAAATATAGAAAAAGAGGTACAACCAATCCCAAATAAACCTTAACCATTCTGCTTTATGGAAGCAGCTATCATGTTTTTTTATATTGTTCCTAAATGCTGCTATTTCCACCCTGTCCTCCTAAAACTACATTACTATTTGCTGTGGTCTGTGGCTCCAAAACGGGGAGAGGAGTGGCTTTGTGCAAGCAAGCTTGCTAAGATTGCAGATTCATCCCCATCGTCAAGCCAACTTACCCTGTTTTTACAAAAAGCTTACTTGGTTGAATGAAAAAGATGAATATTTATTTGAAGAATTACATGTTGGCGCATATTGGTTACTGTATTCACAGAAAGCCATTGAACATCTGAACTGCAATATTAGAATCTTTAAACCGATCAAATTACATATCTACTATCTAGATCAAATTGGTGTAACCTGTTGTTATGCCTAGTCATTCTTTACCACTTTAGCCTGCATCATTTTTGGTCCACCCCTCATTCCTAATTCTTCCATTAAGGTTATAGTAGAAGCAGAAACATCAAAACTAATGACTTCAGTTACATAAAAGATGATAAGAGATCAAGGAAAATACAAATTCAAATAAAAAAAGAGTTCCAACATGGAGGGTCAATTAGCTTATTGCCATCACTACTTTCTATTTTTTGTCAGTCAGAAGAACACAGTCAAGAAATGGTAGCTCCATGAGCCTGGAGGAAAATTGCAACCTATACCCAACTATTCTAACTAGTTAAATTATTATAAAATCATGTGCTAACATTTACCTCTCAAGTCACAGATGATTAAAATCACAAAATCGAGATTTGAAATTCTATCTTCGTCATCCTAATCATCAAAAATCAAAAGTAACAAATTCCCAAAATCTGTCTCAAAACACACAATACCTGGAAAAAAAACAAAACCCCATGACTCAAAATCCCTACTTCATTCATTTTCCCACTTTCTGTGCAACCAAACATAGTTCTTTCAACAATCTTATCCTCTACAATCATGAAACAAGTGAGCAACCAAAAAAATATCTGTTGTGAAAGTTAATACCAACCAAACCAAAGTCTTAAAAGAATCAAACTTTTCTCAAAGCAATCAAAGGATCAAACTAGATATGCATATAAAATTCATGGAGTTCTCGAGAATAGGAGTTACCTGTGAAAGCCAAACAAAGTGGCTTTCTCAAAGGAGAGTTCATTAACTGGAGCAGACATCCATGTGGAATTCACATATAATCTGACCTCAAAATCTGATTCCGCGTGCACCACTGCATACTGTGGCGATTCTATTGCCTTGCAAAGACAAACCAAATCCAACACTACAATACCAGGTAACAGAAACAACCACCACCTTGGTTTCTCCATCGCTCTTTCACTCTCTGTCTGTCTGACTAAAGGAATCAAATGGAAGTCTTTGTCTGTCTCAAATTTTCAATACTAGACCATGTCTGGAATACGAATTTACAACTTTGTCCCTAGTGTTGTCTGTTCTGTTTGACTTTTGCAATCTGGGAAATGAGCACACAGAATTAAAATAAAAGCAAAATGTTTCGGTAACATAAGATATTTTAAAAAATAGTGTTTTTAAATAGCGATATTAATTACACTTTGTTATTGGAAATTATGATATTTAATTAATATTATGATATCAAGGATGGCATATGCACCTGTTTTTTTGTTTGGCTTTCCTGGTTATCGTTCCAGGGAGCTCTACCTTCCTATTGATTGATGCCATTTGCTTGGGCAATGTTTTATTAAAAAAATAATTTTTTAAATATTTTTAAATTATTTTAATATATTTATAAAAAAAATTAAAAAAATATTATTAAATATATTTTCAAATAAAAAATATTTTAAAAAACAATTACTACTGTTTCAAACACTCTTTAAAATAATATTTAAAAAATTAAGATGAAGGTTATGTTTTAAAATATTTTTTATTTAAAAATATATTAAAATAAATTTTTAAAAAATAACTTTTTTTAAAAAATCATTTTTAATATAAACACTTCAAAACAATAAAAGAATTAATTCTAAAATAATATTCAAATCCAAACTAAAAAACAAACACTGCCTAGGAAAAAAGATTCTTTTTTCTTTCTTTCTGCAGGACATCAACTGGCCGCTTCGACAATTCAATGCAAGAACGGAACCCGTCATCAAAATGACATTAATAAGAAAGTAACTGCAATTGCTTAAGTTTATAAACTCATTTCTGTTCTGTTGGGAATCCCTGTGATGTGAGAATAGACACGGCATTGTAGACACAAGAATCCCTTCATACTTGATACAGACATTACATTATATCCCACTGTTCTATCTATTTATCATTTAAAAGAATCATGAATAAGATCAGATTGGTTCAAGGAAGCTTCTCTTGTCAAAACGTGTACGGTCAGCACCGTTCAGTAAATACAACTCCATGCCCCAAGCCGCATGGAAGTTCAGTGACTCAGAGTGTCTTTTCTCTAAAGTTTGCCGGCAAAGTTTCTTCTGTAAAGTATTCCTTCCTCACTGTCTCCACAGAACAAAATCTCACCTTCAGAAAAAAGCAAATAACTGAAATCAATAACAGCATGCAGAAGGCAGGAGCCACAATAGTACCAAACACGGCAACAGCCGTGGAACCCTTTCATCTAAACTAGGTTTCATATTACAAAGCACCATACGAATCCATATTTGATGATGAAACTCACCTTACATACATCGGATATTCCGCTAGTTCACTACCAAATACACGAGAGATTGTTCATTGATAGAAATTAAATTTCTCATTAATGAAATACTATTTTTGTTTAAAGTATGTACATCTGAGTTTTGTGGCTTCAAAACTAAACCGACATGATGTTGAATAAGTAATACTTGTGCATAAGTTAGGGAAGAAGAAAGTTTTAAGCTGATATTCATACTACAAGTAATACTTGTGCATAAGTTAGGGAAGAAGAAAGTTTTAAGCTGATATTCATACTACGAGTGCCAATAAAAACAGTTCGCTTCGAGTCCAAAGATTCGATTGCTTTATAGTTCTATTGTAATTGGTATTCAATAATCATTACTTGTATATTCAAACACTAGGAAAATTCAAATACACATACACACACCTTTATTTATTCGACTATGTATCTGCAAACCATAACTTCCTTTTTTTAAAAAAACATCATATATCTGTACAGTATCGCAACCGTATTCTGTACCTATACCCGTGTTTTCTAGGTTTAATATCAAGTTATTATCTATCAATTTGATATTCAAACTTTACTGGAGAACAATGAAAAAAATAGGAATGACATACCATAGAAGTATACGATCTTAACAAAGGCTTGGCTACTTGCCATATTGGCTTAAATATAAAAGGGGCTTCCACAAAGAGGACTTGGCCCAACCGCTTCGGATAATAGTAGTAAAATACATCAAACTGCCAAAAGTTAGAGTAACCAATTAACCCATGTCATCAACAATATAATTGCTAGGCAGTTGCTGCAATCATATTTCAACAAGGTGAAAGAGAAGTTAATATTCATACAAGAAAGGAGGAAACATTAAAATATAATTTCAGACAACATTAAATGAGAGAGATCCTGAAAACTTTTACTTTAGATATCTTTCATAACAGAACCAGGATCTCTTTAGCAGCAACGATATTAACATTGAAGAATACAAAACCAAACACGGAAGCACGGGCTGGATGCAGTTGAAATTTAAGGCAATACGAACAAGATCACAAATAAGAGAGCTAATTCAGACCAAAAACCAAAATTCCACCAACAAGAGAGACACATTCATCTTTCTGAAAATCAACATAAGAGAGACACTCAATTTTGGAGAATATTCAAAATCTTTATTTCAATCAATAATAATATGCTCTAAATAACTAATGTCTAGGTGCTTATTTATATGCACCAAACCAAATAAAATTAAAAAACCTAACAAGTCTTAATTTTAGAAGGAAACTAAAATCCTAATTCAAATACTAAATAATAAAATCTAGAATAATCTTAAATTATTAAAATTCCTAAATAAATAAGTTCTAATTTTCATTGTTGCCCTTCACCCTCCATCATTCTCCCATGGGTGGTAAAAACTCAACTAAGTGTCGAATTAATAAAAATTCCAGAAACTTGCATCACTCCATAGCTTGAAGATTTTTTTTTTTTTTTTTTGCCACGGATACTTATCATTCTTCTTCAATTTTGTCAACAAGATAGTCTTCTCAGCTACAAGATTGAATTCAGAAGGAATTATGTGATCAACCTCATCTTTAAACTCTTTAAATTGTGACACTGTGAAATCTTCTTGTTCAAGATCCATTGTTTTAACAACTTCATCCTCAAAGTCATGCCATCTTGTGTTTGCACGATCACAATTTCCTCTAACAAGTTTTCTTCCATGTCATCTTCAATGCAATCATCAACTTTGACAACAACTTCTTGATCCTCTAACTTGAACTCGGATTGGTCATGTTTGATCTCCTCACCTTCAGTCAGATTGTCACTTTACTCCAAAGGCTTGGATTGTACATAGATGTCAGCGCCAACTTTATTATAGTGGCCAACAGGAAAGCCTAATTGTTGCACTGCTTTATTCACGTAAAGAGTAAGCTCTGAAATGCAATTGACAAAAACACTCTCAACTAGCTTAAGTGCACTAAATGAGACAACTTGGTTATCCAATCTCATATTGTCCAAAAGAAGAAAGACTAGTTCCATTGGAATTTTATGATTTTCCTAGAAAATCTCAAACATCATATACTTCATGTGAAAGAACATGCCTTTGGAATAGTTGTCTGTGAAACTTTCCCCAAAACACTTGAGCATATCCACAACCAGAGAGTCACATTTGAGATCTAGCATCACAAGATAAAGTTTGATCCTAACAATAATTTCAAATATCCAAGTGCACTTATGAGCCACTCGATTTGAAATATTAGAGGTATAAGGAGCATTTGAGGTAGTTATGCCCATTAAAAGTTCCTTAGCCACTAATGCCTTTGTAGTAGGGCTTAACGCCCTTCTCATGGAACTAGATAGAAATTGGTCCACTTTCACTAACCCATTCACAAGTCGATCAAGCTAATAAAGGAAGTCCATAAAAGATGGAAACCTATGAAGTGTATAACCAGCCACATATGTATCTTCCTTCAACTCTCTATCATTCAAAGACATTTTGTTTAGCCACACACTAAACTGCCATTAGTTTCAATTGAAAGTGCAGAAGAACTTCCCCGCAAACCCAAGAGTAAAGAAATCCACACGGAAGTTGAATTTGCTGCAAGTTGTTGAAGAAAGCTCACTACTGGATTCTTGTCTGCTGCTGAATGTTTATTGTCCTAAATTCCCTTTGCACACCAACCCACAACAGTAGCAATCAGTTCCCTTCCTTCAACTCTTACTTTTTTTTCTTTTATATATGATATACCTCACCACATGGTGGGTTCCAATTGATGCAGAACCAATACAAACAAGATCACCAAACAAGAGAGCTAATTCAGATTAAAAACTGAAATTCACCGACAAGAGAGAACCACTTGATCTTGGGGATTCATCACAAGAGAGACACAATCAATCTTGGATAATATTCAAAGTTTTTATTTCAATAGATATTAATACGTTCTAAATAACTAAGTCTAGGTGCTTATTTATAAGCACCAAACCAAACAAAATAGAAAAATCTAGTAAGTTTTAATTTAAGAAGGAAACCAAAATCCTAATTTAAGTACTAAATAATAAATACTATTATTCCTAAATAATAAAATCTAAGATAATCATAAAATATTAAAATTCCTAGATAAAAAGTTTCAATTTTCATTGTCGCCCTTCATCCTCCATCACCAACCCATAAAATTGCCAGGACTCTGCTGGTTTTTCTTTAGGAAAAAGAAGGGGGAAAGAGCATTTTTCTCTAAATGTTTGGAAGGTAGACAAATTTGTAAACCATTACCTACTTACGTATTTGTTGCCAGCATAATAAAAGCACTAGTTTAATGGCCAAAGCAGCAACAAATAATCACACCTGAGAAATTCCAAGTTTCCAACTAGTCATCAAAAATCACCAGCTGATTGTGAAAATTACCAGAAAGGTCAAGAACTTAAGATCTGCGTTCCTAGTACTAAATCCCCGGAGATCAATAATTCCTAATATTTGTTCTTTCCCAGCTGCGAGCTTTCTCAATGCCTTCTCAATTAGAAAAACACACAGTTTCTCATCCTCAACGGGATCATGCACCTGCCATCAGTAATAGAAACAATGACAAAAGACAACGAATAACAGCAGATCCAAATTAATCTTTGTTAGAGTTAAAAAGATTGCATTAACAAGACATGGTTAACATAAAGCCTTCATCAAGCCATGAAAACTCTATGATCATCTGAGAACATAATTAGAAGATCAACAGTAATTCAGAGAGTATGATAATGTTTCAAAGGAGGGGCATGAGCTCCTAAGTTGATCAAAGAAGAAGCAAACAAATCTTATCAAAACTCATTCAACCACTGATAATCAGAAGATCATCTGAGATCCTTTTGAAATTCATTGTTGGCCTTGGGATTCTAATATGAACTTAGAAAATAGAAGATCTACTGTAATATGCACGAGTGATGATCATTAACATAAGGGGTGGGAAGAGCTGGCCCTGTCCAGGAATCTGCAAATATATCCTAAAAAAATTCAGTCATAGAAATGTTCTCTGTAGTCTAACATTTTCCAAACTTAACTCTCACTCATGAGGTTTGTATTTTGGCTAATGGCCTCTAAAACTAAATGCAGGGGGGAAATATCCAAGGCATTCTTGATTTAGCAACACTTCACATATATGCAAAGCAATCACAACTTATTGTTTCTTTCAGTGACCGTAGGGATGATTAACTAGCATTGTTTATCATGTGAAAACTAATAAGATTTGTAAAATATGAAATGTTTGCTGAACTTAAGAACTTACAGCAGGAAGGTGCTTGGATGCCACTACTATAAGCACTGGCTTTCCATAAACATCAAGAGAATCATGCACGTAGGCTTTTCCAGTGTCTGCTATACTTTTCACTGACTCCTCAGACAGTTCCGACACTTTAAATTCCTCACGCCATTTCTAGTAAGTGTAGAAGGAAAACTACACTTCAGTACAGCAAATACAGCTTCGTGGCTGTTAACTTGGCAACTTGATACTTTCACTTCCACATTTCCACTTATCAAACCATTCAATAGCAGCGGATTCAAAAACTTTAAAGATACAGTAAACTTTTGACCATTGAAAGTAAAAAAAAAAAGAGCAACATTTTAGGATACAATGGCTTTGGTCAATTTTGAAACAGCTTCATCCACAGAAAATTTCCGGTCTTTCAGAAACCAAAGGATCATTTCTTCATCATCTCTTCCATTTTTCCCTACTGGTAGACTATGGTAATCTCTTCCAAGCTTCTCCTTTACTTCCACAACCAGTTGCTAAAACCCCCCAAAAAATCCACCGAATTAGAATCTACTCATAAAAGATTGTAAATACAAGTAAAAAATATTTATTTAAAAAGGAAATGAATTTAAGCTTTCAAAACAATAAAAGAACTTCAAGAAACAAAACAATTTCTTGGACCATTAAATGCAGGATTCTCTTTCAATTTTTTTTTTTTATATAATTTCTAAGAAAACAAACAAAATCCATTAAAGAAATATAAAGAAACCAGGAATGGAAGTGAAGAATTTTTATTAATTACCTTGTGGGATTGATTAGAACTTAAACTGCAACCCTGAACTGAGAATTTGCAGTTTCGAGAGGGACTTTTAGTCAAAGTGACAGGAGCAATTTGTGGACGGCCTAGATTGAGACACGTGCGAATAGCCATCTCTTAAAGAGTTCAGTGCTTTCTTTTTCTCTAGTTTCTATTGTTATATGGATTCCAGGTTGTGGTGCCAACGATAATAGCGTTTCTTTCAATTCTGTTTGTTTCCTGGGAAAATGACCTGAAAAACGACAGCAAGCAGTTAGCAGGGGATAATGGGCTTTAGTGCCGGCCCATGTTGTTGTGGTCTTTGAGTTTCGGTGTCTCTTTACAATCTGATCCAGGGCATTACCCAGGCCCACATATTTGTAATCCTCTTGAGAGTCTATGGCCACATTAGCCCAGGCCATCAAGGAAAAACAATTTCAAAACCCTAAAAAAGTTGATGATCAATCATGATGATGGTTATATAGGATGATGATGTATTAGGAGAAGAAGGGGATACAATTTAATATTTTTCTTGAACAATATTGTACTTTTTATATATATATATATATATATATATATATATAAACAATACTTGAACTGCAAAAACTTATCAAATCAATTTTAACTGGTCAGGTTCTAAGTTTGATCCCTGTATGTCACTAGTTTGAGTCCCATAAATCTCAGGACCACTGAAATTTTACATGGTCATTAACTTCAGAGCCAGTAGGATTAGTCGAGGTACGCGCAAGCTAGCTGCTGTCCTGGACACCCACGTTAATAAAAAAATTCATTTTTTTTCAAAAAATAAATCTTATTTAACTAAATATGGATTGATGTATTATACTTTTTTTTAATTATTAGATAAACATCAAGCTTGTATTAAAAAGCAATATAAAAATATTATTGAAATTTCACCCAACTGATTAATTAAGATTGTGTTTTTGATATAATATTAAATTTTTGTTAATTAAACAATAACAAATTTGAATAAGTGACCATAATATCAAAATTTTGTTAATTAAACGAATCTCATTACTTTTATATTTTAAAAACTAAAATTAATTAATAATGTGATGTAAATCCTTTTAAGTTTCAAGCTTGGAAAATAGTATAAAATTATTTTTGAATAATCAACTTAAAATCCGTAAATTTAGATTTTTATTTGACGGACGAACCAGTGAGTTTATTTCTTTTCTTGTACTCGTTGAACCTAAGATGATCATATTAGCAAACTATAGCCATTCATTCCTTGGGAGCCAATTCCTTGCATTTCAAAATATTTAATTGTTCTTATAGTATTTTTTTTATTTGAAAATATATTAAAAAAATATATTTTTTTAAAAAATTAATTTTTAAAATGAGTATATGATTTGATATGGAAACCACATCTTCATTAATTTTACATGAAATTGACACAACATCATCATCATCGACCAAGAGGACCATACCCATGCTTTCCATAACCACCGTATACAGCGACAGCTTCCGGTGGACCATCTCTTTGCAAGCTATATTTTGAATATTATTCTCTTTTTTTTTTCTTTTTTTTTTTGGGCCCACAGAAATTCGCATGCTTATTGGGAGACAAGAATGTTGTTTTCCAATGTAATTAATGCCGCGCCAACAGTACATATTTGTTAGCTTCTTTGATTTGATTTTTATGGAGGGTTTCTTTATTGTTATTTTAATTACCCAATTATGATTAGGATTTTAAATTAATTTCTAATATAAAAAAAAATGCTCGGGTATCTATTCAAGTCTTTTCTTCTTATCTTAATTATATGGCAATAAAACAAATATAGCAATAACAAACTTGAGAAAGATTATATAAAAAATTAAAAAAAATAGATATTTCATATGATATATAATTATTTAGAAAACAATTGTTAGTGTTATTATAAAAGATATTAATATTATTTAAAAATAATGGCATAACTGAATAGTTATTTAAACATCATTTAATAAATTTATTTTAGAAAATCTAATCATAAAATATGAAAAAAAACTAAAAACAAAAGCAGACATATATGGTTGGAAGAATAAGTCTACGCATCTGGTTCGTATTAAAACCCAAGTATACCTGGATTTTTTTTTCTTTAAAGGCATAAAACCTATTTTTTAAAAAACTAGATAGATAAAGCTGTCCATGTGCAACCTTTTATGATCATTGGAGGGGCTTTGATGATTGAAAAATTAGGATTCAAGTTTTTAGACCCCACAAAACCTAGATTTCAACCATTTTTTCACTAAAACAAATATGAAAATAACATCCCATGAACTTTTATAACCTTGTTTCTAACAATAAAATACATTCTTATTGATCTAAAAACTTAAAAACTCAAAATTGAAAGTAAAAACCATCTAGATTGAATTCCCTTCTCAAAATTGATTCCATGAAAGAAAGAACTAAAGCATTTGGTGTTTTTATTGTAATGTCAAAACACTATGGACTTTATAGACTACCTCACCATTCATTGTGGATTAGAGCTTTTGGCCATCGAAGTTTTTTTCTCTTCAATTTGATTCTTTTATTGAAAAATTGATTACCAATTGCTTCTAATTTGTTAAGAAAATAATTCAAAGATAAAGGACTAGAGTTAAAAACCAGAAAAACTTAGGTGATGCTTTTAAAATTAGCATAAAGTGAAGTTGTTGGTGCCAAAATATATCCACCCAAGATCTTTCTTTCTCTTTAGAATTGTGGGCAACTTTATGATCTTTCAATATTTAGAGGCTAAAACATAAAAGAAAATAAAGATTGGGACCAAAATAAAAAAATTAAAAAAATAGAGGGGACTAAATATTATAAAAATCTAAAATTGAGGAACTAAAGTATAGATTTTACATGCATATTGAACAGTACACGTGGGAAAAGGCTTTTAGTTATTTTTTATAATATTAATATTGATCTTTGTTTTTTTATTTTTTTTACAATAAATAAAAATCCAACAATGCAAAAAATCAGCATGCAATCTAATCCTAGAACAATCTCTTGGAGCTCGGGCGGTTTTATCACACAACTCAAAGAAAAAAAAGAAAAGGGACGAAGATGACATTTTGTAAGGACCTAATTGGAAGGAAAAACAATTAATGACCAAATCAAAAGAAACAAAAAACTTTCCTTTTTACTTATAGAACTTATTGTTAATACTTTAAAATATTACCATATAAAACAAAATTTATTTAATGTTTACAATCGATACCATTTATTTTTATTCAAATATTTGATAATTTAATAATAAATAAAGTACAATAAAGCATTTAGATAATGCTTAGGGTGCACGTTAGCTTTTGCCAAGGAGAACAACGGAAAGGGTATTGATTTAATATTGAATTTCTTATTTGGAGATCGGCGACGGTGACGGTCAATAAAATACAAGGGTATAAAGCTATATTCTGGCGATACAGACTCCATTTTCTTAATCAAGTTAAGAGCTTGGTGATCACTGCACATGATCATTCAATGCCTGAGGAGAAAGAAAACGATAAGGGAATAAATTAAATACATGTCGGTGTGAAGTTACTGGGCTCCAAATCCTAACCTGTTGACTTAAATGCGCCATCGAATTCATCATTTAGACGAAAGTAAAGTGGTAGAGGAGATTTTATGCGTCTAAAGATGAAAATCCTGCGAGCAGAATGTCAAGATTATGATTGCAAGTTAGATCTCGATCATAACTTGACTTTCAAGACAAGTATTTTTCTGTTCATGCCACTTTCTTTTACTCTGTTCATATTTGACAGATGCATCATGTTATGTGTGTGTGTGTGTGTGTATTCTCAATTTGGGACCTTTTGTGAAGTTAATTTATTCTCTCCCAATGGCTGTAGAGGAGATATCTAGCAACTACCCACTAAGCAATTCCTTTCACTTTCCAATGACTGTATTCTTTCACTTTTTCCAAGTAGGTTCAAGAAGAATTCAGCCCTTTTAATCTAAGTTTCCACCATGGAAATCATGTCTTGGAAATATGCTTCCAGATAAATTTGACCCAGATGTCATTAGTTTGCGTTGTAGTCAAATCCAGTCTTCATGCCCTTGATTTGCTATCTGGTTCACACTGTTGGAAGGCAAAATCCTGACTTTTTAAGCTGGTCGGTGGTTAAATGTAGTTAGTATAGATAATAATATAAATTATATTTTGTGATTTTATTTAATAATTTAAGCTATTAGATTAACATGTTTTTTTAACATAGTATCAGAATTTTGATAATCAAGCGATAACGAGTTCGAATTTTACTATCTTATTTATTTGATAAAAATTAAGCATAAAATAATATAAACTTGTGTAAGAAAGATGTGTGTTATAGAATAATATACATTATATTTTAAGACTTTATCTAAGAGCTTAAACTATTAAATTAAGATGATTATTAAGAACAGATTTCATGATATAGACAAGTTTATCCAGTGCTATTTAGATAAGATTCTACTACGACCTGAATGCAGTGATATATCCTCACCGTATCAGATTCATATCTTTGAAGGAAGCATAAGGGTTATAGGATATGAACTTCCTTCCACGTTCCAGTCTTGTTCATGATGTCTAACAGGAACAAACAACAACAACAGTTTATTATCTAAGTTCTTAATAACTGTAGTTGTCTAGTTTCAGTAAACATCATGGACTGTTGAACATTGCCGCCAGGTTCTATACAAAATGTGGTTTAGGACCTACCGTTGCTATTGAAATTCACTCCTGAAAAACTTTTCTCCATAAAGACAGTAATTTCTTGTAATCAACTACTGTTGTTGTACTTCATTATGATGTCATTTAGGACCAAATCGCAGTGGACCTCAGCTTAGAAGAGGTCTATTGGTCAATCATGAAAATGATCCAATATCTGATTTTTTTTGTTGGTAATTAGTAAGTCGCATCATTGAGATGGAATTATCATAAAGACATCATGACATATATGAAATCCTGAGTAAATTTCCTTGATTTGTTTCGACACATGTAGTGTCAAAGAAGCTCCAGGAAAAGGGTTGCTTTAGGGTGGAGGCCAGCATCTTTCAGAGTTATTCCCATCTGATCAACACTGTAGACTCTTCGAGGAAAGCTTGAGATTAATCTGTAGTTGCCAACGCCTGTTAGCCCTAATGAATCGATGTATCTGTAAACCGACTGAATCTTATCTGAGCAGGAAAAGCTCTGCTCTTTTCTTTCACCATTTGGAAACCTTATCAGAATCTGAAAAATCATCGAGTATTTGAATCATTATACTCAGTTAATCAAATACTGAACAAGATTGTTTAACCAAAATAGAAGATGTTAATACCTGTGTTGCTTGAGAATCTTTGGACCCGTTAGCTGTTTCTCTAACAGTAGAAGCTTCTTTTGATTTACCAAACTGTTTCTGACTTGCATTCTGCCTTAGCTTTTCATAATTTGCTTTATTTGAAGAATCGGTTGGTTTCTGAAATTTCCTCTCTGGAAGCAGGCTGTTGAGTTTTTCCTTTTCCTATAATGGAGAAAATTACGGTTCATTTTCAATTTAATTTTAGCCTTAAAAGTTCAACTTAATGTCATATAGGCACACACCTTATCTATCTTTAGAGCTGCAAGATATGCTGCGTCTTGTTCTTCTCTTAGTTGACGATCTGCTCTCATCTTCTCTTCCTCTTTGGCCCTTGCTCCTTTTCTCTCTTCCTCTATGGCCTTTGCTCTTGTTGTTTCCTCTTCCTTTGCTCTTGAATTGCCAAATGCCAACCCTTGCTCCTCCACTGTCCTCTGCAGAATCTCAACCAGCTCTGCCGGGGAAATCGGCCCTTCCATCTAAAACAAAATCAATTCAGTCCTAAACCATCGCTAGTAGTGGATCACAAATATGCAATTTATGAAAAAGTGCCAATAAAACTGTGGAATTTTAGTACTAGTAGCTATATATTTCATCTAATACTTAGGATATCAATTATATATATATTTTTTCTTTTTTCAATAACTCTCTATTTCCTATGAGAAGATATAAAGAGGATGCACCTAAATTTGAATAATCTAGTAAAGTTCTCAGGGCATAAATTTAACTTCAAATTCCAACCAACCTGTTGCAGCACTGCTATGCTATTGCCAGCGGCAGGAGCTATTACTGCACAACATGGAAAGCTTGCGGGCTGCAATGTTACAGCCATTTGCAAACCCTCTCCTCTATCAGCAAGTGCTCCCCAACAAACAAAGTTAGCATCAAGAAACTGGACCACCAACTCTGAACATAGAGTCTCCCAACAGAAAGAGGGAGTGAAAGGGTGCTGCGGAGAGTGAAGATACATGAACATAAACTTGTGCTCATCTTTTGCTGTCTTTAAGGCTTCCGTGAATTGGCAAGCATAAAAGAAAGGATGTGTTGAGCCATATTGCTGCTCAAAAACGGATAGAAAGGTCCACTCTTCTGGTGCAATGAGGGGCTCTTGAGGAGGTTGCAATGAGAAGTTTGGTATTGGATTTTGATCTCTTCTACCTCCTATTCCTATGCGACCTATGCCATGACCCATAACTCTATAAAACCCCCCTGCAATACTCCTAGGGAGGTTCACCATACGTCGAACAATTCCATTGAAAGAAACCTCTCTCGTTGCTCTTGAACTTTCCCTCATTGACCATGACATTCTGCTTTATCTACCAGTATTCCTCAAAGAACAAAAATTAATGAAAAGGAAGGAACAAGAGAGGGAAATTTAGACTCTACTTGATTCTTTTTAATTTTCCAAGGCTAATTCCATGTGGAGTTCTGAAACTGTATCTTTGAAATTTGTAAGATCACTTGCTAAAGATACTAATGGAATGTCAAGTTCTTGACGAAGGTTCAGGCATTTATCTTGCTGACAAGAGAATATATTGCTTTCAGACATTCGACTACACAAATACATACATAATTCCTTTCTTTTATTGAGCTTTAATCAAAGTAGCATAAAGAAGCGAAAGAATGTGAAGATGCTTCCAATTCTTCAATTCCACAAAGCTTGAACAAGATACCTTGCTTGTGATGAAATCCACCGTTGGTTTTAGAAGAGATTCCCATTATTATTGACCGTAATTAAAAAGGATTCAAAGATAGATAGAGACCATGGTGGATGAAGAATCAAATTCTTGCTCTTGCTACTTTTCTTTTTTATCATTCCAAATTTCAGGATTGTTCTATGCATCAACATCAAGAATTCTATGAGATACCCTTGCATAAGCAAGAGGGGTGAGGTCTCAAGTTTGAGCCCCACCTTGACAATTCAACTCTAATAAAATCGGACCACATCCATCCAAAACAAACAAACAAACAAACAAATGGAGAGTGAAATCGCATATTTTGGTCAAATTTTTAGTCTGAATTTAATTTGGAAATCCAAGTAAATTAAGAACCTGCAGAATTGTTATGAACCATTTATGTTATAGAAAGTGAACTCCTACCTACCAAATATAACCAAGTACAGTTGAGCTGTAAAAAGGCATCAACTTGTTGAGCTCATCCTGATCTAACTCGTGATTCTAAATAATAGTGGCTAGTTTTGCAGCACAAATGGCTATATCTGACGGATTGCTGGTGCTTAGAGTGGAGATTATTGTCCTCATCACTAGATTGGTGCCTTGACTATCAAGGGCTATACCTCAACTGTGCATTAATTTCTCCTCTTGGTTCTTTCTATTTGCAAGACAGTCATATCTCAAAACATTTTCTAAGTGAAATGAAATGACTTCCCATCCATGATTGAGCAATAGGACAGAACTTGTCGAATAGCTTCATAATAAAAGCCCTTAATTCCTTCAATTACCCTAAGCATCATTGCTGCCTCATTTAAATTGTCAAATATGGTGGCAAAAGTTATTGAAATTAATGACTACTTTGATTGATTGAGCAGATTGTTTCTGAAATTTCCAAGTAGAGTTTATTTGTTATCCATTTCATTTGAGAATAATGTTATCACAAGAACTTTTTGACCCACATAGCCATATTGTGAAAGTGTGCCAATAAACAATACCAAGGCTATAACCATCATGGATGATATATATCGATATAGCCATGTGATACTCTCCCAAAGCTTATGTCCATTCTTGCTAGAAAGGATTTCTAGCTTACCTTTTAGAAAGCTACAATATTTTCAGCTAATTCTTCCCCAAAAACAGTGAAAAGAGTTGTATATTTTATGTCACTGAGAAAACAACACATGGTCTCCACAACCGCAACAGATGACCCATTTCTTCAACTTCATCCATCAAAAGTATGTCTAAGATGTGGTGGTCTTGCTCAATTCGCACATTACTTATTGCTGAGGCAAACATTTCTCTACTAGGACCACATTGCAGTTGTGCTACCAAAATGGGTGATTGTGGCCTAAAAAACACAGAACTAAATAGCTTATTGCTGTATCTAGAACCCTCATCACTACCCAATTATGTGTTCATTATTGGTTTGTTGTTTAATACTTGGAGCCTATTTGGGGACTAGCACAGGAATGAAAAAAGAAATCGAAACGAGAGCTTAAAAAAAGGTATTTCACCGCAAGATCCTGCTTCAGCCTTCAGTATATTGAGAGTAGCAGTTTTTGAGGCATGAAGTCACCATTTCATGTCTTACTTTCATGTGAGCTTTGAATTTCTATTTATTTATTTATTTATTATTATTCTCCTTTCAAAAAATCATGGCGTTGGCAGCCTTACTATGTAGTAGCAATAATCAATAGACATCATAAAATACCTTTCCCTTTTATGGATGCCACCAACACAAGTTTTAAGAAGATGATGTATCCACACAATACATGTTATAGCTCCATTCAATTTTATTTTTTTTTAAGAAAAAAAAAGTCTTGTGCACATTCTCTCTGATTGTGGGGATGGAATCTATTCTTTTAGATCAACTTTACAAAGGAGCATGCTCCCACTCAAATACCTTAATAATCTCACCGCCAGTTGTTTCTTATGAGAGTGACCTTCAGTGGACCAATATCCTTCACCAGTTTTTCTTTTCTTTTATTTCTTGCAGAGGTGGGTGTGACTGTGGGTGGATGGATGTGTGTGTACGTGAAAAGAAGAGAGAAATAAAGTATAGGATAGTAAGCAATTAAAGCGAAGTATTTGAAAGTGGGAAGCACCATACCCCAGAACTCTATAAAGAGAACCAGGCTAAGGGCCCATGCTTTTATGCTCCTATACTCCATGTCAAGGCTGTAAAATAATCATGTTTTGTTCACTTTACTTCAAGCTGCATGCCTACATTACAGTATCTTAATTACTAATTGTACAGCATCTTCTGATTACTCCTCTAAATCCTGTAACTATTAGCTTTAATCATGTAGGCTGTCATGCTAATTTGAGATTAAATAGTATAACGAGGCAGTATAGGAGGATTACTTAGAGCAACTCGACAACAGAGCACTTCGACCCCACTATCGTGTGATACTCCCTGGCCAGTATCAATCCTTGTTTCACCTTCAACAGAGATTTGAAGTTAATCACAGTCTGCCATGGTTAATTGACCATGGCATCACATGACCCATTGCCATCAAGGGGACTGGCCTGGTGATTAAAGAGATAGGTCCCCCGCGCATGCAACATCCGAAATTCTTTCACCTAACTATAATGTGTGCCATATACACATATATTCCAGGTTCAGTGGTACTTTTCATACCAGAAATCGGTCTTGCAAACCAGATGATGGGTGGAGTAGCTTCTGCTTGGACATTTTACCATGACTGGTGCACTCCTGCAAAGCAAGGGTGGTCGAAGGTCAGAGTTTTGAACACTAATAAGCAGAGATGTGCCTGTAGAAGTAGCTGAGAAGGGTAGGAGAGTGAAGCTAATTAACTTGCTTTTATATATGGTTCTGTAAAGTAATAGTAGTTGGTCGGGTCTACCATGAAATCATCACAACGACCTCTTTCATTGTCCATAATTTGATATCAAGTCAAAAGGGATTACTCGTTATGAACCATACAATCCATCATCATGAGTTCTCTAACATTCGGCCCACCAAATCACAAAAGATGTGCTGTGAATGTTTTTCCCGCTTGGTGGCAAAGTTAACCGAAGGATTATCATCGGTTCAAATAATTCGGTTTGGATCAAAAAACCTAATTAAATTGATTTTTTTTTAATTTTGAACTGAATTGAATAACTGAATTGGCCAATTTTTTTTTAAAATCAAATTAGCAACATGGAGTTGGACTGTTCTTTACAGGTTTCAGTTTGATGAGTCCTTAGTTTTTAGTGATTTTTTTTTCGCTTTGATTTAGTTTAGTTGGATTTTTTAGTTTTGATTTCTAAAGTCGAAATTAAACCAAACCGAGTTTTATTTTAAGTTCTTTTAATTGAAATTATACAAAAAATTTCATAAACCATGATTGTATTAATTTTCCCACGCCTTATGTTAACAGTACAATGAGTAATTCCTTCTTTTTGAGTAAGTCCAATGGTTGAATCCCCACCTTTCATATTCCAAAAAAGAGCATATTATGATCACAAATCTATTGGGACAATGCTAAGTGATCATAACAGCTACTTGCAGACATTTGAAGCCGCCTGGAAGTGGAATGATCCACTAAGAACATTTCATCAGGGTTAGAAAAAAAGGAAGACAGAGTTAGAAAAACAGAATGAAGTGTGATGCCCACTTTTGACATAATTGGAAACCTTTGCTTAACCTGGTAAGAAAAAAATAGAAGGAGGAAAACAAAAAAGAAGGTCCAAGATTGAAACCAAAGGTGATGTGTGATTCTCTTTTCTTTCCCTCCTCGGAATCATACCAGGGAATAACACGCTGCTAGATCCATCTTTGCTCTCATGAGATTTACTGCTAGTTTGATATTACGGCAGTAATTCTTTTTCAAAGTTTTTTTTTTTTCAGAAATGCATGGATATTCTCTACCATGTATACACCAATTCTTGGCTTGTTAATAAAAAAGTTTGATAGTTGTTTACTTTGACCACAACCTGGTATGGTTAAAACTTTTACTAAAGTACAGGTCTGCCCAACTAACTAGGTGGTCTATTTTAATAAGCTCAAGCCTGCCTGAAGTTTATTGTGTGTCAGACAGTCCACACAAAACCAAGACAATAGAATCTGAGATAGAGGAGAGAAAGTGGGTGTGGGTTTATATTTATATATATATATATTGGAAAATGGTGAAGAACAAACCAGCTGCAGTTTTCTTACTTTGAAGAGTGATTCTATTTTGTTGACATGAAGTTAGATTCATTTCCTTGGACAAAACTCAAGAATTTTGAGCCATTTTGTATTCTTCACACAACAAGACAACCCCAATGTATACAAACAGTAGTTGTTTCTGCAATAAAAACAACAACAATACAGAGACAACAACGACACAGACATTCCAAGAAAATGGCTGCTTCCACTTCTCTTAGCACTCACCCAATGATACCTATTTTTGTTGCTTTCCTCCTTGTTTTTGCTTCTTCTGTTTCTCCTGTCTTGTCGTCACCAGCTCTTGTGTCGGATTCCGGTAGCCGGCTATTAGCCAATCAAACTTTCAGGCCAAGTAAAGAGGTATTGAGACTAAGGAGAGCCAATGCTTATCTCAAGAAGATCAACAAGCCTGCGGTCAAGACAATTCAGGTGCTACTTTCTTTTGACTTTTCAGTTTTTTCTTTCCCTGGATTGTTAGTTGAGTTTCCCTGGTTTTGTTGTTCAAGCTTTTTAGTGATCTGGCTCCTTGTTTTTGTGCTTTAGAGCCCTGATGGTGACGTAATACATTGTGTTTTATCTCATCTTCAACCAGCATTTGACCATCCAGAGCTTAAAGGAAAGAAACCCCTGGTAATTTTTCTGCTTTCCAGATTTTTTTTCCTTCTTGATGTTTTGTTGGTATTTGAAAATCTCATGATTCTGATCTTTGTGATCTATTTACATTGATTCAGGATCCACCAGAGAGACCAAGAAGCAATGAAACAAGAGAGACAGTGGCAGAGAGCTACCAGCTATGGACAGATTCAGGTGAATCATGCCCTGAAGGAACTGTTCCAATAAGAAGAACCACAGTAAAAGATGTTTTAAGAGCAAGTTCTGTTAACAGATTTGGCAGAAAATTAAGAAGACATGTAAGACGAGACTCAACAGGGAGTGGTCATGAGGTTAGTTAGTGTTGGCAACAAGAAATTGCATATTCTTAAAGCAATATCATTAGAGGAACTGTTCAACAGAAAAAAATGATGAGCTCGTCATTCGATGAACATCTTCCTGGGTCATTTTTTTTTCTTTTTCTGTGGATTTGTTGAGCCATAATCTTGGTCATTACTCGCTGGAAAATCTTTCATTTCCAGTTATTCTCCACCAAAAAAGACGACTTCTTTTCTTTTTTTGGTTAAAAGGGCTAATTTCATTTCCATTCATTTTCCTCCCAAATTAAACAGTGAATAATGACTTGGTGAACAAAAAAAAAAAAACAAAATAAAAGAGTGGCAGGACATTAAATGCTGAAATTGTTTCAAATTACAGAGCACTCTGCCATATGTCACAAACATTTATTTATTGCACCGAAAAAGGACAAAAAAATAATGGACCTTGAAAAATGCTCTTCATGTGCTTATAGAATTATCCTAGTATTGATATTGATAATGTTATGTGTTACTACAGCATGCAGTTGTTTTTGTTAATGGGGATCAGTATTTTGGAGCAAAGGCAAGCATAAATGTTTGGTCACCTCAAGTAACTAGTGAATATGAATTCAGCTTGTCACAAATTTGGGTCATCTCTGGTTCTTTCGGCAATGATCTTAATACCATAGAAGCCGGTTGGCAGGCAAGAATTTTCTTCATACTCTAGAACATGTTCAAAAAATGGTCTCAATCATAGGGTTTCTAAGAATATCTTCATGTATCTTCAGGTTAGTCCAGATTTATATGGAGACGGTTATCCTAGATTCTTCACGTACTGGACAGTAAGTCTTGTTATTTGGCTTTAACCCTTAAGTTCCTTCCATAATTTAAGGAAATGTGAACTGGTGCCTAACTGGAATTGATGGTTTCGCAGACCGATGCATACCAAGCTACTGGATGCTATAACTTGCTGTGTTCTGGATTTGTCCAAACCAACAACAAGATTGCCATTGGAGCTGCAATATCTCCAAGGTCATCTTACAATGGCAGGCAATTTGATATTGGCTTGACGGTTTGGAAGGTGAGCTTTCTTGGTCGCTGAATGGTTGTTGAGAATTGCCTACAGTAGTGCATTATTTTAGTTGATTCTAAAGCGTGAAACTTTCAGCTTGAAGGTAGTTCTTACAGTTAACTTGGTAAACTTTATACTTTGCTTCCTTGTAATGAGAAACAAAACAGCATCATCAGGCACAGTAACTATTGATTATTAAATTGTAATGATCTCTCTTTTATTTTTAATTGTCAAAGGGTTTTTACCTAGTCGGGGGGCTCAACTTTTCTTTGATGTCTTTTTTATTAGTGTCATTAATAGCTCGACCCCAGCTGGCTTTAGGGTCTTAGAGGGTAAAGCCACAGAGTTTCTTCTTCTCTTGTATTTCATCTGCATTTTCTGTCTTATTGTTCTGTTTACTGTATACAAATTTCTACTTGTGTTGTAATTAACGCTCCATGATAGGACAATTTGGCTAACAAGGAAAGTTCATCGTGTTGGCCAAGTATGTGATCAATCACATTGTGAGATATATAGAGAGAGAGGACTTGAGGTGATGATACACACAAATCATTTACAGTACTAACATGTACAGATATACATTGATGTAGGACCCGAAGCATGGGAACTGGTGGCTGGAATATGGATCAGGACTCTTGGTGGGATATTGGCCAGCATTTTTGTTCAGTCACTTGAGAAGTCATGCAAGCATGGTACAATTTGGAGGGGAAATTGTGAACTCGAGATCAGCGGGGTACCACACATCAACACAGATGGGCAGTGGTCATTTTGCAGACGAAGGATTTGGAAAAGCATCCTACTTTAGAAACTTGCAAGTTGTGGATTGGGATAACAATTTGCTGCCTCTAACAAATCTTCATCTCTTGGCTGATCATCCAAATTGTTATAATATAAGGCAAGGCAGAAACAATGTTTGGGGGACTTACTTCTACTATGGAGGTCCTGGGAGGAATGTAAGGTGTCCATGAAGATAATGAGATAGGATAGAGAGTAAAAGCTATTAATTTTGGGTTTGTTTTAGTAATTAGTTGTATTTCAGGCGTAAGTTTGGGGTAATTTTACACTCTTTTTTTCTAAAAGAAATATATATGCCCAATTTTGGGGATTTTTCTTTTCTTTTTTTCTTTCTTCCCTAACAGGAGAATCCCAGTTCTGGGAATTATGTATATTTTAGGGAAATACAATTTGTCAATAACAATAGGTTGTGTGCCATCCGTTGACTCTTGCACTCTCCTTTTTTAATACCTGCAAAGGATCTTAAAAATCATAGGTAAAAGCAGTAGAGAGGCTTGGAGCCCCCCTCAAATGGCAGAGACTCCCTTAACTACCTTGCAAGAGGCAATTGGCTCGCTAATGGCCATCTTTCGGCTCTCCCATTGGAGATGCCCACAAGGCATTGCTGCTAGCAATTTGAAAGCCCGCACTGTATCAAGGAAACTTCGATGCACTTGCCTCGTTATAGGCAATACATCCATCCTTTCTTCAGGGCATTGCATGTGGGAGCATCAATAAAGAAAGCAAAGTTTAGGCCAAACGGACTTCTCTTTGTACTACAATATCCTAACGTGCAATTCATCTTTTGGGGAATGGAATAAAATACAACTAAGGATGATGTAACCGAGTAGCCATTATAAAATTAGTCAAAGACAGCACCGTTAACTGCAGCTTGTCCTCTTCTCCAACCATGGATTTGAACTAACATTGATTAAATACAATATTATAAGATTTTTCTACAACATCTTCTGTCCCTTATCATTTCTTGGAAAGACCTCTGGCCATAGCCCTTCCTAGACAGATAGCCTTCCTCTAGAAAGTCAAGCTAGCAACCCCTTTATCTAATTCTCTCTCTGCCGATCCTCCACTGTAACAATCTAATGCACCTTTTTATTTACAATTATCATAGGTGATGAAGAATTAGGCAAAACTGGCGCTGGCTAGAAATACGATGCCTTGTTAAGATTGCAATGACAAGGCTGATTTAAACTGGAAATGTATAAAAAGCAAAGAAACCAGCGTTATGTGGGGCTAAACCAAGTAAAGCAAAAGGTGGACAAAAGCTGGTCTCTCACGTGCCTGCCTTTCTTCCATTACAAGACAATGCACCATTTACCACTGAGAAAAGGAAATTATGAGATAAAGTAAAGAGAAAAACATCGAGTTCTTTCACTTTCTGCTTCCCACTAAGACGTACTACAGCAAACTTTGATTAATTCTAGCTGTGGTCTTGGGAGGTTAAACATTACAAAAACGTATATATTACAGGGATGCAAAGAAGAAAAACTGAAAAAGAATGAATATTTTCCCCTGACATCTAAGTATTGATGACCGTGAGTGATAACCAGCTTTGGCTTTTGAGTTCCCCATCTTAAGCTACATTGTATCAAGATACGTGTATTCATCCCAGTTCTTTGTTTACAAATTGGGCTATCATGATCTCGTCTTCATCTCCTAATTTTGTAAGCTGCAAGAATTTCCACTTCCTACTGATCTTTCATCTTGGCATGCAGCATAAGGTCAATATGGACCTCTCTCAATAGGTCTTTAAGAACCAATAGTTAGCTTAGGTTTCCCAGAGGAGAAAATTGTCAGGCCTGATCATTGATCTTCAAAGAGAGGCCAGTTGTTCAATCCAGACAACAAAAGATTTTCCTCACAGAAAGTAGCACCGAGTTTTGCTACAGAATAGTCAATGAACTTAACAAAATCTTCAGGATTGCGTATATGAGAGCTGTAGTCTAAAAACTCAACCATCCAAGCTTTCTTTGTATCACAACTACAATTCTGTTGCTCGTGTATTTTCCCATATGCTCTGCCCACATCAATGAACAGTTTAAGAAAATTGGGATCATCTAACGTTTCCATCAGATCCAAGAAGAAGCCATGATTTCCAGCTACAACATCCATGCTTGTCAATTTCAATGCAATCCTCCGTATAGATGCTAAATTAAAAACTAAATGCTTAGCCATTTTAGACGAACTCCAGACTGAAATTCCTTCTTCTCTAAGTTGACAGTAGAGTTGGAGGATATTGGCCGAGAAGAAGCGAGATAGGAAGATAAAAAAATCAGAAAAATTCATTCCTGTTAAAAACAACCATTAGTAAACAGTGTAAGATTTAGATAACCTCACCAGGCATCTTCCACAGCTACAATTGGCATTATCACATGCAATGGACATAATAAAAGTTTACAATTGAATCTTGCATCCAAAAAATATGTCCCACTAGATATCTTGCCATTTATTTCCAATCAAATCAAGAATAGTAGTAGACATTGGATCGGCAATGTTTCTTTTAAGTCATTGCTGCAGCAAGAAATTCATCTTCTAATCCAATTAATATTTTGAGCCAGTTCAAGCATTGGATAGATGAATAATTTCATACCATGCTTTGAAGATGCCATATTTCCTGATTCCCACTTACCGAACCTGGGGATATAGTATATTTCAAGTTATACAGGCCTACATTGAGCTGGCAACACTTGGACACTTGATGACTTGCACCGTGTAAAATACCCCATAATGCAGGTCTTATTTCATGCCAATAGAAAAGAAAAGAAAAGAAAAGAAAGTTTGGACTCCAGCAGCAAAGACAATGTAGAGGAGCTTTTTCTTGGAAGCCAACATTTCCACGCTATGATGAAATACTAACCTACTTCCCTGTTTTGAAAAGCACTATAGGAATTTCATTCCAGCCCTATTTTCTTCAACCATCTTCATCGTAAAATCAGATCACAACTAAGACGGTGGAATTATTGTTACTTGCTAATAATTGTTGTAGGCCTACTTGGCCAAAACCTTTTTTATTTCTCACAGGAGTAATTTACTATTGCTTTTTAAGTGAACTGAATCAATAATTTCCTCTGGCCCATTGCGACTTTGATAGAATTTCTGTGCCTACCAAAGGTAGCTTAGCATAGTTCACAAGTTGCTAATACCAAATTGATTTTGAATAGAGAGTAGCAGCTAGTCACATTGGCAGATTAGGTATAAACCTGATAACATTTTGCAAAAAAAAATAAAAAGCTAATAGCACAGGTGATCTGACCATTGAATTGGAAGAAAGGCTGTTATAAAAGTCAAAAGGACTCCAACAAGCATGTATTAGTATGTATCTTCTTACAAATAGTTTACCTGTGTTAGCAGCAAGATTGCGTTGGCATAGACCTTCAAAATCATCACAGATATCACGGATGTCTTCTATGTACTCCTTAGCTTCCTTGTAGTCTCTCGAAAGCAAATCCAACTAAAGGAATGAGGAAATTAGTGAGACAAGGTTGGCTTACCTAATTTTATTCAAAGTTATTTTCTCCTAGATGAATAATTAGGCTTTACTGCTGTACTTACCACCCATGAAAGATTATACGCATTGAACCAGTTGTGATTTATTGATATTGTATCTTCCTGAAATCATTTTTTGTAAATATTTTTCAATAAAGAAAACAATTAATAAACTCACAAATAAACAATAGTCCTATGTTAAAATGCAGTGTCCATCAAATCTGAATGATTAAGTCACATTTGACATCCATTGAAGACTAAATAAACAAGACATTAACCGGTCATGGCTGTACTGAAGTGTCCTCGGGGGATTTGGAGGCAGTCCCACCTTTCTGAAATTGTCAAAAAGTGCTGTTATAGACTTAAACATGCAACCTTGTGGTTGCAAGCCCACGACTCTTAACATTACAGCAAGCAAGTTTCACACTGCTCCAGCCTAACTTGCTATAGTGTAAAAATAAGGCAAAAATGCAAATAGAAACGTGCTGGAGTTGTGCTCACAAGCCATATGATTTGGATCAAGAAACAGTTCGATGTTTCTAGAATATCAAAAGCTTTTGCTGTGAGAAGGGAATTAAGCATGAAGAAATCATGTCTATATATCCATATCATCAATAATAAGCGGAAACATAAAAGAGAAAGTAAGGTACCATATTATGAACTTGATGATACCATCCACTAGGTACAAAGATAATTTCATTCTGTTCTTGAGAGCACTCCAACCAGATAGCCTACACCCATGACATGAAAACACAGGCAAGATAAGTACAGAGTGTTTTTTAGGGAGCTAACAATCTGAAGATTGAGACCAGCGACTTACTTTCTTAAAACCTGGAAAGTTTGTTTCACTAGCATCATCAAAAATATTATAAACACAGCTTTTAAAGCCCCTGAATCAAATGAAACAAAATAGGTAGAAATTAAAAGTTCCTTGTAATCATTCACATATTCATACAATACATGCATACTTAGATGCTCTGTTCTGTAGTGTTAAGTTGTAGGGCTCTATAAATAAAAAAGAGTTTCCCAGGTAAGAAATTGTTAGAAAAGATCATGCAAGCCAGATAGTTGCCACTTGCAATTCGCTGTGGCACACAGGTGTATAATTGCTAAGGCCAATGTTATTGTTTACTCTAGGCTACAGCCTACATGTGGACAAGAACCAATCCATCAACCATCGAAGCCCCATATAACTAAAGAAGATGGATGCTGTTGTTGTGTTTTAATTTCATCTAGTACCATAACTGACAGTTCCATTTCAAGAGACAGTATTTGAAAGACAGAGGTCCGGATTCCAATCTACAACCAGAGCTAAGCATGGTGTGCTCTTTTAATAGCATGTTTTTCAAATCCATAAATAGGATGTCTATGCATACCTGTCAAAAACAAGATGACATTGAGAAGGAGGTAGAAAAAGCCATTTCTTCTTCCCACACACATTCGCTGACCAACTATATGACTTGAAAACATCAGCATGAAGAGGAGTCCAGGATCCTGAAAAGATGAAAAGGAAAGTAAATGTCTAGGTTAACATTCAACCAAAAGAAATAAGGAAAGTAAATGTATGTGCTTACCAGAGATAAAATATGTTTACAATGATATTTAATCTAACAAGAAAAGGTAGAGGATTCATGACATCAATTAATGACCTTTTGCTCCCATATAAACAAACCGATAATCAGAGCAACTTATTCCATCATTCTCTTGACAAGTATCAGAATCATTATGCATGTGATAATGGTCGAGATACAGATTGAGCCAATCATCGCAAAAAAACAGAGGAGTTCTGTATGCCACATATTCTGGGTACTCCTGAGAATCAACAGCAAAGACAAGCAGAGAACAAGTGAGATATTCACACTACTAATGCTTCAATATATGCACCTTGGAGTGACTCTTAACATATAAAGTTGACATGATGTACAATTATTTGCCTTGCTAAGCAAAAGAAAAACTTTAAACCATGAATAGAGGGAATGGGGAGAGCCAGGTAAACTTGGAGTTGGAAATGGCAAAATACTCACTCAAATACATGCATTTTGTAGTATATATAATGACTACAATATTCCTTTAAGTTATTATTTTTTCACCACAAACCAATTGGTTCCACATTCCTTGATTGGTGGGTTCTATATTTGATTGTATTCTGATTGACAAGGAAAAAAAAAAGTCATATTCTAGAATGAGACAGTTACCAATGTGATAGATGCCCAAAATGATTGCTCCTTACAACCCTATAATACCCCATGAGTCAATCTGACAACAGACTATCTTCTGAAGCTTCCTTAGCCTTCAAACAACTAAGCAAGTGCCACAAACAGGCTAATCTTTACCGTTGTTGCTTACTTATCCATTCTCTGTAGAGTCTTCCATTTTAGAAGTTGCTTCTGTGCTATGAAGCCTACTGGAGTAAAGGCTTCAAAGCTTTCACTCATAATTAAAATGTATGTGTCAATCATAGAATCAAAACTGGTCATTTGAAAGAGCAATCACAAAGGGTTTGTGGCTTATTGATGCTAATAATATACGTTAAGAATTCACTAAAACATTCACCGATGCCTGTACTCATGGAAATTCATATATTTGACACTCAGAATCCTTGCAGACGTGGTAACTCGGTCAAGTACATAATAAACACTAAAATCCCAAATGCAAATAAATAAATAAACAAATAGAGAAACTAAACTTAAGAACTTGTACCGTTACAAAATGCCAGTCCTTTAAATATAGCACTAACTTGTCATTACCCTCTTGAAATGAATTTGATGCACCACCACACTCTTTGGCATCAATCCAATGGTCAATAAACTCAGAAACAGTCATTTCTACTCTCTTCTGATCCGTAAATTCTCTAGTACCACAATCAGCAACCTAAGAACAATAACAAAACCAATATAGCACTTTTTAGCAGAATCAAGCAAAAAAAAACCCATTAAAAGAATAGCTTCAACATTCCCATTACATTAACATATCAAATAAAAAGCCCAAAGAAACCAACCCAATAAAACATACAAAACAAAACCAATAAAAAATGAAACTTCAAAAATTCACAGAATTCCTATTCCAGTATGATAACAACATATGTAAAAGAATAAGTGAAATTTGAGAAGGTAAATTACCTGAACTTTGGAATTGCCAAAGTGAGTCGAGAAGAACTTCAAGTTGGGTTTTCCACTATCAAAGACCCAATCTTTGCAAGCCCTCCAATCATCCATTAAACCTGTTAAAACAACTGGTTGGTTCTTCGCTAAATATCTCTCCACAAACTCGTTATAACTTATTTCTTTCCCATTCACCTTCTCTATTGACCCTCCAATTTCGATACCCATTTCTTTAATTTTCCTTTCTCTTTCTGTTTGGCCCCAGAGTTTCACACCCTGTGTTTCATTGATTCAGAGCCCCAAAACCCTGAACTGCATTCTTGTATTGCTTAATTAAACCAAAAATGAGACCACGACTAGCTTTTAAAGTTCTTAAAACCATGGGTAAAGTGCATTTTAAACCCTTATAGTATTAAGAATATTTCATTTAGATCCCAGTCTCAGTTGTTTCACCATCGATAGTATGTTCTTTTGAAGAACGTGTTATTGTTTCAATTCCAATTATATTATAACTATAAGAAAAAAAAAAACTAATTAACTTGTAAACAGATCATATGAACAAAATAAAATTAACAAACAACTGGAAAAGAAATCTAATTAACTTATGAGATAAAGTGAGAAATATCAATCCTTCTAAAACTAAGATATAGATGGTTGAGACAGAAAATATCTTTGTTGCGGTTGTATTTTAAGTTAATATAGTGAGTTATGAGAAAAATTGAATGTACATCTAGTGCCACCAGGTATATATATACAAATAAATAATTATTCTTCGCTTATATACTTTTTACCTTTTAAGGTTGGAGAAGAAATAATTTATATTTGAGACTCAAGAATTATTAATATTTTTAAATTTAAAAAGAGTTTTAAAATTGAGTACATCGCAATTTATATATTACGAGTAAATAATTATTCCTAACTTTTTTACCTTTAAGTTGGAGGAAATAATTTATATCTGAGACTCGAAAATTATTAATACGAGAAATTTAAAATGTTTATAAAATTAATTTTGAGGAAAATATAGAATTAAAGTGTCATTTGTAATGAATAAAAAGCAATTTAATTTTTATAGCTTTATTGGGAAAATTTAGAATTAAAGTGTCATTTGTAATGAATAAGAATAATATATTTGTAGGGAAATAATATTGTAACCATTACATTTTTGCACATTAAAAAATAAATTTAGGAAAACAACAATAATAAAATAATTGTTGATTTAAAAAAAAACCAAATAGTACAAAACAAGTTCAAATAAACAGTTTTTAATTTACTTTTTAATTAAGAGTTTAATTTAACCTTTTTATTTTTTATTTACCAATGAAATTTGGACTTGCCCAAACGCGCAAGGCATGTCTATCTTACGTGGAGGAATATGATAGGTTTCATGACTAGATGGTCGAATGTGATTGGATTTCCAGTCCACCTCCAACACTGCAAATATATAATATAAATGTTCACCCCCCCAGGAGAGAAGAATACAGGCAAATCGAACGTTTAAATCAAGACGACCACTGTCAATTTCTTTAACCCTAGCAAAATCTAAAAATCAATGGAGGATCCAAGGTCTAGCCAGCCCTCGTCGTCCACTGACCCGTATGTTTCATCTACATTTTTCTTTTGTTTATGATGTAATTGCTAGTTTGTTTATAAGTAATCAGAAAAATCCCTAACTTTTGTAATATATGAGGTTTTTTGTTTCTTTTTTCGAAGAATGATTGTTGTGACTTGTTTGGTTTATTCTTATGAGCTTATTTGCCTTGACTGTGTTTTGAAAGAATCGAGAATGAATTCGTTTATGATCATTGAGTTTTTGGTTCTGGGTTTTGATTTAGTGTCTTTACTGTGCGGTAACCAAACTTGTTTATGCGTAAATAATTATAGGAAAAGTGGTAAGAAGGATTTTTCTACTGCGATTTTAGAGCGAAAGAAGTCTCCCAATCGTCTTGTTGTTGACGAGGCGATCAATGATGATAACTCTGTGGTTGCAATGCATCCTGCTACAATGGAGAAGCTTCAGTTTTTTCGTGGTGACACTGTGCTAATTAAGGTAACTTTGGCTTTCAGTGGGTTTGTAAGGTATTGTGTTTTACTCTTGAGAATTTGTAAAATATGTTTGTTGTAATGTAGGGAAAGAAGCGTAGAGACACTGTTTGCATTGTTCTTGCTGAGGAACAATGTGAGGAGCCAAAAATCAGAATGAACAAAGTTGTCAGGGCTAATCTTAGAGTCCGTCTTGGTGATGTTGTGTCTGTCCATCAATGTCCTGATGTGAAGTATGGGAAGCGGGTTCATATCCTTCCTATTGATGACACTATTGAGGGTGTTACTGGCAATCTTTTTGATGCATATTTGAAGCGTAAGTTTGCACCATCCCCCCCCCCCCTCGCAACCACCCGTCTTGTGTTGCAGGTGATTCTACAATGTTATGTTTTACTCTAATGATCTTTTCTCTCTCCTTGTGTTTCAACAGCATATTTCTTGGAATCTTACCGCCCTGTTAGGAAAGACGACCTTTTCCTTGTCAGGGGTGGCATGCGCAGTGTTGAGTTCAAAGTAATTGAGACAGACCCTGGTGAATACTGTGTTGTGGCACCAGACACCGAGATCTTTTGTGAAGGAGAGCCCATCAAACGCGAGGATGAAGAGAGATTGAATGAAGTGGGCTATGATGATGTTGGTGGTGTTAGGAAACAAATGGCTCAGATTCGTGAGCTAGTTGAACTTCCTCTTAGACACCCACAGCTTTTCAAATCAATTGGTGTGAAACCACCAAAAGGTATATTGCTGTATGGACCACCTGGGTCCGGTAAAACTCTGATTGCAAGAGCTGTTGCTAATGAGACAGGGGCATTCTTCTTTTTGATTAATGGTCCTGAGATAATGTCAAAGCTGGCTGGTGAGAGTGAAAGCAACTTGAGGAAGGCGTTTGAAGAAGCTGAAAAGAATGCACCATCCATAATTTTTATCGATGAGATAGATTCTATTGCTCCTAAGAGGGAAAAGACTCACGGTGAAGTGGAGAGGCGTATAGTTTCACAACTTTTGACTTTAATGGATGGCCTTAAGTCACGGGCACATGTGATTGTTATGGGGGCTACCAATAGGCCCAATAGCATTGACCCAGCTTTGAGGAGATTTGGGAGATTTGATCGAGAGATTGACATTGGTGTGCCAGATGAAGTTGGACGGTTGGAGGTCCTCAGAATTCATACTAAAAATATGAAACTTGCTGAAGAGGTGAGTCTCTTAACTACTGCTTCTCGTGTACTGAATTCTAGTCTGCATAACAATGTGAACTCATGGTTTTTTGGGATTAACGTTTAATTCCAGGTTGATCTTGAAAAAGTTGCAAAGGACACCCATGGTTATGTTGGTGCAGATCTTGCAGCTCTTTGTACTGAGGCTGCTCTTCAATGTATCAGGGAGAAAATGGATGTTATTGATTTGGAGGATGACACAATTGATGCCGAGGTGTTAAACTCAATGGCTGTGACTAATGAGCACTTCCAAACTGCACTGGGAACTTCAAATCCATCAGCCTTGCGTGAAACCGTGAGTGTTTTACAATACAATTTTTCAGTCTGGTTTTCTTATCCAGAGATTATTGCAGTTTGGTTTCCTACTATGTGTCTTGTCTCTTAAGAGATTTTTTCTGAACAATGCTTCCACACATTCTACATGTTTTTTTTTTTTAAATGCACAACTTCCATTTAAAAGTAAAAAACAAGAGGTTAAAGCCCTCCCAAGCAGCCTAGGAAGTGGTCCCTTAGCCCAATTATGAACAAATCAAGCTTTTAAACATGCTAATTATCAATTGTTTTTGAGGAAATTTGAATGAAATAATTGAATGCTTTGACCAGAATAGTGGTGGAGCATATGGATGCCCTAGCTGTAATTTTATCTTTTTTGGTTTCCGCTCAATCCTTACTGGAAAATTCTTCTTGTATTTTCTTAGATTAACTTACTGATGTTTGTCATAAATTGCTGAGAATGACAAACATGTATGTGTGTGTGTGTGATGGGTTTTCTATATGCTTCCTGAGAATGACATAAATATGTTCCTGGTTGATAGGTTGTGGAGGTTCCTAATGTCTCATGGGAGGATATTGGTGGATTGGAGAATGTTAAAAGAGAGCTTCAAGAGGTTTGCCATCTTATCCCGATTCAATATTTTGCACATGAAATATATTTTAGATGTACTAAGTTTTTCATCTTCCTTATTTCTTGGGTTTTATTTATATAAATTCTTGTTTCTGGCTGATGGCAGACTGTCCAATATCCAGTGGAGCATCCTGAGAAGTTTGAGAAATTTGGCATGTCACCTTCTAAAGGTGTTCTCTTTTATGGACCTCCTGGCTGTGGTAAAACCCTACTTGCAAAGGCAATTGCTAATGAATGCCAGGCCAACTTCATTAGTGTCAAGGGTCCTGAGCTTCTAACCATGTGGTTTGGAGAAAGTGAAGCAAATGTGCGGGAGATATTCGACAAAGCACGGCAGTCAGCCCCATGTGTACTTTTCTTTGACGAACTTGATTCCATTGCTACTCAGGTATGCATGCTTTTAACCTTCAGTGAAAAATGCTCCTACTTGTACTTAGAAACTTATATACTTGTAAAAATATTCTCCTACTTCCTTCTCCAGTGCCTCTGTCCAGTACACTATCTGTATCTTATTAATTTATTTTTCACTTCTTCCTGCTTACAGCGTGGCAGCTCTGTAGGAGATGCTGGGGGTGCTGCTGATAGAGTCTTGAATCAACTTCTGACGGAAATGGATGGCATGACAGCAAAGAAAACAGTTTTTATCATTGGAGCAACAAACAGGCCAGATATTATCGACCCAGCATTGCTTAGGCCCGGGCGTCTGGACCAGTTGATTTATATTCCTCTTCCTGACGAGGCTTCCCGTCTTCAGATATTTAAAGCATGTTTGCGGAAGTCACCTGTTTCTAAGGATGTTGACCTGACAGCTCTTGCACGATATACTAATGGTTTTAGTGGTGCTGATATCACTGAAATTTGTCAACGTGCCTGCAAATATGCCATTAGAGAAAATATTGAGAAGGTAAGAGTCTCATTTGAATTCTTATTTTTCATCCGTAAGTTGAACGAGCACACCTGCATTGAAGTTCTGTTCTTATTTTGTCTAATCGATTTGTGAGCCTGTACTGCACTCAGGCGTGTGTGAACTGGTGTCTGAAGTTGAGTCTATTTATATGTTTTAATCCTCGTGGCTTTTTAAACAATTTGTTTCTCATTTTGGTTGGCCTTCCCTAAATTTTGATTTTTTTTTTCTTTTAAAAATGTTTGTGTTGAGTATTTTTGTTAGCGGGCCTGATTGTTCATAACTAACCTGAAAAATGGGAAGATAGTCAATGAAAAAGGCTTTGACAAAGACTTGTAGTCGCTACTTGTATTTTTGTTCTTCATGAACCTTTTGGGGATGGCAGGATATTGAGAAGGAGAAAAGGAAGCAAGAGAATCCTGAAGCAATGGAAGAGGATGATGTTGATGAGGTCCCAGAAATAAAGGCAGCACATTTTGAGGAGTCAATGAAATATGCACGACGAAGTGTCAGTGATGCAGACATCAGGAAGTACCAATCTTTTGCTCAGACCTTGCAGCAATCTCGCGGATTTGGTACTGAGTTCCGGTTTGCAGACCGTCCTGAGAATGCTGCAGATGGAGGAGCTACAGATCCTTTTGCTTCAGCAACTACTGCTGCCGATGAGGATGATCTATACAGCTGAACTGAAACCAGTGCAAGTTCTTGGCCTTTTCGCATGTGTAACATCTAACACAGCACGGCAATACATATTGCCGTATCAATTTGCTTTTTATTCGCAAAGGAATTGAAGTTTTATGTTTCGTGCACCCTGCGGATTATGTCAGAATTTGATGATAATCAGCCCATCACGGGTTGGATCCTCACATGAGGTGAAAAAAAATGGACCCTCTGCGTTCTGCTTAATTTCTTCTTCTTTTTTTTCGCTCGAGTTTTTGCGAACTCGGGAGTTCTGCCCCCCCTAGAATTGTAAGAGATGTGCTCAACATTCTCCCCCTTTTATTTCAATATGCAGTTAACCCCTGGGATTAAAACAATTTTGATTCCAAAACGCTTGTCAATTCCTAACAAAACCCATTCAGAACGGTGTGTCGTTGGATATATCATCTTTTCTTTCCTTCTTTTTCTCCTCAATTCCAATAAAATTATTCAGATCATCTTTGCTTGATGACTAGCTCTTCTTTGTCTGCCTGACGACGTCGTGTGGATGAAAAATAGATGATTTTTTTTTTTACCTTTTTATTAAAGCATGTCTTTTGTTTTTACAGACTTTTTATTTATCAGCATTATGTTTTTTAAGAAAAAGCTATATATCATTAAAATAAATAATCATAAAAATCTCAATTATTCAAAATGAAAGATGGAAAATCTCTTTAATTAAAACTATTTTTTCTTGTTCATGAAAAAATATATATATATATATATATATATATATATATATATATATTATCATAATCATTGTTTTTCAAAACATTATCATGATTGCAAAAACAATGTTCAATAATAATAATAATAATAATAATAAAATTATGATTCAATAATTTGGATGCAATTAAAGAGAAGGTTAAAAGAATAATTGATCTAAGAAAATCATGTAAAAATTTTATAATAAAAATTAATAAAATAAATATTTTTTTTCAATTAAAATTCATGAGCATATTTTTTTAATATAAATTCTGCACATTAGGTGATATGTAATAATTCACAAAGTACTTGTTAATATTATTATAAAAAATATAATTTTATTTGAAAATTATGACAAAATTGAATAATATTTAAATATTATTTTTGTAATCATAGTTAATTTGATTAAAAAAAATAAAAGAGAAAGAGAGTTCAAGTGCTAAGCCCATGAAAATCATTTTTCAGGGCACATGCCTAGCCGGAAAAATAAAAGACTATGAGCACTTGGCCCAAAATAGAAGCCCAAGTGCACGTAGACATGTAATGCCTGGCTCTTTATATTTTTTTTAAATGGATAAACAATGTGTTATTTGTTTATTTAAAAAAAAAAAAAACAATTAATGAGCATTCTGTCATTTGCTTGGAAAGATGGCGTGTTGTCACCCGGTTTAAATTCTGACAATCTCTAGTAGTTTAAAAGTTAAGTTTTGAGATTTAAAATTCCATATTTCAACTTGTTTTCATCTAAATAAATATAAAAATTATTATAAATTTATTTGTAATCATAAAACCCCATAAAATCTATATATATATATATATAAAAAAAAAAACGATTCAAAAAATATTTTCCAAGTTTGCATCTATTTTTGTTTTGTAAGATAAAAATTCTGAATTACCTCAATGAACTTTATTTTTCAAGATGAACTTATTGATATTAAGATTAATTTTTTTTATGTTGAAATAAATTATAATTTTTTTGCACCCCTTGAACATTAAAATTTAAAAATCTTTTTTTCCTCAATTTTTATCCCTGTTTTTTTTCCTAGAAACAATATTTTTTTTCTTCGATAAAACCGATGGTTGATTAAAATAGTATTTAACATTGTGGTATCGATTAATTTTCAAAATATTTTTTGTTTGGAAATATATTAAAATATTTTTTATTTTTTTAATTTATTTTTAGTATCAACATATCAAAATAATCCAATAGCAACAAGAAAAATTTAATTAAAAAATTCAATTTTTTTTAAAAATACATCATATCTAGAAAGACAACATATATATTCTAACAAAGAAAACTTCCACGAACAATCTCCAAGACCTCACACATACGAGATAATGCAAATAAGAACTAATGATGACAAATAAATCAATGCAAAAATCAAGAGTAATGATAAAAATAACAAAGATATAAAGTTTGAGGAGAGAAAGAAAGGCATTGTAGAATGAATAGTGTCATGCACAACATATAATTTTTTTATATATATAATTTGCATAATTTAATTAAAAAAATAAGATAGCTTATAAAGTCACATATCCAAAAATTAAAAAAAAATATATCAAAAAAACCGGCCTCTAGTATACGAAGACAAATTCACGAGTAAAAGCAGGCTCTGTTATAGTGTTTTTTTTAATTTAATTTTAATTAATTTAAAGGGTGTTCAAGTGTTCTCTTTTCGGTCTGCAGAGCAATTATTGAGATTTAACTTATCAGAGTTTGGACCGGTCCGAATTTTTTAGTCGAACTAAATTCCAAGCAGAGGATTTTCCTTCCTCCGAATTCAAGCAGAAGGTGCCGATTCCAAATTCATCATCATCTCTCTACGTAGAGCCCAAGCCGAGCGTCGAAACGGCAAAGCGTATTGAGAGAGATCATTATCACCGACCATTATTTTAAAAACCAGAGTGTCTTGTGGGATCCCCCAATGCATGTGGATGGACCTTGCAGCCTTACAAAAATATTAGTCTCATCATCTCCTTTGGGAATCTTACATAACAAAAAATAAAAAAAAGGAGACGAAAAGTTTAGCAAATTTAAAAGAAGCCTCTGCTAAATGGGTTTCAAGCTTCTGTATTTTGTGTCAACTTGCATGCGCGCATGTGAGCACAGAGAAAAACACAACCGCAGTGGCATCTTTCCTCGCCAGAACCCACCTTTGTGGCGTTACCTTGGTGGTATGTGGTGGATTCACCGTCACTCCTCCTGCCAATGCCTCCCTTGCCTGGAATTCTTCACTCTGAAAAACACATGGGGACGGGGAGATTTCTAGAGACATCTTGCTTCGCCCCACCTAAGGAAACTAAACGAGAAGGGGTCAAGTACTTTCCACTCCCTACCAGTTTCTGTGGTATACCATTCCTCATAGTCTTACAATGGATTCAGTAATTTTTTTTATTTTCACGAGGCAGGCAGCCACCTTGGTATTGGTTGATACCGAGAACTACTACTTTTTATGCCTTGTCTCTGTATGTCCAGTTAGTACTTTCCTATAATTCTATTATATCATCTTCACGTGGTAGGGACCTTGACAGATGCATGAAACCAAGGAAGAAGCTCTCTTATCCTTGATGGTCGACAGAGAGAGAGAGAGGGAGAGAGAGGCTACTTCGAGATGCCACCCTCAATGATTACCCCACATTTCCCTATGCCTACACATACACATATTTGTCTCTGTATTTCGCATCCCTAAAGCAAAATCATCCTCGAAAACGCTTTGAAAACCTCACAGAAACAACACCACACCACACATATTAATCAATACATCCACATCCTCCTCCCCACAGAAATTACGGAAAATGACTTCACATTGAAGCAAGATGTGTAGCTTGTACCCCCCCTCTTCTCTCCCTGTCACTTCTTTGTCAATGCTTGTTTGTATCTTTCATTGTTTAAAATATTGTCTATATAACAGGTTAATCACAATAATTAACACCATTTACTAGAGAGTAGAGACAATAAATGCAAATTTCTATGTACTCAAGTTTATCATCTTGGTACCTGGTTAATTGCTGATCAATGCAATAACACCCTTGTGGTGCTAACACCTTATGCATTTCCCTATTCTAAAAAACAATACTGATGCTAGAATAAATTCTCGATACTACACAAGGAGTTCGTTATTGATTAGCGCTTGACGCGATGCTAGCTGATGAAGATGAGTAAGCGAGCGAGCAACGAGAAGACCCTTGTTGAAGCATCAACAATTGAGCTGGGGTCACCGAGGATGATGAGTACGATGGATTGGTTCCCATCATTTTCGATGATTTATTAGTCGGCTTGTGGGCGTCGCTTCCTACAGTCGGTTCTTGTCGAATCTCCCTTAATAATACTGCCACATCTTTCATTGTCGGGCGATCTTCAGCGCGATTGCTTGTGCAAAGAAGAGAGATTCCAAGAGCTTGAAGCATTTCCTGTATCTGTGTGTCTGGGTGGCCTTGCAGTTTAGGATCAAGTATTTCAACTGGGTCCTTCTTGCACTTCAGGTGGTCTCTGACCCATTGGACAACATGTTGGCCATCCGGGAATGATGGATCCACCGGCTTCTTCCCCGTTATTATCTCTAAAAGGACTACTCCATAGCTATACACATCACTCTTTTCAGTGATTTTAAGCATGCAAGCGTACTCTGCAAAAGCATTGAAAGACAAATTATCGTGTCTGCAAGATTAACTGAAGTGCGCAATGGAAACAGGGCAATACGGCAGCAAGTTCACAGGTATTCATGCAGGGTGAATGACATTGCACTCGAAGCAGAAACTTTTTGCTAAAAGTAGTATTCTTTGTGCATGCAAACCTTTTGCCGGTTGCCTATGAAAATAACAAGTCACGAACAAAACAAATTAAACAGCTTGGTGGCATGCCTGATGTGATTTTGCTACCTAATTACAACCAATTAAGGCAGGCCTTGTGATGGTTACACATGCTAAACCCATCTCCTGACCTTGCTTTAAGTCTCCATCATCACTAATCCCAAACTGGCTTCTCTCATAATCGAAGATTTGTCTCATCCTATTCCAATTAACTGTCCAATAATCACTCGAGAACTTAAAAAAAATGCCAATTATCACAATCGAGTGAGAGTGAAAAATGAAAACTCACCTGGTGCAATGTATCCATAGGACCCTGCAAATTGTGGACTTGCAGAGAATGATCCATGCTCGTCTTCAACCACCCTAGCGAGCCCGAAATCGGCTAAACATGCCTCATACCGGTCCCCAAGCAAGATGTTATGAGATTTCACATCTCGGTGCAAAATCGGTGGCACGCAATCATGGTGCAAATAAGCTAGCCCCTCTGCCACCCCTAATGCGATCTTGATCCTCATCTCCCACTCCACCAACCCAACATCATTCGCTTCATGTAACAATGTCCCTAACGTGCCATTAGCCATGTAATCATAAAACAACAGCTTTGTTTTTTGGTTTGCTCCCCACCCGAGTAACCGGACGATATTCCGGTGCCGAATTATCGCCAACGTAGCAATCTCGGATGAAAATGATGCTGCTGAAATCTTCTCTGCTGACTTAAACCTCTTAACTGCCACCATCAGCCCTGACGGGATGGCAACCTTATACACCACCCCGGACCGGCCTCGCCCGATCACATTGCCAGCTGTCAGCGATCGTGCCACATCAGCAATTGACAAGTCTAGCTTCTGGTATAAAGTCACTTCCCAAGGCGGCCTCATCTCCAAGTCATCATCACTATCGCACTCTTGGGCCCGACGGCCATGCTTTTTGCTTCCTAGGATATTGTAGAGCGCTGCCAAAAGAAGAGCACACGCCGTGCACAACAGCACCACCATTGCCACACGTGCTGCCGTCCCTCGCTTCACGCGCTTGTCATCGCCATCACACTGGCTATCGGAGAAGCAAAGAGCGGGATTACCGGTAAGAACACTGAGAGGAAGCTTGGAGAAGAAGGGCGTGTCAGGCACGTGACCCGAGAAATTGTTGTGCGAGACATTAAGCACGACGAGATTTGGCAATGCTGCGAGATGTTGAAGATCGCCAGATAGATGATTATAAGAAAAATCCAAAATGGCAAGCTTCGTTAGCCCAGTGAACTCTGACGGAATCTCTCCGTTAAGTTGATTCAAGCTGAGATTCAGAGCGATTTCCAGTGACGGAATCTTTCCAACACTCGACGGAATGTTCCCTGATAACTGATTTCCACTCAGGTCCAGCAACTGTAACTTGGAGCAGGAACCGAGTTGATTCGGAATGGAACCTGAGAGCTTGTTCTTAGCAAGAATGAGCTTCGTGAGTGAACTCAGCGAACCAAGACTTGCACTCAAAGTTCCTTCAATCAAGTTATTGGAGAAATCAACAAACTGGAGTGAAACAAGCTCGTTAAAACTCTGTGGCAAGTTCCCAGATATAGCATTTGAATGCAAATCCAAAAATGTGAGATTCTGACAACCAGAGATTTCTTCCGGGATGTCTCCGGCAATCCGGTTCGATCCGAGATCAAAGAAGTTCAAATTCTTCAAATTTCCAATCTGGGGTGGAATTGTTCCGGCAACCTTGTTGTTATTAGCTCGAAAACGAATCAAAGACGAGCAGTTTCCAATCTCGGGTGGTATTTCACCAGAGAGATTGTTGGAAAGAAGCAAGAGCTTGTTGAGTTTCTTCAGCTGAAAAACTCCTTTTGGAATAGGTCCCACCAAGCCATTTTGGGATAAATCTATGGCTTCTAGATTTTGACAGTTGGAAATGGAAGGCGGTATGTTGCCTTCGAGTCTGTTCTGCCATAAGTAAAAGAGTGTGAGGTTTGATAAGTTACCTATTTCAGGTGGGATTGAGCCACTGATTTGATTGTTGTCGAGTTCGATGTGAGTGAGCTTCTGGCAATTTCCAAGTTGCGCAGGGATTACTCCGGAGATTTGATTGAGGCTAAGCTGGAATTCTTGAAGTTCAGTTAGATTGCCAAATGATTGAGGAATGCTTCCGGTTAAGGAATTCATTGATATGTCAATGACCAACATTTGGTTGCAGTTTCCGAGCTCTGGAGGGATGACACCAACCAAGTTGTTTTGCCAGAGCAAGAGGTTTTTAAGGTTTTGGAGTTGGCCTAATGTTTTCGGGATTGATCCAGTGAGTGAGTTTTCATAAAGGTATATGTCCTGGAGCTCGGTGCAATCACCAAGTTCTGGAGGGATTTGGCCGGAAAGGAGGGAAGTGTAAATGGCAATGGTTTGGAGTTTTTTAAGGAGGCTGAGGCTTGGTGGGAGAAAACCTGAGATGCTTGTCTCTGCTAGGCCTAGTATCAACAAGTTGCTGCAGTTGCCAATTTCTTGAGGTAACGAGCCTTCGAGATTCTTGTTGCCACCAGCTCTAATCACTTCGAGATACCTCAACTTGCCTATGGTGTTAGGCATGGAACCACTAAGTTGATTGTCGTAGAGGATTAGCCTTTTCAAGCTAGTGAGGTTTCCGATTTCGATTGGAATGGAGCCCTCAAGTTGATTTGAGTTCAGAAGGAGTTCTTCAAGCGTGATCAAGACACAAAGCTCACTTGGGATTTCGCCGGTTAAGGCATTGTCACTCAAGTCTAAGTGAGTCAACCGAGGAAGAGCAGTGCCAATCTCTTTTGGGATTGAACCAGTGAGATTGGTTCCAGACAGAATAAGCTTGTTTAAGGAAAACAGTGAGGTAAAATTGGAGGGTAGTTTTCCAAACAAATCAACATACCTCAACTCCAACGATACAACTTCATTGTTGAAATTGCAAGTGATTCCAAGCCATCCACATGGAGTTTCATTGCTTGAATCCCAACTATCCAACCCCTCAGGTGATCCATTCAAGCTTCTCTTCCATGAAAGAAGAGTTTCTCCTTGTTGGTTGAGAGCAGAAGCTGTAAAAGGAAAGAGAAGTACAAGGGTAGAGGAGAGGAATAAGAAGGAAAAGAGGGTCCATGGATTTACAGGCATTACAGCTGCAGAAAGGAAGAGGGTTTGAGCCTAGGGAGGAGGGACAATGGGAGGAACCATATCATGTCCTGCGGGCTAATGTTCTTTTGTTAGAAGATTAGTAAAAACAGCAGTAGATGTGTAATAGCATTAAACTAATTGAAAGAAACCCAGACCAGAATCTCCGGATCCAAGAAACAGCTAGGCCACTATGTTTTCTGCACGAGGAAATGGAATTTAGATGGGTTTTTTAGTATTTCTTTTTTCTTTACAGCAGAGTTAGAGAATAGGTTGGGGGGGAAGAGAAGACATAACTGTTTTTTAATTTCAATGGGTGGTGGGTTAACTGACTTTGTCTTACACCTTTTTTAGTGTAATCTTTTTCATCTTCCCTTCTACAGATCTCTCTCTCCTCTTTTCTTCACAACCCAATTAAAAACAAAAAAAAAAAAACAAAACAAAACTAGATTTAATGGCAACGGCAGCTTATTTGGAGTATTATGGTAATAGTTGCATTTTAAATTATTTTAATGCTTTGAAATGATTTTTATTTTATTTTTGTCATTGATACATTAAAATAATTTAAAAATTAAAACAAATTAAAACAAAGAAAAAAACAAAAAAAACGTCAGTATTTTCTGCAGATGACACACTCAACTCTTGCATTTTCTGCAGATGACTTGTAGCTTGAATGTGAAAAGAAGATCATTACCCAAGTAGGCACAAAATATTGGGATGAAGAAGATTGACAAACTTCTTCGAGCTGGTTGCTCGAAGTGGCAGAAGATCATTATCCAAGTAGGCACAAAATATTGGGATGAAGAAGATTGACAAACTTCTTCGAGCTGGTTGCTCGAAGTGGCATCATCTGTTAGTTGAACTCATAATTTATACACCACTGATACATATTCTTAGAATTTTGATTGTTTTTTTTTTTGCTCTTTTCATCATGAATTCAAACATATTATCTGCAAAAGGCCCCTCTTTTCCCCAGATTCTCACTGTAAAGCCCATTTAAAAGCTGCAGGGAAAAAAAAAACAGCTCCATATAAAAATAATCTGGTGAAGGTTAAATTGCAGTGCTACAGAGAGAGAGAGAGAGAGCAGTAACGCATATATTATTAACAATAAGAACAGAAAGAGATGAGATTCAGATCTAAACCAGAGTTAGAGAACTATATTGGCAGAAAAAGGGATCAATCTGTGACATGATCCTCCATCATAGAAAACAGTTTTATTCAAAAGCATGCTCGTATAAAAAATCAAATCCATATATTATTAACAAAATGACACTGCAACCACCAACAAAATCAGATCCCATTTTGAAAAACAAATCCCATTAAGGTTTCTAGCATGAAAAATAAATCCATCACGAGATGTCGTGTGGCATGGAAGACCAAACTGCAACAACCATGGCTTGGCTAGGTTACAGGGCAATACAAACATATATAATCTTACAATCCACTGACACACAAACACATATTGCTTGCCTCGTGACCATGTTCTGGATTGATATTATTTTACTCCAAAATCATCTTACAATTCAAGCGTGAATGCCTGCTTACAATTAAAATAATCTATTTTCAAGGGATTTATTATACATTACAAGATTTGTAATTGATTGGGGATGCCATGCCCATTTTTTAAACCACAATGGAATGCCTTTGTTGTACTCAAAAGCAAAAAAAGAAAAAAATTGTATAACTTTTTATTAAGGTTATTTTTTTGTCTTTTCAATATTTTTTGCACAATAAAATTAAGTTGATATATTAAAAAAAAAACATTAAACTTGCATAGAGAAGCATTTTTGTCTTTTTATAAGTAATCAAATTACTCTTAAAATAAAATAAAATAAAATAAAATCTAAGGTTGGTTCCAAGAATTTATTTTTTGTATTTTTTTTATTGTTGTTATTTTTAGATTCACTTAGGACTCTTTAATAATTTTAAAAAATTAAATATTATTAAAACAAAGTTGTTGATGCATGCAACGCACATGCAGGGCTATCTAACAACAAAAACCAACCAATCACGACAACGTTTGGAATAGTGTGTTGTACTCTTTGCATTGGTCAGACGATGTACACAACGGATGTACTGTTGGGCTCTAGTAGCCTTTTCTTTTCTTTTTTTTTTTCTAATCTAGAAATTCATGCCGGCCCTTCAAAAATTGACTCTCCAGATTATATTTCTATTAATCTTAGTTCTCATTTTTTTCATTGCTATTTGTTTTATTTTTATTGTTTTTTGAAGTTTTTTTAAATTCATCTCTAGGAAATTTATTTCATCTATTCAATTTGGTCCTTATTCTTTTGATTGCTCTTTTTTGATGTTCTATCCTTTTTTTGATTCATTTCTTTTTCAATTTTGGTCCTCATCATTTTATTTCATTTTATTTTTTTATCCAATTTTGATCATTATTATTTTGATTGTTGCTTTCTTACCCCTTTCTTGATTTCTTTTTCAATTTTGTCCCTCATCATTTTATTTTTTTATCCAATTTTGATTTTTATTCTTCTGACAAATATTTTATTTTTCAATTTAGTCCTGAATTATTTTTTTTCATTTATTTTTTATACTATATTTGGTCATCATTGTTTTAATTACTATTTTTCTTTTTAGTTTTTTTATTAAAAAATTTACTTCGTGACTTTTTGTGTGTTTGCCTTTTTATAGAGTAATCCTGATCTCATAACTCAGACTTTGTTTAAGTTTTTTTTTCAGGTTCTTTATTAATTATTTTTCAAATTCATCATTTGAAATTGAGTTATTGGGCATTGAGCTTCATTATTTGTTCCATTTTTTGATCTTATATCCTGAGTAACGGGTTGATCGAGTTAACCAGAGTTGACACAGTTTTTTTTTCTCGATTTGTTTTATGAATTTTCATTTTCAATTTTATCATTTGACATTAAATTATTGGCCCTTGAACTTTATAATTTTTTCTCTTTTTTTTCTATGGGGTTATCACATGTGCAGGTTAGTCAAGTTAACTCATTTTTTTTATTTAACTTTAGTTTTTTTTTTAAATATTTTCTTCTATATTTTCTTCTTTCCTGACATTAAACAAACAAACCCAATGCTTCATCTATATTTTCTTCTTTCCTGCCATTGTTACTCTTGCTCCTATATAAATATTAACAAAAACTAGTTAAGGTGGGATTTTTATTATAACATAATAGTGAAAATATTATTCACTGAAAACTTCATGGTTTTTCCCTTTCCATCAAAAAAAGTTAAAAGTAGCTATTAGAGGTATTTATGTTTTATTTCATATAATTCATTAGTTATTATCAAAATAATAATAATAAGAGATAAATAAATCTTTTTGTATTTCAAAAACACATGAAACCATCAAAATATCATTAAAAGTAAAAAAAGTTAAAATTGCCCTTTATAGGCTTTTTAATCTATTCACAATGGTTTTTTTTTGTAAATATTAGGTAAGATGTGGGGTAATTTAGCATTTGACTAGATATATAAAATAAAAAACAGAACACATGGCGAAATGATCAAAATCTAAAAAATAAAATTGGGCTCAAATGAATTTTTTTTTTTTACAATGATTTTTCTGTTATTATCAGGTCAGTTAAGTGACAATTTGATCTTTGAACAAATTAATAATAGAAAACAAAAACAACAAGTAAAATGACCAAAATACTCTTTGTAAATTTCTTATTTGTTTTCAATTTTATCCTTCAATTTAAAGTTATGGTATATCATTTTTATCGATTTGTTTCTTATTGTTTTTAATTTTTTTCTTTGGTGAAAGTTAGTTTTCTTTTCAATTTCACTCTTTAATTAAAAAAAATATTTTTATTATTTTTATCAATTTTGAACTTTATTATTTTGATTGTTGTTTTTTTTTCCAGGTCCTTTATTCTAAATTGATTTTTCATTTCATTTTCATCCTTCAATCAAATATAAAATTTATTTTGTATTTCAATTTTGATTGTCATTCTTTTAATTCTTTTAATCCTTCTGTATAATTGAATTTTTTTTTAATTTTATCCTTCAATATTTGATTGATTGAGAATTGATCTTTAATGGTTTTTCCAAATAAAGTGCTTCAGGTCTAATGACTCGAGTCATGGATTTGAAAAGTTAACACAAACTAATATTTTTTTTTAAATAGGCTTTGTGATTTTAATTTTTTTTTCTATCAAGTTATTTCAATCTCATGATCTCGATCACGTGTTTGATGGAATAACTTGAGCTTGCTCTACCTTGATTAGTGAGGTTATAAGTTTGTCATGCTAACCCTTTTGACCAAAGATGATTATTACAAGTATATTTTTCTAACTCATTTCATTCTTATGTATTTAACTGATTGAGAATTGAGTTATATCATTTGTTTTTTTTAAATATTTTTTCCCCAACTTATTAGGATTACTTGTTTAAAACAATTGATCCATCTGCTGTTGTTATTTTTTTAACATCTAATAAAATAAAATTAACTTATTTAATTTAGTTAGATCTATAAAACGAGTCATAGATTTAAAAAGAAAAACATGTTTATGACCTAAATATTATTTTTTATAAAAAAATAGTTTGACCCGCAGCATAACAAGATACCATATCTAGTCTATTCTTACATGTTAATTTACAAGCGCATTGAGCTAAAATATTATAACGAAATCATATACTTCCTTTATTAATATTTTTTCTATAGGAAACAATTTTATTCAAAAGCATGCTCGTATAAAAAATCAAATCCATATATTATTAACAAAATGACACTGCAACCACCAACAAAATCAGATCCCATTTTGAAAAACAAATCCCATTCAGGTTCCTAGCATGAAAAATAAATCCATCACGAGATGTCGTGTGACATGGAAGACCAAACTGCAACAACCATGGCTTGGCTAAGTTACAGGGCAATATATATATATAATTAACTCAAATTATTATTATCTAAATATTTTTTATATTAAAAAAATTAATCCAAATTAAAATATAACACGAGATACTGACTAGTGAAATGTCTAATCAGCGCGAGATGAGGAGGCTTGCAGCACCAAACCCATCCATGGTCCAGGACAGCTTTTCTTTAGAATGAGTCCTTTTGTCGATGGGCAATGAGGAAGAAACAAGCAAACCCCTGTATACAAATACGACAACAACTAGAGAGCAAACCCTGTGTACAAATACGACAACAACTAGAGAGCAAACCCTGTGTACAAATACGACAACAACTAGAGTATTCCCCTTTACTTAGTTTTGAAATCCGATCTGGTCCAGCGGGTCAATCTAAAGTTGAAACCGAGCTGGATTAAAAAAAAATAGGGAAAGAAAAAACTCGATGTGACCCAGTTGATCCGGTAGCTCGATTGACCCGGCAAGACTCAGTGAAAAACCCGGTTACAACCCTTCGACTTTTTTTTTTATTAAAACGATGTCGTTTTGATTTAAAAAAATTGACCCAGACGACCTGATCAAAACCCAAAACCTGGACTTTGGACGGGTCTAAAAACTATGGCTTCATCTATATAATATTAACAAAAACTATTAAGGTAGGATTTTTATTATAGCATAATAGTGAAAATATTATTCACTGAAAATAATCTTTTCATGATTTTTCCTTTCCATAAAAAAAAAGGTTAAAAGTAGCTATTAGAGGTGTTTAGATCTTTTTACATACTTATTAGTTATTATCAAACTAGCAAGAGATAAATAAATCTATTTGTATTTCAAAAATATAATGAAACATCAAAATATCATTGAAAGTAAAAAAAATAAAAAATCACCCTCACTAGGTTTTTTAATCTATTCACAATGATTTTTTTTTTAATTATTAGGTAAAATGAGGGGCAATTTAGTATTTGACTAAATATATAAAATAAAAAACTAAACACATGATGAAATGACCAACATATCCTTGGAAGCTAAAAAATAAAATTAGTCTCAAACGGATATTTTAGATTTTTACAATGGTTTTTCTGTTATTATTAAGTCAGTTGAGTGACAATTTAATCTTTGAACAAATTAATAATAGAAAACAAAAACAAAAAGTGAAATGATCAAAATACCTTTTTGTAAAATTCTTATTTATTTTCAATTTCATCATTCAATTCAAAATTATAGTATATCATTTTTATGAATTTGTTTCTCATTGTTTTGAATTTTTTTTTATTTAGTGAAAGTTATTTTTCTTTTCAATTTCACCCTTGAATTAAAAAATTATTTTTATTTATTTTTATCAATTTTGATCCTTATTATTTTGACTGTTTTTTTTCAGGTCCATTATTCTAAATTAATTTTTCATTTTATTTTCACACTTCAATCAAATATAAAATTTATTTTTTATTTCAATTTTAATCGTTATTCTTTTAATTTTTTTAATCATTTTGTATTGTTGAAATTCTTTTTTTTTGCAATTTTATCATTTAATATTTGATTGATTGAGAATTGATCTTTAATGGTTTTTCCAATTTTAATCGTTATTCTTTTATTTTTTTTTCAAGTTAACACGGATTAATATTTTTTTAAAAAAATATAGGCTTTGTAATTTTTTTTATTTTTTTCTATCACGTTATTTCAATCTCATGATCTCGATCACATGTTTGGTAGAATAACTCGAGCTTACTCAACCTTGATTAGTAGGGTTATAGGTTTGTCATGTTAACCCGAATTAACTACTGATGATTTTTATAAGTTCTTTTTTCTACCTCATTTTATTTTTCTGTATTTAATAGGTTGGGAATTGAGCTACATCATTTGTTTTCTTTTTGAAAAAATATTTTTCCCCAAGATATTAGGATCACTTGTTTAAAAAATTTGGTCAATTTATTATTATTATTTATTTTTTATTATCTAAATAAAAATAATATAAACTTATTTAATATATCCGGATCTATAAAATGAGTCATAGATTTAAAAAAAAAAACACGTTTAGGACTTAAATATTATTTTTTATGAGAAAAATAGTTTGGCCCTAAGATTCCATGCCTAGTCTATTCTAACATGTTTACAAGCGCAAAAGATGGCCAACAACAGCCTTTGATTTGAAGTTGTTGATGGCTACCAAAATCTAACGCAATACTCTTTAACACATGATCTATCTTTTGCTTTCATAATCCAAATTAATGAAGATGTTATTATATTTATTTAGTGATGGTGGACGGCCACCTAAACAGAGATTCGAGAGGGTTTCGATAGACAAATTAAACAACTGAGTGCTAAAATGCCATTATTGTTTATCACAATTTGGATAACTTTAGGTCGGATTTTTTTATATCTATATTTTATCTATTATTTATTAATATTTTTTTTAATATTTACAAATTATCCGTTTTTAGGTATTCAATGGATATTTCTTATCTACTATTAATTATTAATTAATAAAAAATAAAATACTATATATATATATGTATTTGAAATATGTATATGTATATTAAATGATAAATATTATTCATATACATGTGTTTCATGTTAATATTAATGTATGCATATATCATATTGTATTAAAATAATTTAAATATTCTACAAATATATTTATGTAATATAAATATATATTTTGGGTTCGGTTCGAACGAGTTTTGGGTTGAGTTTGATAATATATATACCCTACGTATTATCTCTCGAGTCCAAAATATTTCTATTCATTTAAATAAGATCAAATCATGTCAGTATCCATTAAGTTAGGATTAAGCTATCTTGTCTATGGTCACAGCGTTATAAAGGTTTCTACGGGGGGACAAGATGGAGGGTTAAGTAAGGATGATGATTACGACATTTTAACTTTCGAGTTACATGCCATGCCATGCCATGTCTTGCTACTTTGTCTTAAGATTTCTTTCTTAATACGCACCTTGTCTTAAGGGTTTGTTTGGCCTTACCGTTCTTTTTTCTTTTTTTTTTTTTTTCTTTTTAGTGTAAAAAAACATCAAATTTATGTCTAACTACTCTAAATTTATGTCTTTTAATGATTTTAATATCTCCATATTAAAACCATTCAAAAAGACTTAAAAATTATCACTAAATTCAATCAATGTTTTTTAAATATCGATTTTTTCTTTCTTTCTTACAATATGATCATTCCCTTTTCTTGTTGGTTTAATTTATTGATGCTTGCCGGTGGGACGGGTAGCAGTCAAATTCAAGACTATGTGCATGCTTTGATTCCGGTCGACAATCTTTCAAAGGAGAGCATTATCTAGGCAAAGAAATTCATATGCATGTTTTAAAACATGAAAGTGAACATGAAGAGAAAAAAAAGAAGAGTAAATATATACTATTAATTCATTAAAAAAAGTGAGAAAATCATGAACGACATGGATCCATACCAATGATCACCACATTTGAGCTCCTTAATTTGTAAACTCTCAATGGAGACCCCATGATTAATTAAACCGATAAATTATTTCAAGGATAAGCTTTTTTTTATGTATGAAAAGCACAATATATGCGCTAGTCTTAGATGCAATTAATTCTAAAGGCAAATCAAGAGCAACATGCAAGATGATCGTGCATTCATGCTGTTTAATTATATCCAAATCATTAGCCATTGTTGCTATTTAATCTTATCCCTGTTTGGTTTTCTACGTTTTCGGTCCATTTCTACATAATCAGCTTCATTTATTTATTTATTTAATCAAGATATTAATATGCACAATACCTTTAGCGGTCAAACTCAATACTTACATCAACTTAAACTAACATTTAAAGCATTAATGCTATATTCATATATAGTTAAATCATAATTGAGACTAAGATGTTTGCTCTTCTTGTGGTCTCAGGTTTGAGTCATGTGATTGCTAATATGATAGCCACTGGAGGTTTATATGGTCGTTAACTTCAGGGCCCGAGATTAGTCGATGTGCGCGCAAGTTAACTCAGACACTCACGTTAACAAAAATAAATAAATAATAATAATTGGAAAATACAAAACGTATTTGTACTTAGCATCGAGTTAAAAAGAAAAAAAAGAAATTTGATTATTAAACTTTAATGGTGTAAGATTTATGCACCGACAGCTTAATTTACTGTGGAATTCCAAATCCTGTACAAATTAATATATTAGCCAGCCAAGATAGGTGAAGAATTTTGAGTTCAGGTAAGCTCCAGATTGCACTAATTAATTCATTTATTTGAAAATAGTAACTGTCTTAATTTATTTCTAAATTTTCTATGTTGTTTGTGAGTTTTTTCATATGTTGCAGACATCATTTGGATTGAAGTTCCTGAAAGAGGAAGGAGCACTAAAGTTGAGTCACGGCATAATTAATAATTTCCTGGATTTTCTTGAGGGGTACTGTTTGTTATCGTGGATGTGTTTTTTTTTTAAATTGTTTTGATTTATGGATATTAAAAATAAATTTTAAAAGATAAAAAATATATTATATTTCTCTCTTTCTCATTTATTTATGTGTTCATTTAAGAGTGTGGTGGATATTATTTTTTAAAATATTTTTTATTTAGAAATATTTTTATTTTTTTAATTTTTTTAACATCAACATATTAAAACGATTCAAAAAAACACATAAAAAAATTAATTTAAAATTAAAAAAATATATTTTTTTCAAAATACAATTAATGCCAAACACCACGTAAATATACAAAGTAAAAGTGTAGTTGATGTCTTCTCCTGTGATCTTAGATTCGAACGCTGTGATTGCTAATATGATAGTTACTAGAGGTTTATATAATTATTAATTTTAAAACTTGTAAAATTAGTCAAGTTATACATAAGCTGGTTCAAATACTAATATTAAAAAAAAAGTATAGTTGATGGCTTACTTTTGAGCAATAATTGCATGAACATCCCTATGAAAAGAAGGTTCTGTAAATCATCAATGGCTAGTCAACTGTGAGATCATTTAGACCAAGAATCATTTTTTAAGCATGGCCCTCTTTCTTCCACAACACGGGGCCGGGGCCATAGCCACAAGACTCCACACAGCACGTAAATTTAATGAAAATAAATGTACTTTTTTTGTTCTTGTTTTTAATTTAAGCACTTCAATTATTATTCTTTGCTTGATGATTGAAAACTGGAAATTATACTTTATTTTGGTTTCATATTGGGTCGCCATCAGACTACCATTTTATAGTACCACTTGTTTCTCTGTTGGAACGCTCTTCCCTTCTTTTAAGGTTCATGCCCTAAATGGCTTTTCTTCTTTCGGCTCCAAAGAGAGGTATTAATTATTTTTTATTTCTCTCTCTCGTTTTGTGATTCATGCAGCGTATTTTCATGCAGACCTTAAAAAAAAATGCTTTAATTATTAGAAGATGCATGTCTAATTATTTCTAGTATTTTCTCCTGGGAAACATGAAAAAGAATTAGATGGTTGATTATTAAACCCGGTTCAACAAGTCAACTCGAGACTCAGTAGATTTGGCTCTTGGTCTTAGCTGATTTTCTTTTTTAAAAATAATAATTTAGAATTGATCTAGATCACTTGACGGGACAAACCGAGACCTCATTGACCAGTTAAAGCATGCTTGTTTTTTTTTTTTTTCCCTGCAAGCTGTTTTTTTTACATGTTTTCATTTTCAAAAAGAAAAGAAAAAACCAACTTTGAATTGCTATAGAACTAGCCCAGTGGACATATACTCAGGGCCCAAAAACCACCTCGTAGAGTGTAAGCTCCAGCCCCTAAGTTGCCCAAAAGAAAATAGATTGCAAACCCTTGAAGGGCAGGCAATGAGGATTGAACCAGTAGAATGGCCTCGGGCAGTCCAGTATCGGTTCCCAGAAAAGTCCGTAGCCCATAACACAAAAACACGCGTTTCCCGGCCTGCGGAAAGGGCAAAGAAGTAAACGCAAAAAGATGAGAGAAAAAAAAAAGAAAAAAGAAAGGAAAACGAAAGTGTGATTTGCAAAATCAAATTGGGCCGCCTAATTCATTTAATTCAAAAGTGTTCGATAAAAGCAAAATTTAAATTAAAACACACACTCTCTCTCCCCCCTCCCCCTCTCGCATAGCGCAAAGAAAATGGAATGGAAAGCGACGGAAACTGTACGAGCAAAAATGGAGTCCTTGCGGTTGATTTGCGACAGAGATGCCCAAATCCAACTGCAGAAAATGGACTCCTTCACGGCGTCGTTTTCCAACTCTATGGATTCAGTCAAGGCCAGAGCAGAAGAAACTGTGCAGAATCAAGGTCAGAAGGCTTGCATTTTCACTTTACTCCAACTTGCTTACATAGAAGCTAGGGTTTGTAGTGTAGTTAGTTTGGGAAGTTAACTGTTCTATTTGTGGATGGAATTAGAACGGTTAGTGCTTTGGAAATTGTGTGATTTTTGTTTTGTTTGCAGGGAAATTAGGGAGTTTGAAATCTAGCTTGAAAGAAGCTGATGGTGAATTTGTTAAAGTTCTGGCAGGTTTCTCTCTCTCTCTCCCTGTGTTTTTTTTTTCTTCTTACCTGTATTTGGAGGTGAAAACCCTCAGTGAATTTATGCTGGCAATTTTTTGTGTTGTAAAATCCTTTAATTTATTAGATCTTTTGAAGTGGCTGGTTCATAATTTGGATGTGAAATCTGAATTCAGGTGTTTCGGGCATTTAAAATGCGAGTAGTAATTAATTAATTGATGGCGAATGTGCATATTGCAAGTGATTCACTGACTGAACACTGGTAAATGCTACTATGATTTTAAGTTCGTAACTAAACAATCTAATATTGATTGCCTTACAACGAGCGATCGTCATTACCATTTTTGATTGAAACTTTAGGTTTTGGGAGGGCTGTATTGTTTGCTTGCACTTACAGCTAGTGTGTTTTTCTAGTTAATTTTATTGGTTTTAGCATTAATCTGTAATGGAAGACAGAACATATTGATTTGCTTGTTGAGAATTAATGTTTTTGAGTAAATCTTAACCAGGATTTGCATTTTATTTCTATTAATTTTTATTTGCTTCTACACGCTATAAATTTCAAAGAAATAACTTACTCCCGATTCCAAATGTGAAGGTAGACTTTAACTTTCACCAATCATCAATTATGATGTTTTGTTTTATTTACCATTTGTATGCTTGAGTTGATGGATTTCCACGCTATTTTGGAAACCCTTAACTAAATAAATGATCAACTAGTGGCACAGAATGTTTAGGAGAGACAAAGATATGCTATTTCGGAGAGTAAAGAAATGTTATAGTTTTCAAAATTGGTCTGATACAAAATTAGCTGAAGAAAGAGCAGCAGAGACTTGTATTTGAACTGAGACTTTTTGGTGTCTTAATAAGAATGCTGGAAGTGTGTAAAGATTGATAAGGGCAAATGTGGGTCTTTTCTTCTCTAAACAAATCCACTCTCTGCTTCAATTTTTATTTATGTTTCGTGTGATAAAATGCTTTAAAACTGATTTCCATTAGCTTTCAGATTTATTTGTTTATTATTTTTTAATTTGTGTTCTCGTATAGTTAAGACTCAGAAAGAGGCCAAGCAGCTGGTAACAAGGGACTCAATATCTGCTACAAGGGCTAGAATACAAAAACTTCAAAAGAGTGTTCAAGTTCAAAGGGCCAGGAGGGATGAGCATGCAGCAATCATGTCCCAGCAATCTCTAGGTAATATTTTTTCCTGTTATTAGCTAATTGTTAATTGTTCACGTCCTTTACTTAGCTGATTGTTAATTGTTCATATCCTTTACTCCATTGCCATACTTACTCTCGTGAAAAATTGAATAGTGCATTTTCCTTCAAATATTGTTTCATTAACTAACTTGATTAAGATGAGATTTCTGTCAGTTTGGGTTATGCCTGTGAAATTGATGGTTATATCGTGGTTCTAAACATGACTAGGGTTAGATCTTGGTTCTGATCGAGTTGGAAACAAAGGTTGGAAGGGTTGAGATTTGTAGGATGTGTTTTCACATTTTCCTGACATGTTAGGGCACAATGGGAACTTATGCAAACATCCATTAGGATGGGATCTGAACAGTACATTTCTACTATTGGTGGTTAGTTTGAATGCAATACCTGGACTGACTACATAACCATGGCTCATCTTTGATTGGAAGAGGAATCACCAAGTCTGAATTCATATGTTGATGAATTTTGAGTTTGTACATCCTCAATTCTAGTATGCTGTGATATTTCTTATGTTTGTTTCTTTGTCAGTTGCCTTCAAAACCATATTTTAGTTTTGCTTATTGGTCTCTGCTCTCAGCCCTTTTCTCCTTGGCATTGTTTACAGCTTTGGCAACATCCAAAGAAACAGAACACCAAGACATCGACCATAAAAGGGAAATTCAAGAGGCAATGTTATGGTACAATATGGTTCTTGGCTTCAAAATTGAAGGTGGCAGGGGTAATCTATGCAATTGCTTTTTTGAATAATCATTCTATTTTATTCCTTTATGTAAATTCTGTACTTACAAATTCTCGATATGTTTAGGGGTAAAATTCACATTCAACAACATCAATTTGAAAAATCCATACAAGGAGTACTCTTTCACCATTCGCTATGAAAATGATATGTACACATGTAAGTAATGGATGCATTTGGATTATAAATTAATTTCAAACCTCAACTCAACTGAGTCTTTGTCCATTCCATTTCTGATATGGGCTAAACTTTTCATCATCTGTTGTTTGAATATATTCTTATTATATTTAAAGTTTTTTCTGCCTAATTTGCAGTGTTGGCTTGTGATCCACAATTGAATGACACCAAACAGTTGATCCATGAGTTGAATAAAACCAATGGCTTGTTCAAATTTGTCAGAAAATTGAGAGAGAAGTTTCAAGAAGCTGCACCACTTGGTAGAGTTTTACTTGTGTTCCTTTAACCTGTGTACTTGGGATACTTTCTGGATAATGGGCACTTGCTTTCTCTTTTGTGCATTATTTTCCATGGAATGGTTCATTATTTCAGCAAACATAAATGCTGGTTCCAGACATGACTTGAATGTGACATGCTAGTTGCTCTTCTGGGACAACCACTAAAATGTGGAGAAGTTTGATGAATAGGCTTTCAGCTCAGCTGTTTACGAGCAATTTCAGTACTCCTAAACTAAACTATTGTATGTTCAACCTTAATGCATTAGGATTCTTGCCTCAGTCCGCAACTCTTCATCAAGAGACAACAGTATCTGTGTCTGCTCCAGTTTTTAGTGATGTAAGTGAATCTCCATCAACGACAAGCCAAACTTCAGATGAACTCAAAAGAAATTCCAAGAGAAGTAGGCATGGAAGAGGAGGGAGACAGGCAATCATGTCTCCTGTATCTGTTCGCCGGTCCCCACGCTTTAAGGTAACTTGATTTTGATTGCATAGGAAGTTCAATGTTTTTTACCACCTCCAAAGACCAACTGGATAATGTTTGTTTTTTTCTTGCAATTTAACTCTAGACAATTGGTGGTGGATGACAGTTGAAAAAAAGGGCAATAAATTGAATTTGAAATATGTAGACAACATGATGTGGCCAGTATTCCTCCTATCATGTCGAGTTTGTCACTATCATTCCTTGAACTTTCTGCATTCTGAGATTACCAAGCAAGGCCTATAGGTTCTGTGTGGCAACTGTGTTGTGGTTGTTCTCCAACATTCTTATCATGCTCTTGTGAAGCCTTTCTCTCTCCTTTTCATTCTCAAATAAAAGCATTCTTGCTCATTATGTATTTATTACAATTCCCCTTTTAGTTCTTTGATATTTGTGCTATACAACTTCCACTGATGTGGATTTTCTTGATCTGAAATTTATGTCAGGGTAAGAAATGAAGAAGTGGAGGCAGTTTTTGTCACCTTTAGTTTGGTATGATTACGTGCCCTTTTAACTTGCTTGTGTGAAGCTAGTCATTGTTTGTGACTAAGTTGCTTTCTTGCTTGGTAGTCGATATGTGAATCAGGCCAATTTATCATATTAGTGGAAAATTAACTGAAAGGGAATGAAGACTCTCCAACAGAACGATTACTACTCATCTGACACGATGACCTCAACAAGGAGCCCAAGCTGCTTTAGTGTATTATGTTGTACTTGTGATCTTACTCGATGACCGATGTAAAGGGCCAAACATGATTGTCCCTTTTGTTGATGTCTAATCTATGGATTTCGACCTATTAGAAGCACACTGTGTTTAGTTCTAGATATCATTTAATTCAATGTGATGCGCTGATGTTCTTTGAAACGGATAATCGGGACACCTCAGTTTTCATAAGTTTTCACATTTTATGCTTTTCCTGAACTGGTTTTCATAGCTATGATCTTATGATTGATCCCTTGCTCTCCTTCCCCTTCCCTAAACACAAAGTCTCATATACGAGAGGAGGGCAATCCAGCCGGTTAGAGGCTTTTCTCCCCATCTGGCTTGCCCGTTCAAGTCATCTCTTGTCCCTCCATTGAGATTTTTTTTTTGCTCAAGGTAATAAGAACAAAACAGCTCACTTGTAAACTTATGCGAAGGAAATAATCCCTTTTATTAATGTCATAAATTGAACTAGATCTCATATCCTCTCCTCTATTATACAATGATGTGCCATCACTATCTCGTTATTTAAACTTGTCAACTTTGAATTATCCTTTACTCCTTTTTTATTAGCTCCTACTCTTATAAAATCCCTTTCTTAAGTATATGTACACCCGATAGAATTTATAACTTGTAAATATACATGACTCCTAAATATGTACTCTCATCACTAGGAAGAGCATGCTATGCTGCTGGTAGATACAGATATCTCTGCATCAGTGCATGGGTTTGCATCCACAGTTTCTGTGCTTCAGATTCATCATTTGCCAGAGTTGAACATTTACTTTCATTACAATCTGCGAAGTATTTGCCACTCACACCTTCTATTTGATGACTCAAAGCAACATAACATGTGGTTGATGCACCCTGCATATCATAAAAGCACACTCGCTCACCTAACTTGAAGTCTCTGTGTCTGTCTGTATGTACATGAATCTTTTTGACAGGGGAAATGACAAGGGAGCGTTGACAAACCTGAGATGTTGATTTTAGTAACTTGGACGCAATGAAGTAAAGGGAATCTGCAGATAAGATTTTTAGTACTTATGTTAGATTGTTTTTCTTTTTCTTCCATGAAAATACTCTGGGAGGAAGATAAATGAAGCTACCTGTGAGAAAGCCCTTATAACTAGCTCTCAATATTCCAGTCTTCACAATGCCTGGATGTACCGCGTTGATAGTTACTCTTGCATTCCTTGCCTGCCAAAAAAATCAAAATTTACCTTGAGCTCTGGTGACAAAAGGGAAGAGAGAAGAAGTAAAGGGGCTGATCATGGGTGGCATTTTACCCTGAGCTGTCTGGCTATTTCCTTGACGTGCAATATATTAGCCAATTTGGATTGAGAATATGCACGTGTCCCATCATAGCTGCAAAATGAGAAAACCAAATCTCAAGCTTGATTTTTTCTTACATAGCAATAATTCCCTTCATAATCATGATTACTCCATTTGGGATTTTCCTACAACTTGCTAATGACTGTTTAATCGATGCTGATTAGATTCTTGGTGGTCGTTATGTTATCATTAGTATCTCTTTTAGTCTAATCACGTATCATTTGAGAGGATGTAATTTTAGCCCAAGCTCTTTACTAGATATGGGCTCATGGCACTCAAATGATGCCGCACGATCCCTTTTCAAATGTAATGTTACTGAAATTAAGGGAAGGAGAGGGATCTTACTTCTTCGGGCTTAGCATTTTCTGGAGGCAAAAGGCATCTCTCTTCACCCAGCTGTGAATTACAGACGAGAGATTTATTATTCTTCCTTGGATGCCTGTCTGCTCTGCTGTTTCTATCATTTTCTCTAACAGCAGCTCTGTCATCAAATAGTGCCCTGCAAAAAAAGGTCTCAAGATCGGTCGGTCGGTCGGTCTTGATGGTAGTAAAAACTTGATTTTCCCACCACCTTGCTACATCTTTTTGATGTTTTAGGGCCCCAAATCATCATCTTAAAACTTCATAATTTCTTTTTTGTTCTCTATTACTGATATTCTCAAATCCGTTAGCATGCTAATCAAAATTAAATCCCTTGTAATTAACAATCTTGATTCTTGAATCTAACAACTAGCTATGAGTGTAGAAATGGGGTCCCAAATAAAAAATACAACCACACTCGAGCACTGTTAGGGCCTATAGAGAGGAAGGCCCATTGTCTACATCTTCATGTAATGACTAATCGCACCATGCCTCTAAACATCTTGATAACACTAATTAGACCTGCAATCAAGGTTGACAAACCACTTTTACTTTTTTTTTTTTTTTGTTATTAATTACTATTATTTTATTATTTAGTGGTCTAACAAGGAGGTATTATCATAACCATAAAGTTAAGCATAATAGTTAGCCGTGTCTTTTCTGCTTTTTCATTATTTCAAAGTAATCATGATTTTCCCCATTTTTATTTTTGATTCTCATGATTTTCCCCACAACACTTGAGATTGTCAGATAAGTTTGGATATGTTTTTTTATTTTTAAAAAGAAAGATACCTGCAATATCATAATTACGGAAAGAAGAAGAAGAACCAGTAGGAGATTCAGTGTTTACCCAAGTAATTCGTAGCAAATGTCATTTCGATTTTGTCTTCAGAGAACTCCAATTTCTGAGAGTATATGCCAGCATTATTTCTGCAATTAAAGTGATCATACTCTTAGCAACTATTCTCCAAGATTTCGTACGTGTTCATGAAAACATTGCTGGTCAAAAAAATACAAGAGAAAGAATTAATTGATACACACACACACACACACACACACACTCACATGAGGATGTTAAGGGGTAGTCCAAGAGCAAGAAAACCAGAACAAAATCTCTTTACAGAAACAAACGAGCTCATATCAGTCTCAAATATTATTATCTCTGCATTTGGACTCTCTTTTTGTATCACTTCCTTTACTCCAGCTGCCTTTGTCAAGTCCCTTGCAGGAATCACTATTCTCATACCCTTTTTAGCTAGTGCTCTTGCTGTTTCCACTCCAATACCTGATGTAGCCCCTTTAAAGAAAAAAAAAATAAAAATCAAAATACTCAGCAAACGAGTGGTCTAAATTAAAAAAAACTTGGTAAAGTCAAAACATTACAGATAATTAATTAGAGCGGGAATAATATATATATATATATATATATATATATATATATATATATATAGAAGAATGTTGTGAATCTTGTGATACATTTTTTTATTAGACAAATAAATTAATAGCACTATATTAAGATTAAAAATTCAAAAGCTACTCTTATTTTTTTTATATATGAGAGTTACATTCTGTATATATTTTGTTTTTCTGATCAGGAAACGTAACATCATTTATATATATATATATATATATATATATATATATATATATATATATAAATAAACTTGTGCAAGTTGAGAATAAATAATAAATGCATGGAGATTCATGGATATGCTTTTTGAATAAGATCGAAGGAAAATCAGTTTAATAAAAAAAAAGCAGGTGAAAAACGATGAAAGTATATAAAACAAGGGCATGATTCATGGCTGAGAAAGAAGGGATCAAGTATGAACCAATCAGAGAATATATAGATAAAAATCACTCAAAAGAGACAAAACCCTATCTCGCAATAGCCAGCAAGGGCCACTAGTTAAATAACCTTCGTAGAATATACTGATTGTTGGGAGGATAATACAAAAACTATATGCTCTTAACTTCAGATCGACTACTCATTTTCTGCAGCACGCACAAAAAGGGACATGAAAACCATTGCCAGAAACTATAGGAAAATATGGAAGAGATCAATATATTGAAGTAAAAGAAAACGAAATGGTAGCTGATGGTGCGAGACATGGAGTGATGAACCATTTGGTCAAATCTTAATTTGGAAGTAGAGAACGTGAGAGAAAAGAATTGAAGGTAAGATCAACCCTTGTAACTCACTGCACTCTGAAATAGGAAAAAAAGGAGAAAAAGGAAGCAAAGAAGTTGATAATGTCTGGGGAAGAAGGGAAAGGGTAGCGAAGGAAGATGAAGAAGGAGGAAATCCCACAATCTCAAAGGCTAAAACTCCTCCAAGAAAATGAAAAGGAAAAGGGAACAAACCTTTTTCATCCATGCTTATTCAGGAAAGAGGTGGTGAAAAGATGAAAAATAATTCCCAATATCAAAATAAATAAACTTGTGTATATATCTTGGTGCTTAAAGATAAAATCCGGAAACTAACCAGTGATGATGGCAGTTAAATGGGGAGGGACTAAGCAAGCAGAATCTTGAATAACTTGCTCAGCAGTTGAATTTGAGCCATAACCACTTGGGCCTGCAATGCCTGCTAGATATCTCCATGTTTCCTTCATGGGGTTGGTGCCTTTGAATCTTGGAGAGCAAGAGAAGCAGTTTAGCCTAGAGACCACAAAACTCTCTCTCTCTCTCTCTCTCTCTATATATATATATATATATAGAAAGACGACTCTTGCTAAAGATATGCAAGAAGAAGAAGGGATTTTCTGGTGATCAAAGGATTATTTCAAGCTGGTGGTCATGTCCAAACAACACCTGACATGTGTCACAATGGCAGAACTCTACTGCACTACATCATTGAAATAATTGGTTGAGACAGGCTACAAAGGATGGTCAATGGGGTAGGAGATGTCTTAAGCTTTGTGGTTGCAGTACCATTATTTTGTCCCTTTCTTCTTCCTCATAATTAATGGAGAAGCATTGTGCTTGTCGAAATGTACCATTATCATGTGTCTTTTTATTGTTATTTCCATTCTCACTACTGTCTTTCCTTGCCGCTGGGTGCTTGCGCTATCTATTATTTCCCTACAGGATTTCTAATGTCAATTTATGAGGACATTATCAGAGCATGAAAATTCACTCAAACTGGTGAAATTTGACTTCCTTGTAAATAGTTTTGGAGCACTGTACGTTTCGCTTGCTTTAATTTAGTTGGTTGGATCTGACACAGCTCACAATTAGTCTATCATACATGACTTTTTTGTTAAGAAATTAATCATGTCTTGATCAGACATTAGCGTACCTTAATTCCCATATCAAGGGACAAGACATGTTGCTTGATGCAAGGAAAATTGACAGTCAAAAAAATTAATGATGGTAAACATTGTGAAAGATTTATGAAGGCACAGTTCCAAGTACATATTGGATTTAAAAAGTTGCGTTTAATCTAGGTTTCTTGCAAATGATTTTTTTTCCCTCTCTCGTTACATCTTGCCAATGATTAATTAGTCATGAAGGTCTAAAAAAACCTGGAACGTAGGATTCAGAATTTGTTGTGCTTCCATAGAATTCAGATTTCTCTTCCTTCGCTTAAGCTACTTGCTTTCTGAAAGCACAAAATCGACCGGCCACCTAGTGAGAGAGACGCTGCTGGGACTGGCCACCGATCGTTCTAGCAGCAGCGACTGCTACTTGTATAAAATTCATTCACTGAGAGATCAATTAAAAGGCAAATATTCCATGGAGAGATAGGCTGTGCTACCGCGCATGCCATCATTTTACTTTCAAATCAATTCAAACTTATATAATTACTTACCCAACAAAATCGATGTCCATGTAGTATTCACACGTGTGCATCTGGAAAATGAAAACCGAGTGATAATTGCATGCAATATTGAGAAATATATTGGGTTTTATCTCGTGAGAAAAGGGCTAAGGATTTCAGACAAAACTGCTTTTTCCTGTGCAAGGCCGTGTCATTCACTTTTCCTTTTGGTCTCCACGGCCAATTTTTTCAATCCATCACTTTGAGTAAATGATAGCCGTTGTTGGAGGATTGATGGACTAAAAGAGAGCATTGAGGTTGACTCCTCAACAATGGAGTTGTGAACTTGCTATGCACCGGGGACCCAGTGGTTCCCCAGCTGCTTACACTTCTCATCAAATTGCAACAGCATAGTGAAGCACTTCTGTTGTAGTTTCACATGTGATCTTGCCTCCCTTTGGGTTCATTCTCTCATTCATGGCATGCTCACAAAAAGTGTAAAGTAATAAAGGTTTGATTGGAAGGCCCTTTTACTAGCCATAAATGCTTGTTGGAAACAAAAGGGAATTTCCCATTATTCAAAAGCTAAAGAGTGTAGCTTCTTGTGCCAAAAATCTAGGGCAAAGATTATGCATTTAAACAACCTTTTTTTCCCCTTTCTTTTCTTGAAGTTTTGCTCCTATTAAGAGTGAAGTGTCTCATGAATGAATAAGACTTGAATTCCTTTTCTAATAACTTCAAAATTAATCCTACATCAAATTCTCGAGACAAAAGGGGAGTTTGGTACTGATTGATATCCTTGTTCAGAGTCACGCAGAGTAAAAGCCATACATACATACATACATACATACATATATATATATATATATATATATATATATATATATATATATATCCTCTCCTAAAAGAAATTTAAATTCGAAAATCTCCTTTATGGCAAAAAAGAAAAAAAAAAAACCCATTTCCGTATACTTCCAAATAAAGTGTCTTGGCATAAGATCCGAATATTTAATAAATATATATCCACTTATGGAAGGAAGGAGAAGTCAACTGAACAAAAATAAAATAAATAAAAAGTGAAAACATCCGAGAAAACATTCTCATTGAAAAATTGAATCAAACAACCGGACCAAATTCTCAACCCACCGCTTTCTTATCCTATCTGCTTTTCTCAGTTGAAAGATAGGTTTTAGTCTTGATGAACGCTATCAAATCTCCAACAACTCCACCGAATCGCCATTTGAGAACCCAAGCAAGTCCATTAGCCACCTAACCATAGATTTCCCATTTCTTTTCTATCGATATATATGATCCCAAGAACACCTTTTCAGTTTTTAATTCTTTGCTAAGCAGTAAGCACTACTATATATTAAATTAAAAGAAGAAAGAACGTTGTATCTACTAGATACCACAAGTTATCTAGGGCTAAGATTAACAATATTGCAAGAAAATCTCCCCCAAATTAAAGAATTTATGAGGGACCAATCGTTGCCTCCATGTACAAAAGTTTCCTACCTGAATTGATGCACCTCAACAATGCAAATTAAGCATGCAACCATTGCCGACAAACCCTATGAATCTCTCACATCACTTTGCCAACCTACCTTTTGTCATCCATGTAGATCAAGTTTACTTGAAAGAAAATTATGTATCATTTCCTATGAGTGCTAGCCACACGTATGCGCCATAAGCCAATCATGGGATGACATATGGCCCCATGGAGGTGCGCCATAAGCCTTAAGATGGAGCCAATCACGGGAGCGAGTGGGACATGGCCACATCTAGTGTTTGCCTTTTGTTATACCTAAAACATAGATTACTGGATTAGCTAGCCATATATTATTGACATGATGATCGATGCTAAGTACTAAATAACAATAGATCGTCATGTTTTTGCTTGCTTTAATTCCTTGTATGAGAAGATTTGCAGAAAAGGTTGTTTGTCTTCATCTTGGTAACAATATCTAACCTAAAAGACACGAGGGGCTTGCCAGATTTTATATCGAAGTTGAAAAAAAAACGAATATTGAATTGGAAATCGAGATTTGACTAAGAATACGCACGCATATGTGTGTGTGTGTCTAAGTATATTAATCTCTTAAAAAAATCCCTCTTAATTAAGTGATGATTATATATTTGAACTAGTTAAGAGAAATCCATGTGACGGAAAAGGAATATAAGCAAAAAAATTTATTCAGACAGTATAATGTGTTTGCCATTCTAGGTGAGTGGATGACAATATGGGCTGAGCATAGTCTTCGTGGTTGAATAAACAGTTTTAAATCATAGTTTTCAAAGCTGAAATGATGAATTATTTGCTCCAAAGTTTCACATTTGGATCTTAATCGATCTTGAGATATGATCAGATGACAAAATTATATTTGATTGATCAGAAGTCTCTTCCTTTTAAAAGAACGTCTCGGCCTTGTATATGCTCCAAGTCTAGAATAATGGTCCTTTCTTGTCCTAAATCTAACGGCATGCGTACTTTTTAGACATTTCGATTTCGGGGCTTCACAACTTTCATTTACAAAGAAATTATCAGAAGAAACACTAAATTATCGTGCTTGAGACAAAAGAAACACTAGATTATCAGCATGATCCATTGTTAAATCAGGAGTTGACAATCGATTAATTAAAAAACAACTATGCCAATGATATTGAGGAATATTAGCATGATCCATTGTTAAAATCCGTTTTGACTATGTTTTTTGATAAGCAATACATGGTAGCCGAAGGAGGCTGAGAGTCCAAAAGGTAGCTTACATAGCCAGAGCAGCAACAGCCATAGAAGCAATACAACCTGCAACAATATTAATGAGCAGAAACTTCCAAGGTCAGCCATGGAGTTAGCTTCCCGGAGGGTGTGGCAGAAGGAGACATTGCCCAGACCTGAAGAAGACCTGGAAACCAGAGCAACAAACTCATGAAACTTCCAAGGTCTGGAGCGGGGATTGTTCAACCAACTCACCACAGAAGCAGAGTCTGATTCTACCAAGAAATCGAGCCCCACAAAATCCTTGTTTGATGAAGACAGTTCCATTGCTTTGACGACTGCCAGTAGCTCAGCTTCATTCGAGTCCTTGTTACCCACTGAACAAGAGAAGATACCTCTTAAGTCTTAACAATCCCTAGATGATCCCTTAACACACCACCAATACCTGCAGGCCCTGGTTTTCTCTTAGAAGAACCATCAACATTCCATTTCAGTGTTTGATCATCAGGGGGGTTCCATATATAACAATGGAGCTCGATTGCTTTTCCCATTCGTCACATGCACAAGACCTTAATATGATAGCCATAAATCTGATGCAGAGTAAGAGAAATCTGAGTAGATCGCTCTCAGCCATGAACATAGCCTTGTCAATATCAACAAGAAAATAGTATCATAGTCAGGGACCCTGTTATTGAATACCTTGTCATTACGCATAAGGCATACTGACCACAGGACTGCAAAGAAAAGCATGGTCCAAACCTTCCCATGGCTTCTTTCAGTATGAGGACACATTAATTACTTTACGATTTTCTTTCTTTTTTTTAAAAAAAAAGAGTTTAATTTGTGATATTCACCATCCCAATCACTCTAAAACATAGTTTTTTTTTTTGGGAAAATTACTGTTACATACCCGCAAGGAAACATTTGAAATTTGCATTTGTGTACCATAATCCATAACAATCAAAGCTCTGGTTTGTTAGTTTACTTGGTTCAAACTTCAAAACCTTTCCAAAAGAAAGTGGATCAAATTGTTGCTGTCAATTAGAAGCCTGTCTCTTCCTTTCAAAGTAGCTGATTGAGACTTTCCAATGCACCGATGCTCTAAAATAAATTTCAAACATTTTTTTTTTGTTGGATAAGATCTGAATTGCCTGTAAGAGAAAATAAAAAAGTCGCATGCGTGCTTATTTTTTGTTGTAAATCCAATTATTGGCTTTGTGTGCGTGTCGAAATGCTTGTTTGCCCTTTACTCCTTTTATCCACAAGATTCTATGTTTTTGTGTTCACAGCCCATTGGTTTTTCAAGCATGCTTTCATTGAAAGATCTTGCGGACAAGATAGCAGCAAAGTTGCAGGACACTTTGTTTATAGGATCCGAATTGCAAGGAAAGAGAAAGAAAGGCGATCTCTGCCCTTGCAAGATATGAAAAGGAACTGTTAAGACCAACCGAGTTTTTCCCCCATTGAAATTGCAGGACACTTTGTTTATGTCATTTTGCTGAATAGTCTGGAATCATTTTATTTGTTTCTGTTTTGCATAATCATATATGATCAAAGGAAGCTCATTGCATTTTTTTTTTTAAATTGAAAATCACTACGAAAATTTCATGAGCAATCATGTTGGTAATTTCTGATATGTCAAATTGCTAATAGAGTTTGTCATGACCCGAATCCTGTATCCATGACCGATAACGTAGAAACGATGTCGTAAGTGTAAGGAAAACCAGGAACAACTGGAAATCAATTTTTGCCAAATCACAATTCACAATTTACAAGTCCCAATCATTTTCCCTCTTTGTGCAATAAAAATTAGGATCAAACAATCAACAAAATAATGCAAACAATCACACAAATCAACATCAAGATTTTTACGTGGAAAACCTGATGTGGAAAAAATCACGGGATCGTAGTCCACCTAAAAACTTCCACTATCAACAAATAATGGGTTCACAATTGTTCTTTCTCATATTTAACTAAGGGCTACAACGTGCATATCATCAAGAACAATTTATTCTTGGAATACAATAAGATTAAGAGAGAAATATTTAAGAAAAACTCACAATACTGACAGCGATCCAACCGTTCAGAATGAAAAGTAATGTGTCTAGAAATTGTTTTCAAAATCTCAACCCGATCCAACAGTTAACGAGCTAAAAAACAAAGAATGAAGACAAACCGTTCAACTGCCTCATTTTCTTTTCTTTCTCCTGTGTTCTCTGGTATATTTTGCTCTAATTAATTGCTGCCGTTACAGTGGCAAACCTATTTTAATTTTAAAGAGGCAAGCCATGCTGTCTCACCACATACAACAGTAAGGATATCCCATTTATATTTAGGTCCTATTTGTTTGCTGAAAACTAGTTTTTTTTTAAAAAATGAATTATTTTTTGATATTTGATAGTGTAATGAAAAATAAGTTGAAAAACACTGTCCAGTGTTTGGTTATGTCATGGAAAATGAGTTGGAAAATAACTTACTAATGTTTTATTTTTTTTCAAGTTTATTAAAATAATAAGAAACAAATCATACAAATTAAAAAGTTGAATGAGAATGAAATTGAAAAAAAATATAATTTTATAAATTATCTCAAATAAAATAAATAATAATCAAAATAATAGAGATCAAATCTATAAAAAAAAAATTGAAAGATGAAGAAATTAAAATAATAATAATTAATATTTTATAAATTATTTCAAATAAAATAAGTAACAATCAAAAGAATGAGGACCAAATTTAATAGACAAAAAATTTCAATTAAAAAATGATAAGGGAAAAGAAAATAACAATTATAAAAATAAGGACCAAAATTAATATAAAAATTAAATTCTAAGGGATGAAATTGAAAAATAAATATTCAAAACAAAATATATATAACAATCAAAAGTTTGATGATCAAATTTGATATAATCAGCAAATAGTATGACATTTCTAATTTTTTTACAACTTCCGGAAAGTGTTTTCCGCCCAAAATAAAAGGAAAACACTTTCCTGGAAACCAAGCCAAATTTTTCTTTGATTGGAAAGTGTTTTCCGTTGACCGGAAAATGTTTTCCGTTGACCAACTTTCCTAATGGCAAACAAACAAAGAAAAGTTTAGAAAGTGGTTTCCTGGAAACCACTATCTGGAAAACAAACACAGCTTAAATCTCAGAACGAATATATCAAGAGAACAAGTTATTTAAAAATACACAGTATTTCATAATCTTTCAAAATATTATATTATTCAAAACTAATAAAACGAAATGATACTTCAAATTAAACTTCTAATTAGTAATTAAAACAAAAAAAAACCATAATACTTATTATATTGTCAAAATCCAAACTTAATTAAAATATAGTAATAATAGAGCGTTTAAAACATTGAATTAAAATTAAAAAAAAAAAATCTCGTGAAATAAGTAAGATATACCAACCAAAACACAACATAAAAAGAAGTCAAGTTTTGTAAATGCAAAATTTATTTATTGTTGTGTTTTTTAATTGTGATTTTTTATATATTGCATTTTAGACCTGTGACAAGCACAAACTGTGCTATTTTACTAATATGTTTTTGCGGATATGTTAAAGTCAAAATTTTATTTTTTCTATGCTAATAGCCCAAAATAGTCAAATATGATGCAATATTGTACGAATTGAATTAAGCCATTGATACGAAATCGATTTCCTCTTAAGAAGATTATTGATCTTCCAATCAATGAAGATAAGATGGCAAAGAAGATTCCATCAACATTACAAGATAGAAGTTAAAAAAAATATATATAGCGTCAAACTGATGGTGAACCCACCAAAATACTCCCAGCATAAACAACAGCCATGCGCACAGCTGCTAAAAATGTTGTTTCTAAGCCCCCAAATCCAGCTTATAGAGACGAGCGTTCCTTTGCGGCTGTGGTGTCAAACGCAAAGCCTTCTGATGACTCTCACAAAATTATATCAGTGACTTATGTGCCATCATCATACGACAGAAATTGGCTGGTTCGTAGTCTTATTTGAACAACTAATGAAGGGGTAGACTACGCAAACACTGGGCAATTTATCTTAACATCAATGGAAGGCGTGGTTGGTTTTCGTTTCTTTGGCGCCACGAAAGCAATCATCACTTTCAACAGCACGACATCATGCAGAAAGGGATAGAAACATGAATCACCCCATGGAAATCTATTTTCAGTGACATTAAACCCTAGGTTAGAGAGGATAAAGCAGACGATAGGTTTGCATGGGTTATCATTCTTGGAGTCCTACTAATAATATAGCCTGGAACAATGAGAAAGTATTAAATCTATCTTAGCTCATCAAGGCAGGATTCTTGGTTTCGCTTCACTGAGATCTGGTTTGGGTTACTATGCTGGGATTCAAGTTCTTATTGGAACTACAAATTTAGAGCAAACATTTGAATATGTTAAACTCTTTATAGGTAACTATTGTGTCAGTGTCCTCATCAAGGAAACTAAGCCTGATCTTACCCCTGCTCTCCAATCCCTTAAACTTTCTTCATTACCTCGGATACAGATGAACCCTGAGTTTGATCAAAATGACTGTCAAGGGGGTAATATACTCGTTGAGTATATATATATATATCAAAAGATCTTTCCGGCATGTTTAAGAGCGTGGTTATAATTATTTTTGTTTGAAAATATATTAAAATAAATTTTTTATTTGTTTTAAAGTTATTTTTGATATCATCATATCAAAATGATCTGAAAAATCAAATTTTTTTTAATTTGAAGTAAATAAAAATATAAAAATTTTAATTTTTTTTTAAAATACTTTTAAAATATAAATCTTGCAGTCAAAATCCGCTAAATGAAAAAGAGAGCTGGGCTGGATAAATCAGAAGATTTGGAAGCGCATTTTATTTCAGGAGAGTCCATGGATAAGCTGGATGTTTGGGAACCACTATTAGAGAATGATGAGGCCCATGCTGATATGGTGGATAATGTACCATAAACTTTGGAATGTCCCTGTGGCCCATATGCTGGAAACTATAAGCAGTCCTTTGCTTCTTTTATTTCCCTCATAGCTGACCCGTATGAGCTCCAAGAAATGGAAGCAAATCAGGAAAGGCTGCATAGAGAAACAAGAAGTCAGCCTTCTAGTCAGCTAAAAGGGCAAGGGACAAAATCAAATTAGCTGCTCCTGTTGAAGTTGACGAGGTCAGCTCATTATTTCTTGAACCAAGTAACAGAGTGGAAGACAGTCAAGGCTGCATTATAAAGCGGCTTAAGGGAAATGGTAGTTTGGGAGGGGGTGGGGGTGGGGTGGTGGCGCGGGGCGGGGGGTTCAGTGGAAGATATAGAAGACAGTACACCAGATTCGGGGATTCTGATGGGGAATGTCCGTTTTTTAAAAAGGGAAGACAATATAGAAGATGCAGATCAAACAGAGGAGCTTAGAATTATGATCTATGCTGGGAATCTTTATATATTGGTGGAGGAACGAACCTAAATAGCTTCATGGGAGATATTAATACTCAGATAACAAGGGAGAAAGAGGATTGGCGAGCTGCTCAATAGCTTGCCCCTTTGCTTTGATCAATTAGTTATTTCCTCAATTTTTATAACTTCTTTGTCTTGGAATATTAGAGGTATGTGTTCTTTGGGGAAAATGAATGCTTTGCCAAAGTCTCTTTTGCATCATAAGATTGATTGTTGCTTATTGTTAAAAACAAAATTGGAAAATTGTACTGATGCTATGGTGTACAGAATCTGGAATCATTTAGATATCAAATGAACTGCAGTTGACTCAGTAGGGCGTTCGGGTGGTTTACTGGCCAAGTGGGATGACTCCAAGTTCAGAGTCACCTCGGTTGATTATGGCAATGGGTGGGTTGCTCTTAGCGGAGAAAATGTCCATACCAGTTTCAGATTTTTTTGTTAGCGTCGCAACTTAGATTATGGAACACTAGCACCTACGGGAATCAAGAGAAGAAACTGATGGATATTCAGGTGACCATTGCAGACCTCGTTAGGTGAGGTTAGTCAAATTGTGGAGAGTATCTCGTCAACAATGGTGTAGTCTCAGTGATCAGAATACTATGTTTTTCCACTTAATGGCTAACAGACGAGGCCGTAAAAAGTTCATCATGGAGGTTCGTTATGCAAACAGGATTCACAGAACGCCAAGTGAGATGAAATCAGCAGCTACCTCTTATTTCACCGATTTATTTAGCAGAGCATTAAATAATATTTATATAGTTTTATTTATTAAAAATAGAATAATATTTTCAGTTTAATCTATATATATTTTATTTATATTTAAATTAAAACTAAATATTCATAATATATAAATTATTTCTAACTTTTTTTTTATATTTTATCCCAATTATTTTAACACAAATATGAAGGGATATGGGCTTCGGGAGGTTGAGTACGGGCCAGTCAGCCTTTTTAGAGAGACCGACTACTCTTGATGAAGTGCATGAGGCGGTTTGGGATTGTGACAGGGCAAGATCACCGGGGCCAGATGGTTTCAACCATAGTTATTAAACCCGGCCAAGGGGCCGGGTCCTGGGTTTCATGGGTCAACCCGGGTCAACTCAGGTCAACCCGGATTAACCCGGAAAAATAAAAATAAAATTAAAATTTTAATATTTCATATCAAAAAATCCATGTAAATATAGATTATACATATTATGAAGTTTAAAAGAATATTTTAAAATTTTTTTTATCCTACATTAAAAATATATTATGTTAAGCTTTTAAGTTAAAGTATTTAAATTAAAAAAGTTTTTTATCCCACATTGAAAAAACATAATTTTGTTCTTGGAAACATAGAGTATATATACTAATGAGTTTCAAATCCCACATTGAAAAGATAATATATTATCCTTTTAAGTTGAAGTATTTAAACCAAAAGGTTTTTTATCCCACATTGAAAAAACATGATTTTTTTCTTGGGAATATAGAGTATATATACTAATGGGTTTCAAATCCCACATTGAAAAAACATGGTTTTTTTCATGGGAACATAGAGTATATATATGAAAGGGTTTCAAATCCCACGTTGAAAAGATACCATGTTATCCTTTTAAGTTGAAGTATTTAAACCAAAAGGTTTTTTTATCCCACATTGAAAAAACATGGTTTTTTTCATGGGAACATAGTGTATATATATGAAAGGGTTTCAAATCCCACATTGAAAAGATACTATGTTATCCTTTTAAGTTGAAATATTTAAACCAAAAGGTTTTTTTATCCCACATTGAAAAAACATGGTTTTTTTCATGGGAACATAGTGTATATATATGAAAGGGCTTCAAATCCCACATTGAAAAAACATGGTTTTTTTCATGGGAACATAGTGTATATATATGAAAGGGCTTCAAATCCCACATTGAAAAGATACTATATTATCCTTTTAAGTTGAAATATTTAAACCAAAAGGTTTTTATCCCACATTGAAAAAACATGGTTTTTTTCATGAAAACATAGAGTATATATACTAATGGGTTTCAAATCTCACATTTGAAAAAAAAAAAAGAAAAGAAAACCGGGTCTCGTCCGGGTTCGCCCGGGTCACCCGGGTTCCGGGTCGACCCGCCGGGTCACCCGGGTTTGGCCGGGCTGTTGCAACACCCGGTCTTTTATTAAACCCGGACCGGTCCAGCCACCGGGTCGACCGGGTCCCGGGTCGACCCGCCGGGCCGGGCCGGGTTTAATAACTATGGTTTCAACTTCAGATTTTACAGGAAAGTCCGGCTTGATTTGTTTTCTCTTGTAAATGAATTTTTCAGGACAGAACGAATGCCAAGAGGAGTTAATCATTCATATGTAGCTCTGATTGCTAAGAAACTGGAAGCAACTACTTCCTCGGACTATAGACCGATTAGTATGGTGAGTGGTGGAATATATCTACAAAATATTGTCTAAAATTCTTTCCAATCGGCTAAAGGGTGTCATGCAGGACTTGATCAGTGATAAACAAGCAGCCTTCATTGCCGGAAGACAAATTGCAGAAGGTTATATGATAGCAAACGAGGTGATTCATTCTCTTAAATTAATCATCAGCCACTCATGTATGATTTTTAAGGTGGATTTCCACAAGGCATTTGACTCTCTTCTCTGAGAATACCTTGTGGATATTATGGTTTATATGGGGTTCAGTGAGAAGTGGAGGAGCCTCATCAACTAGTGCTTTTCAACCTCAAAACTCTCTCTGTCCTTATCAATGGTTCTCCAACTCAAGAATTTCGTGTGCAGTGCGGGTTACTTTAAAAGTCTCTGTCCTCATCTACTAGTGTCCTCATCTATGAGATTTTTTTTAGTAGATTTGATATATTTGCATTTTTTTTTCAGCCTTTGTTGAATCTAGTATCTTGTTTCATAATATTTTGTTTTATTTATTTTTTGAGTTACTATTTTTTCAACATGTGCAACCTTTTTTATTTACCAAATTCTTAGATTTTTATTTATTTATTTTAAAGCGTTGCTATTACATGATTATCCTTTTATATCTTGGTAAAAAATTAAACCGGCCCGCAGCGTAGTGTGAGCTTTTTATCTAATCTAAACTAAAAAAGATAGTGCTTTTACTATGTACTAATTCACAAAACACTATTCATTTTAATATTTTTTTCTAATTTTATATTTTAATATTCAGTTCATTAGATATTAAGCTTCATAATTTATTGTAGTTTGCTTTATATGTGGTTAACTCGGTCTTATAACTTGTGTCACACGTTTGGCGAGTTGATTCGGTTGACTCGAGTTTTTTTGTTGTCTTTTTTAATTGACAATTTTTTTTCTATTATATCCTTTAACATTGATCAGTTGATTGAGAATTATGATTCATGATTTATTTTGGTTTGATTTTTTTGAGGTTATCTTGGTCTCATGAATCGAATCGAGAGTTTAGTGAGATCAACCTAGTTGACGAGAGAGTTTTTTTTGTTTTTTTTAATTGATATTTTTTTCTATTTCATCATTTAGCAGTGAGTTAATTATGAATTAGATTTCATGATTTATTTTGGTTTGCTTTTATATGAGATTATCCTGATTTTATGACTCTAGTCACGTGTTTTGCGAGTCAACTCAGATAAACTTAAGTCGTTTTATTATGTCCTATTTTTAGATTGAGTTTATTTTTCCTTCTTTTTCAACTTTTAACAATGAGTTTATTGAAAATTGAGTTTCAATTTATTTTGATATGCTTTTATGGAGTTATTACAGTCCATGACCTTGGTTGCAGGTTTGATAGATTAATCCAGGTTTACTCAGGTTAATTTTTTTTGTTTACTTTCTATGAGGTTATCTCGGTCTCATGACTTGGGTCGCAGGTTGGTAGGTTAACTCAGGTTAATTTTTTATTTTATTTTTTTAATTAATTTTTTTCAATTATATTCTTTAACATTTGATTGATTTAGAATTTAGTTTCATAATTTATTTTAATTTGATTTATATGATGTTATCATGTTCTCATGATCAGGGTCTTGAATTTAGCAAATTAATTCGGGTTTACCTAATTAAATCGATCCAATATGTTATTGTTTCAATAATTTTTTTTTAAAAAAATGTTGATTTTTTGCTAATCAAATTATGTTTTTACAGGTTGCATCGGTTACCTTTGAACCTGTCAAGTCAATTAAATCATATCAAGTTAATTTTCAACAGCGACACTTGGAAATGAAAAGGAAAATCAAGATTGTGGCTCTGGGAAGAGAATGAATAACCACAAAATATGGTTTTTGTAGCTGATGAATTTAATGAATCCTGGAAGGGATATTCTTCACAAACTTATACTATCATATGTTTATTTTGAATTGTACTCGTTAAGGAATGTTAAATTCAGCTTGATTGCCTACAGAGATTGGTGCGCCACTTAACTGTCTATCTAACAACTCAAGTCGTCATCAATTCAGGTATTAACAAATGCTTAAATCATGTCCGGAGGGAAATATGCTGTCGGGGCATGCATTATTATGAAGTTATAAAAAGAGATTGGTTTAGCGTTAGGAAATTCTAAATATCAGGGTGTTTGTATAAATAGTTGCCGCAGGACAGAATTTAATTTCTTTCTTACAAGAGTTTAATAACGGGTTAGGGCTTTGAAAATTGGGGATTTAAGGGTTTAGATTAAAGAATAAAGGGATTTGAAATTTGAGTTAGCAAGAGATGAATGAAGGGTAGTTACTAGATTCATACCAGCTGATTTTCTAGAAATCAGCCCTTCTAGGAAGAAATCCAAAGCATCACATCTAGGGTTCTTAGGAACCACACCTGACATAGATTGCAATATGCAACCTTATAGCATAAATGGTGGATATTTTATTCATGAACTCTTCTTTTCTCCATTAGGCGTTAGGAGAATGGATTTTTATGGACTCAGCATGCTCTTTAGCCTTTATGTAGTTGGATGAGTACTAATCCGACAAGGACTGACTCCTACAGAAAATATAACGTTAGCAGTGGATCAAGACATGCTAATCTCTGTAGTGCTATCAGGTTGACAGAGTTCCATGAAATAAGGAAGATAAAATCAAGTTATTTTTCCTGAAACTGGAGAAAAACCCTGGAAAGCGAAGATTTTTCTTTGCAACTTGTTAAACATGGCTGAGATACATACAGAACAGGCGAATCATTTCTTTGCAACTTTAGGCTTTAGCTTCAATTCAAACCTAGCATGCGCACAGCCGTTAATTTAGTGTCCAAATCTGACTTGTCTCAAAGCCATAGCTTAACTAACACCGGGTTTCTCTAAACTCTAAGTTCAAGCTGCTCAATCATTGTCTCCATTGGGTTTCTATCATTAATTTTTGGTGCATTTCTCTTCTTCTGTTTCGTCCACAAGCACTTCTTTTTCTAAATTCAATACAGTACTCCATATATGGTCTTGTCCTGTAGAGGAGCATAGAATTTCAAGCTCCGTTGTACACGTGTGAAAGCACAAGGAGCCAGCTGATGGTTTGAACATGCACTCCATTAATTAATCCACCAAGCAATTAGTCACCCATTTCCTCTTTTGGCACAATTAGTCATTCAATTCGAAAGTGACAATTGCAGAAGACCGAGGCCAAAGGGAGTTTAACGTAATTAGAAACGATCGAGAAGATTGTTAGTAATATAACTTAATAAAAAAGACAAATTAGTCTTTTATTATTTTGGAAGAAACATTATTCAAAAGACAAATTAGTTATATATTGTATGTATGTATGCGCGCACCAAATGTTATTCTTGTTTTTATTCCTCTCCTTTGTGCTAGGATATTTCACAAAGCTTAATTTCAGTCCTTTTATTTTTGAAAAATCTATTTTAGTCCTTGTATTTTATTTTTATTTACAAATTGGTCCTTGCTTGGTGAATCTTTTGGTCCTTATATTCTATAATAATTATAGTTTAGCTCAATTAATTAGCTGTTGCATGATTACACACAATCATGGAATTAATGATTCCTTGTGTAGGTCATTTTTTTAAATATTTTTATTGCAATTATTGATTGCTTATATTATACACTATATATAATCAATCATTATACTATAGGTCAAACATGCCATTAATTAGTGCATATTTTCACGACGAAATAATTTATTAAACTATCATCGACCCACATGACTAAATTACAACCATGATCGACTGATCAGATTTATAATAGTTGTTTCTAATTCTTTTGTTTGCTTAGTAATTCCTAATTACAACCAGCAAGAATCGACACAAGACTTGAAACTAGCCAGGTTTTGAATGAGATGTTATTTGAGGTGTTGGTTCCATGGTCTAAATTACTATGCACATCACTCTGTAGGCTGTAAAATTAAAGTTATTCTTTAAAAACCCATTAAAAATCATCTAGAAATACATGGAAGGATAAGCATGGTTATAGGTTTAGGTCAAATTTGTCCTCTCACTATGGATTCTGGAAAGAAAGTTTAAAGATAGTAGATAAACAGGATCCTGAAAGATATTTATATATATATTTCGTTGTCATCTCTATATTTTAAGGATATTTTTATCACTTAAAACTTTGAGATATCCACAGTTCAGCTGGGCCTTTAACCATAGTAAAAGAAAAACAGTAAAATATCATTATGTTTTAATAGTTTTATATATAATAATATCTACTTTCTATATCTCAACAATATTATAACTCTAGTTGTTATAAAAACTGAAAAACCAAGAAAATTAGAAAAAAATAACTGAAAAAACTAAACCATGAAAAAAAAACCGATTAAAATTTTAAAAAACCGACCGGTTCGGTTTTGGTTTTGGTTTTATAAGCTTGAAACCGAAAAAACCGAACCAAACCCAAATAAAAAAAACCGGAAAAAAACCCGAGCCAAAACCAAGCTAAACCGAAAAAACCGAGCCAAACCGGTTTTGTCCTAAAAAACCAAACCGAACCGAAACCGGTTTGTTTGAACCGATTCGGTTCGGTTTCGGTTTTTTTTAAATTTTGGTTTGATTTTTTTTTTATAAAAACCGAACCGAACCGAAAATAATCACCCTAGTTGTTATCGTGTCCTTAGTCTATTTTTTTCTACATCCCATAAATGAAGAATTTCCTAGAAAAAGCTCAGTTAAAAAAAAAAAACCCAAAGAAATAAGTAAAAAAAATATGTTCTTACATCATCCCTTGCACAGATGCAAATGAAATTCATTAAATCAGTATAAAACTTACACATGCGTACGTCTTGTTAATAATATAATGTAAATAATCACCTTAAACATAATTAAACCTTCAAACTGTCTTGAATCATATATGCATATCTAAATGTTTGCAAGTGTGTCTTTGAATCATAATTAAACGTATTTCTAAATGTTTGTATAAGCAGCCCTAGCAAGGATTGAATCATATCTTGAAACTAATTGACCAAGTATTGTAGTAGAATGTCCATTTTGGTTAAGTACATAGTTATTTAACATGTTTGTTTCATTCAAGAACTAAAATCACACCGACATGGTTAGGTGACAAAAAGTTTTATTCATTATAATTAAACCCTCTTGAAAATCATATAGAGGAATGGGAAAAAACCAAGATCAAGACATATTCATCCTTGTAACCTTTGGAAACAAAATCCAAAGTCTTCTTAGGAAGTTAAAGAATGCCATTCTTGTTGTTTATTCCTTTCTTTGTTAGTAATGTAACACAAAGTTTAATTTTAGCCCCTGTAATTCTTGAAAAAATTATTTTGGTCCCTATAGTATACTTTTATTTTGAAAAATAGGTCCTCATTAGGAGATTACTTATCTTTATATTTTCTAAAAATAAAGCTTAATACATTCAATGAGTTGGTCCTTGAAAAACTTATTTGCAAATAAAATGTCTTAGTAATCTAAAGGAGGTTTTAACAAAGTTTAATTTCAATCTTTGTAATTTTTTTTTTAAAATATCAGGATAGAGAATTCCCTAATAAAGACCAATTTGTAAATAAAAATAAACAAATTCTCCATCCTTATTTTTTTATTGTTTTTTTAGCAAGTTTTTAAATTGATAGTTTTTTTTCTTCATGATTTCATATATCAAAATTAAATTGATTGAGAATTAATTTTCATGATTGAACCCGAGTAAAGGATTTCATGTAAACGTTTGATTTCAAAGAAATGAGGTTATAGAGGGGGGGTGTTTCTTAGTTAATTAATGGTGGTTGTAGCCTTCAAAGTGGTTGGAAACACCATATTTATTTTCTTGAAAGTGCCTACTTGATTAGCCAAAAACTAAAGAGGAAGATGCACAGTATCCTAAGAGCGTGTTTGGCAGTGTGGTTGTGGTTGCTTTTCAAATAGCTTTTCGTGTCGAAATACATGCCAATGATTTTTTTTATTTTTTAAAAATCATTTTTGACATCAGCACATCAAAACGATCCAAAAAGTACAAACCGCACTCAATTTTAGCAAAAAAAAAAAATTCAAAATTTGACGAAACGCAGTTCCAAATACAATGCCAAACGCTGCCTAAGTGGTGCTGTTTTGGCTATAATTTTTTTTTTTGATACACAGTATCCTTAATGACACTATTTTGGCTAAACACTACAAATTAGGGCTTTCTGATTTGGGATTTGACAATCTTCAATTTAATTCATATTCTTCTAATTACATTTAATTACAAATTAGTTTTATTTATGTGCGTGTGTGTATTTTCTAGGGTTTTAAAAATGGACAACAATAATGTTTAATTAGGGTTATTTTTAGTTTTGTTTTTCAACAAATGAGTTGTTTGATATTCCAAGTACGTAGGCTTAATTTGAGTTCTTTCTCACCTTGTTATTTTTTTTATCAATTTATTTATTATTTATTGCTGTTGTATTTTTTTTAATTATATTATTTAAATTACTCGGTTCTCAGGATTTCATTTCCATAGCATTCTTTTTTTATATTGAAAAATTCTACCCAACTCGCGGCAAAGCACATATCACAAATGTGGTCACCACGAAGAAACTATGAAGTGAAACAAACTTGTGACCGCATATTATTGGCCAAATAATTTATTGAAGTACTAGTATTGACTTGAATAAACAAACAATGCTGACTGACAAGGATTGAATGATTATTTCAAAATCCATGTTTTGAAACAAGCCAGGTAGAATGCCCAACATGGTGAAGTAGTTGTCCGATGTGTTTGTTTCCTTCGAGCTCTGAAATGACATGGACACGGTTGGGCCGGCGTGAAAAGTTATATTCAATCTTGAAAATCACAGAGGAACGGACAAGAACAGGATCGGTACAGATTCGTCCCTGTACTCTCTGGGAACAAAATTCGAAGACTTCTTAGCAAATCAAAGAATGCGATTCCTTGTTATTTTTTCCTTGGTCGCTTTCCAAAACCCCATAGTCAATACGTAGTAGCTGGAGGAGTACAACTTGTTCCCTTCATATCTCTTTCCATTGGCAGCTGTCGCCTAGCAACCTTTTTCAATTCCACGCAGCCTAACCTCCTTTCGTTTTGTGAGCAGGCACCGTAGAATAGGATAAATGGGACTCGGCGGAAGTATAAACCTCCAAGTTCCAAACCTTGCTTTTTCTTTGCTACAAAGAGCCATTGGTTGGGCTTTTCAGTCATAGACTGTGGCGTGAAGTAATAAATTCACACGAATTTCTATAATGCATGTGGATGCATAAACCATGGTGGACACAAACGTGATCTCGTGTGTAGAAAATGAATTGATCAGGAATAATAATAGGTGGGTCAATAATAAAAATGAATTGCTCGTTTCAGCTATGGTAAAATATTGATGCCTAAATCTTGATGGACACATGAATGGTCACATATATAAAAATGAGTCCGAAAATAACGATGATAGATCATTTAGCTATGATTAGAATGATGATCCATGAATCTTGGTGTCCATGAGAATGGTCAACTGAAAGATTAGGATAATTAATCGATCGGTCAACACCTACAAAATAGCTAGAGTTCGTGGGCATGTTCCATGAGAGAGGCACATCGGTGCTCAAATCAGTAAGTTTGTGATAAAATGATAGTAGATAAGAGCAGTAAAACAAAGAGAATAATAGTACCAGGAGTTTCTCACTTGGAGCTAGCTCAAATGCCTCTAATCGTTTAATTAGATCAAAGTAGCCTTTGGTAATTTTATGTATTTAAACTACAATAATGTCAATATTGACAAACGCCAGTGTCTGTCAGATAGTTGGGTTTGACCACATATACTTAACAATTCTAATCAAACATGATGACTTTGGAATTTACGGGAACTAAGAACCAAGCATACTCGTTAATTTTCACCCACACACGCCACCCTAAAAGGAACGTCAAACTCCAAAACTCCACTCTTCATGGATTTATTATTATTATTAAGAAGGTGGATCTCCTGTATCTATCTTGATTAATTTTACGAATAATTATATAATTTTTTTATATTTACTAATTCTCTGTAAAATTCAAACTGTTAATTTTTAAAAAAAATTACTTAAAACCTGAATAATTCAAGTATAACTCGTGATTGTTCCTTGCCTGGTCAATATATACTCATGCTTCTCTTACATGCAAAGAGCCACCAGTTGGTCACCAGAAGTACTAGGAAAAGGCTCACCGAAGGAATCGGTTATTTCTTCCTGCACAAAGGAAAACTAGGAGCATCCCACCGTGTTTCCCTTTTTCTCTCATAGACAAGAAGATGGAGATAGAAGGGCAAGGGACTGTAAAGGAATCTCAGCCTCCAAAATTCGCTCTTCCAGTGGATTCAGAACACAAGGCAACTGAGTTCCGGTTGTTCTCAGTAGCTGCCCCTCACATGCGGGCATTCCATCTGTCTTGGGTTTCTTTCTTTGCCTGTTTTGTCTCTACTTTTGCTGCTCCGCCCCTGCTTCCTATCATACGTGACAACCTCAACCTCACTGCCTCTGACATTGGTAATGCGGGCATTGCATCAGTGTCAGGTGCAGTTTTTGCTCGAGTTGCTATGGGGACTGCTTGTGACCTTTTTGGACCCCGTCTAGCCTCTGCCTCCTTGATCCTCCTCACTGCACCTGCAGTTTACTTCACTTCCATCGCCTCATCTTCTACTTCTTTTCTCCTGGTGCGTTTTTTCACTGGCTTCTCTCTGGCCACTTTTGTCTCGACTCAATTCTGGATGAGCTCTATGTTTTCAGCCCCGGTAGTTGGCACGGCTAATGGCGTTGCAGGAGGTTGGGGTAACCTTGGCGGTGGGGCAACGCAACTAATCATGCCCCTTGTGTTTGGCCTCATCCGTGACATTGGAGCCATCAAATTTACAGCTTGGAGAATTGCGTTTTTCATTCCTGCCCTGTTTCAGACACTATCGGCATTTGCAGTCTTGATCTTTGGCAAGGACTTGCCGGACGGAAACTTTGGGCGGCTGCAGAAAGCAGGGGATAAAACAAAAGATAAATTTTCAAATGTCTTCTATCATGGAATAAAAAATTACAGAGGGTGGATCCTGGCACTCAGTTATGGGTATTGTTTTGGGGTAGAGCTGACAATAGACAACATTGTCGCAGAATACTTCTATGACAGATTTGACCTCAAACTCCATACAGCAGGAATGATTGCAGCAAGCTTTGGTCTAGCAAACATTGTTTCTCGACCAGGTGGTGGAATGCTCTCAGATGCAGTAGGGAAGAGGTTTGGAATGAGGGGGAGGTTGTGGGCTTTGTGGGTAGTGCAGACCTTGGGAGGTGTTTTCTGCATCATACTTGGACGAGTTGGATCTTTAGGCGCGTCCATTGTGGTGATGATTGTGTTCTCTTTATTCTGCCAAGCAGCATGTGGACTAACATTTGGGGTGGTGCCTTTTATCTCTCGAAGGTAAGATTTCTCCCAACACCGATATTATCTGCAGCTCAAGAAAACAACAGAAGTTTTTGGTTAGGATTTCAGAGTTTTCTGATTGCAATTAGAGTTAACTAAATAAGAGCGAAAAGTTTTTTCTCGGCCAAGCTTAGAATTGATTCAGTATAAATCGCACAAAAGTTTTTTGACAGATGCTCATCTTGTATATTCCTACGGTATGGAACTAGACAGGAGAGTAAACTTTGGTTGAGATATTTAATAATACCATTCTGGTTAATGAAATTCCATCACAACTAGCAGCATCCTTGGATCTTCTTGTAGAGGTTAATGACACGGAATGCATATTTTTTCTAAGAATTCTTTTCCTGACTCCATTCATATTTCTTATTTTCAGGTCGCTGGGGCTGATATCTGGTATGACTGGAGGTGGTGGAAATGTGGGTGCAGTTCTAACTCAACTAATTTTCTTCAAAGGATCCAAATACTCAAAAGAGAGAGGGATAATGCTCATGGGTGTCATGATTATATGCTGCACTCTTCCGATTTGTTTTATACACTTCCCACAATGGGGTGGAATGTTCTGTGGCCCATCATCTGCAAAGATAGCTACAGAGGAAGACTACTACTTGTCCGAATGGAATTCAGAGGAGAAGGAGAAAGGCCTGCATCTATCAAGCTTAAAGTTTGCAGATAACAGCAGACGTGAAAGAGGTAGAAAAGAAAATTCTGAAACCAGGCCAGTAGATGAAACCCCATCAACACAAGTCTAGATCATGCCTCATAGCCATACTTCTCTAGTGTCTGCTAGCATCCCAACAGGCGAGCAAGTAATGTGCATTATATCTATAATGCTCAAGTTTATGGCTGCTAGCTCTCAGAGCATTACAAAATTTATACATTGGACATGTAGACCTCATAGTCTGGATGAAAATGTTGTTTAATTTCCACAGTAAAGTCATCAGAAGCAACTCTATGGAAAACGTTAATTTATTTTACTTTACAAAGCCTTAACTAATCAATAAAAGTGTGAACAAATACATGGTCATTATCTCAGAACCATAGAACAGAAAATTTTAATTTGGTAATTTGAAGAAAACAATGAAGGCAACAATTGTATTCGGTAGAGGATTAAGATATCCTACTAGTATATTTGGTTCCACAGGTCTCCTAAATCATTCATATGTCATCTCATCAAACATCATTCCATGAAAAAAAAAAAAAAAAACTCCTCACCAAGGAAGAAATGCTGAGAGAAACTGAATCTTATTAAGAAGAATAGAAAAAAGGAAAGGACATTTACCAGTGAAATTCTAGATTATTTGGTCCGGATCTCTTATTTCAAACAGCAGTAAACAAATATCTATCTAAAACAGCAAGCAAGACAAAATGCAGCTTTCACAGCCGATCTACATAAACGATGTGGCCATTTTAAATTTGCCAGTTCAACAAGCTAAACTGACCTTAATGCAATTAATCTCTGATGTCGCTGAGAGGAATTAAGACAAGTTCTAGCTGAGATGACCTTTCGTCCCTGCAAGACCATGATGGAATTTCTTGTTGGAGGATCTCTCCGGTATGTAAGTAAGTATTTGAAGGTTAATGTTAGGATCTAGAGACCATACAGGAAGCTCATTTACACTATAGTGTTACGGTGTGTGCTTCTTGAGAGTAAGGAATTTACTTGCTTGGTGGAATTAAGTATCTATACATAACGTGTGGATTAAGAATAAAAAAATAATAACCTGGAAAGTTATTATTACTACCTGTATTGAAAAATAATACGTTGGAAAAGATATTTATACCCTTTGATGAGTAATTAACGGTATAAATATTTGAAAGACATATTGGGTCTTTTCATATATATATATATATATATATATATATATATATATATATATATATATATATATATAAAAAAAGTTCTCTTGAGAGAGAAGCATAAGAGAAGAAGAGGGGAAGAAGGAAAAGGAAGAAAAAGGAGGAAGAAGTGAAAGTTAGGGTAAGGGTTTTTAAGGTAAGTTTTTATGTATTTTAGAGTTTGAATGATTTAAGATGTTTAATTAATGTTTTAAGATGTTAGTTTGACTTAAATCGTTTTATATAAGGTCTAAAATTATGGGTTTTTGAGGAACACATGTTCATTATTTTAAGATATGTAGTTTTTTAGATAGACAGATTGATATTTCTGAAATCTTGATCAATTGGTTGACTGGTTGGATTGAACCAATCAATCGGTTTGCCTAATGTTCTCAATCGATCGGTTGAGCAATCAGTAGATGTTGATTGGTTCTTTTAGGTTCGATCAGTTTAGGATATATTCAGGATCAATTAAGTGGATCTGTATCGATTTCATAATTATAATTTGGTCTCTAGGGTGTGTTTGAAAGTGTGATTGCGGTTGTTTTTCAAAGTGCTTTTTATTCCAAAACACATCAAAATAATATTTTTTAAATCATTTTTGACATAAACACATCAAAATGATCTGAAAACATAAAAAAAATATTAATTTGAAGCAAAAAAAATTTAATTTTTTTCAAAAACGTTTCCGAAACACAATGCCAAACACACCCTAAATTATATTTGAGATGACATTCATTTTCTTTGATAATTATACAAATATCTATTATGTTTTGATATCAGGATACTTATTAGAAACTCCAAACTAACAGAAAGTAATTAGTCTAAATGCATATAGTAGTCTGTATAACTAGTTGATGAGAAAGACATCAGCCTATGACGACTGATCCTCTTATACTATCGAACCCGTAAACTTCTTCTGTTATGAGAACCTTAGGGTTTCATCTGTTTTATTACATGTATTTCACTATCATATATCTTAATCCATCGATAATACTGTCAGTAATTATTTAAAAAATATATATTTTTAAGAAATTCTATTTCACAAATGTAGAAAAAATTAAATTAAATTAAATTAATATAATACTCACGAACTAAGTTGCTTGGAAAAAAGAAGAAAATCAACCCAAACAAATTTGCAATAACAACAACAAATAAATAAATCAACAAAAAACAATTTTCACCTAACCTAGAAAACCTATTCCAAAACCCATCATCCAATAACAAATAAATTAATTTAATAGAAAATAAACAACAAAATTGAAAAACAAATATAATGAAAAAACCACAAAAAAAGATAAATCTTACTTTAATTTAATTGCGAGTGAAGCTGAGAAAAAAAAAGAAAAACCAAATTAATAAATTATGTTAATTAAAAAAAATTGAGAAGAGAAAAGAAGAAGAGAGGAGAAGACATACCTTCATGTGGAAGAGATGAGAAGAGAAAAGAAGTTGAAATGATATGAGAAAGAAAGAAAGAGACGTTAGTGTTTTTCATTAAAGATGATGAAGAAGAAGAAGTTCATTTGTTATAAAGTGAGGGATTCTGGTCTTTTAATTGGGATGTTTTACCGATGGATAATTAAATATTAATATTTTTAATCATTTTGTCGATGATTTTATCCGTAATATTTTATATAAATTTTTAATTTAATCAAAAAATTTCAGAAACCCTTCAAATATCACTGATAATTTTTCAGTTCGTCTGTGATTGCATCTGTAATATTTTATTAAAATTTTTAATTTAATAAAAAAAATTAGAAACCCTCCAAATATCACTCACTTTTCAGTCCATCAGTGATTTTGTCTTTAATATTTAATTTAAATGTTCAATTTAATCAAAATTTTTCAGAAACCCTCCAAATATTATCAACTTTTTTCCATCAGTGTAAAATAGTTTTTGTTGACAGATTGTATCTATATCTATTATCTATCCATCCTGCAAATTCTTAAGATCATAGAAACATATACAACACAATAACACTAGTTCTATGTATACTAATAAAATCACATAAAATAAATGTTTTCTTGTAATTTAATAATAAATTAATGTCATTGTCATTACATTAAAGTTAATTTTGTTTAGAAATATATATTACATTATAGTTTATAGTATTACACATTCGTGTTGTGCTAATTAATCAGAATTGTCTTCTTCTTTTTCAATTTCATCATTGTCATTTCCATCACAATATTCTACGTTGATTTCATAACTATTATCATCTTCATCGACTTGTGTATATCAGCTGGTTCTCAAAACATTATTTAACTCCTCAATATCAGTAATAACAAAAGTATCAACTAACAGTTTTTGGATTAGATAATGTGTAATTAATAAAACTCTAAACTTCATTATTATTAATGTATCTATATAGAAAATATTGTAGTTATACTCTTGTGTTAAAACATCACCATTACTATTGTATATTGCCCTACTCATATATATAAAAAAGGTTAGCTAAGCAATAGGTCAAGCCTCTTAATTATTCTCAACTATTATAATTATCCATCATATGCAGTACTTCGGGTGAATCTTGTTACATTTATGAACGATCATCCATTACTTATATCAAACCTATATAGAATATTAATGACAACATATATTAATTAATTATGTGAACTAAATAAATTTACAAACATTGGATTAACTCAAACTTATTCAATCTTTTTTTAATAGTATTCTTAATTTATTATCAATTATCTATATAATTTCATATTTCTATACATTTACTGAAAAGTTGAACTCAATAATAAAATTGATAAAATATAAAATAGATTCGTTAAATAAGTCATTATTTATTTCATCACAAAACACCTAAGTCACAAATTCAAAATGAATTTCATCAATTTGCAAACAAATAAAATTTTACAAAATCTCGAACAAACCCTAACATGTACAAATCATACATTCATACAATAAATTTCTATTGGAGAAAAGCTATAAAACAAGTACACATAATCTTAAGAGTTATATCTTAAATATTATCAACGGGTTTACTAATTAACAGATTTTACAGATGGATTAATATTGTCGGTAATATCGTTTGTATAAATGACATGCTATTATACTTTTTTATTTTTTTTTAATTCCTTCTCCCACTATAATTCTTTCAATATATATCGGGAGAATTTTTTTCAGTGTTTATTGATGGATATAGTGAGGGAATGTTCTGTTGCTAAAATTCACTATAATCTACCAATAAAAACATTATGTCGATGTTTTTGTTTGTATTTGTCAATTTTCTAGTAGTGTTTTTTAAGGCTTTGTTGGTCTAGGATTGATGAGATTATTGTACCAAGATTGGGTATTTTTAGAGAATTTGAAAGAGAGGTTTTGTTTTTCATTCAACATTATCAATATTTAACAAAAAAAAGAAAAGGCACTTGGTGTGAATTTCGACATCTTGATATGTAAAAACTATTGGTTAGGTTTAATCTCATACGTGCATTTGCTAATTTCCAGAAGAGAAGATACATTGAGTACAAAGAGGAGATTTTGTTTTGATTTGTATTTGATTTATTCGTGGAGAGGGAGAAAACAAGTCACGGAGAAAAAAAATCAAAATTTGTGTACTCTATGATGCAAAAGCATTGACTAGGTTTACAATGTGTAATCTTTTGAAAGACTGAGGGAAATGTTATCGCATTCTAATATATATAGGAGTCCCGTAATAATTTTTCGATTTAAATATTATATTTAAATTCAATTGAAGGCTGTTTTTGATATTGGAAATATTTGTTTTTGGCACACAAGTCCGTGGCACTTTTCATGAAAGAGAAGTTTTGAAATTCATTCTTTTATCAGTTCATGGCTCATGCACTACTGATAACTTGAAAATTAAAGCTTTTCTGAATGTCCGATTGCTACATTAAGCTATTCAGTACAATAATCAAATAAAAGGTTATTAGTTTGCTTGATTTTCTCTGTACCATAGAGATAGAAAATGCATTTAGGTGTAAAGTTTCATTTTCTTATCGAAATCAATCAGTTCCATGCTTGGCAGCTTCAGTTTATACCACGTATTTATACCATTGTTGCTAAACATTTTGAATCTCTTGCACTGCTCATACCGGACTGTACAAAAACATGGATGGCCTGACAGATGATGTGGAGAAGTCAAATGAAACGGTTATTATCTCTACCACCATTTCCTTTTATCATTTTGAGTAGCAGCATAGATTTGTTAGGGTTTATAGACATAATAAGTTAATGGTTAAATCATGTTTGCAATGCATTGCTTTTGTCCATCATCCCTGTTAGGAAAATCCTGCATGCATCCAAGAGACGAGACCGCATCAACATCTCTCTTTCTTACTCTTGTGTACTAACCTGTCAACCTTCAACCTGAAAGAATCATCGCTCCAGCACCTAGGATCCATTTTCTAGCTTCTTTAATTAAATGCTATGCCCGCTATCAATGCTTTTGGTCAGGTGCTTGCAAAATATCAAGCAGTCTACATATTTTCAACTCTCTATTGATTAAAACATTGTTTATACTAAATGAGGAATGTTTAGGTTTTCTTCTATACTTTGATTGCATTTACTATAACAAAGAACTTGATACTTTTGATAAGATATATAAACTAATATGAGGATCGATAAATGTTGAGCACATCCATGGTATATATATATATATTTTTATCACAGGCTCACTGTTACTCTTACAGTAAGAGGGTGAGGTCTCAAGTTTGAGTTTCACTCTTGTCAGTTCAACTCTAATAAAAATGAATCACACTGACAAAAGATCTTCTAAAGAAAATATTGAACAGAAGCCACTTGCATACAGTATGCATATTTTGAAGGTAATGCAAATTTTGTTCTCAGTCATATTATTAGAACTGGTTTTCTGTGATGTTTTTACCTTGTGAAATGGAGAAATTAACTGGTTTGATTTTTTTCTAGCGCACTATACAGCCATCCATACTAAATTGTTTCATCTGCAATCTTGCTGGCTAGTCATGTGAATAGACCAGTTTGTTGGGAGAAATAGTATATTGTAGTTGAGATATTTCTTACAATTTGACGCTATTTTTGGCATTAAATGTCTAATATGAGAGTCAACTCTTATTATATTTCATAGTGGCTTTATCTCTGGAATAGTTAATTTTAGCATTGCTATTATGTGAAGTGAAACGATATAATTATTTCAAGTGGAATGAAATTTAGAATGATAGCGTACTTTGTACATTGAATTGACTTTTTGTTTTTTATTCTTTTGCGCACGATGTTTAATAGAAAAATGCATATATTCAAGTCCCATTGCAAGTACTGTACTTGCGAGAAAAGCTGGATTTAAAAAAAAATATAACACAGTTTCAAAAGATTTAAGAGAAAATGACACCATTTTTAAAAACAATTAAGAAAATGGTATAATATATAACTGTTATTCTAAATCGTGTACGTTAAAAAATCAAGGCAGAATGAGAACTGTAAACTTCATGGATGTTCAAGTGCTAATGGATGGACAGCATGCATGCGAGGGTATAGCAAGAGAATTACGTTCAGCAACTCCACATGATATTGATATTCGCTCATTCAGTGGTCGAAAGGAGCTTGACAAACAAGATGATCACTCCCTCTTCGACACAAGCATTCAGGGTGAAGTAGAAGCGTGTCAAATTCTTGAGGACACAAGTTTCCCTATATCTGAGTTGGATACTCCAAGCAATCTTCAAGTGATTGTTGAAGATGGTCCTATAAATTCTGCCTTACATAATTAGGGGCTTCAATAGAAACAAAACATCACTCTGCTCCTGAAACAGGCTTATCTGGAAAAACAAAATCAAGAGACAGCCTTGGGAAGAACAGGGTTAGGGGAAAGGCCGAGGAATTTGTTAAAATCTTCAACCAGGAAGTTCCAGAAAAACCCAACTTTGATCTTAATGACTCACAACATCAAGATTCTAGACGAAAGGAAAGGAGCAAATTCAGGACTGAGGATACCACAAATTAATGAGAAAATTTACTCGAATAAAGTGTACGAGGAAAACATGCCAAATGCTTCAATCCTGGTACTCGCCTGAAAATGATTTTGCATTTATTTTGTCAGATTTTAGCAACAACAGATACAATTAGATAGTTTTCTGGATGAGAGTTATGTCCATCTCTTAGTGTATCTAGAATATTCAATTATTATTATCATTATTTTGCAATTTTAAGGTGGATGAATGTTTAGGCAATCTCACAAACAACATCCTGCTACAATGGCTAATACCATTAAAAGTTTTGAACACAATTGCTATTACTATTAGAGATTGTTAATAAAACCTATATTTTTTAATAGCAGTCAAGTAAAATATATGTTATTTTCTAAATTTTTTTTTCACTTATGTTATTTCTTAAAAACATTTATTAAACTATCGATGAACATACCGAGATAATAAAAAATCACTAATAAAATGATATATTTTTTTGTTTGTAATTATATCGATGAATTTTGTATAAATAAACTGTGAGTATAAATATCGATAAAAAATTCTATTGGTAAATCTAAAAATCTTAATAATGAATCAACCTCAACTAATTATTCAAGTTTACTATGCATGGTAACAAACCTTAACAAATAGCAAGGCTTAACTTAGGATTTTTATTTGATAAGTTTGCTTCAAGGTCTAAATCACTATTCATATCACTAGGTAGTCAAAAATTCTTAATTAGAAACCCATTAGAAATCATCTAAAAATCATGAAAGGATGAGCAAGATCAGGTTTAGGTCATCTTTTACTTAAGATTCTAGAAAGAAAATTCAAAGAAAGAATCTCTTATTGGCTTCAGAAAGATATTAAGTTAAGTTGAACTCATGTAATTTTTGTTTTTAAAAGGGATTTTCACCACTTGATAATTTGAGGAAGATGGAACAGCCGAGGTGAATAAAATAGATATTTGCAACTTCATGAAAACATTAATTACTATCACTAAAAAACTATGAAGTGAAACAAACTTCCACGTTATGAATATCACGAAGGACTGCTGCATATTATGTTATTTTCTTTATAAAAGAAAATAATTGTTCTTATAAGCTAAGGTATAAGTAATATCTAGAACTAATACGTAGGTGCTTGTCGGGTGACACGTACATTAAACTAACTCGCATGAGAATTTTATATAGAAAGATCACTTATATCTATGGAAATGTTCATATGACGATTGTGTAAATAATCTTTAGACTTGAGATCACTAAATTATCTTATATAAAAAGTGTTATGTTTTGATTATTCTACATGTTATCTTAATCAAGGCTAACAAATTGGCAGCTATCGAGTATAATATAAATTATATAAAAGTATTTAAGTAATCAAGAGATAAATTAAAAAAAATATTTCATATATTTTTAAATAGTATTGATAAATTATTGCGCAAGGTGGAATAAAATTTGAAAAAAAATTTAAATTTTATTCAAATAATCAATAACTATGGTGTTGAAAACAAACATGATTTGACAAAATAGACACACTCTAGGCTAAAATGTGTAAATCATAATATTATTGATGAAGGGATAATAATTATACTGAGAAATTAGTTATTGAAAGGTTAAGTCAAACCACTTATGACTTTTCTAATATTTTAGGGATCATAACATGTTGTTAGACATTGTACTTGATTTTCAAATAGAAATCAATGAATTGTTAAATTGATAATGAATTAATTTATTTAATCCTATTTTTTTAAGATTGTAATTTATATTTGAGTCAACTTATAAATGAACCTGATGGATTACACACATAAAAATCATTGGTCAGAAATTAAAATAGGATGATTAATAAAGTGTGACTTGATTATAAATAAGTTTTAGAAATTGAGAACTAGAATGTAACTAATACAGGAGATTACAATTCTAGACCTATAAATAATCAAATAAGGACTTGATCGAATGCATTTATTAAATTAGCATAAAATAATATATTTGATATTATTTAAGAGGTAAATTAATATTTTTCTATTTATAGGGTTTTTAGATTTTTCTATAAATAGAAAGTTATACCTTTTATTTATGAGTAAAGTATAATACAAAAATATTTAAAACACAATAAAAAAACTAGCACTCAAAAGTATAAGAATCTCTTTTCTAAAAAGAACTAGGAGATTTCTATGATTCGTGTATATTATTGTTAATTCTCAGATATTTGGATAATTTATGGTTTGTGATAATACAGTCTTAAAATAAATATTCAAAATTAAAAAACAAATCTGATTTTCAGATATTTTTTTTTCATAATTCAAAAGAATTATAAATCTATCTGACAAGATTTTGAAGACTTTGTTTCGATAAACCTAACATGGACAAGTACAGGATCCGTACAGATTCATCCTTGTACTCTCTGGGATCAAGATTCAAAGACTTCTTAGCAAATAAATGAACGCGATTCCTTGTTATTTATTCCTTGGTCGCTTTCCAAAACTCCAAAGTCAATACGTAGTAGCTGGAGAAGGGCAACTTGTTCCCTTCCTATCTCTTTCCGTTGGCTGCTGATCACTATTTAGTTCCATTAACCAGCTATTAATAAAATCAAATTTCAACGCCTGTCGACGCCCAGCACCCCTTTCACAACTCCATGCAGCACCCCTTTCACAACTCCATGCATTAATTCTAACTTCCTTTCGTTTTGTTGGCAGGCACCGTAGAAGTGGACTTTTAATGGGACTCGGCGGAAGTATAAACCTCCAAGTTCCAAACCTTGCTTTTTCTTTGCTACAAAGAGCCATTGGTTTGTGCTTTCGCGCAATCGCCAGAGTCATAGACTGTGGCGTGAAGTAATAAATTCACACGAATTTCTATAATGCATGTTGATGCATAAACCATGGTGAACACATACGTGATCTCGTGTATAGAAAAAAAAATATTAATCGGTAATAATACTTGGTCAGTCAATAATAATGATAGATTGTTCGGTTATAATAAAATAATGATGCATAAAATATCTTGGTACACATGCCTGTCAATAATAATGATAAATCATTCGGCTATGATAAATAGTGATGCGTGAATCTTGATGAACACAAATGGATGGTTAAAGAAAAAAAGTTGATGAACAATAATAATCCATCGATTAATAAGGATGAGAGATAATCATCTAAGAGGTGGCTCAGTAATAAAAGCTTGGGATTAAAGGGTTTGTTTTCTCTGTAGTCTCAGGTTCGAATCCTGTGGTTGCTCATATAATGGTCACTAGAGGCTTACATGGTTATTAACTTCAGGACCCGTGAAATTAATCGAGGTACGCGCAAACTGGTCCGGACATCCACGTTAATAAAAAAAATAATGATGAGAGATTGTTTTGCTATGATAAGATGTTGCTGCATAAATCCTGGTTGGCATGTGGGTGGCCACGTGCTTTAAAAATGAGTTCATCAGCAATGATAATGGTAGATCGTTCGACTAGCTAGTAATAGTGATTGCATAAATCTCGGTGGACACATAATGAGAAGCCTTTTCAAAGCAGAAGCAGAACGGGGAAGGATAAATCTCGGTGGCACGATAATGGTCACGTACATGGAAAATGAGTTGATCGGCAATAATAACGAGTCAGTCGGTCACTAATGAAATAATGATGATAAAATGTTGATGCATCAATCTTTCATGTGCATAAAACATAAGTTCATCAGCAATAGTAATAATCGGTGAATGATTGATCGTTCAGATGATAGGCAGGTGAAATATTAGGATAATTAATCGATCGGCCAAGATAGCTAGAGTTCATGGGCATGTTCCATGAGAGAGGCCACTTCGGTGCTCAAAGCTGTAGGTTTGTAATAAATGATAGTAGATAAGAGTTGTAAAACAAAGAGTATAATAGTAAAAGATTTACCAGGAGTTTCTTACTTGGAGCTCAAATGCCGCTAATCGAGTTTGTTTGAAAGTATATTAGTTGTTTTTTGAAGTGTTTTTTTATTTTAAAATATATAAAATAATATTTTAAAAAAAAATTTAAAAATTATTTTTGAACCGTATTTAACAGTCAAAATTATTTTTGGATCGTATTTAACAGTCCTTCTTAATTTTATGAATTTTAACTATAATAATGTCAATATTGACAAACGCCATTGCCTGTCAGATAGTTGGATTTGACTACATATATTTTACCATTCTAATGAAACATGATGACATTGGTATTTACAGGAACTAAGAACCAAGCATACTCGTTATTTTTCACCCGCACAAGTAGATGGAGATTGAAGTGCAAGCCACCGTAAAAGGAACGTCAGCCTCCAAAAATCCACTCTTCAAGGGTTTCTTTCTTTGCCTGGTCAATGTATACTCTTGCTTCTCTGACATGCAAAGAGCCACCAGCTGGTGACCAGAAGTACTATATATAATAGGAAAAAGGCTCACCAAAGGAATCAGCTATTTCTTTCCTGCACAAAGGAAAACTAGGAGCTTCCCACCGTGTTTCCCTTTTTCTTTCATAGCCAAGAAGATGGAGATAGAAGGGCAAGCCACTGTAAAGGAATCTCAGCCTCCAAAATTCGCTCTTCCAGTGGATTCAGAACACAAGGCAACTGAGTTCCGGTTGTTCTCAGTAGCTGCCCCTCACATGCGGGCATTCCATCTGTCTTGGGTTTCTTTCTTTGCCTGTTTTGTCTCTACTTTTGCTGCTCCACCCCTTCTTCCTATCATACGTGACAACCTCAACCTCACTGCCTCTGACATTGGTAATGCGGGCATTGCATCAGTGTCAGGTGCAGTTTTTGCTCGAGTTGCTATGGGGACTGCTTGTGACCTTTTTGGACCCCGTCTAGCCTCTGCCTCGTTGATCCTCCTCACTGCACCAGCAGTTTACTTCACGTCCATCGCCTCATCTTCTACTTCTTTTCTCCTGGTGCGTTTTTTCACTGGCTTCTCTCTGTCCACTTTTGTCTCGACTCAATTCTGGATGAGCTCTATGTTTTCAGCCCCGGTAGTTGGCACGGCTAATGGCGTTGCAGGAGGTTGGGGTAACCTTGGCGGTGGGGCAACGCAACTGATCATGCCCCTTGTGTTTGGCCTCATCCGTGACATTGGAGCCATCAAATTTACAGCTTGGAGAATTGCGTTTTTCATTCCTGCCCTGTTTCAGACACTATCGGCATTTGCAGTCTTGATCTTTGGCAAGGACTTGCCGGACGGAAACTTTAGGCGGCTGCAGAAAGCAGGGGATAAAACAAAAGATAAATTCACTAATGTCTTCTATCATGGAATCACAAATTACAGAGGGTGGATCCTGGCGCTCAGTTATGGGTATTGTTTTGGGGTAGAGCTGACAGTAGACAACATTGTCGCAGAATACTTCTATGACAGATTTGACCTCAAACTCCATACAGCAGGAATGATTGCGGCCAGTTTTGGTCTAGCAAACATTGTTTCTCGACCAGGTGGTGGAATGATCTCAGATGCAGTAGCGAAGAGGTTTGGAATGAGGGGGAGGTTGTGGGCTTTGTGGATAGTGCAGACCTTGGGAGGTGTTTTCTGCATCATACTTGGACGAGTTGGATCTTTAGGCGCATCCATTGTGGTGATGATAGTGTTCTCTTTATTCTGCCAAGCAGCATGTGGACTAACATTTGGGGTGGTGCCTTTTGTCTCACGAAGGTAAGATTTCTTCTATATTTGTTAACACCGATTTTATCTGCAGCTCAAGAAAACAACAGAAGTTTTTGGTTCGGATTTCAGAGTTTTCTGATTGCAATTAGACTTAACTAAATAAGAGCAAAAAGTCTTTTCACGGCCAAGCCTAGAATTGGTTCAGTATAAAATTCACCGAAGTTTTTTGACAGACGCTCATCTTGTATATTCCTTGGGTACGGAACTAGACAGGAGAGTAAACTTTGGTTGAGATATTTAATAATACCATTCTGGTTAATGAAATTCCATCACAACTAGCTGCATCCTTGGATCTTCTTGTAGAGGTTAATGACACGGAATGCATATTTTTTCTAAGAATTCTTTTCCTGACTCCATTCATATTTCTTATTTTCAGGTCGTTGGGGCTGATATCTGGTATGACTGGAGGTGGTGGAAATGTGGGTGCAGTTCTAACTCAACTAATTTTCTTCAAAGGATCCAAATACTCAAAAGAGAGAGGGATAATGCTCATGGGTGTCATGATTATATGCTGCACTCTTCCAATTTGTTTTATACACTTCCCACAATGGGGTGGAATGTTTTGTGGCCCATCATCTGCAAAGATCGCTACAGAGGAAGACTACTACTTGTCCGAATGGAATTCAGAGGAGAAGGAGAAAGGCCTGCATCTATCAAGCTTAAAGTTCGCAGATAACAGCAGAAGTGAAAGAGGTAGAAAAGAAGATTCTGAAACCAGGCCAGTAGATGAAACCCCGTCAACACAAGTCTAGATCATGCCTCATAGCCATACTTCTCTACTGCTCAAGTTTTATGCTGCAAGCTCTCAGAGCGATAGAGAACTTATACATTGGACATGTAGACCTATTACGTTATAGTAAGATCTTATAGTCTGTATGAAAATGTTGTTTAATTTTCACAGGCAAGTCATCAGAAGCAACTCTGTGGAAAACATCTACTTTACTTGACAAAGCCTTAATAAAAGAAGTTTCAAGAAATACATGGTTATTATTTCAGAACAACAGAACTGAAAAAAAAAAATAATTTGGTAAGTAGAATAAAACAGTGAAGGCAAATTATTTATTCTGTAGATTCTCAGCTGTTGAGTATGCTAATAGTATATCTGGTTCCACAGGTCTCCTGAATCTTTTGTTCTGTCATCTTATCAAACATCATTCTCATGAACATTAAAAAGTAAAAAAAAAATTCTCTCTTAGGAAGATATGCTCAGAGAAACTGAATCTTATTAAAAAGAAAACAGAAGAAAAGAAAAGGGACAGTTTTGGCTGAAATTCTAGATTATCAGAATCAAATAATTTGTTCAACGGTCTGGATCAAATCAAACAACAAACAAATCTTATCTAAAACAGCAAGCAAGAAAAAATGAAGCTTTCACAACCAATCTACATAAACGATGTCACTGTTTTAATTACTTGTGCTAATTCAACAAGCCAAGCTGACCCGATTGCAATTAATCTCTGATGTTGCTGGGAGGAAGTATGACAAGTTCTATTGAGATGACCTTCCGGCCCTGCAAGACCATGATGGGATTTCTTATTGGAAGAATTCTCTGGTACGTTGTCAGAATTTGAAGTTTAATGCCAGAGACCATATTGGAAGCTCATATACACTATGGTGTTACGGTATGTGCTATAATGTGCATTAGTAGGAAATGTAAAATGGGGATTTGACTCTCAGTAGGAATTTACTTGGTTGGTGGATGCATTAAGCATCTATATATAGGATGTATGGATTATGAATCAAGAAAATAATAAGACCTGGAAAGTCATTATGAACCAAACAAGGCAAAAGAAAAAAAGAAGCCAAATACCAAGCTTCAAATAACAGAAGTTTATTTTTTTGGATGCAGAGGGATTGGCTAAAGCCATCATACACTTGTTATCAGCGTCTCGATCAGCCAACTTTAGTTCACTTTTTCCACTGATTTTATTAGGGGTTACTTTGCATACTAATTGCTAACTCAGGGAAAGCCCAGCATTTTCTTGGGTTTGAAGAATCATATACATCGACAAAGAAGACAAATACCTTGCACTAGAACCATGCAACTTGTACTCTTGCCCTCTAAGAAGAAAAAAGTTACAGAAGATAAATAAGTTCACAGTCAATCACAGTAAATTCAGATGACATACGGACTGTTAAGAACTTATATGACAGAATGACCACTGCAAGCACAACTAAGAGCAAATTGGCACATGAACACAAGAACTGATATGTTTTCTACCTGGAAAGGCAAAACTCAAAACTGTTCTAAGTATTACTGGGTCGGGATGTACTTCACATGTTGGAGCAGTTCCAAAGCAAGGAAAGCTAGAATGTGTAGAAGGCAGATTTGTGGACAGTTTCCCCAGCCTCCCAAACTTTATGGAAGCTTTGATCACATTCCCATAAATCCAGAACAGGGACATCTGGCACAGACACATCCCCAAAATGAACTACTTGATCATTTGAGCTAACAGCTTTCTTCATCCAAGAAAGTCAAGCAAGGAAATAAATAGATAAAGAAGCCCGTGAGATATTGGAAAGGTATATACGAAGCCTGAATCTGCCCAAAGTCTGCAATTGGAGAGCCGCCATATCCATCTAACTTTGCAGTTTCATTTTTTTGCTTTCCAAAAGGGCAAACTAATTTATGTTGGTAAAGAATAGTACTTACCAAATGTATTGATAAACTGCTGTATAAACTGTCCTAGAATGAGTTCGATCGAATCATAAAGAAGAGACTACACAGAAACAAGAATAACAGGATATTAATAGCAATACCTTTATCTATCATACTTTCACCTGGATCAGTTAGGCTATCTTGACCTTCTATGATCCAATCTCTCACTTGTAGCTTGTAATTATCATTATTGGCTGCACAACAACATAGAACCATTTAGATTATGGCCAAAGCACATCTAATCATCTAGTAACATAACTCTATAAATAAATAAAAAAATTATAAAATTTAATTTTTAAATAATCTAATATTAAATAATAAAATCAAAAAATAAATCATTTTGAAAAAAAATAGCAAAAAAAACCGACCTAGATCAATTTAGGTTAACCTCTTAAGTTTACGTCCTGATAATGAGATCGAAATAAACTGATAAAAAGTAAATTCAGAAATAATAAAACCTCACTTCACACAAACTTAATATTAAATATTAAAATTGAAAGAAAACAAATTAAATATAATAGACCAATATATAACCCAACATACAAAAAACTTACAAAGCACAATTACAAAATAAATTAATATTAAAGAAAAGAAGTGGAAAAAAAAACAAATGAAAAGGAAGCAGATTAAGCTATTAAAGTGTGAAATTTCAAAAAAAAAACAAAATACTATTTTAATAAATAATATTTTAAAAATATTGTTACATTAATTTAATCATATCCTTTAATATTTTGTTAATTAATAATAATAATAATAATATAAAAACAAATAGAGAGTTAACGGTTGCTTGCATCTATGGTCATGGGAGACACTAGGCCTTGTGATTGAGAAAAAAAAATCAAATTATTTACTTGTTGTCTTGATGGTGCGACTTTTCAGCACCAGTCCAAGCACCTGGTCCACTAGCTTGCTAGCATTTAAAATTCAAGAAAATATTGTTATGGTTAATTTTTAAAATGTTTTCATTTTAAAATATATTAAAATAATATTTTTTATTTTTTTAAATAATTTTTAACATCAACGCATTAAAATTATCAAAAAAATATTAAAAATAAATTAATTTAAAGTAAAGAAAAAATAAAAAAAATTTCAAAAACGCTTTTAAAACGCAAAAAAACAAGCGGTGTGTAGTCGATCCGATTTTTTTAATACTTGAAAAGGATAAAAATTAAGAATAAATATTCATTGAATTTTACAAATTCATTGTTATATATACTAGGGATGAATTGGGAAATTAATACATAAAATTAAAAAACAAATCACGAATTGATATAAAAGCAAAAAGTTTTGATGAAATAATATAATTTGACTATGTCACGCTTTTATATGCTACTTTTTGCTCAATTCATCAATCAGCTCATAATAGTTAGTGAAATTGGTTAACCAGTTCTGAAAATAATAAGAAATATCTCAAAACTATTAAAATCGAAGGTCGTGGTGAGATTTTTGATATCTAAATATATGATTATCCACATTGCTACACAGTGGTAATTATAGGGAAAAAACCTCTTAAATTTCTTACAAAAATTTGAGTACGATCCAACGGTCGGATAAAAAATTATACATATTTTAAATTGTTATTTTGGTTTGATGTGATCAGATCTCTTTTTGGGCTTAGACGTGTTCCATATATTCATAAATATATATGTTATGCCATCCACGTAATCTATTTTGAAAAAATCCTTATTTAGCTAAGACAAACTAATATCTGACTGTTTAGAATTACTAATTATTATGTGAAGAATAACTTTTTAAAATTTTAATTGGAATCTATTTTTTAATTTACAAGTCAAGTTGGACAAAGATAATTTTGACTCATAAAACATATTTGAAAGAAATTCATAGAATTATGATTTTTATATGAAACGATCGATCAGTTAATATAACAAGATCTAACCGATGGAGACAAAAGATTGAAATTCAATCATGTTGTGCTTTAAAAGCACGATATTTATTTAATATCACTAGTTTAAAGTGTTTCAATTATTTTATCTAATATGAAAGGTAAAATAAAAAAATTGCTAATGAATATTAAATGAAAATAAGATTTTTATTTAAAAAACAATACTTACTATTAAAATACATGTTTTTATTAAAATAATAAAAAGATGCATTAATGATGAAATGAAGTTTATGCGGTGAGATACATTTTCCCAACTTATTTCAAATGGTTGAAATCTTAACAAACCTTTATTTTAATTATCACAACCTTTTATTCAAAAAAACTTATTGTCAATAAAGAATTATGCCATTTTTTTTTATGAAGATTATGAATTTTTTATGATATTGATTGCTTTATGGATAATTATATATTAGTTTAATATGAAAAAAGATTTAAATTATTTTCTCATTAATATTAGATTAGAATAAACTATATCTTTTCTTAATTTTTTATTGTAAATTTTTATATAATTGTTTGGAAATTTATTATTCTCATATTTATATATAATTGTGGAGAGATAATTGATTCATGAATTTTTAGTTTTTTTTTTAATTGAAGCATGCTTTAATGATCATCATAGTTTTTGCTTAAAAAACAATGTGCCTCATAAAATAAAATATTTTTTTTTAACTCAAATTATTATAAAATTTTATTTAACGAATTTTGTTGCTAATAAAAAAATATTTTTGTTGTCAAAACAGAAAACAATACATGAATAAGAGATGAGATGTGTTTGATTTTTTTATGAAACAAAAACAAAATATGTATTTTTTTGTTTTTAATAAAATATAATTCATGCTTTAATAAAGTTAATACTTTGAAAACAAACCAATCACACGTCACTGAACTTGGACTGACCCCCAACTATAGTTTGGCTCCAAGTTTTGTCTCTTTTGGTGGAGCCAGCATGGGAGTGTTCCTGTGATTATTGGTAGGTTGAGAGATTTTGAAGTGCCTGTCTTGTAAGGAAATCCTTGGAACCTTCTCGTAAACCTACTAGTATTACTAAATTATGACGTGTCAACGGTGCATGAAAATTAGAAAATTAATAAAGAACTCATCCACGTCAGAAACACGAGATAGAAATGGTAATATCGATGGAATATTTGAGAAAGAACTGATGAATTAAAGGTAAAGAAGAGGAGTCTAGCACACGGGCCATGAGATGAGGCGGATTTAAGGGCATCGAAAGCAATCTCCATTTGGGACCCACCGGTGCTGTAGACTGTAGAGTTGAAGATGCTTGGAGTATGTTTGATTTTGTTTTTTAAATTTTTTTAGATTAATATTTTTTTATGTTTTTAAATTATTTGATATGTTAATATAAAAATAAAAAAAATATTATTTTAATATATTAAAAAATATTTAAAAAAAATAACCATTATCCTTGATTTTAATAAATTTTTAGACTAATCATTATTTTTTATTTCTTGAGGGAGGAATTATTCAATTTTTTTAGACTACTTTAATTCATTTCGAATTGTGCTTTGTTCTCATTTACAAAGCAAGTTCGTTCTAACGGTCACCTAAAAAAAAAAAAAGTGTTGCATTTGGGCCCTTTCAAGCAACAGATTCTGGACTCGTCCATTGCAGACTCTAATTACTATATATATAGCACCTCTCAATGGCCGCTCAGATAACCAGCAAATACAAACACAGCTAGAAAGAAGCACTCCCTCCCTCCACGAGCCAGCACGGCAACACACAAACCGCAAATTAAGTCTCACTCTCCATATCTTTTCTAACTAAACTTGCTAGCTTCTTTCAAATGGCTCCCAGCTTAAGCAAGAATGCCCTGCAGGATGTTATGGGGCTGGTGGATGGTGAACAACCATTGTCAATAACTCTAGAAGGAAAAAACTTTCTTGCTAATGGCCATCCAGTTCTCACTGAAGTCCCTACTAACATTATAGCCACACCATCGCCATTTCTTTCTTCAAACAAGACCAAGAACCTGGTCGGCTGCTTTGTGGGGTTTGATGCTCATGAACCCAAAAGCCGTCATGTTGTTCCCATTGGCAAGCTCAGTGGCATAAGATTCATGAGTATATTCAGGTTCAAGGTCTGGTGGACAACCCACTGGATTGGCAATAGTGGGAAGGATGTGGAGCACGAGACACAGATTATGATCTTGGACAGAAATGACCTGGGACGCCCCTATGTCCTGCTACTTCCACTCCTTGAAGGGCCTTTCAGGGCTTCTCTTCAGCCTGGGGTTCACGACAACGTCGACATTTGTGTGGAAAGTGGGTCCTCGCAAGTGTGTGGGTCCAGCTTCAGGAGTTGCTTGTACATGCATGTTGGCGATGATCCATATAGTCTTGTTAAGGAAGCCATGAAGGTGATTAGAGTCCATTTGGGCACTTTTAGGCTTCTCGAAGAGAAAACCCCACCAGGTATCGTAGATAAATTTGGTTGGTGCACCTGGGATGCATTTTATCTTACCGTACACCCCAAAGGTGTACGGGAGGGTGTTAAGGGCCTCGTGGAGGGTGGTTGCCCTCCAGGTTTGGTCCTTATTGATGATGGGTGGCAGTCAATATGCCATGACGACGATCCCATTAGTGAGCAAGAAGGCATGAATCGCACGGCTGCCGGAGAGCAAATGCCATGTAGATTAGTAAAATTTGAAGAGAATTACAAGTTTAGGGACTATGAGAGTCCTAAGGTGCCCTCTGGCAGGGGCATGAGCGCGTTTATTAGAGACCTTAAAGAGGAGTTTGGGACAATAGAGCACGTGTATATTTGGCATGCTGTTTGTGGATACTGGGGTGGGGTTAGACCCGCTGTCGGTGGGAACATGCCGGAGTCTAGGGTCATTAGTCCTAAGTTGTCGCCGCGTCTGCAGATGACGATGGAAGATCTAGCGGTGGATAAGATCGTCAACAATGGAGTAGGACTGGTCCCACCAGAGCTGGCCTACAAGATGTACGAGGGACTCCACTCTCGTCTCGAATCTGCTGGGATCGATGGTGTGAAAGTTGATGTTATTCATGTAAGTTCCTGAAAATTAATTGCTTCCAATTTTAAATCTTGCTTTTTTTTTTTTTCATAACATTATATTAAAAGAATGTGATAAAAAACAAAACAAATATTTACATATTCCAAGGGTACGAGACGTTTGGACAAGTCCTCGAGAAAGCTCTAGGTTGGTTAATTTTACCCTTGTTTTTAATGGATTACTCAAGCATTATCATCAATTTATGATAATATTTATCTCCTTGAGGTACCCTTGAAATGCTAGGAAATTTTATTTTTAATTCAGAGTCTTACAACTAAATAAATTAAATAGAGCTTGAAACTTGCTTCATTGATATATATAATTTTCAAGTTGCTTCATGTGTTACTTCATGAATTAAAGACCTATTACTGATTATACATTAATTTAGCAAATTTATTAAGAATTAAATTTGGTATAAAAGAATTTTTTTTTGTTTTTAATTTACAAAACTATTTACATGTTTTTTAATATGTTAATATAAAAAATAATTTATATATATGAAAAAGTATGAACCTGATGAAGTTTATCTGATAAATTTATATAATTGCAGGATTCATTGTCACCTTGTTTGGAATTGTGATAATAGTAGTGGTTCAAAATACTTTTTGTTTAAAAATACATTAAAATAAAATTTTATTTATTTTTTAAAAATTATTTTTAATATTAATATATCAAAACAAAAAAAATATATATATATAATTATTTTAAACCAAAAAAAATCAAAATTTTTAACATTGACAAAAAAAAATCTTTTCACATTGATTTATTTCATTTTGTGCGTGCGTGTCAGCTTGTCACTCCTCTGACCTCTCTTCATATTTTTATGAGGTGAGTCTGTTTGCCTTTTCAGCTAGCAACGAACTCCATGTCGTGTCAACCAAAATGACATTTGCAAGCAATGACTTCTTTTAGATTCTTCAGAACACTAGCTTAGCCCAAAGTTTTGTCCGTGCTTGTGCGTGCTTCAAGTTTGGGCCCTGATTTAGCTCCCTTTAAAACAGAAGGAATCCTGCAAATTTTTCTATCTTTTTAGTTTTGTTGAATGCATGGGAAATTCCATATGTTAATTTCCAGGACTTAGTAATTTTGGATCGAATGGTTTCTTCCAGCTGCTAGAAATGCTATCCGAGGAATTTGGCGGTCGGGTGGCTCTTGCTGAAGCTTATTACAAGGCACTAACGGCTTCTGTGAGGAAGCATTTCAAAGGGAATGGAGTCATTGCTAGTATGGAGCACTGCAATGACTTTATGTTCCTTGGTACAGAGGCCATTGCTCTAGGACGTGTTGGTATGCCTTCAACTTCAATCTAAACATCTTACAACATAAAACTAAATCGTAATAACATTTTGATGCAATTCATTTATGTTTTTCAGGGGATGATTTTTGGTGCACCGACCCATCAGGGGATCCGAATGGGACATACTGGCTACAGGGGTGTCACATGGTGCACTGTGCCTACAATAGCCTGTGGATGGGCAATTTTATACACCCAGATTGGGACATGTTCCAATCCACCCATCCTTGTGCTGAATTCCATGCGGCATCAAGGGCTATTTCGGGTGGACCAATTTACGTGAGTGATTCTGTTGGCAAGCACAACTTCAATCTGCTGAAGGCCCTGGTTTTGCCTGATGGGTCCATTTTGCGCTGCCAATATTATGCACTTCCTGCTAGAGACTGCCTATTTGAAGACCCGTTACATGATGGGAAAACTATGCTCAAGATTTGGAATCTTAACAAAGTAGGGCATGACACACCCCTTCTTTTAAGTTGTGCCTGAACTTCTATGCTTTTATTGACTTCCTTTTCGTATTTGCATCAGTATACAGGAGTTCTAGGAATCTTCAATTGCCAAGGTGGAGGATGGTGCCCCGTAGCAAGGAGAAACAAGAGTGCCAACCAGTTTTCACACAGTGTGACCTGTTCGGCCAGTCCTAAAGATATTGAATGGAACAGTGGAAAGAGCCCGATATCTGTAAAAGGAGTAGACATATTCGCTGTTTATATGTTCAAGGAAAAGAAAGTGAGGCTGTTGAAGTCATCAGAGAAGTTGGAGATTTCCCTTGAGCCATTCAATTATGACCTGCTTACAGTTTCTCCAGTGACAGAATTACCAAGAAAATCAATTCAATTTGCCCCCATTGGACTAGTGAACATGCTTAATACTGGAGGTGCAATTCAGTCAGTAATGGTTGTTGATGATGAAAGCTTGATAAGAATCGGGGTCAAGGGAAGTGGAGAGATGAGGGTGTTTGCATCAGGAAACCCAGTGAGTTGCAAGATTGATGGGGTAGATGCTGAGTTCTGCTATCATGATCAAATGGTCACCATTCAAGTCCCGTGGCCTAGTTCTCCAAAATTGTCTGTGATTGAGTTCTTGTTTTAAGTGGAAAACAAACATGTGTTCTTATCGAACCTTTCGCAATTGTAATGAAGCTTTCTTTTTCACTTTTTTATTTCTCAGAACGAAGTTTGTCTGTCTGTTGTCTCTCAGCTTCAGCTTGGCTCAAAACTGGCATCTATTCAAGTTTACGAGTGGAGAATAAAGATTTGCCCATCGTTGTTTGTTTATTTGTTTATTCATTATTGTTTTGAGAGAAAGATTTTCAACCTAATTATATTGAATACCAATTTAAACAACAACTTTCAAGATGGAAAAACCACGAATGAGCTTATTAATCACACAAATGAGTTTAAGAAAATAAAAAAACAAAAAATCCCTACCCCTAACCAAAAAAGAAGATAATGCATATTATCTAAAACCTAATTATCCACAATGAGTTAAAAAAATAAAAGGAATATATATATATACCGCGAGATACAAAAGTTGATAACTTGATGGAATAACAATACATATTTCAATTTAAAATTTAATTTATTTTGTTGTTTTATTATTTTTAAACTCATCGAATAATACATATAACCTATATAAATTATATATTGAGACATTACCCAATAACTGAGTTTAAGAAAATAAAAACTAAATGATTTGAATCCTTACCATCTCTATTTATTTGAAAAATTAAATCCGTTAATATTCGCCTATAATAATATAAATCATATATTGAGATGTCACATAATAGCTTTATTGAATGGTTCTTTCATAACTCTATATATTTTAACTTTTTTTTCCTTTAAATAATATATTAGCAAAGTTTTTTATTAAAAAATCTCTCTCGCCATATATATCATGGGCCAATAATCTTTAGAAGGCTTATATTTACAACTTAATTCGGGCTTGTATCAAATTTTCTTCATGGCCCTTGTAGCTTAATTTTTGGGGCTATTTATTTTGCTTCCACTACGAGAATATCGAGGTATCGTTCCCCATTATTCTTACAAAACAGCAAATCATAAATAAAGCAAAGTACAAGTGAAGAACACAACACCAACAGAAACCATGAGACTGCTGCAAGTGCAAACACAAGCTTCACTAGATTCCCATAATTCTTCTGTTTGGTAACTGGAGAATTCACTTTCTTTGTCTCTTTGATTTGACAAAAAGGAAATAGAAAACGATGGATACTTCAAGGTACATGGATAAGCAAATCACCCAACATTCCAAATCCCAGCCCTTCAATTTCTTGGACGATGATGATGAACAAGAAGAAGAAGAAGAAAATGGAGATCATGGCTTCGAATTCAACACTTTTCGCTCTCTTTCAAAATCCCACAACAAAGTTCTTGATGGAACCAACCTCAGGGTATCATTTCTCTCTTGTATCATTAGTTGTTACTATATTTGTTTTGTTTGGCTGCAGGGAATTGGGATAGGACTTTGTATTGAAATTATGAGATATAACATGATTATACATGTCGGGAGAGTTACAAAATATATGACTTATATTATTCTATGAGACTTGCACAAACTTACGCCTATTAATTAATTTTAATTAGAAAAAAAAATGAGGTGGTGAGATTCTCATGATTTGATCATTAAGCTCTTATACCATATCAAAAAACCATCCAAATAAAAAAACTTAAAGCTATCGGGTTCCCAAATTCTATAACAATACAAAGACCCTTAATTGGTTTGTATATGTCTTGTTGAACATTTGATGAATGTATGCCCCCAGTTGAATTGGTATTTTGGGTTTAGCTGAATATAGCTTAGTTTGTTCTAGTATTACACTACCTGTCCAAATTATTAGCTGGGCTGCGCAATGTTTATGGGAAGAAAACTGATGGTTTTGTGATTAAGCAATTAGTTTTTGTTGGTTCAATGGTACAAGTCTGACTTCCTATATTTTTTAGGAGATAATTTCCTGAAATATGTTCCTCTAGTGCAATGTATGCTGAATTGCTAATCTCAGATGGTTTCATTGCTGTTTGGGTTATAACCTACAGGGTTGGAGCTCAATGGATTGCATTGATTCTGCAAAATTCTCCACTGAGAAAGTTGGGATTTTCAGCAATGCATCATTGATTTTTGATATTGATGTAAAGATGAAGGAGCATGCTGACATATTGCTACACTCTGTGGAGTGTCTCAGCACTCGAGTGTCTCAATTGGAAAGTAGAACACGCCAAATAGAAAATGTTGTTGATGATTTAAAGGAATCAATGGATTTTAATCAAGGGAAAACTGATGGAAAGCTAAGGGAAATAAAGAATATTCTTGTGGAGGTACTTTTAACTTCTTAAAAGTTTTAATTTACTTTGATGTTCATCCTCAAGGCATGATATTATACTTTAGGTTAAAATTAAATGAGATTGGGAGGCTTGGTAGGGGCATGAAAATGAAAAACAAAACAACTTTTATAGGCTTAAGAGTTGGGACAAATAGGTGGCTTCCAAACAAATTTTCCTATGAAAGCTTCAGTTATGATATTAGACACCTTAAAGTCATGGGTACACAAACTTATCTTTTATCAAGCCCTCATTAATACTGTTGGAAATTCAAATGCATTAAACTTACTAAATGCAGTACTTGGTCTTAAAATTTTTGCTGCTTGAGGTTCATAAAGCAATGGTAGGAAGGATTTGGATGGATGAGTCCTTTCTTTGCATTTAATTATGTCTTGGGCTTGATTAGGTACTTGGTATTTTTCTGCAAAAACGTTTATTTGTAATTTGGTTGGTAGGAGTGGAAGAGTTTTACTTCGTCAGGGTTGTATGGGAATTGGTAATTCCTTTCAACTCTTTTGTTCTGCAGTTTCTTGGTTTTCCCTTTTGTTAATCCTAGCTATTACTTCAAGTTTTTGATGTACCTTGACCTTTCTCTTACGTAGATGTGCATTGTTATTCTTATTTGATCTGTTGGACTCCCAGCTCAACTAAATGTCCATCTTTCACGTTTAAGCACAGCACATCTGTCTATTGTCAAGGCTTGTAGTTGTGTGTAGTTCTTCCTTGATTCGTTAAGGTTTGTAACACAACTTCCTTAGAATTTGCAGTCCCAAATTAACTTTTCTGTTGACTTATGATTGTATTGGGATTTGTTTTGCTCTGTTTTTGGGTCAGTTTTTCTATTTTGTTGCAGATACTTGCCATGTAGAAGCATCACAGATCCAAAAGATAACCATTGTGTAGGATTCCACTTGTGTAGGCCTTTTTAACTTTGGTAGATGTAGCACATATGTGGTCCTTCTGCCTGAAGAGATGGAAAATATACATTGGTGAGGGTTGAATCAGTCATTCATTTTTATCTCATAAATTAACAAACAGTTGGCAATTGATTCTCTGAATCCTTTCCAGCAAAATATATTGTTCATTATTCTTCCAAGGGAGAGGGAAGTTACCTCTGAAGTTACTCTTGCTTGTCAATATTATTTACAATTTTACTCTATATCTCTCTGCCGAAAGATGGTTATAGCAGAGAGAAGTCCCTAGAAACAATGAAGAAATACTGATAATTCCTTTGAGGGAGACCTCTGATCGACAGTTACCCATGGGAGAGATTGTTCTCGCCATCTTTTGCTGTACAAAATGCATTATTGCAATACAGATCATTGGTAGCATTGTGAAATCAACATGTGTCCCTGTTGAACAATGTGATCTTTGTTGGATCCGGGTCTTCAATGTTAGAAGATCGGTGTAGTACCCAAATACTTTAAATCAATTTGAATAAAATTAATGTAGAGTTCTTCAAGTAAATGAATTTTTATTAAATAAAAATCTGCTACATTCAAAGAGTAGAAATGAGTCCTTGAAGAAAAATAATTAAGTCATAAATATTATGGCAGATATTTGACTTTCATTTTCGCTTACGCCTTTTTTGTTTTGAAGTCAATGGAATGCTATTCAAATAATACTTTAATATACAGTATTTGTGGTTCTAGAATTAAAATCTTAATTTCATGTACTTTCAGGATCTATCAATCAGATTAGTTTTCCTTGTGCTGAGTTGTGTGCAGATACGATGCCACTGTATCCACTTGTCCACCATCTGAATCTTAGCTTGGGGCAATACTCATGGGGTCATTGAAATTTGCATTGCATGTTCTCACTTTGTACGCGTGTCTCTCTTTTCCGTGTGTGTGGATTATATACCTTGCCTTTGATGTAAACTAAATTTGGCAATATGTGGTGGCTGAGACCATATGTATTTTCATGTCAGGCATGTATTTTTCTTCAAATGTTTCACTCCCGACGAGTGATAAAACTTTGAATTTTTGGTGAAGACAGTGCTGGGTTGTGTTTGGCAGGCACTGATGGATGCATGTGTAATGCTTTTTAACATGGTGACTTCTTGCAGGTTCAGGGTGGTGTCCAAGATTTGAGAGATAAACAAGATATAGCAGAGGCTCAGCTGCATCTGGCAAAGCTTCAAATGTCCAAAAATAACCAGCAAGTGGAAAAACTAAATGCTACTGTTAAAGCAGGTTTGAGTCAAGAAGCACTGTCATCAGTCTCTCAGCAATCCCACCAGCTGCTTCCCATTCCAGGTGCTTCTCCACAACTTCTTGCTCCCTCTTCTAGTGTTTCAAACCTACCTCCTCAGATTCATCCTCCAGCAACATCTGTAGCAACAGCATCACAGCTTTCCACCCACCTGCTCCAGAACCAGACTGCTATCTCCTCTGTTCCACAGCAAGAACCTTACAATCCAACGCTAGTTCCTACTCCAGAAAGAACATATCAGCAATACCAGGTTCCTCCAGCTCAGCAGTCGCAATTAATACCCTATAATCACCAACCTTATCAACCAATGCCTCATTTTCCCCAAAACTTGCAGTTACCCCAACTGCCTCAAGTGCACCCAGCTTCCACCATGGTTAATCCTCAAGTCCCAAGCCATCATTCTGAAGAACATCCTTACACACCTTCTCATAGCATCTTTCAGCCACCTGGCAGGTCTCCACCTCTCCAACAGTATAATGCGGGTTCTACTCAGCAGATCTATCCTCAACTTTCAAACAGGAATTATGTAGAGTCTAATTCTGCAAGATTGCTACCACAAGGACTGCCACTACATGGGAAAACAAATATTGCAGACTCCTATCGTTACGGTGCTTCTCCAAGAAACTATGGCAGTTCATCTATAAAACCATCGCAGCCCTTTTCATCTCCTACAGTCCTGGGCAGTGAAAGCAATTACACACAATTGCCCACTGCCCGTATACTACCACATGCTATCCCAACTGCCTCTAATGTGGATGCTGGATCAGGATCAGGTTCTGGTGGGAGAGGAAACAGGCGACCAGTTGATGATGTTATTGACAATGTTGCTGCAATGGGATTTCGTAGAGACTTGGTGAGAGAAACAGTGATAAAATTGATGGAGAATGGGCAGTCAGTTGACTTGAATGCAGTGCTGGATAAACTGATGAACAGTGGGTAACCTGGCCCCAATATGGTGGGTTCATACATTGAAGTTATATGTTGTTTTCAGATGATTGGTTTGATTTATATGTTATAGCGTAATGCCCTAGCCGTTTGTGTATATGCTTCCTTGAGTGATGGGTTTTTACACAATTTCATATTTTCGTATAACTTGCTATGTAAATTAATGATGTAATTTGTAAATGGCCTTTACACCTGGTTCTGTTTTTTTGCAAATGGAAAAGGTGACTTAAGTTGCTTTGTAAATCTGGTACTTTAAATGATACTGATAAGTTCTTTTGTTTGTTGATGCAATACTGTCTACCATGCCTGGACTATGCGCATGCTGCTGCTGTGTTCTGGAATGTGTCATCTTAGTTTTCCTGAAACTCTGGTCTCTTCTACTAAAATATTTACTTTCCTTCCTGTTGTTTCTGAGCCATATGCATGCTTGATTATCAAAATCACGTCATCCCTTTTCTTCCCCCTTGGTCAACACTTTATCTTTCTTATTGAGTCGCAGAATTGAAGTGTATGGAAGTATGTGCTGGCTGTATTCATCTCTCGTTCGAATGTTAACACATTTAGAATGCTCTTCTTTAATGACAAATGACCGAATCATGTGGTGTTCTAGAGGTGTAAAGTTCTCTCCACCAAAGGCATACAATGATGCATGCGCGGCAAGAATGGGAAAAACGTGATTAGAGAATGAGTCATCCTCGGAAAAGGTGGAGGAATTATACTGCTCTTTGAACACCATGTTTCCTTTTGAACGATCTGCTGTACAAATTATCTGAAAAGTTTGTCTTGAAACTGCTCAAGATTCGTGAGATTAGTGATTGTAATGGACTATGGAGCTTCGTTTCTAGAGGCCACTCTTATGCATATTATGAGGTCCCCTTCGTGAAAAACTTCAAGGAAGGTAGCTGCCTTGAGGTTCTTAACTGATTTTCTCACAGTTCAGCTGTGTCAAGGCTTTGATTCACTAGTAATTTCTGGAAGACAACGATTTCCAAGCTCGAATTCTCCACTTCCAAGCTATATTGGTTTGAACAAAACAGGAATAATACCACTAATAAAAACAGTATTTTCCGCATGTCACTGATGATGTTTGCTTAGGCAATCAATTGGGGTGGTTCACTATCACGAAGACGAGTTAAAAAAGAAAGAAAGCAAAGCCCTTGATGAATTGCATTTGGCCCTTTTCCCTTCTTGACTAAAAGGGTCTAATCATCCAAATTCAACTTGAGATTTTTTAACATTGTTTTGTCAGCACACGATAAACCTTCGATCTGATTGGTTAACAGGCATTGATTTGTACTACATTCTGACAAATTATTAATAGCCGAAACCTGCTGTTGGTTGTCTGTGTGCGCCTAGTTCTTCCACTGAAAACAAACATGTGTTCCAAACGTGATTTTAGCAGGAGTTAAAATGTGAAATTATGGTCTAACTCATAGCTGGCCTACTGAATTTATCATCACCAGGTAGGGGACAAAATGTTAACCTCAATTGAGAAGGGCCAACTCCATAAATGAGTGTAGCTTACAAGGCCCGAATTCTTGCATTCATCCTAGGAGGAGGACCATTTTTTTCCTTTTTTCCTCGCCACAAATCATATACAGGAGATTACCATGACTTAGCTCTCGAAAAACTATAGTATCTGGTCCCGAGTCTTGAATGCCCTAGCAAGCTTCTCTTGTTTTTCCAGATTGCCTGATTTTGTGGACCCTAAATAAACTAGAGATCCAGCCTCTTTTCATACATTAAGAATTCAGTTGTTTGATTCTTTTCATCTTTATTTCGTCGCGGTGGATTTGGAGAAAGGAACAGCACATGGACGGGGCTTCCAGTCCCTCCATCACTGACTGCCGTGCTTTGATATTGAGCTCCACCCGAGAACTCATTGACTCTAGTGAAGAATAACAAAAAGGGACGTGGAATTATTGCAATGCTAGCCAAGGAAGTTTGTGGATTCTTTGTTTATATAAAGGTTAATTGGAGTCAACTTTTGAACCCATTTGCCTTGGAATCATTTGCCCTCGTGTTATACCTTCTTTGGAATGCACAAAAATATTATAATACACATCCACATTAAGTATAAAAAAATAATACAACATAAAATAAAAATAATATTTTAGCCCCGTTTGCTGGAAAGTAATTTTTTTTGAAAAATGAATTCTGAGAAAATAAATTTTAAAAAAGTAAATTATTTTTTGATGTTTGGTAGTATAATGAAAAATAAGTTGGAAAATATTTTTCAGTGTTTGGTTTTGTCGTGGAAAATGAGTTGGAAAATAACTTATTAATGTTTTATTTTTTTTAAGTTTATTAAAATAATAAGGAACAAATCTTACAAATTAAAAAGTTGAATGAGAATGAAATTGAAAAAAATATATAATTTCATAAATTATCTCAAATAAAATAAATAATAATCAAAATAATAGAGATCAAATCTAAAAAATAAAAAAATTGAAAGATGAAAAAATTAAAATAATAATAATTTAAATTTCATAAATTATTTCAAATAAAATAAGTAACAATTAAAAGAATGAGGACCAAATTTGATAGATAAAAAATTTCAATTAAAAATAATAAGGGAAAAGCAAAAAACAATTATAAAAATTAAAACTATAATTAATATAAAAATTAAATTCTAAGGGATGAAATTGAAAAACAAATATTCAAAACAAAATATATATAGCAATCAAAAGTTTGAGATCTAAATTTGATATAATCAGCAAATAATATGACATTTCTAAATTTTTCACAACTTTCTGGAAAAGTGTTTTCCGCCCAAAATAAAATATGACATTTCTAAATTTTTCACAACTTTCTGGAAAAGTGTTTTCCGCCCAAAATAAAAGGAAAACACTTTCCTGGAAACCAAGCCAAATTTTTCTTTGACTGGAAAGTATTTTTCGTTGACCAACTTTACTAATGGCAAATAAACACGGAAAAGTTTGGAAAATAATTTCCTGAAAATCACTTTCCAAGAAACAAACACAGTCTTATCAGACCTGTTTTGGCCTGGTAAATTAACCTAAACTGTGACTAAGTCTGAAAAAAAAATTAGGGTTGCAATTGACATAGAAAGACTTGGGACTCTCGTGACTCGTTGTAACCCGATAAAGACCCACTTTCTTTTAATAAACAAAAAAATTATTTTTCAAATACCTACTATTTAGTAAGAGGAGGTGGAAAAAATTATCTACGCGGAGGTAATGGGATTGCTCAGTCAAATCTTATATACTCCAGCCTATTTTATTTATTTAATTACTATTTCTTATTAAAATTTATTATATAAATACTAAAAGAAATTTTTTTAATATAGGATTAAAAAGCTGTTAATATATATATTATATTCATAAGAAAAAAAATTGTGTTTTTTTTAATATGAGATAATAATTGTTTTAGAAAAAATACTTTAACTTAAAAATAAGAGATAATATCTTTTCAGTGTAAAATAATCTTTTTAAAGGACTTTTTAATTATATTATTTATAATATATATAATCTATATTTATATAAATTATTTTTAAATTTTCTTGTATGAGATATTAAAATCTTAATTTTTTTAAAACATTTCACGAGTTGACTTGAAAACCAAGAGTCAACTTCTTAATTGAGTTAACCCTAATACAAATTTAATAATTATAATTACAAGACTTAAATGTTTTGAATATAACCCAAATTTTATTATTTAATTCAAAAAATCCAATCTAAACTATCATATTTAATATCAAAGCCTAATAATTTTTACAACCCAAACCACTTATAACAATACTAAAAGACAAATTACATGTGAATAGAAGTATTAAAGTGAATATCTTTTCATTGAATAAGTGTAAAAAAAAAAAAAAAATATCTAACATCATATAAAGTTGAGATATGACCATAAACTTTAAGAATCGTAAGTTTATTAAATAAAATTCAATCTCACCTATCTAATAAAATAAAATAAAAATTGTACGAAGCTAGTTGTTGGAACATTTATCATAGTCGTGTATTTTCAAATGAACTTCAACTGATATTGACAGCAATAATATTTCAAATTAAAAAAAAAAATGATTTTCCATTTAGTTGTATCTCAACTGGAATTAGTGTCCCTCCTCTCTTCAAGAAGTCTTTCTACAGAGAAGAAAATAAGAACAGACATTTAAATAGAAAAAAAGAAAAACAATAATTTCTTCATTAATTTACATGATTACTTTTTTGAATCATGAGTAATATAGTGGGAGTTTAGACAAATATTTGAGATAACATATATGATCTTTTTATTACAGTCAAATATAAGTTTTATTCTAAAAAAATAAAAGTCTTGTTATAATATATGTCAAAGAATTGTTTCAACCTAATAGCTTAAACTATTAGGTGAGGTCTTAAAATATAATTTATATTATTCTTCAATGTATCCCCTTAAGTGAAAGTTCTTTGAACTTGAAACTTGTATAGACTCATATTATCTTATGCTTAATTTTCATCAAATAATAGAATAGTAAGATTCGAACTCGTGAACATTTGGTCATCAAGGTTTTGATATCATATTAAAAAATCATCTCAACCCAATAATTTAAATTATTAGATAAGATCTCAATATATAATTTATATTATTTTCTAATAGTATATAGTTATAATTCATTAAGGGAATAATAGTATCACTTTAATTCAACTATACAAGAAAATACTTCATTTTAATAATTTGAAATAAACATACGAGATAATACATACAAATATTGTGATTATTATCTAAATCGATAAACTAATAAAACGGCATTAATTAATTGTGACTTAGTGTGAAGTAAGGAATTGATTTTAAAAAAAAACTGAGGATGTTTCACCATTATTATATTATTGCCAATATTATTGTTAAATACAACAACATATTTTGTAACCAATAATAATAATAGATTGTTAACGGTTATAATTTGTGAAAATAATAATATGATTAGTTGATTACTACTATTTCATTTTGTTAGTGAAAATGATTGTAATTAGATGAATATTGAGAATAACACATTAAACATGATCGTTATATTACCATTAAGACTTGTTTGAGAATATAATTCTGATTGTTTTTGAAAATATTTTTTTATATTAAAATAATATTTTTTTTATTTTTTAAAAATTATTTTTAAGATTAGCGCATCAAAACGATCCAAAATATACAAATAAAATTAATTTTTTTAAAATACAGGATGACCCGCGTTTCCAAACACTACATGACATAGTTGTTAATTTATATTGTTTTGTAGAGTTTATATGACACTAATATAAAATAATACAAACTTAATGTTACATGTTCGCAATGATCTTGAGTCATTTTAAGCCATAATATAACGATTATATTTGGATATTTTTTCTTTAATATTTAAAAACCAAGATACATTCGTATATAATCTTTATATTTAGTTAAATATGATAGTTAAACATATCCACATGTCGAATATATATGTTGTCAAGATCAATTATTATAAGGTACGTAGTTCTTAAATATGACAGTTAAACATATCCACATCTTAAATATTTATTTAACGTAATCAATCAATTTTATTAAAACAAAGAGATCTTAACGATTTATCTAAAACAATCGATCAATTTTCATTAGAACAATGGAATATCTTGATGCTTTACTTTAGTATTTCTTAAGTAACATTAATACTCACGAAAAAAAACAGGGAACAGTGAATCTATACTGTAATGAAAGTGGTCTATATTAATGTTTTTTCGAGATCTGCCATAAGAAAATAGGAGTGGGATTTCTTGATACCTGAGAAAAAAAATCTTCTTGTTGGAGCTCTTTTCAAGGGCAATCCTACGGTTTCTGAGACCTCTCAGTGCATGAGAGCACTCATCCCCACGGGTCACAGAACACTACTGGGTTCTTTTCGTTCTTTCACTTTCTTTCTCTTCTGTCCAAAATCAAGAAATAACAGTGCTTCTTTTTAAAATCTTGAAAAGCAGGTGGTGGTTGATTAATCATTTTGTTTCCTTTTTAGTATTGATTTTACTTGCTCGTTTCAAGTTCATGTTTAAGTAACTTGAAGATTTCTATGCTAATTCTTTGACATCTTAGAGCCCTTTTTATTTCAAAACTCACAGATTTGATGCTGGAAAAAGGCTCTAGAAACCCTTGATTCTTCTCTGGATACCAGTTTCATAAGGGTTTTTAGAGTCCTGCCAAAGGTGTCCAAACTGTCTTTCAAAATCTTCCTAAATAGTCGTCAACGATAATTACTAGCTTTACCAGGATTACTTCACTAATGATTCTTGTGTTTATCTTACGATTTTAAATTTTGAAGTCTATATTTTGTAACTGCTTGTTTTCCATCATCCATATGTCAATCAAGGCTCTCGTATTTTTCTCTGAGTTTTGCGACATAAGCAACCTCTTTGGGTTCTCCATTGCTCACATCAACTGAGCGAGTTCTCTTCTTTAGCAACAACAGGCTCTGTTTTCTTCAAATCCTCTGTTTTCTCAAATTTGTGAGAGAAATGGCGAGGCTTTTCAGTGTTTTCTCATTAAGGAACTTACTGGTGCTGTCTCTAGCTCTTAACGTGAGCTTGATTTTGAGAGTGCTGTATGAGAAAGAGTCTGGAGTCATTAGCGGTCTCTCTCTGGACAACAGGAGAGAGGCATTGAGGACTGATAGTATGCCTAGTGAGGCACATGCTACCCCGAGGGAACATCTGTCTATGCCCTCTTCTTCTTCGTCGTCTTCTTCTACAGTGGATGGCAATGGCAGGGACAGAGTAATCAATCTTGATCAGTAAGTGCTGCAGTTGTTTTCTTTTCTTTTCGTCTCTTTCTTAAGTGTCATTTACACCTATTTTGTGGCATAAACAGAACAAAACAAGTTGAGAGCACCTCACCGTTAAAAATTGTTTGCTAAAGTGTGCCTAAATAACTCAATTATTCTGGTATAAGTAAAGCTTCAAGCCTGAATGTTTTTATTTATATGCTGACCTCCCTCCAAATCCGTGGTTGAATTGCATCCCTCAGGCAAGGTCCACCATTAACTTTTTTCTACAATTGTTGATGGAGTTTTATTGGTATTCTGATCTGGAGGGGTAAAACTGAAAACTTGCAGCAGGGGTAGGTTTTTCTTTTCAGTTTAGATGTTGACTCCTTACTGGGATTCCTCTCCTTATTTGCGGTGGAAGCGGAACCACAAGCTATGCTAGGTGAGGTAAGTAAGGTAAATGATGGTGTAATCTGCCAGGGTAGAAAAGGACAGGTCCTTTTCTCTTCTTTTTTTTTTCTGAGATTCCTTATGGTGCGTGTTAGACAATTGGGGTGACTTTTTCGCATTTCGTGACTGTTTTTTTGTTGCTGTCATCTTTCTGTTCCCAAGTTGAAGGGTGAATCTGTAAGCGCAATAATGGTTTTTTTGTCAAAATCACACCTGTAAAATCCTCCTTCTAACATTCAAGATAAAACTAAAAACTTGAAAATCATTAAAATTAAAGTAGTTAATTTTACTATCCAGAGTTTAAACTATGTCGTGTCAAATTTGACAACCTTGATAGCAACATGGTTGGTGGTGCATATTGAACTCTTTTTACGTGCCTTGGTTGTGGTCTCGTGGACCTGACTCAGGCTTCATAAAGAAATAAATAAATAAATTAAAGGGATTACCGTTGTTATTCTTTCTTATAGCTATGCACAAATTGGAAAAACTCAAGGTGCATGTTAGCACAAGGCACCATAGGGGCCTGGAAGTAGATTCATTTATGTGGGTTTTGTGCACGGTGCACAGGCAGCTTTCCTTTTGGCATTTGGGGAGATCTGAAGAATATAGTGTGTGCATGTGTGAGGCTCTGGCCCCTCTGGGGAGGTGTGCCTCTGAGAACTTCGGCCGCCTGTATTTTGCATCAGCTTTTAAGGTCCTCTTTTAGGCCATGTCGAAAGCGGGCTTTTCTGGATCTGCCACTGTGGGTCCTTTGTATGTATGTACCATTTATAACCGGATCTTTACCTAGGGCATCACAAAGATACGATGTTAGCCATGCAATCTACATTATCTAATCATTGATTTCCTCGTAGAGAGGGACCTACAAGTGCTGCCCTCTCCATACCAAACCCAACCAATCTGGATCCCACTGTAGACTTGTAGTGTTCTGTTTAGAAATATGCGAGGTTCTTCGAGCACTTGAGATAATTATCTGGTCAGTGCTGGTGATGGATTTTGAAGGTGGGATTTGGATGGTTACCGAAGATCTTTACCTAGGGCATCACAAAGATATGATGTTAGCCATGCAATCTACATTATCAAATCTTTGATTTCCTCGTAGAGAGGGACCTACAAGTGCTACCCTCTCCATACCAGACCCAACCAATCTGGAATCCCACTGTAGACTTGTGGTGTTCTGTTTAGAAATATGCGAGGTTCTTCGAGCACTTGAGATAATTATCTGGTCAATGCCGGTGATGGATTTTGAAGGTGGGATTTGGATGGTTACAGAATAACTAAATAGATTTGGAAATTCCATGGAATAATTTTATATCTTCAAATTATTGCTGTATTAAATATGTTATTATGCTGATATAATGATCTGCATGACATATAAGGTGCTAATTTTATATAGTTGCTTAATGTAGTGGCGATCCGACAATGTATGAGAGATATTGGCAACAGACGGGTGACAAATCCACCATTTTGATTCCTGGTTGGCAATCAATGAGCTACTTCTCTGATGCTGGGAGCCTGTGCTGGTTTTTAGAGCCAGAGTTTGCCAAAGAGATATTTAGACTACACAAAGTAGTTGGCAATGCAGTCACCGAGGACCGCTACATTGTTGTCGGGACGGGTTCGACACAGCTTTATCAAGCTGTATTATATGCACTCTCCCCCCTAGATGCAGTGGAACCCCTTAGTGTTGTATCTGCAGCTCCTTACTACTCTGTGAGTGTTAATACTTCCCGTGTATTGTTTGATTTAGCTTTCTGATATGTAGTTTGTCATTTTCCAAAATTCTATTATTTTAATTTAATATCTCAACATGGTGGGTGCATTTATATATAATGTGCCTCTCAAATTTCTCCGCATCACTATTAAATTGCCGGTCTTTTCTGATGCATAGTTTCAGCTCTATTTTTTGGGTTCTTCACCTCTGCTTCTTTTTTATTAAAACCTCTAGCTTTCATATCCTGCGTTGCTAGTTTCACACAAATATGCATGTGCTGAGTTTTATGGAACAAGTCAGCTTTTAAATGGTTAATCAAATGTTCCTTTTAGTTTCAAATCTGTGCATGAATTCTGAGGTCGATGACCTTCAACTAGGCTCCGCATTTATTCAATGCAGCGTAATCTTCATATGCTTTGATGTGTTGTATCTGGTGCACATCGTGCCATGTTCAATTGAAGATTGTATCATATGTTGTAAAACAATGAATAATCATAATTGAAACCGAGTTGCTCATATTTGTCAAGATACGTCTTCCATGCACAAATTCCCTCCAAAACATTTCAGCTCAATGCAGCAGAACCTCCGTCTCTCCATCCTACTATAGCTTTTATTTAACCATTTTCTTTTTAATCCCTTTGTTCTTTATGCAAGGACTTCATTGAATTCCAAAGTAGAAGGTTCTTCATTTGATATAAAAACAAATTTCTGTCGTCCGTTTTATTGATTCTTTAACTGTGAAGAAATTTAGCAAGAATTAATTGTCTGCTAACAACAATTTTAGTATCCAACCTTTGATGGTTATTATGCGTTAGTCTAACTTTCATCTTGATATTTTGTTACAGTCTTATCCATTAATCACTGACTGCCTGAAGTCAGGGCTTTATAAATGGGCTGGTGATGCACAGAGTTTCAATAAAGAAGGACCGTATATTGAACTCGTTACCTCCCCTAACAATCCAGATGGGTATGTCAGGCAGTCTGTTGTCAACAAAAGTGGGGGCATCTTGGTTCATGATCTTGCATATTATTGGCCGCAATACTCGCCAATAGCTGCAGCCGCTGATCATGACATTATGCTCTTCACTGTGTCGAAAAGCACAGGACATGCTGGGATGCGCATTGGGTAAGCTTAACTTAGATACGGACAAACATTGTAACTAGATGATTAAGCACGTATTTCAAATTCTTTTCTTCAACTTCCTTCAGATGGGCTCTTGTCAAGGATGAAGAAGTAGCCAAAAAGATGGTGAAATACATAGAGCTCAACACGATCGGCGTGTCAAAGGATTCGCAGCTTCGAGCAGCTAAAGTGCTGCAAGTAGTGACTGATGGCTGCGAATATCCTACCAGCAAAGAAGGGTCCCTCTTTGACTTTGCTGCCCACCTCATGGAAGAGAGGTGGAAGTTATTAAGGGCCGCAGTCAGGCAAAGTGGTCTCTTCACTTTGCCAGAGTTTCCCCCTGGATCGTGCAGGTTTCTCAACATCTCCTTCGCTCCTCGACCAGGTAAACATGGCTTATATTTTAGATCGTTCATAATTACATCAATTACACTATTCATGAATTTTTCTTTTCTTCTACGAAAATGAGTTTTACACTTACATTATATGCATGGTCTTCTGCACAGCTTTTGCATGGTTGAAGTGCGAAGCCCCTATAGAAGACTGCGAAGCCTTTCTCCGATCTAACAACATCTTAACAAGAAGCGGTATACATTTTGGCGTTGGACCACAATACGTTAGGATAAGCATGCTAGATCGAGATGAAAACTATGATGAATTTGTAGAGAGATTATCCACCATCCACTTGCGACAATCCATGAAGGTAGATGAGACAATCCATGAAGGTAGATGAGACAGCGGAATAGCATAGGATGAACGTGTTTGTTTTCATGGTTGCTTCTGCGTTTGAAACGAACCACAAAAACAAAACGTTTGGTAAAATAGCAAACGCTATTTACTGTGTACGAAATCCATCACAATTAACGTTTCAAACACGGGATAGCCAAAAGCAAAATCCATCTGCTTCTCCCTTTCTGCCGCATTTGTGCGTGCATGCTCTGCACAGTAAGAGTGTAATTGAAATTGTGAGCAGGGGAAGAAAGGCTCACCCGGTGCTAAAGGCCGGAGACAAAGACGGTGATGATCTGGCCAGATGATGTTCTATCTTGTTTTTCGTTTATCTTCTTTTTTTTTTGTTCTCTGGGTCCTCTCATTCTCTCTTCGATCTTGTTCTACTTTTTTTTTTTCTTGTTCCCTTTTTATTTTTTTCTTTGTTTTTTCACCGTGTTTTTCTCTAGTATTTTCTCCCTGTTCTTGCGTCTGTGTATTAGTTTTGCAGGAGAAGTGAACAGTGTCAGGTGAATTAATTTATGTGGTACTATTCACTTGAATAGTGCCAAGTGAATTAATTTACTGGCACTTGAATGGTGCCAGTTGAATTTCACTTGGCACTGTTCACTTGAATAGTGTCTCCACTGTTCATGAGACCGCGTCCGACCCGGTAAGAAAAAAATTATTTTTTTAATTGTGTTTTATTTAAAAAGTTAGTGTTTAATATTATTCAATAACACTACATAAATTAGAAAAACATTGCATGATGATGTAGGTAAAATTTGATTGCAATTTTAATTTTGTTTCTGATGATATTTTACTTAATTTTATTGCATACTAAAAAAAACTATAGAAACTATAGTTCTTATTAGATGAATTTCATACGTGATGAAATTGTAGATAATTTAATGGAACAATAAAAAATATTTGATATAAAATATTATTTATTTAATGATGTAATAATGATAGTTAAATCTATAATATTTAAATTAAAAACCCTTAATATTAATATATATATATTTTCTAGTTATTTTATAACATCAATTTGAAAAACATATATAACCAGTATTTTTTATTTAAACTTAAATTTAATAATAATTTTAATCAAATATATATAAATATTAAACTAACATCAAACAAAAGTATAACCATTGTCTCATTATAAATAGTTTATTCTACTATTTATGAGTTTTGTTTAGAGTTAGATTCTGTAAAAGTGTATCAGTAATGAACTACAACAATTTCCAGATGGAATCATAAGTACGAACCTTGACCATAATAGTTGCACAGCAGGTCTTTCGACTACGCTATGTCGTGTATCATATTAATCTTATAAATTGTAAAAAAAATATATATAGATATTATTCACGTGTGTATAATTAACCAAACTCATTATTCTCAGAATAAAGTTACTATATAAAAAATAAATAATATTTTCTTACAAAGACTAAGTCCTAAACAAACTCATTATTGTAAGACCAAACTCATTATTCTCAGGATAAAATTACTATATAAAAAATAAATAATATTTTCTTACAAAGACTAGTCCTAAACAAACAAACTTAATTATTGTAAGATGAAATAAAAAAATAAACAATTAAAAAAAAACTAGAATCAATCTGGATTAAATTATAACTTAATAGAAAGAAAGTAAATAAAAAAATCACAACTTAATTCCTAATCAATTAAATATTGAAGGCCAGGATTGAAAAGATAATGACTATTTTCTTTAAAAAAACCCAAAAAAAGAGAGAAGAAAAAGTAATATTATGAGACCATGATAACCCTGTAAAAAATAAATCAAAATAAATTATGAATGTCAATTATTAAAAAACATAAAATTAAAGAACAAAATTGAAGAAAAATAAAATTAAAACAAATAAAAAAAATAATTTGACAGTTACTTCTTCAAGTCTCAACCCGGTAAATGTTATAATCAATGGTTAGACACTAATTTCATCATTAATTTACTGGTAAAAAAACAAAATCTGGAAAGAAGAGAGTTGCAAACCTGATTTATTTATAAGATAAAAGACGAGTTTTCCAAAATGCAACCCAGTGCTTTGAAAAAAGCACTTTGCAGCAAACAACGAGGCCATGATCTTTCATGACTTTAGGATTTATTTAATATTTATGAGTCCATTATTTTTGCTGATAAGCTCAAGTTGAAAGGTTAAATAATTGATGACAGCAGGGATCAACCGGCTCAAGGTGTTGAAGGTGTTGTGATGATGTATCCTGTATGTTAAAGAAGGCATAAATTAAGGATAGATACTAGACATATCAGGATTTCTTTACGACATCAAATCCATATTTTCAATTTTTTTTTTAAAAGGCCAGGGTAGAATCACCCGAGTCTATGAAAAAAATTCGACTTGAGCTGAAACCCGAGCTCAAATGCTAGGCCCGCCCAGTACTTCTAATGGGCTCAAGCACCAACCCGAGCCCAGGTGTTGGGCACGCCTAGTACCTTTGACGAGTTTGGGCGCCAACTTGAGCCCAGGTGCTTGGCGTCCCCAACATCTTTTTATAGACTCGGTGCACCATCTAATCCTAACCCTCAAAAAATGTTTCAATTTCTTTTTTAAACCTAAAAACATATGTTTTTTTTCTTCATTTTCTTATTAATACTTGTGTAAAAGATATTCTTCTCCATTAATACTCATTACTACTTGTATAATAGATATTCTTTTCCATTGGTACTTATGTAAAAGATATTGTCTCTTATAAAAGTTGTCATGGTGAAATTACTCTCTAACTCCTTCACTATAAATATCCCTTGAATTACCAGGTAAAAGATAATTTTTTTTACATTAAAAAGATACAGATTGAATACAAGAATAACTAAAATCTTAAAATTTAAAACTTTTTAATAATATTTAACACTAATTTTCTCCACTAAATTGCTAATTTTACAGAGTTCTCAAACATTCTAAAATAGATTTTTTTACAGTTATTCAAAATCATTCACCAAGAAAATTTACTTTAATATTAAAAAAAACTATTTATAAACACTTAAACAATTTATAATTCAACCACCAAAAAACCAAATCCTATTAATCCTCCTAATTTTAACACCTCATCGATACTTATTTCAGAATAGAAGGTTGAAGACCAATAAAATTTAGTGTAATCGATTGAAGGAATGCCGTCTGACTCCTCGTATATATGCTGCACGTATATTTGAATCCTAGTTATAGAACGAGCATGTTTTGATTACAATTGCGGCTTGTGCTTTGATTGTTACTATGAATATTGAAGTGACGAACTTGTCAACCATCTCCATGAAGAAACTGATTCATCTTCCATCGAATCACCTGGTGAAAACTTGACTGCTTCCTCCAAGTGAAGCTTCCCACTCAATGGAGGACATCAAGATTTTACAAAGTTTCTGGACAATTTCTCGCATCTCTGGTCGATTTGTCGGGTCTTCATTCATACAATGTGTAGATAGTTCTGCCATCTGCAATATGAGGGTAAGAGGAGGTGTGATACACATATAGATATTGTAAGACATGAAGCTTAATGCAATCGGATTGGCCATGTGGACTTGTCAGCAATGCTCGCACAATTGACTGTATATGCATGGATTTTGTAGAGAGGGGATGCCTATGCCCTTCCATTCGGTAATAGATGAGATCATTTAGCTTCGAAGAATGTATTTTTCTCTGTTTCTGCCTAGGGCTAGGTTCAAGCACAGAGTTGCCTTCTTGAGTTTTGGTCCATCTTTGATCTTTCTCTAGAATTTCTGATTGTTACTTGTCTGACCTCTTGGCTTCAATGTGAACATAAAATGTAAAGTGGATTGTTAATCTTGCAATTACACTGACCTTGTAAACTTCATCCATTGGGTAGCTTCCTTTCATGTTTTCATCTATATTAGCCTCCAAAGCTGTCTCTGGGTCTTGATCTCGGAATATTGCTGTCATCTGATCCAATTTAACAGAAGATATTAAAACAAAAAGGGTTAGATGGCTCGTCCATGACATGTCAAGTAAATATGAGATTGAAGAGGGGGTTTTGGGATAAGCTGAACAACATGAGAATATGCAGAAGAAAAAAGGCTTGTACGCCTCTACATGCAAATGTTCAGACATCGAACACTCCTTGAGTTTCGATCACATTATTCATAGCAGATGTAACAAGGCATACACTCCATTGTATTGAACCTTGCCGCCTCAGAATTTGTTACATAGCTTGGATACAATCAGGGGCTTGATTAAAAGATAAGAGACCTGACTTAAAGTAACACAAAACAGATAAAAACAAAAAACCAAAAGAAGGCAAAACAGCTCATTGGGGATAAACTTGTCTGTAAAATATTTATGAATTGGATATAAAAAAATTGATCTGGATGCACTAGGCTACAGATAGTAATGACTGGAGATTGTAGTGGTGAGTTTTCTAGTCAAATAAGGATTTGTAATCTAAGCAGTCAGTGGGAACTAGTAGACCACACAACAACTATGTTATTCAAATCTGAACTTACTACTGATACCAATACTTTCATCTTGTTCGGTTGCCCGTTGTCGCGTGCGAGCGCTCGCTGACCAGTTATTAGCTCTGCCAGGACCACTCCGAAAGAAAACACATCAGTTTTTGATGTCATCTGTAGTTCACGAACAGATCTAGCAGAAAATAATCAGATTGGAACATTACGGTTAACAACCATACAATGGAAAAAAGCATCTTTTGTTTTTTAAAGTGTTGGAATGCAGTGAACAAGAATGAGGCACAAATCTAAGGAGTTATGAGCTCAGGACTTACTCAGGTGCAATGTAACCTGGCGTGCCTACTAGCCGTGTTGCTACTGCATCTTCTTCATTTGATCTTTCTACCAATCTTGCCAGTCCAAAATCTGCAACCTGTGGTAAGAGCATTAGCTAGCACAGTAAGGTGAAGCTAGGAACGGTTTTATGCAACTGCATACATATGCCTAACAACGAGCGAAGCAAATATGTAACAGAACCAGTTAACGACAAACATATATTCACGCCCTCAAAATGAAAATGATAGCAAGCACCTTTGCTCCGAGTCCCTTATCAAGTAGAATGTTACTTGTCTTTATATCACGGTGAACATATCGCGCTTTTGTGTGGTCATGAATATATTCAATTCCTCGTGCAGCGTCTAGTGCTATTTGTGCTCTTGCAAGCCATGAAAGGGGCGAGTGACCTGATACCATTTAGTGTCAGAACCTTGTAGAAGCAATATGCTGCATGATTTTAGCTTTACCATTCTTTCTAAAGACAGCTTCACTCTCTAATCGGTTCTCATGAGCTTACTGTTAAAGCGTTTATCACACTAATACCTTTTAGCAAAGGGTCATGAAGGTGATCATTGAGTGATCCATTCTGAATATACTCGTATACTAAATAGAGGTGATTATCCCCTGTTGCATATCCCAGCAGCTCCACCTAAGGAATAACATTTTGTTCATTAAAACTATTACATAATCCTTTGTTTTTTAGAGTGTTCTGTACCCTTTTTCTGGAAAAGAAATCCTTACCACATTAATATGATGTATCTTGCACAACACTTTTAGCTCTGAGTAGAATTCCTTTGATCTGGAAGACTTCATTTTCTTAATTGCAACTTCCTGTACTTCGATTTAGCAACAAGGTTTTGTGACTTGATTTAAATTTGTTCAAACTATAAACATGTAGGGGAAATCATATCATACCCTTTCTTTCAGAGTACCAATGTACACAATCCCATATCCTCCCGCTCCAATTTTCCTGCTTTCGTCGAATTGACTTGTGGCCTCATCTATCTCCTTCAAACTATATACAATTGGTCTTTCGGATTCAAAGGTTGCATCTACACCAAGAAATTTAGTTTCACATGAGCAATCGCAATGGAAAGTTACACCTTTCGACTAATTGAGCTAATTTCTATAAGATACTTCCTCAAATTCAGTTATTTTTTTTATAGATTTGTCTTGAAGCCAGATTGCTCTGTAGTTGCTTCAGAGTCACGTTAGGAGACTGACCTTCCATGTACTTTTCACGAAAGTGAGTCCTTAAGGAAGTCCTCGTGGGACTTTGGGCTTTGTTGACAACTTCTGGGTCTTCTTTTCTGTTTTTATGGTTTCTGTTTCTTCTGTGGAGGAACAACAGCAATGAACAAACTGAAAATAAAGTCACAGCTGACAGTGTACCAAGGATTATTGCCAAATGGTGTTGCTTTCCTGGTTTGAACAAGAAGAAACCAAGAAGTTACCTATCATTTAAAGATTATCTTTTCCATACAACTAGAACATTTAGATTCTGCAAGAAGAATTTGAAGGGTTAATTGCCGACCTTGTTTTGGTGCTTGAATTCCATTCTTCTCTCTGGGAACGAATAAAACCCATCCGACATCAATCAAGTTTGGATTTCGAGTAAATCTTTCATTTAGATTCTCAATCCCAGTCAGTTCTGCAGATAAAAGTTCTGCAATCCCTGTTAGGGTATCATTTTCCTGAACTGTATATGTCACAATCTCTTTAGCCTCTACTTCTAAGCATCCACATACAAGATGCACACGAATCATATCTCCAGCAATAAATAGCCGTTCCACTCCTGGAACCTCCCAAGCTTGCCCACTATAGAGAACCCATGTAACATTGGCAAATATGTCACCAGATTGTACACTATAGAAGGTATCGTAGAAGTAGCCTTGAGTGCCATTCACATCCTTGCAAGTGCATGGAACTGATACAAGATAGTCTTGTTTGAGGCCATGAGTAATGGGCTCAACATTGGATGATTTCACTGAGTAGAAAGAAGCTATTTGCTCAATGGAAAGGCCTTCGGAGATGTGATATAGATAGGAATCACAATTCTGAACCTGGTCAGAGCAACTAAAGGGGTACATGGTGCTGCTTGACTCGATGAAGACATTGGAGGAGAGAACATGAGTAAGGATAATTGCTAAGAAATAAAGGTGGTGGAGATAGAATTGACGGTTATTTTGAGCAGCCATCTTCATGACAGAAAATGAATAGCAGGATCACACAATAAACATATATCTTGCACCCCTTTATTATATTTCTGGTGGCCTCCTGATAAGGGATCATCAGCTCATCACCTTACCAACAAATATGCCATTTTTGAACGCAACAAAGTTGCAACTCAAAAGTCATTGACTTGGCTCATTTCTCATCCTGTATGACTTAAGCAGAATTCGCAAGTTTACCAATTCTGGCTAGCATGCTTTGTCTCCATGTATATGGAACCACATTAGTGGATTATATGTTGTTAGTAATTGAAATTGTTGGTGACTTCATTCCTTTCCATGTGTTGTACTTACAAGCGTAAGCATTTTTATGAAGACTTTTTCGTGGTTAGGTCATCGTTCATACCTGTTATTCGAAGGGATTAAGCTACAAGTTGTCGCTTTCAGCAAGAAGTTACAGTATTTGTATCATTCCGCAGATGAACTATTTGGCTGGTCAACAGTAAAATTAAGCATGACCTTTTGCCATCAAGCGACGTCTTCGACCTACGCTTTGAAGTAAACGATGATGTGTAGCAGTACAATTGTGAGAAGTTTCTGGTTGCTGTCTCACACAAGACATGATAATCCCAGATGAGTGTTCATGATCCGTCAAGCTCCAGGAAATTGTTTTATCTTGAAGAATCAACTTCTTTGCATGATGGATCCTGAGCAAAAACCTTCTATTTCGGAGTTGAAAATTACAATAATATCCACTTTGTCGGAGGTGAAAAAAAGAAGAAAAGAAAGTCAAGCTCTGTTGAACATTGTGTGTGATAATTGAAAGGACATTTCACCAGACAAGGCACTATAAGAAATACACACAGCATTATTTAGAGTTTAGTGGTTTGGTAATCATTGCGCAACCATACGACGGCAGCAAAAAGAAGAGAGGTGGCCGGCAGCCAAGACGTCCAGCCAACATTGAGTCATGGTCTGGCTCAACAGGCCTATTAGCCCGTGAAAGCTAGCTTCTTTTGAGCTTTGTCAATTAATTATACCAAGTCAACTTTTAAATATTTCTTGTAAAAAAACACTCAACTCAAATTAAATTTCAGATGAATTTGTCAAGTCATGTTTATTAACTATGCTTTTTGCCACCGATGATAAGATGCAAAAGATCATTTAAGACACTTCATATTTAGAGAATTAAATCTTTTTTATATATATAATTGAATGGAAAAAAAGAAAAAGAAAAAAACCAACACTTGAAGGATAGTCCTTTCTTAGTGTACATTCGTAGAAAAGTTATTACTAGAACTCGAAAGGAACAAGACATACAACTGCTTGGGAAAATATACTAAATCCTTCTTCATGATGTAAGAATGGAGAACAGAGAAAACTTGTCTGTGTCTAAGACTTGACCACCATGTCTTCATTTACTAATGAGAAAAATAACTTTAGCAATTAATTACACATTTTGTTACTAATATCTGGTTGAACATTTTGCTTTCTAACAAATAAAATAAAAAAACTTATCCAACATCACTTTCTCAAGGTATTAATGCTCATTTTACTTGGACTAGTTTTCTGCAGTATTGTTTTTTTAATATCTAACAGATTCTTTTGAATTTATTTATAAAGAAATAAGCTTCAGTAGGCCTCAAAGCCCAATATATCAAGCATGTCACAATCTTGAAAACGCTTTTTATGTCTTCCCACCCTCTTGACCACCCCTTGTCACCTCTCGGGCCTTGCTCTGAACAATCTGGCCCGTCTCCCTAGCTTTCTGGCCCACTTGTCCTGCCGTTTCCCGTGTCCTCCGTTTTCGCTTGATCCAATTTCTGTGGCAAGGGACCTCTGATCAAGCTTCGAATATAGCTGGCCATCCATGAGAGCGATGAGAATGCGGTGACCCTGAAAGCACCAGACGTTAAGAATGCAAGCACGCCCAGCCCTATGACAAGAGCTGCAGGGACCAAAACGGGGCTAAAAATAACAAAAAGTGGCGTTGCCACAGCTAGCCCAATAAGTGTCCCTACAAGAATGAGACCTGCAAGGAAGAGAAGGGTGTCACCAACAGGCAACAAGGTCAAACCTGGGAAGTTGAAGCACCCTTTCCAGGGAGGAATATGCCCGCTGTGCCTTGACCACCAGGTCTCAGCTGTTGCTGTTGTTGGCGAAAGTCAGCCATGGAGAGGCGGCTGGGACTGTACTAACTAATTTCTTTAAGAAAGCGCTTAACTAGCTAAAGATCAGCTTGTAGATTATTGCAGAGACGGAGATGGCATGCAAGAACGGAGAGCACAGAACGAGCGTTATATTTTTGGAGATGGGGGAAAGGACACGTGGTATAATGGGGGTGGCACATGTTTGGTAAGTGGGATGTACAAGCTTGCAGTTGCATGGTGAGTTTGTCTGACGTAGTACGTGTTTGCAGAGTCAGCGTGGTGTGGTGTTCTGTAATAAATGGAATGGGGCTCAAACAAGCAAGCAGTCCCAAAGCTTTTGGAGCTTCCCGTTGTTGGGCTATTTTGCTTGGGGGCCTGATTAAAACAGTGGGTTGATTTATTACCCAAAAGACCAATAGAAGTTGGAAATTATTCATTTATGGCTGAATTTTCCATGATCGGTGAATGATTTCATCGAAATTGATATACAGTTTGTAAATTCTTAGTAAAGAAATGAACTAGTAGCGCGATAATTTTGTTATGTTGACGATGGCAATTGTCATGATACGAATATTAACTTAGGTTTGGTAATAATAATTAATGACATGATCGATGATTTATTATTTGTTTAGATTAATTTACAATTAATATGGTTAAATATATTGTTAGCAATATTAATTATCATAAACTAGAAGTGGAAGTTCCAAAAACATCTACCTCCATTGTACGACAATACAAATCCTAAAATATGAAAAGGTAATTGATAAATATTTATCTAGTCTATCCAATATCTTAATTTACATAATTAATGGAGAAATCATAGGGTTTTTTTTTTGTTAGACAAGAGACTCTTGTTTTTCTGTGAAATTTCTCACTTTGAAGCCTTTTTTCCCCCATAAATAAAGGGATTATAACTACATCTTGCTATCACCATGCAATCTCAAAAGAAAAAATAATTGACATGGAGAATTTAATTATTTAAATATTAAATGGGCAATGGCCCATCAAATAACATTTTAATTTAAAAATTAAAACATGACTAATATTTTCTTACTTGGCCCTTCCAACGTTTAATATATACCTAATATTGAAAGAGTTTAAATTGCATGAATTATGCCAATAAATTCTTTATTATCTTTCACGAATTACAAAGCAACCTTTTTTTTTTTAATGAGAAAACTATATATGGTACATATCTATATCAATGCACTTCTAAATATTCATTCAATTAAGGTCACCAAACAAAATTCAAATATGTATTGTTATTTTCTAAACTTTATGTATACAACCAAATAAAAGAACACAATGATGAAGTTAATGAAGTCTTTTAAATCAATAAAATACAATGAAAACGCAAAAAACATCTTAATCACATAAAAAAATACATAATATAATTGATTCTCACATACTCAATATGTCCCTTATAATAAATAATTGATAAACCTTTTATTAATAAAACAATAATCATAAATCTACTACTACTGATGTGTTCAACAACATAACCATTTTGTTTGATTTGATATCTTCTTAAATAGCTAGATACCTAATATTAATGAATTTATTATGATTTTCTCTCTTATTATTCTTAGACGAAACACTATAGTGGATTAATTTATTGTTATAAATTCTCAATAACTTGAAAATTTTGTAAATAACTTTAAGCCTCGAAATAAAACTCCTCAACGATATAACTTGTGATGTCAATTCAAAACATGATATATACTCTACTTCAATAATAGAAGTAGGAACCAAAGATTGTTTTGCACTTCTCTAAGAAAGGGCCACTCTAGCTAATAAAACAAATATCATGATGTCGACTTTATTAAGTCAAGGTAACAAATAAAGTCATAATTTGAATATCCATTCACTTCTTAATAATCATGTTGTCTATATATAAGTTTTAATCCTTAGTCCCTTAAAAGTATCACAAGGATTTCTTTACAACTCTTTAATGTTCCAAACCTGGGTTACCTTAATATCTGCCCAATATTCAATCTACATATGCAATGTTAGGTCATGAGAGGAATGTCCATTATTTATTTGTCTCTAAATAATTGGAAGAACAACATCACCCTTATCATATTATTTCAAATTGAAGGTTATTTTTGTATGTATTTTCTCATAAATTTACTTTTAATTGCCATAAGTGTTTTATAAATGATTATAAATTTAATTACATTATATATATATATATACACACTATGTTTTTAGTTTAATTCAATATCAATCATAAAAAATAAAAAAAGTTATTGATTTAGATCATTCATGAAAGTTTCAACATCAATCCCTTTTAAAAAGAAACTTGTTGAATTGACTACTTTTTTTTAAATAAAAAATTAATACGTTGGACTCAAAAAGATAGTTAAACATTGAAATAGGCTTTTGCCCATTTATATTGACCAGTTTAAAACAGGTGTTGGTAAAAAAAAAAACCTTTGACTATTCTTTTGGATATGTGTAAAACCGGCCCGACAATATCACTCATACTCATTAGACTATCAATTAAATACCCATTTCTCAATCAAGATTAACTCACCATAATTATTCTGGATCACACAATCAATCAAGAAATTAGCACATGCAATGGCTCCGATGTTATGATTTGAATTAAAACCTTGCTTGGGACGACGACCTTCGAGGGGGCATCTTGATATATATGTTTGAAATACCCTATAATTAACAATAGTTCAACTTTATTTGGGATTGTCATTTTCGACATATCAAAATCTGGCAGAATATTCCATGAAGGACACTTTCTGCGCATATATAATGATTAGAGAAGGTATTCCTTCTCCGCATCCTTCAAATTAAGTAAAAAATTTAGAGAAGCCACCGCTACGAACAACTAGAAGATATTCTTATGATCTCTTCATCAAATCTAAATCTGTACTACAATATCTTGGTGTATGAATTAATATAGTATCGCCCTCTTTCATTATAATTATATAGCCATTGTCAAACATAAAATTATACGTATCAAGAAAAGCGTACGTATATTGTTCTTTAATCCACAATCTTGTAGCGCCATGGCAACCACCGTGGCCATCATCATTGGTGAGTTGAAAAAGAAGTACTCAAATTCAGTGCATGTAAGAAATAAAGGCACGATACAAAGAATATATATGTTGTATTAGCCACTTACAAAGCCCTTTTTTCTACAACTCCTTCATACATGCGGCCAGCAGGAGGCAGTACTGCTGTATGGGGGATAAACATGAGCTTAATTATTGCTTAATCCCCCTTGATTGAGCTTAATTATGCGTGCAGAAGTTTTGGAATTAAAGCATTCTCTTCTTCTTTCATGCAGAAAGCTCAAAAGCCTGCCCAATAGATCCGGGTCATGATGCATTTTGTGGGGCTAAAGCTACTACACAAATTTTAGCCGAAGATGGGTAACATGATTAATTAGTTGAGAAATCTTTAGATAGCTTAAAATGCCTTCTTTTTCTTTATTTTTTTTTATATCCAATTCGTTAATAATGTTTGCTCCTTTCTTAGGTTCTTTGAATGTTATCTTAGGAACAAAGAAATCCGTGGATTCGCTTGCAAACGTTAGAACTATATCTAATCATTTCTACCATCTATCCCGCTCCCAAGAAAAAAACAAATGTAGTGGCTTGGACTCGTGCCCTTGGAAGGATAATTGGGGTCAACGAACCTAGCTAATGAACTTGGAAAACACCAAAATGAAATGGTTTTGATAGCTAGGATATTTTCATAATGGTGGGCAGAGAGGGGTGAAAAAAAAATCAATAAACTTGGAAAGTAATTTTTTTTTTACACTGTAAGTTTTCTTTAATCAGTTTATCATTTATTTTAATGATACTAACTAAATATTAATAATATTCTCCCTTAATTATTATAAAAAAACTTGGAAAGTTAAATTATATACAAGGATTAAATAGAAAATAAGATACTATAATAGAGAGAGAGAATATTATATTTTTAAGAGGTTGAGTTGGAAGTTTTCAAAATTCTAGGTTAATTGGTTGTGATCCCCAACCAATGTTTAATTATGTGGTGGCTCATAATCCATATTAGATTTTGAGAACTTGGAATGAGATATAAGGTATATATGATATCAACTATCTTTGGAATGAGATATAAGGTATGATATCAAATATCTATATGTAATAGAAATGCATTTTGGGTCACGAGGACAACAAAACTAACTTATAGGCTATTTGAAAGTGTAGTTGCGGTTGTTTTTTAAAGTGTTTTTCGCTTGAAAATGCATAAAAATAATATTTTTTTATTTTTTAAAAATCATTTTTAACATTAGCATATTAAATGATCCGAAAACACCAAAAAAATATTAATTTGAATCAAAGAAAAAAAATAAAAAATTTAAATTTTTTTCTAAAACGCTTTTGAAACACAAAAATAAATACGCTTTTGTATTGTATTTTTAAGCGTTGAGATTCTTTAGGTTGACGTTTCCTGTACTTGAGTACTATTGTTTGTGACAAAATAGGATTAGTATCGACCGTAGTTATTGTTTAGGAATATAAATGATACAGACAGTAAAGATAAAAATATATTTGATTGTAGAAATAGAAACAATAGAATAAAAATAATTATATTCCTTGAACAATTTTGAAATGTTTATATACTTCCAAAACAGGAGGTACAAAGAAGATAAGTCTCCAAAAACAATATATTTTTTTATTTTTAAAATATCCTTATACAAAACTCTTAATTCTAAAATTGTTCGACTAAGACACGCACTGATAAAAATAGTTATTATCATAGTTTTAAAACTCAACTCAAGAGTTGATACGGGGTAAGACCTAGGTCACGAATCAAGAAAGTCAATTCAGGTTGACTCGAGTCAATATAAGAATAAAAGAGATTATTATCATAGTTTTAAAAATCAATTTGAGGGTCGACCCGGGATAAAGCATGAGTCACGGGTCAAGTTGATCGTTGACTTGGGTCAACATAAGGATAAAAGTAAGTATTATTATAGTTTTAAAACATGGGGATCGACTTGGGACAAGACCTGGGTAATGGGTTATGACCCTCGACACGGGTTGACCGGATCAATGTAAGAATAAAAATAACAATTATTACAGTTTTAAAATCTTACTCGAAGATCGACCCAAGACAATGCTCGAATCACTGGTCAAGAGGGTCAACTCGGGTCAATGTAAAGATAAAAATAGTTATTGTCATAGTTTTAAAACCTGATTGGGAGTTTAACCCGAGGCAAGGCTTGAGTCACGGGTCGAGATGGTCAACCCGGGTCAACGATAAAAATAGTTATTATCATTATTTTAAAAATCGACTCAGGGTAAGGACTGAGTTATGGATTAAGATATATTGTCGACTCCGGTTCACCCAAGTCAACGTATGTATAAAAGTGATTAATTATTATTATAATTTTAAAACTCGATTTGAGAATCGACCTAGAGCAAGACCCGAGTCTCTTATCTAGAGGGTCAACCCGGGTTAACTCAAAATTTTATTTTTTAAAAAAGAATCAAAACAACATCATTTTGATCAACTTTTTTTAAAAAGTTTTTAACCCATATTTTATTTTGGGTCATTATGATCATTTTTTAAAAAATAAAAAATCAATGAGTTTTTGACTCATTCTTTATCCCAAATTGACCCGGGTTCTGATCAAAGCAGGTTGAATAAATCATTTCTTTATTTTTTTTCTTAAACCTGGAGGTGTCCAGGCCAGGGTCAACTCGTTGAGAGATTTTATAACTATACTTATTATATTATTATTAATTTTAACACTTAATTTAAACTAAAGTAAAAAAAAATATATCTTATTATTTTTTAAATTATGTAAGTTTGATAATAATACATATTAAATGTAAATTAAGATTGTTTAATATTTTATTTATCTTATCTACTATAATTAAAAAAATAAAAAATAAAAACAATCAATATTATTATTACATACTATTATCAAATATAATTTTATCTATCTTATTTCATTTATCTTCACTATCTTCATCTTTTTTTTTATATGGGAATAGTAAACTAACATTAGCGAGAGAGTGATCTCCTGAATACCACACTATCAAGTAAGGGTGGCGTGTAAGCATAGGTCGACAGGCCATGGCCCCTCAAAATTCTCAAAATTACTTCGGTACTTGGGTCTTAGGTATATTTTCATTTTAGACTCTTGAAAATTATCATCAAACCCCCACCACTCCTAAGAGAAATTTATGACATTCCTAGAGTAAAGTGATCTCTTGATATTTTTATCTTGCTTACCCCTCTCTTCACCTAACAATTCAATCCATCCTTCGCCAGCACTATCAAGAACTTAATCCGAGACTGAAATTGTGGTGCAACAAAATTAAAAATGGAAAAATATATGAAATCTAATCGGCTGGTCATGAATTTGGATACATAAAGTATAAACAATATATTAAAAGCTATATTCATCAAGACATTCTTTTTAGATAATGAAGACAATAAATTCAACTTAGATAATGTTTGGAATGCAGTTGAAACCACGTTTAAAAAAAATTATTTAGAATTATTTTTTTATATTTTTAGATCGTTTTGATATGCTGATATTAAAAATAATTTTTAAAAAAATAAAAAATATATTATTTTAATATATTTTCAAATAAAAAAACACTTTAAAACCACAATCGCTAATACATTACTACATACATCCCAATATTGTAATAGCCGACCTTACTGTGTTTAGATTGCGCAGATGGACCCTTCTCCGGGTCTTGGTTGTTCCCTTAAAATGGCCCGTGGGTGGTCTCTAGGAAAGTCACTTCAATACTCTGTAGAGAAAATCTTGCGGAAAGGAAGTGTTGGATCATGAGTGATTGCTTACCTTCCCTATATGTTTACGCGGGGTCGGCCATCACGGAGGGGTTTCACCATTGATGAGGGCAGATTTTCCTCCCAGATTGACTCAAGTGACTGTGCTATTACCACCTCATGATTAGCGATAGCTTAATCAAAACTTGGTTAATTTCATGATCACTCAGTTAACTACGCACGCTTAACCAAGTGGTTTGTTTCAAGTCATGTGGATCATTTGGTGTTTGACTCTCATTTTCCCTTTTCAATGCATCGTTAATTATTAGGTGTGAGTAATTTCATATTTGAGGTATGGAGACAACTCTGTGCGATTTTGTATTGCGTAAATGTGTTTATGTAAGAATATATTTAAATAAAAATTATTAAATTAATGTAGCCGTAATCATCTGGTGCTTCTGATGCGATCTTGACCACAAACAGGTCCTAAATCACATGTATCCAAAATTAGTTAGGTTAGATGATTTGGAGACCATGTTATATTCTTGCAAGAATTAAGAAAATAAATTAGATACGAGTAGATAATATATTTTTTCAGCTCCAGGAAAATAAACAGGGAGAAATAAGGATTTTTATAACTGTTATAATTCCAAATTTGTTGAGGGCATGTGTGGGAATGAAAGTGATAGAACGACGAAGACATCCCACCTGAGCAACTCACTTGGTGTCTCTCCCAAAACCCTACAACGAGGGGGATTCATAGATACACACACGTACACACAAGAAAGAAACAAATGGTGTGTGGGCACAGGCATAGACCCCGGCCCACTTGCTGTTAGGTTAGATTGTCCTATCTTTATCTATGCCTCCCTGCAGCTGCCATGTTTCACCAGTTCCTTGCTTCTTTCTCACGTCTTTGAAGTTTTTGTTTCTGATTATATACATACATATATATCAGAGAAAGATTGATGATGGGTTTGATAGATTCTGAATCACTAACTGTTACAGTTTTCTTTTCTTTCCATATATTAAAGAACACAGCATTGAGTCCAGAAAAAGCCTTACTTTCCTTCCATTCTGACTTCCCTTCTGATCCTACAGTACATACATCACAAATATTCATATATATGATAAACTCTTTTCAATATTGGTTTTTGTCTGTGTGTACATTCCATAATATTTACTACATATTTTATGAATATAATTAATTATGGTGAAGAAATCAGGAGGGGGTCAGACACTAGATTTTGTTCACCAAAAATTCCAAGGAGGATAGAGGTAAGGTTTTGGTGATCTCGAGAAAGGTGGCTGTGGAGGCGATGAATTGGAGGACAAAAGTGGTGACTTAATCTCTCCCTCACACCATGAAGCTGCCTGACCCAAATCCAGATCATACGATTGAGACAGAGAGAGGGGGGGGACATTAATCTTTTTATTTTTTATTTTTTCCCTGATGATTATGAATGTTACAGTGTTTATCTGTGTGCCTGCAACAGCGAAAGAAAGTAAGCATATAGTATGTCATCTAGAGCACATCAGTTTGTGTGTGTGTGAGAGAGAGAGAGAGAGAGACGAGTCTGACAAAAAGTGAAGTTAGAAACAGAAGAGATGGACGTTTTACTGATCAAAGCTTTGTACTGCTACATTAAAACCACATATGAATGTATGAGAGAGAGAGAATGGAATGAAAAGCATTAGTCAGTCGAAGAAAATAAGGAAATTCATAGTCATCTCTCACTCTCTTCCACCACAAAAAACATATAAAATAAGTAATGAAAATTCCATTTGTTTCTCCACACTCATACATACATACATACATACATACATACATACATACATGTGTGTGTGATCAATAAAGTAACGCTGTTTCTTTAGCTTCAAACTTTATGTATAGTAGAGTACTGATCAAAAACCGAATATGGAGACATGCCCAGCTTGTGCCTTAATTATTTCTTGGAAAAAAATAATTCAGAGTACTCTAGAGAACATGTTGCTGGTCAGATCAATAATGACGTGCAATGTGAAACCCTAATAACTTCTATAATTTTATGGGTTTAATTTAGGGTTTTCTTTTTCTTAGAGTACTGTTCTTTGGGATTTCTTTTTTCTATAAGAAATGGCTGTTCTCATTCTTCATGCATGATTAAGCACACGATTGTGTGTGTGTGTGTGTGTGTGTGTGAGAGAGAGAGAGAGAGAGAGAGAGAGAGAGAGAGAGCAGCGAGAGTAGGCTGCTAGGGTACTGTAAATATCTTTTAGCTTACAGGGGTATACTGTTTTGTCTACAAATATAGGGGATGAGAACAGTTAATGGTGAAGCAAAAGCTGAAAGCCATTACATGGGAGAACGATCACTTTATGAAACGGATCCAATGAAACCAAAAAAAGACTGTGAGTTACTGTTTTAGATATTTGAAATAGAAAAACCATGGAAACAAGAGGTGGGTGCCTTCACGAGCTGAAAAGGAGAAATATACTATAGAAATTAGAGTCCACACATATATTCACACACCGTACTCTCCTTTGCTTCAGCTGGTAGCGAAACATGTACCTTCACACGCTGGAATTGAATTTTTCAAAAGAAGCAGAAAAAGTTACAGCTGCTCATCAAACTCGACTTGTTCTGCTAAATGTTAATTGAGTTTGCATTATATATATTGAAAGTGTGATTACGCTTTAACATTTCTTCAGAACTGCTTCATGTACTGTTGCGAGTCGCCATTATGATAATATATATACAGGCCTCGATTAGAAAAACATGAATGATAGTTATGCAAAAGAGAAACTTTGAGCAGTTAGGTGCAACTTTCTCTTTGAACAACATAAAAACAAACACGTTTCTGTAGTTAGATGCAAGCCGGAGGATCAATTTGGACATCTTTTTTACGTATGGGTGTTTTCGAAACCTATGGCTAAGAATTAGTTGAATAAAATTAGCAGAAAAAGTTAACTCAGTGGTCCACTGGAAAAACGCAGAAAGCTAGAAGTAAGAATATTTAAGTGCAAAGGAGGACTAAGCCGTAGACTTAGGCTAGAGAATCCTCTTTAAACTTATTTAAGTTTGATATCATTTATTCTCAAACATAAACAATGACAGAGAAGTAGCAACTCCACATGCACATGCCTAGAGTTGCACTAATGACTCAACAAAAGTTTCACACACACCATGCTACAGCCTTATTTAGGTCCCAAATAACCATGCTAAGACCACAAGCAGATTACTTAAGTTCTTGGTTTTAGCAGGCCATGTGTATAATTAATTACCAAACCGACCAAATAAATTACTATGTAACAACTAGAAGAAGTACTTAATGAAGTATTCTAGCTAAAGAGTCCATGTGAGGCTAGCTAGCTAGAAACCTTATAATACCACACCAAGATGACTCCCTGCAGGCCATGCGCCCTCAAGGTAGCTATAAACCCTACATGGGGTTTCTCTCTCTCAATTGATCACATGTTGCCTTCTCCTCCTCCTTCATTGGAATCCCCTGAAGGGTTATCATTCCAAGGAAGAGTATAAGGTATTGGCATGCCTGGAGCTTGATAGTAACCCCCTTCATTGCCCATCCTTCTATTATTATATTCAACCGGCCTTTGACGAGGAGCCATTGATTGAATTGAGCTTGCCCCTGGTGGTGCAGGCAATGCAGTTGGGATTTCATTGCAGGCATAGCGAATCAGATCAGCATTGGCAGAATCAAGTTCCTTCTGGAGCCTATGAACTTGTCTCTGGAGAAAGGAGATAGCACCAACACAGCCATAAACCGGGTCCCTTACTCTTGCCTCGGCTTCGTATGCAAGGGAGTTCACTGCATCCTCTCTTTGGTGAGGGAGAAGCTCATTGAGGAGCTTGGTCACATTGCTTGCCCCAAAGATCTTGTGAACATTGGCAAATTTTTGAGGTTCCTCTGGTGGGAAGTAAGGTGCAAAAATGCAGCCTGGCATGCATTTCCTCCTCAAGAACTTGCAGGCAGCACAGGGAGAGTTGTAAGAGCTGGATGAAGCCATTTTCTCTGCACAAGGAGAGTACTATACATAAACTCCATCAGGAATTTTTTGTGATTTTACATAATTGAAGCTCTTAGATCTTATTTTCCCACCTCCGATTTTCAGATTCATCTAGAATGTTATGTCAGGTATAATTTATTTGCAGCACCTTTTCCTTTTCATATAGATGTTCTCTTTAATTTTTCCTCTCTTTTTCTTTCCTTGATTTCCCTCTTCAATTCATAAAGGACTTGTATACTAGGTTTACTATGAGGATTCTGTTAGGTCCGAAAATTAAGTAGAATCATCCTAAATTACTTTACCTAGGCTCTTTCCTATCAAACTCAAATTTGAGAAAATCTCAAATTTATGTGTGTTTGTGTCTGTGCATCCCATCCCACATCTCACTTTCTCTCCATCTGGCAGACACAGAAATCCCTTGTTCTTCTCCCATAAAGAGAGGGAAGAAAACGAAATCTTTGATCTATGCATGCACAGCAACTGAAATCTGAGAATTTACTGACACTTCCCTTTCTTTGGTAACTATATATACTTAACTACCTCACACTCGTTTTCTTCTTCTTTTTTTCTCTTTCGGCCCCTTCTAATTATGCCTCCCTGCCTTTCTTTCTTTATTTCGTTTTCTGTTTAATTCCTCCTTTTTAAATTCTGAAAAAAAAAACATTATTTCCTTCACCTCGCCCTCAAAACCACCAAAGCAAGCTTTCTGCGTCTCCTAATTTAAAATTTGGTTCAGAATTTGTCTTTTCTATTTAGATTTCCATGCCATTAACATTAACTCTCTTTCTTCTTCTTACTTCTTCACACATAATCCAGGCTGCTACTTAATTGAGAAGAATTCAGTTGCATGACAATTTTAAAGCCATAATATCCTTATGAAATTTTCTGAAAATGGGATCTGAATAGTGAATTCATCATAATTGTATATTCATGTCTTTTTTGATATATAGTACATATGAACATAGCAAAGCCCTAAACCAGAGGCTTTAACCCAAAGCACTCTAGTATCTTTTAGCCTTTAGCTTTCCAAAAACAACAAAAACAGGAGAGAACTATTAGCATAGTGAAGGGTTAAAGGAGCTACAAATGCTTACCTGTTTGTGATCTAGCTAGGTTTCTTTGATCATGTGAATAAAAAGAGAAGTACCTTTCTTTTTTCCCCGTGGAGGAGCTAGATGTATGTTCTTTGTTCCCTCCCAAGATAAAGTACCTTAGCCAATGAAAGGGAGAAACAACACACAGATTTATGGCAGGTGATCCCTCATAGAGAGCAAAACCCTAAGTACTGGGTGTTGAGAGAAAGAGAGGGAGAATGTAGGAAATTAAGTAAGAGGAAGAGAGCAAAGAACATTTAGTGAAGGGAGAAGGAATGGAAGCAAAAGACAAAGGTGATAAATGAGAGGTACACTATAAAAGAAGGACTATGACCCTGCATCTAATAATAATATCGAGGATGTGGGGATGTCTCCCATTTTCATTCCATCATATATCCCTTTCTCATGCACTACGGTAATACGTATTTTTATTATAAAAAGGAAGAACAATTGACAATCTAATCAAGAACACTAACTGATTAGATCCCTCTTTTTGCTGCAACATAAGGTGTTATTAGTAAAGTGGACAAGAATACTGATTGCGTATGGTTGAATAGATCAAACTCATAATCATAAATGTGATGACTTTAGGTTTTTTTCTTAAATTATTAACCTGGAAGGAGAAAGAACCTTCTGATTTTTTCTCTCATATCAGATCCACAAACAGCATATGTACAGGATTAACTATAATTACACAATTATGATTTATATCTCATTTGGATACCCTAATCCAAACCCTAATACAATAAGGTTTTTCTATAAATAATTTTTTCTTTGTTTTAAGCCCCATTGTTCGTTGATAATTATATAAAACACCAGTCCAAAAGGTATTAATATAGTGTCTAAGAACCACTTACCGCAAAAGCTTAAAAGAGAATAAGAACAGTGGAATTTTAAGTCAAATTAAACTACTTGGTTGATGAGATTTCGAATACAACATGAAAGCGAGCATTTTAGTTAACAAGGAACCTTTTCGGGAGCTTATACACCGAGTGTTAGGTGAAGGCCTAAAATAGGATTTCAAGATTTAACACAGGCATCTCGAGCTGCTATTCCTCTAGATTAATCATTCTTTTGTCTTCTTATAACATTCAGAATATATGAGACTTATGGAAGATGAACCCTAAAGTTTAATAATCGCCACCCATTTTCATTTAAAAGATTTTAATTGGTGTGCCAATTGGGAATGAACAATCCAAATGAAGATTTCCTAATCAGATACCACTCCTGCAGAACTTGATCATATACCAGAATGGTAGCACCTATTATTGATATTATTATTGTAGTAAATGTCTATATACTCTTATTTGTGTGAATGTTGTTCCTCTTCACTGGGTAATTCTTTATATATATATGCCCTAGCAAGGACTGGACTTGCAGTCTGTACATTTTATATACCTGTACAAACTCGGTAAGAGTGTACAGTTGGCTTGTCTTCGATCTATATTCATAGGTGTGAGCTACTTTGCAATGGATTAACACAAAGAATCAACAGCTGAATAAGCACAATAGCAAAATGATTACCGTATATATGATTCTTTAGATGCAGTACGGTGGAGTCCTGTAAAAAAAGTCCACAATCATCACTATCTACTTAGTTTTGATCCGTCCAGTCCCAACAAATTACCTTTTTAGCTCATAGCACGCCAGTCAATAATTTACAGAATCTGTGATCAGTAAGGCCTTTGGTATGTTGTCACAGTACGTTTCCATGTGGTTAACATTCAAACTGGTTGTAATTGATGAACATGGAAGCAAACCATATCTCCCGAGTTTTCTATGTGTTCTTCATGAGAAAAACATCTAATTGACGCTTACAGTTTTTGTCAACCATCCAGGCTTTGTAGAATTATGAAACCAGAGGGATCATGACAATGCTAAATGCAGTTTCTGCTTTTGGAAAAAATGGACTGTGAATATCTAAATTACTCAAATATTTTAATTATTATAAGATGGAGTCATTTAATCTATAAATAACACTCCTGCGTTTTGATTTTTTTTTTTATCAAATGAATCAAATGCTGTAATTAAATAAACAATGTCAAATACAAGACCAAAGTTTATATATGACATTTTGTTTTTTGCTAAAGATTCTACTTTGGAACTCACAAGAAGTAAAGTGAAAAAAGAGATATTATTCTATGATGAAATGTTTTTAAAATTCAAGTGTTTGAAGGATTTGAAGAGTAACCATCTTATACTAAATTTATTAAGACCATTTTTATATATAATAATTGAATGTATTAATTAAAAATAATCATTTAAAAGAATATATATATATATATATATATATATATATATATATTAATCTCTAAATCAATTGATTAACTAGTTATTAAGATTAGATGTACAAGAGAAATATTTATGGGTGATAATGACACAATAAAAATTGAGATTATTAATGATTATAGGTATATATATGTAGATTCTGTGCATAACCTTAACATCAGTCTTTTCACAATACTAAGGTTTTGGTTTTGGAGAGTAGACGTTATTTTGGTTTTACTTCCATTCACACAAGCAGTCTTTTTTAGGAGACTAAATCGCCACAAGTCTTTCTACGGACTTAGTTATTTTCACAGTGACTTTAGATTGAGTCCTGGTGGTTAAAGAAGAAACCATCAAGTCAGCCCCCTCATGTTCTTGAAGAAGAGATTTGTGATGATATCATAATTAAGCACTTCAAGACATATTTGAGGACTTTTTATTATTATTATTTACCAAAAACTAGTGAATCTACTTAGATTTCTTGTAACATAGATGAACTTCAGTGAGGATGTGATGCCTTAAGTTATTGTAGGAGAATTCCCTATCAACTGTGTGCTTCATCAGCATACATGTTTCTGCAAGCTCTTTTTCAAACCACTAGCTATCTAGGTGTGGTAGGTGTAGTATAGTGGTCCAATGGTTTTTAGGGTTCCCGACACGAATCGGCCGGAATTCTGATGATAAAGCCATGGAAATGACATGATTCTTACATCCAGAGACTGTGACTCTGAGTTTTTGTTACAAATTTAAAGTCAAGGTCCCCCTTGAAAGTGTCATGGCATGGCTATATATTTCTAGGTTATGATGGTTCTTTTGTAGAGGTAATTTGGTAAAGTAGCATCTATAAGGGCTTCATCAGAGAGTTCTGGTGAAGATAAGCAGTGGATTTTGTACAACACAATTCATCAAAGTGAGCCTTGCTGCATGCTAGAAAAAGAAAGATAAGTGCTTGCTGACTTGGTCGAAGAACTTATTGTGTCTAAAAATGGAATTGTCGTATTAAATTATGTTCAGTGTTGTGGTAGATCGATGCATAGGCCAGCTGATTACATTTTTTTAGAAGCATATGCATCTAACAATTAAATTATTTCATTATACAAACAATTTCACTAACAATAAGCCTCTAGCCTACCGTATGGAGATCAAGTTTGAATTATGTCCATAGAGTATTTGAATATTAAAAAAATACACAATGTTATGTGATTCAGAAAAATTAGTAAAAGTGCTAATCTCTTGTATACATTATTCAATTAATATAAGTATATTGCTGCTTTATTCCTTGTTTTTTTTTTTTAAAATCGATATATTAAAAAGGCTAACCAGAAGGTAGTAAAAATTAAGAAACGCGAAAGAAAAACATAAAAAAAAAGCACAAAAACAAAAGGTAAACACAAAAAGAAAGAAAAAGAAAATCAACAGATACATAACCGAAAAAGTACATCAGGATTGAAGAAGTTGATACGTCATGCTTAAAGCGTTGATTTGGTATTAGACCAATTTATAATACCTTCAGGTCTCATAATTAAAGTAGTGTCAATAACCATGAAAAACTTATCAGTAAACTTGAGTCAATTTGAGAGGCGATAAAGAATTAAAAAGAAACTATCTTCGAAGGTCGCAGATCCATCATTAAAGATTACCATGTTTTTCATAAGCTAAATACTCCAGCTAACACAACAAAAAAAATATAGACGAAGCCTTACCCTGAAATTTTCCAGACACTAGGTTTTTTTTCCTTTTATATATCTTAAGATATCAATAAGAGGATTGAAATCTCCATGTCCATTCTAATTGCTTTGCAGAAGAAAACATTAGTGAATTATTTTTTTTTCCTCAGAAAAGAGAACATTAGTGAATTCTTCTAAATGTCAAATAGTGATTAATCTTATCATAGATCAGTTGCTAATTAATAAATTAAAGTGACGAAGTACCACTAATTAACAAGATTATCAATAAGAGGGTATATTTGATTTTGAAAAGACTAAAACAAAGAAGGCTATTTAGTTTTGAAGAAACTAACATAACACAAACACAGCCATTAATCTTTAAAATAAAATAAAAAATCTTTTATTTTATTCAATAATTCAATAATCTAAATTTAGAGATGTACGCAGGAACCAAAAGAAGGCTCTCGTGGAAACAAATTAAAAGAACCTCAATAATTAAATACCTAACTAGGGTTTTTTTTATGTGTGTATTTATTTATATACACCAAAGCAAATAAATATGATAACCTAATAGATTTTAATTCTGTATGAAAACTAGGATTATAACTAAGAATACATATATAGTATAAGAAACAACATTAAAATTTGTAAATAAATTGTTGTCTTTCATTGTTACCTGCAGTGATCATAGAATATAATAATGCTCATGAGCTATACTAAATACAAGAAGGGGCAAAGTATCTGTTTGAGCATGAGAAAGAATAACAAGGGACAGTACTACAGTCTTCCAGGGAGTGGGGCATTCATGAGAAGGATAGATGTTCTTTGCCTCTTATAACTAGTGTTGTTGTTCTTGGTCTCTTTCACCTCTCCGACCATTCTTCGTCGGTTCCTGTTCGGAATTAGTGCCCTCTACCCCCACCCTCCTCCCTCCAGGGATAAGAGTTTTCGTTTTTCAATCCCCGTGTCTCCATGTGTAATGTGTAAGCTAATCATATGAGAGAGAAAGCTTGCATAAATTACAAAAGGCTGGGGGCCATGGCCCCTCCATCACCAAATTTTCTCAGTCACTCGATCCTCCTCCTATTCAACTGTCAACTGCCCCTCCAATTAATTCCTACTTATCAATCAACATGTCCCTCTTTCTTCTCTTTCCCTCTTTTCTTATGCAAATCATATTCAAATAAACATAAAAATGAGCGGGTGATACGAGAGAGATTGAAGGATTTGATAGTTCTTATTCGCCACACATCTCTCATAATTAGATTATACATCATGAAACATATTAATCTTGATTATAAACTAACTAGTGGAACAAGGCTAAGATTAAGAACATATTTGGGAACGCGGTGCAAACCGCGTTCCTAAATTTTTATTTTTTGCTAAAATTTAATATGCTTTATACGTTTTGGATCATTTTGATGTGCTGATATCAAAAATAATTTTAAAAAAATAAAAAAATATCATTGGCATGCATTTTGGCATAAAAAGTTATTTGAAAAGCAACCGCTACCACACTGCCAAGCATCCTCAAGAAGACACATATTCATCCTAGATAAACAGTCTTATATAAAACAAACCCCATCATTTTCAATTAAATCGTGGGATCAATCTCAAATTCAATCAATTTTTTTATAAAATTAGTTCTTTAGAAGGATTGGATGATTGTTATAACTAACCGAGGTCCGAAAGACTTTTAAATTAGGGTTGTAAAATACTGTTTGAATCATTTTTGATATTTTTTATTGTTAATTCAATTTTAGATTTTATGTACCTCTACATCATAATAATATATTCTAGATGGATTTTAAAATAAATGAAAGTTATCATAAAATAAATCACATGTTCCCTTTAATTCATCAAAAAGTATCAATTAGTCTATATAACATAGTTGTAAAACTCACCTCGAAGGTCGACCCGAGACAAGGCACATGTCATAAGTCGGGAGGGTCGTCCCTTAATTTTTTTTTTAAGAAAATAAAAGAACCAAAATGATGTCATCTTGATAAAAAAAAATTCATCAACAGGTTAAGGGTTGGGTTAGCGAGTCAACTCAAGTTTTTGATCGAGTTTGCCTAGTTTTTTTGTTCTTTTATTTTTCTCTTCAACTCAGACTAGTCCAAGTCTTAGGTTAACAGATTTAAAAGTTGATTCATCAGGCCAATCCAGAGTTTACAAGTATACTTAATAGTATTAAACCTAGTTAAATATACTCTCTTAAGAGGACCAATGATGATGATTCTCAATTTAGATTCTTTTTCTCAAAGCGTATGCCTTCTTTTCATATCATATTTCCACATTAACAAAAAAAACTAAAAGAGAATGAACATTTACTATAGTATTTTTATTGTAGCTTTAGACTTATTATCACTATAGATTAATGGAACAATAAAATTATAATTTTTCCCTTCTTAACAAAAGAATTGGTTTTGGCAATGAGGGTAATAAGGTCTTTTGTTGTTTTTAGTGCAATGAAATAACCAGAATGCTGTTTTAAGCACAAAAAAATGAATTGGCATGAAGGGGCATTAATGGCTTTTCCTTTTTATAGCATAGTAAAATAACTAAATTTCCTTTAAAATCAATTTATCATAGGCTTGCATCCAGGGGCTCTTTAGTCTTTTTATTATGGTTTTTTATTATTATTTTCGAGTTAGATCATGGGAAATTTGGTATTTTAGTAGGCATTAAATATTATTTAATATTAAAAAGTTGTTGGTGCATTTTATTCACGCGGTCGTTCGTAGGTATGTTCGTGTTATTCGGGCGATGGATACAGCGTCGTCTCCGCAGTGACTTTTTGAATCTTCATAGTGACCCCTAAAAATCACCGAGTGGTGCATGTGCCCAACTTCTTTTTGGTTTGGCGTTAGTAGTCTTTTCGTATTTTTCTTTTTTTCTCTCTTCCTTAATTGATTTCTAGCCTTGTTGTGAAAAGTTTCAAAACAGCCCTTCAATTAGTTTTTCTTTCAGAGTTGATCCCTGTTCTTTTTATTATAATTTTCTTTATTTTAAATAATTCATGGAATTGAAATTTTCTTTCAATTCCATCCTCTTTTTATTTGTTATATCTATTAGATTTAGTCCATATTATTTTGATTACTATTTTTTTTTATCATTTTCTTAATTGAATTTGATCCTTATTCTTTTAATTGCTATTTTTTTTATATCCTTTCCTATTCAAACTTTCTTTTTTAATTTTATCCCTCGGTATTTTGTTGATCAGAAACTTAGCTTCATGATATTTTTGGGTTTGCCTTCTATGAGGTGATTTTTGTCTCAAAATCCGAGTCACAAGTTTGAAAGGTTAGCACGAGCATACTTGAGTTTTTTTAGGTCCTCTTTGAAATTGATTTTTTTAGATCATATTCTTCTACGAGGTTATCCTCAATACTGTCCTTATATTAAAAAAATTGTAAATGTAAAAAAAAATAGATTGTTTAAAAATTAATTATTTGGGTCAATTTCAATTTTAATATAATTAGTCTCTTGGTCCTTTCTTTCTTTCTTTTTTTTCTACAAAGTTTTTTTTTTATTATTAACATGAGTGTCTTGGTCAACTTGTGCGCACCTCAATTAATCTCACGAGCCCTGAAGTTAACGACAATGTAAGTTTCCAGTGGCTCTGAGAGGACTCGAACTCGTAATCATTGGAAAGCAAATTCAAGACTTGACCAGTTAAGCTAACCTATCAGGATTTCTATAAAATATTTTTCTCAATTGGTTGTTATTTTTTCTGTGAATGGTACTATTAGTGTCATTAATTATTCAAATAAATTAATTCCCACGGAAGGAAATATATATAATAGAAATTGTCAAGGCTCTGTTTTTCTTGATTTGCACCGACTTGTTAACAAATATGGGGCCCTAAGAGATTATAATCTACCAAACTAATGATTAATATTTACATTTAATATTGCAAGAAGACTATATTGTTATATCATATCATGTCATATAACACCAATCCCTCTCCTCCCATTATAATATTGTCTTATTCTAGTCCTTAGCTAAGATTTAGACCCAAAAAAGCTACAAACTGTTGTAGCATTAGCGTGCCGTACTGCCTCCTCTTCACTCACTCTTCTCATTCAACTACATATACCACATACCCGAATACTTTTTTTTTTAATTATTATTTTTAAATTCTTCACCTCTACTTCCCTTTTATTCATTCAACTTGTTTTGTTTTGTGTCGAGAGCGTCAAGACTAAAGAGACTGCCATTTTTGCACGCCTGCCGACTTGAGAAACACTTTATTGAAGATAATTTTAATGAATTCATACCAAAAAGAAAATGTTTGAGAATGTTCATACCCCATGCTGCGTGCTTGTTTACATGCTTCATTTGTAGATGACATGGCCCATGTATGATCTTGTGTCGCAATAGAAGAAACTTTGAAAGTGTTTTGAATAGTTGTTTTTTAAAATATTTTTATTTAAAAATATATTAAATATTATTTTTAATATTAGCACATCAAAACGATATGAAAACATTAAAAAAAAGTTTAAAACAAAAATAAAATTCAAAATTTTTAAAAAATGTTTTCTAACCGCAAATACAAACATAGTAGTAGTAGTGGCCCCTTTGATTTTGAACCAAAATTATGGTTATTCTTGACAAGAAATAAAATAATATTGTGCCAACTTCTTTTTGAAAAACTTGTTGGTGGCTTTAATGATATGATAATTATCTTGAGTCCATAGATTATCAGGTACATTGCATGCAGAGTAGCAGCACTAGATAGATTATGTTCCAAAAGCAATTGAACTTATCAAGCTATCATTTAGCATATGGTATTCCAATGATATCCTCGGAAACAAAAGCAGAGACTCGGTTTCAAGTTAAAAAGAAGAAAGAAAAAGAAATCGCCATAGAATTGATGAAATACTTGATTTTCTTCCCAGCTAGCTGGGCTCAAAGTGGGGATGAGCTTGAGCTCATTGGTTATTATATGGTCTTACACTGAGCTAAACAAAGCTTAGTTAACGTTTATGGGCTGTCCTAAACAATATATTCTCGCTTCCAAGTCCTTACTTTGATAGTGCATTAAAAAACCCATCATTCTGCTATAATGCTCTCTAATTAATGAACCTCTCAAGCTACCTGAAGGGGTTTCTAATGAGCTGACAACCTATAATCTTAACCCCTTTTATATTCAGTAAACAAGATTCTGATTCTTTTTTCTGTAAACAACATACAGATTAGTACAGGAAAAGGAGATATTTAATGTACCAGCTAAATGCTAGTTTGCAGTTTAAACCCTTTCAGAATGTGCACAAGATGAAAGGCCCGCCCGTAAGTCAGTCTTGGTAAAGCACAACGAATTATCAATGAGACTGACAATGGACAAGAGAGGAGCTTCGCCTCAACAAGTTTTCAGACGCGAGAGACTCAAAACAAACCCATCTTATTAACCGAGGCTGCTAGCCCTGAAAGCTTCCCAACTTGTACTTCTAAAGTTCTATTCTCAGCCGTGAAAATTTAACAGAAACTTAATGCAGCAAGTTTTTTATTAAAAAAAAAAATGAGAGGAAGAAAAGGCAAGACTTTCAGCAAATAGATAGCACAGAAATTAGAATCAACAAGCAGTTTCATGGCAGAATGACCGGCATACCACAATTAACAGGTCAAGAAGCCAAATCCAACATTCCAAGTATAGCAAAGAGAGTGCAGTATACATTACTTGAGCGTATCCAGTGAAGATTTTCAGCACCATTGCTGTTTCGTATACTGTTTACATGCTTTAGTGAGCTTAAATCATGTATACAATCCTAGGCAGGTCTGACAGTTAATCTGATTTTGATGTTCACATAACATGCCCAGCTAAATAACCTCAAAACTTTTAGTTGCAGCAAAACCAGTAGCATTCACTATGATAAGTCTCCTCCCAGTTCCACATGACCATCTCAAGTTTGCTCAACATATCTGTTGATAATATGAAAATAAAAATAAAATTAGCATTAAGAATAGGAAAACTTCAGAACTGATTATGACCTTTGTACTGCACTTCAATGAATGGCATGCCT